>JBBGZY010000865.1:4870500-5516000 GCA_037952925.1 Lithobates clamitans
CTGGCTGGAACGTCGGGCTGTTCCGGAAAGAGCTGATTGATCAAGTCCCAGACATAGTCGCATAGTTACACTGTTGCCTGAGGAACCATGCACTTTTTGATGTGAACTGTCTATCACTACACACGGCAACTCTGTGAATGTGACATAGAAACGTTCCCGAACCAGCGCAAGTACGAAGTTTAAATCCTAGACACCTACAGTATAAGAGTCCACTTACTCTCCGGGGCTCTGGAGAGGCAGAAGTCCTACTGACAACATGCATAGTGCAGCGAGACTTTACCCCACACAATACTGGGAAGCAGCACTATGATTACTGGAACTTTTTCTGGATCTTATTCGCTGCAGTTAACTGGAAGCAAGGGGATTGGGAGAACATACCATATCTTGTACAAATGACATGGATGATACCTCTCGTTTTACTCAGTCCCAGAGAACTTAACCAGATGTTTCGCATTCTACATATAACCAGGAAGATGGAATGTTTCCCAGTTAGGCACAAGTTAAGGGAATATGCCCGGACCAGTTTGGGACAGTGCAGGGCAGGGAGGGGGGTGGGAGTTCATTTGTTTATAGTTTGGTTAAACTTGATTGTGCATACCAATCACAGAAAACAGGTAACATCTCGAATGATATGTCCATGTGAATGTTCATATATGTTGTGCGCTACAAGATTGATGCAGCTATGTTTACATACTAGGAACACGTGTGCCTTACACATAGAGAGCAAATTGCTTACCGTAACTGTTATATTAGATATTAAAAGGTTTTGTTTATGGCATCTTTGAAGTTTCTCACATGGAATGTGAGGGGCATGCGTGAGAAATTTAAGCGCGCAGCAGTCCTCACATTCCTCAAGAAACAACATGCTGATATAGTAGCATTGGTGGAGACGCACGTTGAGGGAGGTGTCCAGATGGCACTTCGCCGGCCATGGGTTGGATGGGCGTATCATTCTACCCATACATCTCATTCCAGGGGAGTCTCAGTTTTGATAGCCAAGTCGGTACATTTTGAGTTATGTGAGTTGTCCACTGACCCACTAGGCCGATATGTCTTTATCCATGCTAAATTATATGGAGAACCCCTACTTATATTGGCTTTTTATATACCACCCCCATTTAACATCTCCATAATTAAAGAGGGACTATCGTTCATGGCCCGTCATTCGGCTATATCTGCAGTTTGGCTAGGCGACTTTAATACCACACTAAACCCGACTTTAGACAGGCTCCAACTTACTTCGCCTACCCGCAATACTCCTAATGAGACTAGGTTCTCTAAGCTCATCTCCACCTTCCACTTAATAGATACATGGCGCCTGTCAGGAAAAGCCCTCTTGCAGTTTTCCCAGCAGATTGAGGATTAAACGAATGCCTGTGCATAAGAAGCGCCATCCGGCGCTCGCGGACGCGCAATAGCGCCAATGGCGCTAATAGTGCTAACAAACGTACGCACATGCGCAATAGCGCCAATAGCTCTAATAGTGCTACTAGCGCTAGCGTGCGTACGCGCATTCGCAATAGCGCCACTTGGCCCCAAAGATAGGCTATTTAAAGAAGACTGTTTCAATGCTGCCTTGCTGTCCGGTCTACAGCGTTTCCTGAGACCCCTGCTACCTTGTTACCAGTTTTCCTGTATCCAGTACTTACTTGGCTTGTTCCTGACTTACCTGCTTGCTGCCCGCCCCGATCTTGGCTTGGACTCTGACTATTCTCTTGGTTTGCCCTTCTGTACCTGATCTGCCCGCCAGTACCTTGACCCGGCTTGTCTGCACCTCCCTGCTGTCTGCAACCTGCTACAGGACTACAGTGCACCTCCCAGCTATCTGCATCCTGCTACAGTACTACAGTGCACCTCCCTGCTGTCTGCAACCTGCTACAGGACTACAGTGCACCTCCCTGCTGACTACAGGATCCTGCCTTCTGCTTCAGTGTTCCAGTCAGGCACTTGTGCCCCTCTGTACTTTCGAGTCCCTGTTCACACCTTCCGGGGTTCTTAAGTCAGAGGTATACGAGAGGCCGTTCTCTGCATTCTGGGCTCCACCTACCAGGTACGTGACAGCGCCACAAGTTCCCACAGGCCAAATCATACTCGTGCTTCTCGTCTTCTCATGGGTCCATGTCCCGTATAGATTTTATACTCATCTCCCGCAGATTGACATCAAGACTATCAGAGGCTGTATTTTGCCCAAGAATACTCTCGGATCATAGTCCTTATTGGATTACATTAAGAATCCCTATAGCAAAACCACCACGGACATGGCGTTTGAACTTATTTTGGCTCTCTCTTCTACCTGAGGATGATGAGCTTATGGATAAATGGAAAATGTACTTTGTGGAGAATGATAAGTCTGCATCGCCATCCGCAGTATGGGATCCCTTTAAGCTATTCGCACGCTCCACATTAATTGCGGCTATCAATAAAATTAAGACAAACTCTTCCAGTGCCCTCGGTAAGGCGCTGGAGGATCTATCCTCTGCCGAAAGAGACTTTGCCAACACCCCATCCCCCACAAACGCAGACCTGCTTAAACTACAAACTAGATTAGTAAACCAGCTACAATACCAGAAAGCTAGACAAAAAATATTTTTTTCCAAACAGAAAATGTTTTAACATAGGGAAAAAGTAGGCAAGTTACTGGCATACTTGGTACACAGCGAAGATAGGCCCCCAGTGGTCATCACATTACATGGCCCTGGAGGACAACAAATAACAGATCCACCTAGAGTAACTTCTATGTTCAGAGATTTCTTTGCTGACTTATACAAAACGACAGCTCCCACTGAGACACAATCCATGTCTCTCTTTCTTGAGAAGGTGACTTTCCCACAGCTGACAGAGGAACAGATAGAGCTATTAGAGGCACCCCTCAGCACAGAAGAAATTACAACTGCTATGGCCAGTTTTTCTAGGTCTAAATCTCCAGGTTCAGACTGGCTCCCAATCGAGTTCTATTCCCAATTTAGCGAAATACTAACCCCTAAACTACTAATGTTATACAATCATCTCTTTGAAACTGGGACTTTACCCCCATCTATGACAGAGGCAACAATAGTCCTCATCCCCAAACCAGGAAAGGACCCGGGATACCCAGAATCCTATTGTCCAATATCCCTTTTACAGGTTGATATTAAAATATTAGCCAAAGTACTATCCATTAGGCTTAATCAAGTAATTTTACCATTAATACATGCAGATCAGGCTGGGGTCATGCTTGGTCGCAACACCTCGTTTAACCTCCGGAAACTATATATTAACACACGAGGAGGTTGGCTCACTGGTTGTGGTGACTTTAGACACAGCAAAAGCCTTTGATTCGGTGGAGTGGAGGTATCTCTGGAGATGCTTGGAGGGTTATGGCTTCGGCCCGAAATTTATTAAATGGGTGCAATTATTATACCAGGCACCTAGGGCCAGAGTGGTGGCTATTGGGTGGTCGTCTCAGATGTTTGACCTCAGCAGAGGCACGAGACAGGGCTGCCCCTTATCCCCATTGTTATATGCCCTTACGGCAGAACCCCTGGCGATATCCATCCGAGCGAATCCAGAGATTAAAGGACTTAGAATGGGCTCTTTAATTGAAAAAATTAGCATGTATGCAGACGACACGCTTTTATATTTAGCAGATTCAGGCCCATCATTATGTACCGCACTCCACACGATTGAAAAATTCGGACTATTTTCAGGGCTGAAAATCAATTGGGACCAGTCCCAAATTTTTACCAATTGATAGCTTCCCACCCCCAGAATCCCAAGCCAGACTACCGCTTCAAAGAGTTGATGTTATTAAATATTTAGGGATCCATATATCTAGATCCCCTGCAGACTATGTATCCCTCAATATAGATCCTCTCATCGCTACGGTTAAAAATAAAAATACGAGTTTGGTCCACACTACCACTGGGAGTCTGGGGACGCATACATTTAATCAAAATGATACTACTCCCTAAAATACTGTATGTTCTTTGGCATACTCCGGTTTACTTACCCTTGAAACATTTTAAATCTTTAGAGTCCCTCCTTAAGCCATTTGTGTGGGGGCCCAACAGACAAAAACTAGCATGGCAAACACTCAAGAATCCAACGGACCTTGGTGGCACAGCTCTCCCCGATTTTAACCTATATTACATTGCAGCACAACTGTCACAGATGTTCCACTTAGATAAAACGGACAGCGAGAGATTTCTCACGGTTTTTATATCCAAAGTGGGCACAATACACCAAGGACTTGATATACGCAATAGCATCGGGCTCGGGAGGGATGGAGATAGGAGAAAATAGACATACCATGTTATATCACTACAGGAAAATATGGGATTTAGCTGCCTCTAAACTTGATATGGCATAACAAGAACCTCTCAGAGTTTAATAAAATTCATGACACATTTATATGGTCCATGCAGGGAGTATTTTACCTGCACCACTTATTCAAGGATGGACATCTCAAAACCTTTGATACACTTAAGGGAGATTTTTCAATTCAGAACCAGATGTTCTTCAGATTTTTACAAATCCGGCATGCGTCACAGTCACAATTCCCTGACTCCCTCCCCAACCCCACACCTAATATTCTTATGGCAGTAATTAAGAGTACATACTCTCATAAATTGATCTCAGCCTTTTATAACATGCTCTCAATCCCTGTATCTACTAAAATAGCATATGATCTCAAACCAAGATGGGAAAGAGAGGTGGGACCAATAGAGGATGAGGAGTGGGGAGAGGCATTGGAGTCCTGCAAAGCTGTGTCCCCCAAATTATCAGACCATTTGTCGCAGCTCTACATACTTCACAGGGCTTATCTTACACCCCTTAGAGTGGCAAGATATAAACGCACACAACCCACCACATGTCTGTGGAAGGGAGACGGGCACTTTTTTCCACTTGATCTGGACATGCCCTAAGATTCAAGGCCTGTGGGAACAAATTGTGACGACAAATTGTGACGACACAATGGGCTCACCCTTAGCCCTAGACCCAAAACAATGCCTCCTAGGTATAATTCCAGATACAATTGACAAATACACCAAAACATTTCTACATGAAACACTCTTTGCAGCAAGAAAGGTTATAGCCAAAAAATGGATGAGACAAGCGCCTCCTAAAATAGTGGAATGGAAGGTGGAGGTGAATAATACATTACCGTATAAGAAATGCATATATATTAATAGGGGTTGCCCTGCCAAGTACAATAAGATATGGGATCGTTGGCTACAAGAATCTGCTACCTGTGTCTAACGTAACTAAATGGTTATAAGGTGATATCTCGGATGTGAGTTTAGATGTGTAGTTACACGTGTCAAATGTATACACCCTGAATATCGTCACACGACAAGTTTTGTGTGCTCAATATCATAAATACTGAACTTACAACAATTAATGTACTGTTACCATGTTCATGTGTTACCACAAGCATATTATGTATGCACCAGTTGATCAATAAAACCTTGTTTGATTTTAAAAAAAAGACATGTAGCAGAATACATTTTGACCTTTATCAAATTTTATCACAACACAAACTAATTAATGACGAAATTTGATTTTATTTTGGATATGTTTTATGACAGAAAGTAGAAATTACCATTTTGTTTTTCCAAATCTTCATTTTTTTTTCATTTATATCGTTAATAATAAAAAACCCAGTAGTTATAACATACCACTAAAAGAAAGTTCTATTTATGTGAATAAAAATCTAAAAATGTCATTTGTGTACAGTATTGCATGACCGCGCAATTGCCAGTTAAAGTAGCACAGTGCTGAATAGCAAAGAATGGCCTGGTCATGAAGGGAGTAAAACCTTCCCGAGCTTAAGTGGTTAAAGTTACACTCACTAAGATATTCCGGCTTTAAGAGAGCTCATATATAATAGCAGGGTTATCAAACCAGTAGTCCAAGATGGCACAGACGTTCCTCCGAAACTCCTTTCATCTAACGCGTAATTTCTCTACCTGACTTTCTCAAAGGCTGGGAGAGTCAGGGCGACATCACCTAGCAGCATGTAAACAAACCGGCTTCCCAGAAGCTGCTGCCTAGAACACATAAAGAACCACGAATGTCCTGAAAATGTGAAGCTGCAAGAAGCGATCTACACAGTATTTCAGCAGCAGAATTAATATTATAGTGCATACTCATCAACAAAGCATGAAAGAAAGAAAAATGTAATTATTAAAAACCCACTACAACTGTCTTAAAGGGACCATAGCTCCCTCTATGATCTAATCATATAAGGAACACATAAAATACATATACAGTAAAACCTTGGTTTGAGAGTAACTTGGTTTGAGAGTGTTTTGCAAGACAAGCTAAATAAAAAAAAAAATTGACTTGATATACAAGCATTGTCTACAAGCGTCATGTCACAACTGAGTATAAAAGAGAAGAGAGGCGCCTCTAAGTGTAGCAATATGGTTACATTTTATTGAAGGTACAACATTTAGCAAAATATTGCTGCAATTAGAGGCGCCTCTCTTCTCTTTTATACTCTGTAGTTCCTGCTGGATTTTGCTTCTAATTCCCATGTGGAAGCTTCCACTTGTGGGTGGACATTTTATGGTTACACAACCTGGTCACATTGCTAAAATCTTTTTATATGGACTATAAACTGAAGAACTTATGAATAAATGGTTGTGGAACGAATAATTTGAGTTTCCATTATTTCTTATGGGAAATTCGCTTTAATATACATGTGCTTTGGATTACAAGCACGTTTCTGGAACGAATAATGCTTGCAATCCAAGGTTTTACTGTATATGAAATAAAATGCTAAAATAAATATTATCCGAGGGTGGTTACGGATTCCCTCTATTTATTGCATATATGTATTAACTTGTCTATTCCTATTGTTAGCTAGTCTATTAAAACTTGAATAATGTTACTGTTGATAAGCATAATGATATAAGGTTAGCTATGAAAACAAACACACTACTACAGTAAAACAACGTCTTATTTATTTCACAAGAAAATAGGAAAATGATAACATGAAAACACTAAAGGAAAATATTATAGCGCATATAACAAAAGAGCATCAAAGAAATTTATCGCAAGGCTGCCCTCTAGATATTGTCTCGTCAGCTGGGCTCAAAATGATAACAGAGAGCCATGAGGCTCAGAGAACCATCAGTCAAAAGCCAAGAGTGAAAAGAGGGACGGCTTCCCTTCTGTGTGCACTTTTTAAACTTCATCCATACACCGCCAGACCCAACCCCATTGCCAGCCCATTTAGGTTTCTAATGAATGAAAGTAGTTACAGGGCAGTCCTTCCCAATATGTTATATTTCTGTCCGTCCTGCTGTATTGGTCTCTAGGGGCAGCATCATCCATGTATCATCGCTATATGACCTGGGTCCTTCAGTCTTAGCTGGCCCTTTGATCATCTGTAGCAGGACATTCGTCAATCATCTTGTCGGCCATGGTCCTCTTTGAAGCTTGCTTGCAGAGTGCTAATTAAGGATTTCCATGTTATCACACTAGTTGGACAGGAGCCAAGCTTTTGTTCTACAATGCTTTAATGTGCAACTTGTTGCATTCCAACTTGGTTGTATCAACCAGAAAGAAACTCCAGAAATATGATATTAAACCATGTTGCCTTCCAACATATGCCGCTGTGCGCCTAAAGGGCGCATATCACCCTTCTTCAGAACCGGCTCCTATGGAACAGCCTATAACTGTCTTAACGTGTTGCGCTTCCCAGCATGTGCTTCAGAAACAGCTCCAAAGGAACAGTCCATAACGGTCTTAACGTGGTGTGCTTCCCAACATGTGCTGTTTTGCCACTGAGTGACACACCAACATCATTCTTCAGCGACAGCTTCCATGTCACTATTCTGTGTCTTCTCCTTTCCGGTATCTTCACGACGGGGTGCAATACAGGCAAGGGGTGTCCATTCACTCACTATTCACCAGCACACATTTAGAGCAACATATTAACCAGCTTTCAGATACAGAGTCTCGAGGAGGGCCTTACTCACCCATATTACTAACCCAAAATACACATATGTCACACTATACCATAACATAAATCAACCCATTACCATAATATATGCTTATATATGTGAAAAAAGAAAACTAAAGCACTGATGTGGATTCTCTATAAAATAACAAAACACCAAAAAGAAATGTGTAAGCTGCAACAAACCAATTAGTGCTGTGACACCTGTTGCTATAAATTAATATAAAATATGTTGGTGCGTTTATCAAACTATCCCCATCTGTTGGAGTGGTGCTTATATATAAAATCCTAAACCATAAAAATACCCTGATATCATAATCAGTAAAGTGAATAAGTGCAAATAAATAATCAATCAATAAAGTGAATAAATGCAAAAGAATGCATCAAAAAACATATAGCCTGATATCACAATCAGTAAAGTGAATAGGTACAAATAAATATATCAATCAATAAAGTGAATAAATGCAAAGAGATGCATCAAAAACATATAAGGGAACACACATCCCTAGATATATGTAGATGAAAAAAAAAAAGAAGCAATAAATAGTGTCTGTTTGTGTTAATCCAGCTCCAGAGGTCTAAATGTCCAATCAATTGCCTTTGATGAACTTGCTTATATTTCAATTCTCACAGATCACAGTTGCATGATAAATTACATTTGCAAGTTGATGATTCACATAAAGATAAAAGAAAGACCATCATTGCGCAGTGTTTTTAAATGCTACAAGACTGGGCAAACAATGTAATCCACTCACACATTTGCAGTAGCATTTGTTATAATGGTCAGACAGCTTCAGCGCTCATACAGCTATCGCTGTGTTTGTTGAGCACTATGCGAAGACGTCACTGACTCCTTCTTCCCACGCGTATCATCACATGTCACGTGTATTTCTCAAGGGTAGTCATGTGACTGGCCAAGCTTCCTATTTAAGCTATGGACGGCATATTAGTTGCCACAGTGATATCGGTAAATAAGCAAGTCATCATTCCATTAAGTCTGCATTACAGCAATACTTATTTTTAGTAATAGATTACACAATATAACTTTTAATAATACAACTTTAATAATACAACAAACACTGTGCAATGGTGGTTTTTCTTCTATCTTTATGTGAATCATCACCTTGCAAATGTAATTCATCATGCAACTGTGATCTGTGAGAATTGAAATACAATTTACTCAGAATGTTAATTTGTAGTCCTGTGAGCCTCCAGGTAATTGACCAAATCTGGTCTCCAAAATAGTGTATCTTTGCAAATGATCAGCTGTTAACGTTACGCATGTCTCATAATCATGCAAAATTGTTAAACCAAATTGTACACACACTGCGCTTATCAAAATAAAAATGTAAGAAATTTCCATAAAAATATTAATAAAGTGATATTGTGCTTAACATACAAAATATCCAAAATCTATTAATACTATACATTAATGTGCAATAAACTTCAATGAATGAATAAATAGGTAAAAGGGCTCCAATCAGCCTGTGTATTGCAAAAATTCCACAAAGCTTGTGCAATTTTCAAACATTAATGGATAATTCAAAACAAACATCCATGCGATTTAGTGTTGCAGCCATGCATTTCAGTGCAGCATCTTTGCAATATGGTGTTAGTGCAATGTTCAAACAATAAAAACAAGTGCTCCCCCCAGGTGATAGCCCCCCACCTTGGGGCGTGTGACCTTACAATTAAAGGGGTTGTAAAGGTAAAAATGTTTTCACCTTAATGCATTCTATGCATTAAGGTGAAAAAACTTTTGACAATACTGCCGCCCCCAGCCCCCCCGTTTTACCTATCTGACGCCTCGAATCTTCGCTGCTCGTTCTTGTCATCTTCATTGCAGCTCAGCCTGGTCGCTGATTGGCTGCAGTGGATGGATTGAAAGCAGCGCAGCCATTGGCTCGCGCTGCTGTCAATCACATCCGATGACGCGGCGCGCCGGGGGGCGGGGCCGAGTGATACAGCGAGCGGCTATAGCCGCCGGCTGTATCACGGGAGCGCGCCCGCAAGCACTCACCACCATGCGAGGGAGCTCGCATTAAGGTGGTGAATGCATGCGGGGAGGAGCTGAAACAGCCGCCGAGGGACCCCAGAAGACCAGGTTCGGGGCCACTCTGTGCAGAACGAGCTGCACAGTGAAGGTAAGTATAACATGTTTGATATTTTTAAAAAAAAAAAATCTTACCTTTACAACCCCTTTAAGCTTGGTCAGAATGCACCTTAGAATCTCTATGGGTTCGCCACCCCATACCGTCCGCTGTTGCCTGTTCGTTTCTGCTGTTTTAGTGTGGCGCCCTTAAGCGCCTTGTTACTGTGAGTAACATTGCGTGATTTATTTATGATTTTAATAAATTTAGTACATACTGCACCATGAAGTCCTTTTTGTGTTGATATATTGAGGTACAAACGGGACTACTGTGAGGAACAAGCACCAGTGCAAATCTATCCAGGACCCTGCATATAACATCGAACACATAGAGGTTCTAAGGCGCATTCTGACCAAGCTTAATTGTAAGGTCACACGCCCTAAGGTGAGGGGCTATCACCTGGGGGGGAGCACTTGTATGAGCACACAGCACTTTAGTTTGTGTTCACCATAACACTTGAATGGATTGTGGAAGATCTGTGGACTGTTAATTTGATCATTGCACAGCAACACAGCATTGAATTTCATAGAATCACATGGATGCAACACCAAATCGCATGGATGCATTTTTTTTGTATTTTTTAACTTTTTATTGTTTGAATATTGCACTAACACCATATTGCATAGATGCAGCACTGAAATGCATGGATGCAACACTAAATCGGAATGTTAATTTAAACACTGCACAGCAACACAGCACTGAATTACATAGAATCACATGGATGCAGCACCAAATCGCATGAATGCGTTTTTCCGTATTTTTTAACTTTTTATTGTTTGAACATTGCACTAACACCATATTGCATAGATACTGCACTGAAATGCATGGATGCAACACTAAATGCCATGGATGTTTGTTTTGAATTATCTATTAATGTTTAAAAGAGCACAAGCTTTGTGGAATATTTGCAATACACAGGCTGATTGGAGCCCTTTTACCTATTTATTTATTCATTGAAGTTTATTGCACATTAATGTATAGTATTAATAGATTTTGTATATTTTGTATGTTAAGCACAATATCACTTTATTAATATTTTAGTGGAAATTTCTTACATTTTTATTTTGATAAGCGCAGCATGTGTACAATTTGGTTTAGAATTGAAATACAAGCAAGTTCATCAAAGGCAATTGATTGGACATTTAGACCTCAGCTGGAATAACACAAACAGACACTATTTATTGTGAAAGTGGAAACTCCTGCGCTGTCGGGGGGGGGCTATGCTAAAAGGACACTGCTACAACACCTAAGTACTGATCCAAGGCAGGACAAATGGGACAAAAGTGGGGGAAGATGGTAGTTGCGCTGTGATGACTAAAGTGGCAAAGTGAACTAAAAAACCAGAAACGGGCCAATGCATGAATGGATCTTACATGCTAAAAGAATATGGTGGGGATGCAGTGCAGTGCAACGTAGCTGATCAACATGACATGTTGCGGACAGACAAAGCCTAATATATAAAGGTAATCGTGAAACAGTGACTGCTTGAATATAGCAAAACAAAAATGCATATACTAACACAAATAGGGTGAATAATGACACAATGCAAAAAAAAAAATATATATATAATGCAAGAAAAATATATGTGGGCTAGTGCCCCATTAGCAAAAACGTGCCAGATCCTGGTGAACTACAAGTGACAAATCCCTAGGACAAACATGAATATTAGTTCTATCATCCAGTCCAAAAAGCAAAAACAAGTGATGAGAAACACAAAACAAGTCCAATCGTGAAGGGAGGGGGGATCTTCAGTGAGGACACCTCCGTGTTTGCAAGCCGCTTACCTTACAGCTGTAAGGTGTACAGCCTGTGTTGCAAATGACCCGCAGGTGTAGACGTTCCGTGTATACAGGCAGTGACAATGATGAACATGCCAAGCGAAATAAAAAATAAAAAGTATACAGCATGTAAAATTACTCTGCAACGACCACAGTGGAGGGGGGGCAAGACACACACAGGGGGAGGTTGCACTCACTTTCATGAAGTGAGTGTGGGCATCAATCCACGAGCGCCGAGCTCGTATGCCTCCAGGAGTGTCACCAATCTGGAATCTGTCCCCGTGCCTGGAAACTGGAATATGTCCCCGTGCCTCTCTCCTCAGTGTTATTTGAAACAATGCTGCAGTGTGTAGTAACTACGAGCGCCGAGCTCGTCTCCTGTTGTTTGTCCGTGGCAGCGTCCCGTGCTCCAATCCTAATGCATATCGTCACGTCACGTGACTTCTTCAGAGGAACACTATTTATTGTTTTTTTTTTCATCTACATATATCTAGGGATGAGTATTCCCTTATACATGTCACCCATCAAATTACGGATCCCGCTCCCAACCGACCTATAACTCTTTACTGTAGATACGGGTCGGGATTAGGCAGGTTTGCTCACAATGGCCTTTCCTACTGCAATTTTGGCACATCAGCGGTATTTCAGGGCTCTGAATTGGCAACAAAGTCTTTAACTTGGAGACCTTACCCTCAACTTGCATAGATACACGCGAGACCCTTTCTATACAAATTTTGAGTCTAACAACATAAATAAACCTGAAACAATGACAAAACCACAAAATTCAATCCCTGTACCTGGATTTCAGAGACCATGCCCAGGGTATACCATGCACCTCTATCTATTGTTAGGTTCAAGAAACACCCCAGTTCCATGACTGTTACATCTGTATCCTTTTGGACAAAGAAACAAACTCGTCTATGTCCCAAATAATACCCAGGTGCTTAATTCCCAGCAATGATCTCTCCATCTAGAACCCAGAGGGAAAAATCAACCTGCCTCCAGCTTCCATCCTCTCTGATCACATGTGGGTAACATAGGCTCAGATGCAACAAGGTGGAATCCCCAGCCAGCAAGCCCATTGATACCACCGAATATACAGACCGAGTCTGCACTTCTGTATATGGGACCAATGAGGCAGCATAATACCTTTCACAATCCAAACTAGCACAACCCATCCAGGCATTCGACCACCACTTTGGATTAGTGTAAGCAACGTGTTTTGGCAAAATCTTACTGAGCTGTGATGCTAACCTATAAGGCCACTGCCCCTCATACAGAGACAATCAGCTTGAAGTTGGTTGATACCTCTGCCTGCCCCTGCGTGCATGCCAGAGCCCATGACAGATTTCTGTCCTGTACCATCACACTCTCTACAAACCTCTCAACATGGTGGACAAAATCCTGAGCCACTTTAACCTGGGAATTTATCTGACTTTGTTGAATGTTATTAAGGATGCCACCAATCTCTCTGAGTAACAAAGCCCCGCTTACTGTATGAAGCTATGGCTGAGAGTTCGTTCCTCAGTAGACCGATGTCCACTCCATTAATAACACCCATTCCAGCTCCTATTCCCCCCAATATAGTGCTGAATACATCCCTCCTCTTTCGGTTAATCCTCAGAAATAAGCGTCCTGAACAAATCTCATTCTGTGTCCGCACATTTCTGGGAGTAAGCCACTGGTACAATGACCGCACTTGATTCAGTGTATACTCAGCACATATAGGGTAATAGGTTTTTATCAACCAGATCTAGATCGCTTCAGCATCCAGCTAGATCTTGAAGCGCCATGTGGTGAAGGCATACTGTACCCTGGCAGCCAGCGTTTGTACCCCTTTCTCTAACGGAGCATGCTTTTGTGTGTTCACTGGCCTTACCTGTGCAAGGTTTCAACCTCTCAGATGAAACATCAACCAGGCGTATCTCCCCCATGTCCAGTTCTGGTGTCCCAGATGTCCTGTAACTGAGAGCCTATAGGATTGATAAGACTGAGATACCACCCCTACAAGGAAATTTTCACCCCATTGATGTGTCACCTGGCCAACAGACATCTTACTTATGCGTAAGTGCCAGTCTCCTGGGTACCTGTACCATATTACTTCAGTTATGTCAATACAGGTCCCACACTAAAAACATGATTTCCTTCTTTCAATTCTTCCCTCCAACAAAAAAAACATATTTTACATTTCTTGTTCCGAAGGATTGGATAGGTTATATTTCTTCCCCAACCTCCAACCCATTGCACTTGTATTCACAGTACGTTTGCATTCATAAATTACAGGAGAGACTCCGGGAAAATGTTTCACAAGTCTTGTTGCTGGGCAAAGTCTTTCAGATTCAGCATTAGCACTAAATTGTCCATAAGAAACAGAAACCTTATATTGCAAGTATTAATCTGAATCTTTTAATTTGTCCCTTCTCTCCCGAATGTTTATTCAGAACAACATTTGCAGTGTGGTATGGCACAGACAAACTGCCAACCAGATGAACATCTTTCATCTCTGTTACAGAACTTCCAAACCTCCAACCTTACTCCACCGGTACTCTGGAAGTGAAAAACAAGAGCAGAATCAAATTCTTATCCACAATATCTACTGGCTTGCTATGTTTACTTATAGTTCCGTCCTTGGAACCCAGGAACGTACTTTTCCTGGCTTCTACAACTCTGAACAAATTATTCAAAACAACCATGATTTCTTTAGGATGAACCCACTCTAAAATGGATCCCCATGGTAAGAGCAAAAAAGAAAAAATGAACGTGAATGTTGCTTCTCAAAAATTCTCAATTCAATTGCTAAATAAAACAATCCATTTATCTATACCTTAAGACTCATGAACTAACTCCCCTTACAGTTGGACAAAGCCTAAACCTTTTGGAACTTTTTCCACCTGAATGAAAATAAAAACAAAGAAAAAAACTACAATAACTCCAGCGGCTAGAATGGCTTCCTACCAGTTCTTGTCTTAAACAAATAGTGTTCAGCCAATGACCATCTATTCAGCTGCTAATTGAGGGCATAGCATGTTATGGATTGTGGGCAAGTATGGTAATAGGCTATGTGTATTAATATAGAGAGAGACTAGTACTCTATTTGAAACACACACCATGAACAAGCTGGTAAGTTGATAACATGCAGTCCGAAAGAGGAGCATGTATATAAGACCCAAACGGGACAGAACCAAGCATCTATAAAATAATTTGTAAATAATATGTAACGCACAGGGTAAAGTATGGGAGTATTATTTATATCAATGTAAGAAGCAAAATTGCATATCTTTAAATATTGAATAGCAAGAGTTCAAGTAATTATTATGGAATTAACATGCAAGAGGCTGGTATATACCTATGGTGTGGATTGAGTGATGCTTCATCTGCACGGTGCTGGAGTCAGCATAAGACTGAGCACAGAAGTGTCCGTCTTATATAGAGCATATCTATGCCTTTGATTGCTACCCCATCTCGCAGAATAAACTTCATAACGCCTTGGTGTAGTTTTAGGGTAGTGCAACTTCCTTAGCATATCATTATTCGCCACCAAACAATACCTAGCTATGTGACCCCCCCTTTTTACAAAGCATTTAAGAGCTGGTCTCCCTGCATAGGCCCTTCTCTGAGCATATGGCAATGATGACTCACATTGATGCATAACATTACTATGATCGGAATCAACAGACTTTACACTTTCATTGTCTGAGGAGTCACTAGCAATGGACTCGTCAGAAGTCTCCACTGTTTCAACTCCTGAATCGATTTCAAGCACAGTTGCCACACTTTTATTTAACCACTAGGCATCCGCGCTATAGCCGAAAGACGGCTACAGCGCGGACTCCAATTGCCGGGAGGGCGTCCCTGGACGTCCTCCTGTTTACTTCCGCGTTGCACGCCCCCGCGGGCGCGCATCGGGGAAGTTTTGTGCTGGCCGTGTCCCTTGGACACAGCCAGTCACAGATCGCTGAAAACGGCCAATCATGGCGGCCATTTTCAGCGCGATCGGCGGTGCCAATGAGAGACGATCTCATATGTAAACATATGAGATCATCTCTCATCGCCGGCTCTTCCTCCACACACAGAAACAGCGTGTGAGGAGGGAGAGCGAACTGCTGCGGCGTAAGTGAAAAGAAAAACAAAAAAAACAAAAAGAAAGTGTCCCCACTGCCATCTGTCCCTGCCATCATGTCCCTGCTGTCATGTCCTTGCCATCTGTCCCTGCTGTCATGTCCCTGCCATCTCTCCCTGCCACCTGTCCCTGCTGTCATGTCCCTGCCATCTGTCCCTGCTGTCATGTCCCTGCCATCTGTCCCCAGTGCCATCTGTCCCCACTGCCATCTGTCCCCAGTGCCACGTATAAGTGCCATCTGTCATCAGTGCCACATAGTGCCATCTGTCATCAGTGCCACCTGTCAGTGTCACGTGCCATCTGTCATCAGTGTCACGTGTCATCAGTGCCACGTCTCAGTGTCATCTGTCATCAGTGTCATCAGTGCCACGTATTAGTGCCATCTGTCATCAGTGCCACGTATTAGTGCATCTGTCATCAGTGCCATGTATTAGTGCCATCTGTCATCAGTGCCATCTGTCATCAGCGCCACGTGTCATCAGTGCCACATATTAGTGCCATCTGTCATCAGTGTCATGTGTCATCAGTGCCACGTATTAGTGCCATCTGTCAGTGCCACGTATTAGTGCCATCTGTCATCAGTGCCACGTATTAGTGCCATCTGTCATCAGTGCCATGTATTAGTGCCATCTGTCATCAGTGCCACATCAGTGTCAGTGCCACGTATCAGTGCCATCTGTCATCAGTGCCACGTATCAGTGCCATTTGTCATCAGTGCCACGTCAGTTTCACATGTCATTGTCCCGGTTCTCCAGGGCCTTCAAAAGTGTAATAGGTAGTCAACAATTTAGATGTGTAATTTATGCTCCTAGAACAGGTGATGGTGCTCCCTGCATGTTGGGCCTCTCCATGTGGCCAGGCTGTGAAAAAGTCCCACTCATGTGGTATCGTAAAACTCAGGAGGAGTAGCAGAATGTATTTTGGGGCGTTATTTGTGGTATACCGTCCATGTGAGAGAAATAACCTATTACAATGACAATTTTGTGGGGGGAAAAAAAAATCTTCACGTTGCAAAGAATTGTGGGAAAAAATGACAACATCAAAAACATCACCATGCATCTTACTAAATACCTTGGAATGTCTACTTTCAATAAAGGGGTCATTTGGGGGTATTTGTACTTTCCTGACTTGTTCGGGTCGCAAGAAATGAGATAGACCGTCAGTGCATCAGATGTGATCAATTTTTTATGATTTGCACCATAACTTGTAGACTCTCTAACTTTCACACGGACCAAATAATATCCACTAATTTGGGTTATTTTTACCAAAGATATGTAGCATTATAAATTATGGCCAAAATTTATGAAGAAAAATTACTAATTTGCAAAATTTTATCACAGAAAGAAAGAAAAATGCATTTTTTTTTCTAAATTTTCGGTCTTTTTTCATTTATAGCGCAAAAAATAAAAAACCCAGAGGTGATCAAATACCACCAAAAGAAAGCTCTATTTGTATGAAAAAAGGGACAACAAATTAATTTGGGTACAGTATTACGTGACTGAGTAATTGTCATTCAAAGTGTGAGAGCGCTGAAAGCTGAAAATTAGTCTGGTCACGAGGGGGGTTTAAGTGCCCAGTTGTCAAGTGGTTAAATATTCCTCATCCAGATTTCCAACATTGATTCCCACCATAACAACATCACTTGCAGCAACACTTGCATTTGGCTATTCTACATGTTGTTCCAAATCCCCTATCTTTACTGAGCCCTGAGACTGTTAAGCTTTTGCATGTATGGAGGATAACTCCATAATGGCAGACTGAGCTTCATATAATTCCTTCCTAAGCAGTATTATAATGCGCTCATTCTCAGCCTCTCTCTGATTCAAAGAGCCAATACAACTTTCTCTTTGTTTACACATTTCATCTAATTCATTTATTTTCTGTTTCAATACAGATTTCTCATTCACTAATTGTTCAATGTGATCACCAACATTTGCATCTGCCTTTGCAACCATTGCTAATATATTCTTAGTTACACTTTGTACCTGCTCCAATAATTGCCTTCTCTCAGTATACCAATGGACTTCTTTCACTATAGCAATGTCTTTCATTTTCAATAACATGCATACAACATTGGCCATCTTTGCTTTCCTGCCTTTTTTCAAAGACTTTTTATGTTTTGTCTCAACATTAGGATTTATGAATATTACATTGTTTCAAAAGATCATTAAATTGGTGTGTTAAAGTGTTTTCTGGCATAGTGTTGAATTTAACACAGGCATGTTTTTTAAGAAAATCTTCAATGACCTCCATTGATGTGCTAATTAGTCTACACTGAAGTTTGCTCAACCAGTCTATACACAGTAGCTGCGTAGACAATGCACACACACACAAAACACACAGATAAAAGCTTTTTAAAAGCAAACTTTTACTTGTAGTCCTACACCAGGAGACATCAGTATTACTACCACTGACTTTAGCCCTATTATCTCAGAACGCAGGCCACACTGAACTTCTGTTGGAACAGAGAGCTATCTCACTCTCATGTGGGCAATAAATAAATAAATAAACTAATAAAAAAAATAATAATAATCTATATTTCTCCCACTTTCTTCTCAAAGATGTCCGGTTTATCCTGTCAATCTGCAGGCTACATCAGATAATCAAGGGTGATCAGCTCCTCACTCGCCGGCACATTTGACCAGCTACACAGGCCTAAAACAATTTGCACTAGCAATACAATAAACGATAACATATACGCATATACCAGCCAAAAAAATCTCACCAGGTTTTGCGCGTCCGCTTCTCCGATGAAATATTTCATAGAACTTTCAGGACCAATCCAGCAGGGCTTCAGAGTTCACGAACTAGTGCAAATCTTGTCCACAGTAGAGAAGGCTTTCAGTTCTAGGTGTAGTTGATTCCTTAGCTTATAGAGACTCAAGACAAAAATACATTAGGGTTTGGGTTCTGTGCAGAAATAAATTCCACCCACCTTCTGGGGTGCCAATAGAAATAAAATGCTAAAATAAATATTATCCGAGGGTGGTTACGGATGCCCTCTATTTATTGCATATATATTAACTTGTCTATTCATATAGTTAGCTAGTCTATTAAAACTCGAATAATGTTACTGTTGATAAGCATAATGATATAAGGTTAGCTATGAAAACAAACACACTGCTTAGTAAAACAACATCTTGTTTATTTCCCAAGAAAATAAGAAAATGTTAACAGCAAAACACTAAAGGAAAATATTTTAGAGCATATAAAAAAGAACTTCAAAAAACTTGTCGCAAGGCTGCCCTCTAGATATCGTCTCATCAGCTGGGCTCAAAATGGTAACAGAGAACCATCAGGCAAGAGCCAAGAGCAAAAAGAGGGAAGACTTCCCTTCTGTGTGCATGTTTTAAACTTCATCCATACACCGCGCAGACCCAACCCCATTGCCAGCCGAATTAGGTTTCTAACGAATGAAAGTAGTTACGGGGCAGTCCTTCTCAATATATTATATTTCTGTCCGCCCTGCTGTTTTGGCCTCTAGGGGCAGCATTTGTCCATATATCATCGCTATGTGACCTGGGTCCTTCAGTATTAGCTGGCCCTTTGATCTTCTTTAGCAGGACATTCATCAATCATCTTGTCAGCCATGGTCCTTTTTGAAGCATGCTTGCAGAGTGCTAATCAAGGATTTCCATCTTATCACACCTGTTGGACAGGAGCCAAGCTTTTGTTCTACAAAGCTTTGATGTACAACTTGTTGCATTCCAACTTGGTTGTATCAACCAGAAAGAAACACCAGAAATATGATATTAAACCATGTTGCCTTCCAACAGAATATTATTACATTACTTCTAAAAACAATATGTAAACAATCACATTATAAATATCTACTAAATCTTAATAAATAATAACTACATATACACAATTATCATAGATACACAAAATAATAAAAATCCATATTAAAAGCTCCTAAAAAGATTGAGCATAAATACCAAAGGAGAAATATTAGAGTGAGCAACATGTTAAACAAACAGGACATGTCAGCCATAAATAGAGCCACATAAATATCCCAAAAAAATATCTAAAAATTGTTGCATAAAAGGAGAATTTCCATACTAACACTGTACCAAGAGGAACCAAATACTACTTAGGAGTTAGGAATTGAAAAAAACATATTTCTTTTAAGAGGGCTAATTACTATAGCTCTAAGGAACCAACAATTTCAGGTCTCAGAAAAATATAAATTCCATGGAAACCCCATATCCTTACAGTGATAAACAGAGTTGACCTGAATTTTCCATCATGCATTGCTAATAAAACAATTTGGGTCAAACTCAATATTAAAACCATTAGGAGCTAACACCTTTGTATTGTAGATCCACAACGATTCTCTTATTAGTTGTCTAACAAAGTTGCCACCCCTCCAGTGTTTTTTAATCCTTGCTTTTATTAATTACCTTCCCAATTAACATCAAAACATATAATGACCTAACATG
Organism: Lithobates clamitans; assembly: GCA_037952925.1. Lineage (NCBI taxonomy): Eukaryota > Metazoa > Chordata > Amphibia > Anura > Ranidae > Lithobates > Lithobates clamitans. The sequence continues at coordinate 4,890,936 of JBBGZY010000865.1, forward strand.
CTTGAAACAAAAGTAAGCCTGGCCACTTACAGTATATGTCATTTCATAAACTTAAATAAGGGTGGCTTACTATGTATTGTATGTTTAGACTCTCTAGCTTAAACTTTTTTCTCTGTTTTTTGTTTTGCTTAGAGTAGGGAACAGTTGAGATATTACAGGTGTTTTCTTTTTTTTTATAACATGTTTTGTTGGTGAGATTTTCTTGAATTCTCTGTCCTGGTAACAACATAGTCATTACACAGAATGTAAGGGAAAATCTTTAATGGGAACACAAGCAGTGATAAAAAATTAACGCCAGTTTCAGTCTTCCCCACCTTACTAATAAAATGTGTCTCAGAGATTCCTGACCCTGGGGACAGCACTGTTCCAGTGACAGGATTCCCCAAACAGGACCACAGACAAAAAACCTGACTCACTACTATATCCAAAGTAAAAAAGAAGGTTTTGCTAGATACCGTGTACAGTTTAGGTTAAAAAATACAACCAAAAAGCTATGGCATGAAAAATATCCATGTTTCTGCTTCTACTGAGCTTTCAAGGTGATTAGTGTGTGAAAGTATTACTCCCATCATAAGATGTCCCTTAAGATTCCTACCAGGGTTCAGGACACAATCCATGTACCAAGAAAGCCCTTCTGATGGACAACTCACTCTGCTATTTAGCAGAGTTATCTTCACTTTGCACCCTTAGATGGCTGGGATCTCTTTTATTTACTAAAGAAACTACGAGAATGGAAGGCTTACAGTAAGGCCAACCATTTAGACCACTCAGCCAGAACTCAAATGTAAGGCTCACCTTTCATTTCCAGTAAGGGCCAGAGTTAATAGGCTTTAAGCTTCTGTCAAATGTTATAGGCTTGGCACTGGTTTGAGATGTTTTTGAAATCATTCAGAATTCATTGACACTTGCATTTGACCTGCAGTTGGCTTCCTTTCGATCTGTATTTAACAAGCTTCAAGTGGGTTTTGCATTCCAATAGATTGACCAGAACAAAAGTTGTCTGATGCAAACAAAAGCACCCAGCTGGTCTTTCCCATCATCCATGATCTGCCTGCATTATATAGAGAAACACAAAGACCCAATGATGACAGAACTAGATGAGGGCCCTATCAGTGTTCTATTAATAAAAATATTCCCTGCACACCATAGTAGTGCCTAAACATAAATAAAGAAGAATGGATGGTTTATATTCTAATTTAGGGTGTACTCTTCTTACCCCAAAATATCAATGAAATAATAGACACAAGACCAGTAAACCTAAAGTTCATCATGTGTATTTAATATAGGCATCAGTACCTTACATGGGACTGCTACAAGATACAACGTATTACACAGTAATAGAAAGGTACACAATTACATGAAAAAAGTATGTACAAACGGTAGATAAGATATGAGTACAAAAACAAGTTACCAATGGCATCCACATACAAGGCAAGAGGGAGGCAGGGTCTCTTAAATACAATTTTGGGGTACCACCTATTCCTAATAGGTAATGTCCCCTTACCCATTAAACTTGCCAGCCCAAACAGTGCAGCACACCCTCAGAAAATACATCATAATGATTCAATTGGTCATTTCTGGTGTGCCAGGATCCAGGCAAACGACGATCAAGAGATAATGCAGGCAAAAGGTCCAGGCTGCTAACCCTAAGATGGAATGTGGGCCCTAACAACAGCATCAGAGCACAAAAAGATACAGGACAAAAACAATGTTTTGAGGTCACGAATGGGAGTAAGTGGTTGCAGCATATGTAGAGTCACTCCAGTAAACTAAAAATAAGATATATTACCAGATTCTACTATATGCCTGTGCATAAGCAATATACAACATATATGACAAAAGGTAAATAAAAGCATAATTACAGAGAAATGTTACAGATACAGCAGATCATATTACAAAAAGGCTGACAAAGCACACTCGGTGTTAAGCTCCGTAGGAGACAAGGTATCAGAATTATAGATCCAAAAAAGCTCCCTCTGGGAAAACCTGTCAGGGAAATTCCCACCTCTCTTAGCTTTAGTGACCTGCTCTATGACAGTAAATTGCAACTGCGGTGGATTGTGACTAGTTCAGCAAAGTGCCTAGTAATGGGGGATGAAAACTCAGAGGTGCATGTGTTACTCTTGTGTTTCTTAATATTTCCTGTGTAAATTAATCCACATATCCCAGGCCACATGGGTATTTAAATAAATAGGTCATGTCAAAGCTACTGCAGTTAGAAAAGACAGAAATTGGGAACTTTTTACCAGCATTAAGATAGTTAAAAGTTTCCTTTTATCACAAAATCACATTGCATGTAATGCCAACATAGGAACATGCCATTAGGAGGTAGTAATAAAGAAAGCCAACTAACTTATAACTGTCTTTGTGAAGTGAAGTTGGTATGCATACCTCCCAACTTTGGGAATTGAGAATGAGGGACACTTTGGATAGAGGACTTGGTGCACGTTAAATGCCGCACCACAAATAGCTGTGCTAAAACTGAATTATGAGTATGGGTTAAAGAAGTATGAATAAATAGGGTCTAACCCTGCTTATTGTATATACTGTACACTACAGTCTGCAGTCCTTGTACTCCCAAAATACTCAGTAATTACTGTATTATGGATGAGGGTCCCACTTAAAAAGTAAGAAATGTTTGAGGAAAACTTAAAAAAATAATAATATAAATTTCACTGTAAATAGTATATATAAACTTAGATGACCTTTTAGCTTCTGTGAGAAACTTGACCTTCAATTTCATGATGCTTGTTTTCCATGCCTGAAGAGTAAGCTGGCTGGCTGGGCTGGGTTCTGCCCTGGCTGACTGGGTTAGGCTTGGCTGTCTGGGTTAGGCCTGTCAGAAGAGTATACATTTTGGTCAGGACAGAGCTGGAGTAAGAATCAAGTAATACAGACAGCAGAGGACAATAGTATTTAAGCAGTCAGCAGTGTATAACGCAATGTGCAGGGGTCAGGAGTAAGTAATGCAGAGTGCAGGTCAGGAGTCAGAAATGTAGTGTGCAGGGGATCAATAGTGAGTAATGTATAGTTCAGGAATCAGTAGTAAGTAATGCAAAGTGCAGAGTTCAAGCATAATGAATGCAGAGTTCAGGGGTTAGAAGTAAGTAATGCACAGCACAGGGGTTAGTAGCAATTGACGCAGAGTGCAGGGGTCAGTTGTATATAATGCAGTGCGCAGGGGTCAGTGGTAACACACAGCTAATTTCACTTCACCCATTAAAGCGTTACAGGCATACCCCGCTTTAAGTACAATCACTTTGCGTACACTCGCGAGTACGGACATACTTGTGAGTGTATGTAAAGTGGCTCACAAGCTAAATTTGCAGTTGAGTAATCCATGCACGGATAGTTCAGATTCCCTGCTACTTGGAAACACACTCCCTGACCCCCCCACACTACAGCCCCTGACACCCCCACTACAGCCCCTGACACCCCAGAAGTGAAAGAAGGTATTGCTTCACTTTAAGTACATTTTCGTTTTACATACATACTTTGGTCCCATTATGTACTTAAAAGTGGGATATGCCTGTATTAAACCCACAACAGTAAAATCAGTCTGTATATGCAGTAAAGCATGCTTGTTATACCCACTGTGGAACCTAGGGGGTTAATCCTCTGCATTGTAAAAGGCTGTTTGATCCTGCCTTCTCTGATCCTCCCCTTCTTCCACTATCTCCAATCCATCTCTTGATAAGACAGAGTATTTGGAGTCACCGAAAGCATGCTCAGTTTGGTGTGTATTGCTAGAGAGTTTTTTTTTCTTGAGAGACTGCATCTGATCAGCACAAGGCCAATCAGCACTGTCCAGACAGAGGGTAAGGGGTCCTGCATCATCATAGAACCATCGGGGAAGAATCAAATCTCCTTCTACAAGCTTTAACCAGACACTGAAGTCACAAGACTGCTCTAACTGCTGAAGAGAAAAGGTATTCAGCAGTTTATATTTACTAAAACTATTGCATTTTCATGTTCTGTGTAGGAGTCTATTTGTCAAAGTATTAAAGCCAGTAAAATACAACTGCAATAAGTGCAACTTTAGGTGTGCTGGCACTGTGCCTACTATTTTTCTAAAAGTGTTCTACTAACTTGCATACAACAAATTGTTGCTCCCACATAGATACAACAATGACATCTGTTGCTATGGAAAACATTATAAGGTTTGCATGGCATTTTTGTACAGAACATTAAAGTAGAATTGTTGCCAGACTATGAACATTTAAATACTGCATTTACATTCTTAATAGGCAGTAAATAAGCTTTTATATATGACCCCCTCTGTCATCACAGACAAAGAGCAATTCATCATCAAAGTTCACAATAGAATCACCTTTTCGTTGTTTACATTAGAGTTTGGAAGGTTGGTATGCTGTCAAATCATTGCTGGCAGAGTGGATCTGCTGAAAGAAAGTAAAAGCAAAACTAAGAATCCTCAGCAGCACCTTTGAGGATGGATTACTCCACTGTGCATGCAGCTACAGGGGTCAGTTCCTCTCTCAGAGCTACCACTGTATGCTTGGTGCTTCTGAGTACAGGGGAGTATGTGACTCCTTCCACCTTCCATGTGTAGGAATCTGATGCTCTCTACTGTCTGTATTTGCAAATAATTGTTCTTCATTATTTACCACAGTGTTAGTTGGTTATGATCAGGTACTTTCTGCCCCTTCTACCTGGGTCAGAAACCCTGATTGGAGGACTGTGATATATAGAATGGGAAGTTTACAGGAATTAGAGACAGAACTGAGCCAAATGACCTTATACACACATGAGCTGCTGTTGCATTACTATGTTCTAATAGTTTAACAGCAGCCCATAGCTTCTTGAGTGTGTTTCTGATTCCTTGTGACAGACGTATGTAGCACTAACTCACGGTGGAGCTGCTGGTTTAAGTGGGTCTGTTACCTTCACTCTGCTTCCCTCTGTTTCACCGGCACCGGGTCTAGGGTTCCGTTGAGTTTACTCCTGGACAACACACGCACCAACACTGGAGTACGTTTTCAATGCTTTATTAAAACAAACGACTTCGGAAGTAGCAGGAAAGAGGTAGAAAGGAAACTTGCAGAAGAAACTCAAATATTCTCTGGTAGGGTTCTCTTGACAAAATGTCCTGGTAGAATTCAAGTACTATTTGAAATGCGCTCCCCTCGTGGGACACACTCCTTGCTCGTCTGGATAGGCCTCTCTCACCGGTCTAGCAGCCAGCACGCAGCACGAATCAAAGTCTCTGCCACTTGTTTGGGAACAAAATCCATACGATCCTCTGCCACAGGATGTATAGGTTGTTCTGTAGTGAAAGTCAGTCACAGTGCTTGAACCTTTAAGCCGAGCCGGCAACACTATGCTGTATAGTTACTTTTGGATACATCCTCCAACTGAGTCACCAGGCCCCTCTATAGACCAGCACGCTGCGTGATCTCTCCAAGACGGGTCCTCCCCTGGGATCTCCTCGGTTGTCCAGCTTCATCACACAGGACCGACAGCTCAGGACCATTCCTCGGCCGCGGTGGTAGGCTCCAGACAAGCCTCTGGACCCACCCCTGCGCCGCTGTATCGTGGGCCTCCCAAACGGAGGACCATGAGGTAGCTCCTTAACGCATACCTGTCGACCAGGAGGGCCAGCAGGTGGCTGTAAAATGAACCCCAAAATATGGCGTCTGTCCCATAAATACCCTCGCCCAGAATGCAACTCGGAGGACCACCTCCACCGAGCGTGCCTCCGGGACAGAGGAGCATCCATACGCTTCAACACGTTGCCTTTCCAACCCTGATCAGTGGCAACAGCGACAACCACGTCAGCCAAGCTGGAACAGAGGCAAACTTTAACCTTCCTAACGCACAATTTACTAAATTTACCTAATATGCGGTAGATTGCAAATCTACCAGCGCTACACGTATTTCTGTCCTATTGTTCTTATCTCACATGCACAGTGCCAGATAGGCCTGTGCTACTGTATGTGTGTAGTGGTTATCTTCCAATATATTAGTAGGTGTACCTGTTTATTGAAATATAATTTATTTGCATTTCCTGTTATTTTAGTTAACATTGTCCTTTCTGGTCTGGGATTCTATAGCTAGTTTAAAAGGATACTAAAGTCTTGTTTTTTTTTGTTTTTTTTTAAATAACAAACGTATTACTACTTATACTTACCTGCTCTGTGCAGTGGTTTTGCACAAAGCAGCCCAGATCCTCCTCTTCTCAGGTCCCTCTCCGGTGCCCCTGGCCCCGCCCTCCTGCCAAGTGCCCCCACAACAAGCAGTTTACTATGGGGATACCCCAGCCGAGCCGCTGCTCTCTATGTCCATTTGGACACAGAGCCACCACTCGGCCCCACCCCCTCTCTCTCCTCATTGGCTGATTTTGATTGACAGTAGCAGGAGCCAATGGCGCCGCCTGTGTGTCTCAGCCAATCAGGGAGATTCTCTCATGCAACATCACTAGATCGAGATGGGGCTCAAGTAAGTATTAGGGGGCTGAGGGGGCTGCTGCACACAGAGGGTTTTTTATCTTAATGCATAGAATGCATTAAGATAAAAAACCTTCTTCCTTTAGAACCACTTTAAAATAAGGGTTAAAAACCAGCATGAGCTAGAGCCAAGTTAGGTATTCAACTTCCACTTGATAGTTAGAGGTCCGGTTGCGTGGCAGATTAGAAGTAACTAGGGATGTGGAGTAGATAGGCTGACTCTGAATACCAGTGCCTCACCACAGTTTCTGCTGCTGAGAAGCTGTGTTCCTGGCCAGTTGGACAACAGTTGGAGAATCCCCCCATCATCACTGATCTTGTCTTCAGGTTCCCGACATCAAGATGCATGCTGCATCATCTTCAGAGGCCCTGTCCTGGGTCGAGGCACTGCCAACTTTGTGATCAAACCCACTCATACACTTGGTGAAGATTCTGGTTCTCCTGTTTACCTATAGATTTGGCACAATATCCTGTTTTGGGGAGGAGCATTTGCCATAACCTCCCCAAAACAAGAGCTGCACATAATACAGTGCTTGGCTTGAAAACAGCCATTTGAGGAGAAGGATGTGCCATCAATGCTGTGTACGCTTAAAGAGGAGTTCTGCCCACCCCTTTAAAAATTAAAAGTCAGCAGCTACACATACTGTAGCTGCTGACTTTTAACATTATCCTGGAGTCCAGCGATGTCGGCACTGCAGCCGATGTTTACATCGGCTGGTTGGGTGCTGCCGCCGCCATTGCTAGTAAGGGAACCCAGCAGTGTAGCCTTTCGGCTTCACGGCAGGATCCCTACTGTGCATGCGTGAAGCTCGCTGTGATCTCTCACTGACCCGGCAGAAGGGGAGGAAGGAGAAGGGGGGCCGAGCTCCTAAGGTTCTTTGCCGTGGCCCAATCTCCTAAAGGTGGGGAAGGGGATCTATCAAAGACAGGTCCCTGTCCCCCCCCGAAAGGTGCCAAATGTGGCAACAGAGGTGGGAAGGAGACAAATAAGCAGAAGTTCTACTTTTGGGTGGAACTCTGCTTTAAAGTAGAAGCACCTAAAACCTAAATAACTCTACATTTACTCACAGCCACATTCTAAAACTAATCTATCTAACCCTGTAAGGAAGAAGTAGCTATATATACAGTACCTTTTCTGAACCCAATCTGATGTGGTCGGATGCTGTGTGCAGAAGACAGCCGACAACGGCCGTGAAATGCATGGGAAGTGACGTCACCCATAGAGTTATGGGGCTTCCGTTGTCAGCTGCCTCTCCTACACACTCCCACACACACAAGGTGCCGCTGACAGCTCAGAGTGGGACCGGAGCGGCTGCAGAAAAGGTATATATAGTGATTTCGTCTTTACAGGGCTAGATAGGTTAGTTTTAGAATGTGGCTGTGAGTAGATTTAGAGTTAGTTAAGTTTTGGGTGAACTTCTACTTTAATCTAACATGGACCTTACAAAGGGTTAGGGCAGTGCAGAAACAGAGTAGAATTAGGAATTATAAGTAGGTTGGAACATTGCCATGGATTACAATGCTGTTTGTCCTGAAACAAACGCAATATTATCATCTTTCGAGACATAATTGGCAGAGCAAGCTGTTTAATCGAAAACCCAACTATTTAGGCATTATGTTATTGTCTCAACCAACATTAAAAAAAACAAACATTGTTTTTGCCCTCCAAGTGCATAGTTTTAATTTTCTTTATGTTGAACCTCATTTGCCAAGTAGCTGATAGCTTGAAGATTCCTTACAAATATGGTAATAGTTGTGTGTCATCTGCAAATGGCAAAGCAGAAACTTGTATAAACATCAGATTCAATAATATGAGCAGTGAATAAAACCATATTTTTTGAAGGGAATAAAGCGTTATCTGTCGGTGGCCTCTCTCTTTCCATTTATTCTTGAGTATGTCTGCTTGTCTGCCGCTTTGTATCAGCTCCTGAATTCACTTGTTACTCTGTCCTGTCATAGGACAAAATATCAAGAACAAAATATCAAACAATCACAAGCTTTCAATACCAACCTGGATAGCGGGCTGACATAATTAGAATTGGAGGGGAGTAGAGACCATCTGCAAATGAGCAAAATCCCTTGGATGAAGAAAAAAGAATAGCCACTTCTGACTAAACAGTTCAGGTAGCTGAACTACCAAGCAATTCGCACTCAGGAATATATGAACATTAACCACTTGCCTACCAGGCACTTTCACCCCCTTCCTGACCAGGCCAATTTTCAGTGCTTTTGCATTTTGAATGATATTTTGTGCAGTCATGCAGCACTTTACCCATATGAAATTTTTATCATATTTTCACACAAATTGAGCTTTCTTTTGGTGGTATTTAATCACCACTGGGTTTTTTATTTTTTGCTAAACAAACGAAAAAAGACAGAAAATTTTGAAAAAAACTCCACCCTTTTCTTAGTTTCTGTTATAAAATCTTGCAAATAAGTTTGCTTATCTTTACTGATATGCTCTGGTGAGGCTGCACTGATGGGCACTAATGAGGCTGCACTGATGAGGCGGCATTGATGGGCACTGATGAGGCGGCACTGATGGGCACTGATAAGCTGCACTGATGGGCACTGATGAGGAGGCACTGATGAGGCTGCACTGACAAGGCGGCACTGATAAGCAATAATAGGCGGGCCTGATGGGCACTAATAGGTGGCACTGATGAACACTCATATTCTGCACTGATGGACGCTAATAAGCTTTACTGATGGACACTGATTGGCACTGATGGGGCTGCAATGATCATCAGGGCACTGATGATCAGTGCCCTTGTTGTCAGTTTAAATGTGTGCTGTCACAGGATTGCCGGTTATCGCCTTTCCTTTCCTCACACAGTGATATCGCTGAGGAAAGGAAATGCCATTAACCGGCATTTGTTTACATGGGATCAGCTGTGACTGCCCCTGGGGATGGGGTTCTGGGAGGACATCAATAGACACTCTCCTAGAACTGGACAACTGTGCTGTAGCCATCTTTCGGCTATAGAGCAGTCAGCAAGTGGTTAAACTGTAAACCTCCTTCAGAAAAATAGTAAAGGTAAACTTTGGTACACATTTTAAAGCAGAACTAAATTCTCCTATTGTTTTCAGCCAAGGAAGCTGCCATCTTGGCCTCTGTTTGATGAACTGCCATGATGCTGCACTTGTAACCAGTTATGATACAAGCCATTTGATGGTTTGACACTTTGGTTGGGAAGACAACCCTTGTCCTGTGAATGTAACTGTTTTTGAAACTGTTAAGTCAATGGGTTTAGTTCCCCTTTAAGTTAAACCAGAACTCCAGTAAAAATATTTTTTGTTGTGTATAAAGTGGGGAAAGGTTTACAAATTGTTATTATAAATGTGTGTGTCCCCAATGGGGAGAATCAGCCTCCTTCTATCCAAATCTAAAGTACATTGAGATACAGATTCCTTTAGTAACAGCCAAAGGTGGGATTTCCTTTCACTTTGGGTACATTTCTTTTCACGTCATATATCTGGGACAGTACTTTGGGGAGCATTTTCCAAATAGGGATACAGACATCAACAATAACTGAAAGTGCTAACTCTTCACTCAATTTATCTAAACCACAAACATTTAAGATTTTTCAGGTAACTTTGACATTTCCCATGTTTACATGTACACAATTATGGCCAAGTAGGTCTTGTAACAGAAGCCCCCGTTGGTCAGCAAGTTAGGTCATTACTATGAGATTGCAAAGAGTTACTAACTATACACTGCTTGATTTTCTCTTACTCAGCCTGTGGACTGACTCTTACATTTAAACTGGCTAACAGATTCATATTATAAAGGAACCTGTCCTGAGAAAAATATAATGTTTTTTGAAGTATGGCTTTCATCAGACAACATTTTTAAATCTAATTTTGTACTTCCTTTGGGCATTCTTACTCCTCTTTTACAAAAATTTTGTTAAAAGATCCCATAAATTAAGGTAAAGTTTGGCTTATAGTTATCAGTAGTTCTGACAACTATGTATTAGAATTTTACTCATACTCATATCATTTAACTCATACACATATATAGTGCCCTGAAAAAGTATTCACACCCCTTGAAATTTTCCTAATTTTGTCATGTTACAATCAAAAACGTAAATGTTTTGTGATAGACCAACACAAAGTGGCACATAATTGTGAAGCGGAAAGAAAATGATAAATGGTTTTCAAAATATTTTACAAAGAAATACTGAAAAGTGTGGCGTGCATATGTATTCAGCCCCCTTTGCTCTGATACCCCTAACTAAAAGCTAGTGGAAACAATTACCTTCAGAAGTCACCTAATTAGTACATAGAGTCCACCTGTGTGTAATTTAATCTCAGTATAAATACAGCTGTTCTGTGAAGCCCTCAGAGGTTTGTTAGAGAACCTTAGTAAACAAACAGCATCATGAAGGCCAAGGAACACACCAGACAGGTCAGGGGTAAAGTTGTGAAGAGGTTTAAAGCAGGGTTAGGTTATAAAAAAATATCCCAATCTTCGAACATCTCATGGAGCACTGTTCAATCGATCACCTGAAAAATGGAAAGAGTATGGCATAACTGCAAACCAGGACATCCATCTAAACTGACAGACCGGGCAAGGAGATCATTAATCAGAGAAGCAGCCAAGAGGCCCATGGTAACTCTGGAGGAGCTGCAGAGATCCACAGCTCAGGTGGGAGAATCTGTCCACAGGACAACTATTAGTCGTGCACTCCACAAACCAGGCCTATATGTGTCAGGGCTGGGCTCAGCCCTTCCTTCTCTGAGCTGGCCGCTCAGCTGTTGGCTAATTGCCAACTCCTATATCTCCACAGTGACTAACCTGTTGATTATATCCTGCTCGTCAGTCCTGCCTACTTAAGCCGTCCAGCCCAGATGATCTCTGCCTTCGCCTTGGTCACATCTCTAGAGACGTTCTCCTGTGTTCCTGTTAAAGACTTGCTTTGTTAAAGGCTGACATTCCTTCTGGCTCCAGATCCTGCTTGCTGTTCTACTATTACACTCATCTCTGGCTCCCTGATGTTTTGGCTTGTCTGACTATCCATTCCTGGCTTGTCTGACTATCCATCCCCACTGAGAAACATGATGGTGGCAGCATCATGTTGTGGGGATGCTTTTTCTTTAGCAGGGACAGGGAAGCTGATCAGAGTTTATGGGAAGATGGATGATTGGTGCCAAATACAGGGCAATCTTAGAAGAAAACCTGTTAGAGTCTGCAAAAGACTTGAGACTGGGGTGGAGGTTCACCTTCCAGCAGGACAAGGATATTAAACATACAGCCAGAGCTACAATTGAGTAATGGTTTTTATCAAAGCATGTTCATGTGTAACAATGGCCCAGTCAAAGTCCAGACCTAAATCCATTCGAGAATATGTGGCAAGACTTGAAAATTGCTGTTCACAGATGTTCTCCATCCAATCCGACAGAGCTTGAGCTATTTTGCAAAGAAGAATGAGCAAAAATTTCACTCTCTAGATGTGCAAAGCTGGTAGAGACATGCCCAAAAAGACTTGCAGCTGTAATTGCAAAACAAAGTATTGGCTCAGGGGGGCTGAATACAAATGCATGCCATTTATCATTTTCCTTCCACTTCAGGGGTATGAATACTTTTTCAAGGCACTGTAACTAAAATTGGCCTATAAGGGTGCTTAAAGCCCAATTCCAGTAATATAAATAAAATTCACCCTTTCAGTGGGGCTCCCTCACACTGCAAAGGTTAAATGCTTGTTATTTCTAAGGGTAGAGGAACAGCAGGGTCCCTCAAGCTCTGTGATAGGTCCTCTGCAGCTGCCTCTTGTACCTCAGCCTCAATATACAATACAGGGCTTATGTCCTGTATTGTAGTGATGACACAGAGGCTCTGCCCACAAAGCTTTGGACAGAAGAAGAGAGTACAAGAGCTGGCTCAAGTAGGAAGACAGGTAAGTGACAGAACCTGCATTGTACCACCAAAGGCATAACAAGTGTTTAAACCTTGCAGGGCAGGAGAGGCCACACTGAAAGGGTGATTTTTGGATACTCCTGGAGTTGGGCTTTAAAATGCACCTAGGCCCAATCTATTGACATTAAATTATTTACATATTCTTAAAAAGCAGTAAAAGATTTTGTAACTCACCCTTAAATATCTGAGCACGTATATTTCACCTTGACTGAACTATACCTATGCGCTGAACTTTACACCTTTGCTTAGTAAAGTACGGACCTTGTTGTCCAAATGGCATCAGGGCCTCTTCTCCTGGTTCGGCAGATGCAACATCATCAAAATGTCAATCTTGCCCAAATGTTCTTAACTCTTTCAAGCATTGCCAATTCGTATACCCTCAGAATTTTTCAAGCAACTCAACGCACTGCTAGTTAACTTTATTTGGGCCCACAGAAGACCTAGACTACAGCGACGCCATTTGACTCTACTTAAACACCACGGTGGCATTGCGGTACTTGATATACAGAAATAATATCTGGCAGCCCACATGTGGAGACTTATTGACTGGTGTAGACATGCTGAAGTTAAACTATGGCCACAGATTGAGCAATCCCAAAGCGCAGTCCCTTTGCGTCGCATGGCCTGGTGCTTTGCAGATCTTCTCGCCGCTCTTAAAGTACATCCGACCCTGGGACCCACATTGAGTATATGCTCCCAGATATGCTCTACTACCTCGTTATCATCTGTTCATTCTCCCCTTTACCTCATAGTGGGGAATCCCGGCTTCTCTTTCCAGCCTGCAAGGGGTACCATTTTGCACACTCCTAGACTCACAATGTTCCCAAGCCTCGCATTTCCTGGAATCCTTTTTGAATTCCCTTCCGCCCCTGGACAGTTTTCAACGATAGTTGACGCCCTTTGAACAACTTTGTGAGGAGAAGGGTCCTCTTCCCCACTTTTCGCAAATGTACACTCAGCTGATTGCTCCACCTGAAGGCTTTGTGCCCCCCTTCACACGGAAGAGGGAACTGACACTAAATAGAACTTTTTCCCCTGCACAGGCAGATTATCTGTTTTTCTTTAAAATCAACCATCTGTACACATGCTCAAGAAACCAATTTTAAACTCCTTACGGAATGGTACTGTACACCCTCCATACTTCATAAGAAATCCCCTTCAACCCCCTGACAGTTGCTTGAGACGTCAGGAAGAAAATGGGACATTAATACATATTGTTTGGTCTTGTCCAAAACTGCTGGAAGGAGGTACATCGCATTTCTCAAAAATTCACTGATTACATCCTTTCAGAGGATCCTGCTTTATTTCTGCTCCATGTCTCAAATATACCAGAGAAAATGTATAACAAATCAGTCCTACGTCACCTCTTTAAGGCTGCCAAATCATGCATTGCACATTGGAGAGACTCGCGACCTCCCTCGGTCTCGCTCTGGCTCTCGAAAGTTGAGGAGGTGAACAAGATGGAAAACCTGTTACTTTCGGCCCAAAACAGGCATGAGGCTTATTCCAAAACCTGGGTCCATTGAAACATATTCATATTCTCGGAGGAAGGGAAGGCCCTCTTTGCATCCTGAGCGTACTAAGACACTGTATATTAATGTCCCTCCTTCGGTGCCTCTCACCCTTCTGCCGGTGTCTTGCCGAGAAAGTTCCCCCGGCGGATAAGGACCCCCCTGTACTGCGAAAATAGCTGAAGGTGAAAAACTTCAATCAGCTGTACACGGCGCCTGCGCCCTGGGTCCAGGTTCAAGCCCCACCATCCAAGTGGACTTAGAGGGAGCACAAAAAAGTGCCGAGCGAAGCGAGGCAGGCGAAGCGAGCCCGCGAGGGGCCCTCTTACAGGCGCCGTGTACAGCTGATTTCTATTCTATTCAGCTTCGGCTATTTCCGCCAGCTCCTACTGCGCAAGCACTGCGCCTGCGCAGCACAGGGGGGTCCTTATCCGCCGAGGGGAACTTTCTCGGCAGAACACCGGCAACCCCACCCTTCTTCCTTTCCCAACTGTTTCTCTATCATCCCTTCTTTTCGCCAGTCCTTACCTTATCTTCTCACTTGATTTATTGTGGAAAATGCTGTATTTTGTACATTCATGGTGGCAGCAACAACTTAATCAAAGAGAGGCGACCCCCCCTAATCCATTTTAAGTCCTGTTGATTTTGCTATTGCTGGGTGTTTAGGAAAGGATACCCTTGCACTTCATGTTAACTATAACTAATGTTGTATTTTCTGTTGGGTTGGGGCCTCTCTCGGGTCACTTCATGCATGTACTCTTTTACTGTGATCTACTGCTCTGTGAATGCTGGCTACTTTAAATAAAGAATTTGAAAAAGAAATAGTAACTCAAAGTAACTAATTTGTACTAACCTATAGAGATTTGAAAAACAGTTGCTATGAGTTACAATTCTTCATTGCTTTTTGAATTCCATTAATAATGACACTCATGTCTATTCATCTCATTCAGGTGCTTATTGTATATTCATAAAGCTCATTGTTTTTCTTCATTCTTCTTTGGCAGGTGTATGAATCTGACAAACATGTATGAAATGCAGTACTTTTGCTCTCACCCATAGCCTCTAATGTGGGAATACAACATTCTTGCTGCCATTGAAAAAAAAAACAAGTTAAACTAGATCAGTGTAAGGTCACTATTTGCCATTACATCATGGCTAAAACACACAGATCTCAACAAAATCTCCTTAGCTCTTTTGCAAACAATACACTACTGTTTTGCTGCATGATGGACAAGTTGAAATCTAGTTTAGATTTAGATTGTGGGCCCCTAATCTCAAATGAATGCCCTTTAGTAAAATGAACAATGCAAAACCCACAGTTTTGTACTAATTCTAATACCAATCTAATTTTGTGCTAATAACTAATACGAAAACATTAACCCTATTATTAATTCTGTGTAATCACAGCAATTCTACTACAGAGAACATATTATGGGTGAAGGTTCTTTTACTGAATCTATACTGTGTAACCTCTTATCTCTCTGCATGGAAACGTCTTGAATCATCCTACTTTCTGCAAGTGAGACAACAAAGAGGTTTTGTAGGTGGTTTTGAAAAAATATTTTCTTCATTACCAACAGTTATACAGAAGGGGTTCCCAGATTACCAAATTATTGACTAGAGGGAATGGGGTGGACTGTGCAACACATCATAGCCGTATTCTTAATCCATGTTGTTGAGTTCAGACTCTACACAGATTTGTATTACCATACCTTTAATGTAGCAAGGCACACACTTTCTTTGGTAATAGTTGCTTCCTATGGGCTACCAAAAGGGAGGTTGCCCACGCTTCACTTTAAACATTTTATATGAACTACCATGCATGGTTTTTATGAGTTGTCTTTAATCCATCTTCACCTGTTTACCTCTCCAAATTTTTTTTCCTTTTGTCGCTGTCTCCCAGTGGCCCTTTAAGTGGGTGTTTATGTGATTACTGAGAAAGCTCGGTCAGTGTGAAGGGAGTGCGCAGTAGGCACACTCTCGGCAAGAACCTGGAAGCCCCATGGACACATATGTGTGTCAGCTTGGTGTTAAGGCTCACCTGCCAAGCCATCTTAGACATGTATTATGCTGATGGGAAGAGTATTTCTCAAGACCAAAAACCTTTTTCAAAGTTTAGAAGTTTCCATTGCTGTCTCTGACCCTACTGGAGATGTTCACCGTCTTTATTTACCATGATGACCATTGTCACTGGAACACAAAATGTTATGGAAACTGCAAATGTTTAGGCCTTGTTCACAAGGGCCTCAGCTTGTATAAGAGCAGTATGTAGAAGAAGCCTTTCTCCGGGAGCTTGGTATTCTATGAATAAATACAAAGCTTTCTCTGATTGGCTGAGTCGGAGCTGTCATCCACCTGTCTCTCCGAATCAGCCTCCGAATCAGAGGATGCTTTGCATTCATTCATAGAATACAAAGCTCCCTGTGAAGGGTTGAGCACTGCTCAGCCTGACACAAATTTGTTCTGAGAGTGGGAATCCCATTGCCTGAACACAACGCTGTATACTGTATGTACCTGAGGCTGCTTACAGCTTATACAGTGCTCCCAGCTGCTGCATCTCTGAATGAAGATGATAGTTTGTTTGGATCAGCTTGGTCCAAGCATACTTAGACTTTACCTAAAAGCTGGAGATTAGCTTTAAAATCCCCAAACTGTAACTCAAATGCTACAGGCTACAACTTCCCAATTGCTTTACACTCTGCTCTTATAAACTGAAGCCCATGCAAACAAAGCCTTAAAGCTGTCACTTGAGCAGAAATAAAGAGTATATCTTTAATTAGAGACATCTATATCTATCAAAACTGTCTAAGGCCTGGTTCACACCTATGCATTTTAGTGCTTTTTGCATTTTGCAGATTTGCACTACAGAACGTGTTCCATAGGAAACTATGGTGCAAATCTGCAAAAAGCACTAAAAATGGATAGGTGTGAACCAGGCTTAAGAGGTGACTTCCTTTTAATCCCTGTTGTGCCTCTGGCAGGGTAATATGCCTAAGGGGACACAGGCAAAAAAAAAAAAAAGCCTGATGGGGGTTTTATCCATCCTCTACTCTATTTATCCCTGACTTAAAAAAAAACAAAAACTTAGGACTTTCATATTAAAAACTTTTTTTCTGCTTTCTTGATCCATGCATCTAAACAGTTGTGGGGCATTAAGATTTATTACACAATTAAATTCCAATAACCAATTTTTTATTTATTTTTTAACAAGAAAATCCAATAACCAAATTTAAACAAAAAGAAACATGAAACAATATTTTACTTAAGGAGATTTCTTTATTTTTATTTAAAGAGTAACTTTTTTTAGAAAAAAACATTCCCCTCTGGGTGATCTATGTACTTTGCAGGGATTTTTACAAACTTGCAGATTCCTACCCTTTGCTATTCTGAATAAACAGCTGTTTGTTTGTCTGTGTCCATGGGCTGTGTGAATCTGTACGGGAGTGGTTTTATAATTTTCAGTCAGCTGCTGCACCTGCAGGACTCTAATGAGGAAAATTGCAGAGTCTGCATCCCTTTAGATGTGATTTCCCTTTAGGAGTATCTAATCAAAAATGCAATTTTTGTTGTAGGGGATGCTCAAAATCGAATTTGTTTCTTAGACTTCTGGGAAAATCAGTGAGCCAATCACTCAGGCAGAAAATTACATTTTCAGGGGATGTTCTGTATACCATCTGTGTACAGAACACCTCATGGTAGACATATTACATTGCATTTTACAGAAAATTGCAGAGCTTCAGATAGAAAAGAAAAGGTCAATTTTAATAACATTTAATTACAGTATGACTTGTCTTGTTGTCCTGTGACGTGTCTCAATTGTATAAGCTGTATATTTTTTCTTCTATTTGCTAGTTTTTTCCCCACGAAAGTGGAGTTACCCTTTAATTATTTTTAATAACTATTTTTTAGTATTAATTTTACAAAAAGAGTGGCTTTCTCTTCAATTCCTATTGGGTTTCTGGCATAGGGAATGAAGGGTAATTTTAAAAAATACATGAAAAGAGTTTTAATCATTCTCTACTCTATATATCACCCTCCCTCTGAAAGAAAATAAAACACCTCTGGTCTTTCATTGTTTAAAAGGGTAATAAAAACTTTTCTAAGACAGACGTTTCACTTTCTTGATCCATGAATCTGTACAGCAGTTGGGCATCAAAATGTATTATAACCTTGCATCCCAGTAATCAAAGTGAAAAAAAATACAGCAAACATTAATTCATTTAAAAAGATTTCTTTATTTTTATTTAAGCAAAATTACTTTTAATAACTTTTTTTCAGTATTATTTTTACAAAAAAAGTGTTTTTTTTTTTCCAATGGAGGCGGTAAAAGAGGGAATACATTGAGAGGTGGAAGATGAGGGGGGTGGTCAGTAAACTAAGGCATTCACACATCAAACACACCCCTCACAACCAGAGACATGGAGTGGAAGACTCTAGAGCTTCCTGCAGCTTTTTGGTTTGCGGGGAAGACAGAGCGAAGACAAAAGAGGGAACAAAGCCTGAGGGGGAGAAGACTTCACTCTACCTAATCTCACAACCTTTTTATTACTTTAATTTCTTCCATGCCTCAAAGTTTAAATATGTTACACATGTCTTTGGCAACAAATAAAAATAATAATTACAAGTATATCAGTTCTTGTTCCCTGCTCTCTTGACATTGCCTCCCTCCCTAACTTCAGAGAAGCTTTAGTATGCCCCTCTGGAAACAAAGAGTAATGCCTCCCACTTTTAACAGATCTGCAGAGAATGGCACCAGTTTATTAAAATTAAAAAAAAAAAAAAAAAAAAAAAAAAAAAGCTACGCTCTGCATTTTATTGCAAAAAGGTAGGAAATATGTAAATTTCAAGGATGATACTTCGGAAATCACTTCCATCACACTCCCCCCTGGGAGAGGGAGAAGTCACACACTTCATTAAGACAAATAACATATATAAAAACAATTTCCTGTACAGTTGCAGGGCAATTGCATAACAACGGATTTAATTCCAAGTATAAGTTACAGCAACAACAACTTATTGGGGCCATGGTGTGAGAGACAGGAATAAGACAAAGGGACAGAAGAAAGGGTTGTTTTGCAGCTCTTTAAAAGGATGGGCAAATTATTTACTGGCCCGGTACCAGGCCACCAGTAGTCCTTGTTAATCCACTATTTATCCTATCAGAGGCGAAAAACAAAACAAAAAAAAAAACCCTACAAGGTGACACATTTAAGTTTGTGGGGGGGTTTAACAGTGCTTATATGTTTAGGATCAAGTCATGGTAGTATCTACCAGCCCTATTTGCAGGTTTCACTTCACCAGCCTCTGAAGTGGACCTATGTAGTCTCATGGTGGCCCAGATGAATGCCAACCTACTGCTATGTATAGATGTGCATGTTTGTATACTTTACATATATTTATATATATATATAGTGCATGTATGTCCATACTTGTTAATGTCTGTATTGTACTGTATACAAGTATGCACAATTCCATAGAGTTCTCTATGTGCATTCATAGACTATGTTCTGATTTATTGGCACATACACACATTACAGACATATTCATACAGCATCAACGTGTGTATATATCTGCCTGCCATTTTATTAATGTCAGACTGCAGGCTCATTACGTAAAGTGTAGCTGCCTGACTCGTTGTTTACAGGTGGAAGTTCAAGAAACAGGAGGATGAAAGGATGGGGAAGGAATTGAAAAGAGGGATCCGAGGGGTTAGAAAAATCAGGGGGGATACTTGAATCCTTTTACATTCACACCATGCAGTAGCACCATAGTTGATGAGGTTACTCGTAGCTCTCTGACTGGTTATTTTCTCCGCCTGCCACAGTACTTTCCTTGACCACAGAGGCCACCACCTACAAAAAAACAGAGATAATCCACTTATCAACAGGATTGTGTAAATGTGGAATTTCTGTATAATAAATGTAAAAGTGCAAACTTTGCTGGGATTAGAAAGTTGATTCATTTTCTTTAGGTTTCTTTAGGTTCACAGTGGATTTTTTGTGGTTACTGAGAATTTGAATTGCATGCTGGCATCTCACATTTTTTAAGGGCTACATTGGGGAAATATGCTCACTGCAATTTCCTATTGCTATTACAAAGTTTAACTATTGTGTCACAATCTAAACTTTACATTTTTAATAAATGTAAAAGAAAAAAAGATCTAGAGAGTTCAGCTAAAGAAGCTGAAACGTGCGTTGTTGTGAGTCACTCACTACCTGGTCATCAGTTTGCTTCTGGTAAGTCATAAATCTTATTATCTAAAACTTAGATAGTAGTACCACAACTTCTGTATATAAAAAAAATACAGATAACATAGCCCAACACTAAAGAAATTAATATACCAGAAGGAACAGCAGTGCAGGAAAAAAAAACATGAAACATATTTTCTTTCTCTAAAGAAGCATTAGCAGATCCTGTTTCCCTTTACCTAGCTCTATATATCACCCTGACAAAGAGATATTGTTCAGATCACTGGAACAAATTGCATTGTATTTTAATGAATTGTTGCTCAAATATTGTATACAACAGACCAAACAGCTTATAAATGTGGCAGGAAAGCGTTATTTACTGTATATGCCACTTATAATACATTTTTAAATTAATTTATAAAGTTTTATGCTTTTTGAATATTTTTTCTTTTATTGAAAATCGCCTTTACAAGACTTGTAGAGCCATTAAATCTTGGAAAGCATAAACCAGCTGGATGCTTCCCTGTAAACAAATTCAGGGGAAGGCAGCCAAGACCGAACAAGACACATAAGGAAGGTAATGGGAAGAAGGGGGCCCAAAGGAGATCAATTTGGGAACAGTTTAGCCTGCAACATCTTTAAGCCGTAGGGTCTAACAAGTAATCCAAGAGATTATATTAGTAAAACAGTGGTACAATCTATGAATCTTGCAATTTTATCAGCTAAACTAGGAGTAGGCCAAGAGACAAGAAACAGCATTTAAATTATAGCCAGCTTAATATTTGTAGATGACGATTCAAAATCACGTTTTTATAACAACCTGCAGTGATCTACTCTGAAAAGCCATTCTCTAATGGAAGAGGACATAGACTATTTGAAATATTTGCTTTAGTAAAATAAGTAAACTTTTGTACCAACCAATGTGATTTGTATGATGAAAACCTAAATTCTAGTGGACCAAATGAGGATCAACAACAATAATTTGCTTGACAAAACCAAGAATAATTTGTACAGTACAGGATTAGTATTAGTACAGGATGGGACTACAAGCCCCAGGAGAACAAGGATGCAGCAGAAGGAGGAAAAGGAAAGCGAAGACCTGAGGTGGTCTTACATGGGAAGTGAAAGGTAAGTTTTGGAGGGTTCCGCTAAGTTGGAGATGCAGCTGTTGCCAGAGTTCACCACGGTGTTTCTGCATTTAAATAGAGGCTGTAGCTATCAGAGATTCTGTGGGCTGGAGGAAAGAGACCTTTTAAAGGGACGGCACCACTAACTTTGGACATAGTTTGGGGACTAACACCCTTTAGTGTGGGGTAAAACTAGACCTAAGGTCTCCAACACAAAAAGTCTGGGCCCCAACAATTAAAAACACACTGGACAAGTGTCTTAGTTTGGATTTGGAAAGACTGAAGGACCTTTTATCTTCCAGTACCACCCCCTTAACTTTGGACCCCCCTGGATTCAGGGATCCCCAAAAAAGGATCCCCTTGCATTTTTTTTGTTAGATTGCATGCGGAGGTAGCCAGGTGTAAATAGACACAAGTCCGTTCACATCTGACTGCCCATAGAGGAGAATCGAGAATGTGAAAGGGGCTTTACTGTGTCAGAGGGTGTGGTACTGCCAGAAGGGTTGTTGTCATCTGGAACCAGGGGACTTATACATTAGTGGCTCCTTCATGGTAAGCGCTACACATGAAATACTGCTGGGTAGAGCAATGAGCCAATCACATAAGTAGGAAATGACATACTGGAGGAGTGTTCTAAATGTCCTTATATGGGGATGCCATGCCTGTATTTTTCCGAAAATCATAGCTGGCTACAGATAAGGCCAGTAAGTTCATTGTTATTAAAATGTAATTACCGAAAGTTTCGCAAGTGAAACAACTATATAGATTTTTTTTTAATGTGAAAATAACTTTGACAACTTGAAAGTAACATCTGACAATATAGATTGATAAGAATCCCATGGGATATTTTTCTTCAGGAGTATACTGATCTGTTTTTATTTTACATTAACTATAGTTAAAAGCATAAAAATATATGTATTTTTTTTACCTCTGTAGTAGGATTTGGCCGGTTTTTGGGCTGCAAACAGAATTAGAAATATTTTAATTAATTATATGTTTGTTTTTCCACAATTAAAAAAATATATATATTTGAAATAAGAAATAATTATTTACCTCCTAATGGCTGTCCAGCTCCATATCCTGTAAAACAGTTTTAACACAATTAATAAATATACATACACAATGTTTTAAACTTATGTGTGTTTGCCCTCTAGTGTTCAAAATATAGAATGTAGGCTACATTTCTATCTTGATCTTTTATGAATACCAATACGTTTTTCAAAATATAATACATAATTTGCAAATAATAATACCTTGTTATTTATTTTGTGTGACTGAAAACAATAGAGAACATAATTGTATGTAAACAAAATATATGCCTCCCCATGGCCACAATGGTCATCGCGTATATAAGGAAAGAAAAAAGAAGTGCCTCTATTGCCTACAGTAAGATATCAGTCTATTTTATTTCATTTTTTTAACCTGCTGTAGATTTAGGACAACTAGAAATTAAACATTTTTAAGTTTTTACTGTTTTAAAGCATGAGCCTTTCTATATATTTTATTAATGCTGATGTGCCCAAAAAGAACACTAAGAAAAGATACCCTAACCAAAAATCTTTTCAGTGGTAAACCTTGTATGTTAAATTATTTAGCCTACTATTTAGCACTGGAAAATTATAAAAGCATATAAACTCTTAACACATGATGACTTACATTTAGATACTAAAATATGTAGTGTAACTTTTCCTTAATTTCATGTATAGCTTTAGCTATAGTAGGTAATGCTATTTAATGTCATACAATAAATGTGTTTTATAAAGCAGTAGTAATTGGTGAATTTTCTAAGAAGATGTACTTTGCTCTTGTAAAATGTTGTGGGGTAGATAATATGATGTATTCCCTTGTTATTACAAGTAATGTATAAAATCAGTGAATTTAGTTATATTAAATTAGTCTGTATAGTCAACTTAATAATTTGCATATTCATGACTTGGTTTATGGTATAAGTAAATTAACTACTTTGTAAATATAGAAGTAAGCTTACCTCCAGGTCCAGCTCCCCCTAATGCTCCTGGACCTAAACTAGCACCAGCTCCATAACCTGATAATGCAATAAAAGTGTGTTAATTATTGCATTTTTACACCGAACATTAAAAATCAGCCACGCTTGACAAGCATACACGTTGGAAGAAGAAGCCTTCATGTAGATCTATGGTTAGAATTTAATAGAATCTACATAAAAGTAGCAGTATATCAGAGAAACCTGCCCTTTTCTTAAATGGGTCTATGTCCTGGGTCATATGACCAATCCAAGGAGGATAGGTCTTTAGGCAAAGCCCCTGATTGGTTGCCATTGTCTCACTAAATACCCCTTAAGCTCCTATGTAATAAAAAAAAAAAAAAAAAAAAAAACATGGCCAATGCTGCAACTCAGAATGTAGTCCCTTATTTGGGGATTATACAAACAGGTATTTTTACTCATATAATCTTAAACATCATTTGTGGGGAATAGTGTAAAAATTGGCTTATGCTACAGGTATTCTTTAAATATATCAGCCCATATTAATGTTTGTGACTGTAGACTTTTAAGTTTGACCCAGCATTATGAATAGGCTACCATGGAGAATAATTCTGTTCAATGTGGAAAACCAAAAACATATCACGCATATGTGAAATTAAAATGTTATACATTATTAAAACAGGGTCACGACCATTAATCCATTTACTCTGACAAATGCCGCAGTTTGGGTATGTCAGTGTGATCCTGAATTACAGTGTATATTTCAAGAGGGAATTGTAATCTATGTATCCATACCTGGCTTAGGTGGTTTTCCTCCAGCCCCTGGGTATACACATGAAAGAAAACAAGACTTTATTTTAACCCATGTCCGCTCCATATTCACCAATAGCATTACATTTGGCTATTTTTCATTGGCTATTTTTCTTTATTACTTTATTATCTTTCTTACTGCTTTGTTTTTCATGGTAAAAGTGTCTCCTGACCAGCGAGATAGAAGATGTTTCCTGGACTTTAATATAAGAATATGTAACGGAATGTGGGTCATTGGTCTGTCCTCAACTTATAGTTAGGACAGATCTTTAGATTTTGTTGTGTTATTTTAGTGCTCACAGTACAACAGTGATTGGTACAGACTTTTGTGATTAGCGGAAAAAAAAATTGTCATTTGTCATTATGTTTGTGATACGTACACTTTGTCAAAATCAATAAAGTTGTGGCCCTGTTCTTTAGCTTTAAACAGTTTTAGTGTTTTTTGTTGGGGGTAAAAAGGGAAAGGTTTATTCAATATAGCTTTGATTTAATACATGTCATTATGACTATGCTTTTTGGCAGCTATATTTAATTAGTCTATTAGTCTAAATAATGTGTACTCAGACTAATCCGGAGTGGTAAGTGGGGTACCCCAGAGTGCTGTATTGGGACCATTTCTATTCAATTTATTCATAAATGATATACAGGTTGGGATAAATAGCACAATCACAGTTTTTGCAGACAAAATTAAGCAGGGAAATAACTTCAAGACTCAAGATATAGAAATTTTACAGCAAGACCTGAGCAAAATAATGGAGTGGGCAAATACATAGCAAATTAGGTTTATTGTGGAGAAATGTAAAGTAATGCACTTGGGGGCAGAAAACATAAATGCAAACCACTCACTGGGGGAGAACCGATGGGGGAATCAAGGATGGAGAAAGATCAGGCTAAACTAGTAGATGACACACTGAGCAATAGCATGCAATGTCAAGCTGCAGCTACCAAACCCGGCAGAATATTAGCATGCAAAAAAAAAGGGATATACTCCAGAGATAGATCAATAATTCTACCACTTTATAAAACTCTGGTTAGACCACATCTGGAGTATTCTGTTCAGTTCTGGTCACCAGTTCTCAGAAGTGATGTACTGGAACTGGAGAGAGTCCAAAGAAGGGCAACAAAACTAATAAGGGGACTGGAGGACCTCAATTACGAGGAAAGATTTACAAATACCTCAATGGCGATCCCAGCATAGCAAAAAACTATTTAAGGAGTGTAACAGGACACAGGGCCACACATTGAGATTGGAGGAGAAGCGGTTTAACCTTAAACTGGGCAGGGGGTTTTTCACTGTCAGGGGAATAAGGATGTGAAAGTCTCTTCCACAATTGATGGTGGCTACGGGGAGTATTGATAGTTTTAAGAGACTCTTAGATGTGCATCTTAAGGACCACGACATACAGGGATATGGGAAATAATTAACGACACTGACACCTACATAGGTTGAACTGGATGAACTATTGTCTTTATTCGACCTTACCTACTATTATTATCAGTATTTTGCAGTGAAGAACAGCAGCTTACTCTCACCTGCTCCTATTCCTCCAGGCCCAAAACCAGCTCCAGCACCAGGTCCATAACCAGCTCCAGCACCAGGTCCATAACCAGCTCCAGCACCAGGGCCATAACCAGCTCCAGCACCAGGTCCATAACCAGCTCCAGCACCAGGTCCATAACCAGCTCCAGCACCAGGTCCATATCCAGCACCACCAACGCCTGCTACCTGACCAGCACCATATCCTGAATAATAAAAGAAAACAAAAGAGTGTACCATCACGACACACCAATATAAAGCATTGTGAGAATGCCAATGCTATCTAATTTTACGTTACCTGGCTTAGGTGGCTTGCCTCCTGGGTACTGGCCTGCCAGGAAAAGAAAACATTGAATGATCACATATACTTTTTCTGACATGTCTTAAGAAATCTCAAAATCTTGGATGATACAGCTTATAATACAGCTGTTCTGGGATCATCTCTTAGTAACACTGAATATTTATTTCTATCTCCTTTTATTGGGCAGCTTACATGCAGTCTACATTTCACTTGTTCTTCTCCAGATGTCTGCAGTTTGTTTTCTGACCACAATGTTCCAGTGAGATTAAACAAAGAATAAACATAGTTTCTCCACTCATTCTCCCAGATAATTGTCTGATTCCATTAAAATACTGACTATCCCCAGTCTGTTTTCATTATTGTTTTGATTTTTGTGACGCAGTCTGCTAAAGATGCCAATGATACTGAGTGACTTATTGCTTTTATGGCCCCATTTGTTCTTAAGAGAAGATTCTGGCTATACAGTGATGGCCCAAGTTCCCAGAATTCTTTCCAGGGTACCACATCTGTGGTTCTGTGCTGCAAACTGCAGTGAGAAAACAGGTGCTTAGTCTCTTAGAAAAGGAAGCAAATCAGCAAACTTTGGTTGTATATACAACACTTCTTACACGTCACGTGTTTGTGGAATGTGTAGTTTGAATGTTGTTCAGCTACTATATGAGGACAACTGAGACTTATCTAGCACATACCTAATAACCTTACTTTGTTTTGAGCAAGTAATGCACATTTTAAAGATTAGGCAACTGTCCCCTTACGGTCAGCACTTGTTAGAGTAAACATGGCAAAAATGTTGGCAATTCCAAGTAAGCATATGAAAAAATTGTGATATAGGAATAGGGATGGGCTTGAGTTCGACCCAAATCCAGCCTGTTTTCAGTTAGGTGGAGTGCTGAGCAAGCTGGCCAAGCGTGGTCAGTTCCCCTGCATTTATCCCAGTTGGCTGTTTGTAAACATGTCAACTAGAGATCTGTCATCTGTTTGCAAACAAACCAGGCAGGAATCCTGGATGATGTCATTGACTAAATATGGTTATAACCATATTTGGTCAAATACATCACCTAGGATCCCTGGATGGTTTACAAATAGTAGCCAACTGAAAATATGTATTGTTTTGGTAGTAATGTAACAGGGAAACATTGCTGTCCCCTCAGCATGGGTACAAGGTGCCGTTCAATGGGGGAGCTTTTGACACCACCCTCTTGCAAGTTATTATTATTATTTAAGGTACTTATATAGTGCCGTCAATTTATGCATACACATTGTACATTCACATCGGTCTCTACCCTCAAGGAGCTTACAATCTAAGGTCCCTAACTCACATTCATATACTAGGGCCAATTTAGACAGACGCCAATTAACTTACCAGCATTTCTTTTGAGTGTGGGAGGAAACTGGAGTACCTGGAGGAAACCCATGCAGGCTCAGGGAGAACATGCAAACTCCAGGCAGGTAGTGTGAAATTTAAGGGGAGACCCCAAAACATTTAAAAAAAATGTTTTTTAAGGTAATTTTTAAAGCGTTAAAGCATACTGTAAGTTCACATGCTTTCAGGCATCCCCATGCATATATTTTAACAAATTTAAATTAAATATGAACAGACAATTTTTAAAATGTGTTTACATTGGTACATGTACCTTATACCAGCTACCTATGCCCTTTTAAACAAAAAATTGCAAATTAACCTTAAAAAAGACCAGAAAAATTTAGAGGATTTGCCTACCATAGGCTTTATTAGGGATCAGTGCTATATTTGGGGTTCACAAACTTTCTGTTGGGTTTGCCTGACGTCCAGTGACCCGAAGTTGGTTCGTGGATGCAAGTGTTTAGTGAATACAAAGTTATAGGTAGTTGATATTATATACAGATCTTGACTGTTACTTGCTATCTCACCCTTACGAAGGTACCAAAGTTGTACTACCAAAAATTGTACCCCTAGCCCAATCGCTAAGATCCTTCGTATGGACAGCAACAAAGATTACTGCTTTTTCACTGTACAGTGCCTGCCCTCTGTGCATAAATCACTATTAATTTTAGATAGATAACTCTCTGAGCTTCTGAAGCACTTGCTATAAAGACCTCACCTGCACCTCCTATTCCACCTGGTCCAAAGCCAGCTCCAGGTCCATATCCACCTCCAGGTCCATATCCACCGCCAGTTCCAATTCCAGCTCCTGGCCCATATCCACCACCAGGTCCAATTCCAGCTCCTGGTCCATATCCACCCCCAATGCCGCCTCCAGTTATTGCACCAGTTCCAGGTCCGTAACCTAAATAAATTACACCTCAAATGTTAACCTGCTCTGCTCTACTGTTTCTTATAAATCTGTTATATACCGTAGTTATAAAAGTTTGCATTTAGACAGGCAATACTTCTGTCATCTGTCAGATCTGTCATCCAAAAAATTTTTTTTTTATATTTTCAAATCAATCTATTAGAAGTATTGAGTCACAGTTATGTTCAGTTTTGAAAAGAAAACATATGTGGGACAACTTTTTATTAACATATTCAGATATATCCAAGCACAGGATAGAGATTTGGCAGACTACTTTTCTATCCCAAAAACTTGAATTTAAAAAAGGGCTTAGTGATTTTCTTGTAATTAATATTATTAAAAGTTTTAAGTAAGGTTGTAAGGCTAATGCCGCGTACACACGAGCGGACTTTACGGCGGACTTTGCCCGGCGGACTTTTCGACGTACTTTCCGACGGACTTTCTGAATGAACGGACTTGCCTACACACAATCCACCAAAGTCCGTCGAATTCGTACGTGATGACGTACGACCGGACTAAAACAAGGAAGTTCATAGCCAGTAGCCAATAGCTGCCCTAGCGTGGCTTTTTTGTCCGTCGAACTAGCATACAGACGGCGGACTTTTCGACCGGACTCGATTTCAACGGATAAATTTGAAACAAGTTTCAAATCTAAGTCCGTCCAACTTTTGAGAAAACAAAGTCCGCTGGAGCCCACACACATCGAATTGTCCGTCGAAATCCAGTCCGCCGGGCAAAGTCCGCCGTAAAGTCCGCTCGTGTGTACGCGGCATTAGAGAGCAAAATTTTGAACCAGCGACTGAAATCAACTCCTCTTGGGAGGTCAGATTGGAATTTCTTTCTCCTACTGTGTGTCAAAGTTAGCAACAGGTTTTGTTTTGACTTCTTCTGGGCCAAAGCTGAAGGAACTTGCAGGAGAGAAGTTGAATTTGATAGACATTCTTTTTTTCAACCTTATTAACTATATAACTACTATATGTGGGTGACATGGTGCTACTGGTTTGATATATATGGAAGTGAAAGTCTCATAGTTATGCATTGGTGAAAAAGACTAAATTCTTACCAGGCTTAGGTGGTTTTCCTCCTGCTCCTGCTCCAGGAATACCTTGAAAAAACATAATAAAATGAATGATTGTAACTGCTTTTTTTTAATAACACATGGCAAAAATCAATGAGTACTGTAAGTGCAACTTGGAGAAAAAGTTAAAATGGACATTTAGGAGAAACATTTTAATCAATCTGACCCCAGTAAACTGTAGTAGAATTAGTTGATATGGGTTACTGCAGCATACACGTTCTGATTGTACCTTGTGCTTCATTGCTGAACATGTCTGTAGATATCTTTTGACAGCTAATAACCATATCCTTTTTTATCTGATTAGCATATCAGTGCTTTCACAAACAGTTCAGTTTAGAATATAGGTTCACTTTTCACAAGTTGTAGTAACTTTATGCCTGAGGAATACAGATTATTTATTTTCCTACAACACTTTAACAGCTGTAAATCTCAGTCCCATGAGGTCACTGACTGGCCAGAGTGTTAAGGTTTCTCAAATTAGCATGTAGTTAACCAATTAACTAAACATAACATTTATTTATCTGCAGTAATTTAGTATTCCTGGATTTCTGTCAATGGCCCTTGGAGACTGGAGTTGGTTGGAGAGCTCAGTGAACACTCCGGCACATGCTTAATGTCTTCACTCAGTCCAGTAAACAGCCATCACTGGGTGACATTACAGCTGCATATCTGGTGACTCATTGGAATCTATGCTCCTCATTTTAGAATTAAAAGGTTTTCCTTTTTAGATGGTTTGCCAGCTTAGGGTGTTTCTATGGACTTTAGTAATGTAGCTCCAGGGAACATTAGATTTCAAACAGCCAACTGCATATTACTGCCCTTATAAAGACGTCAACTAATCTCAGGTCAGCTGTGAGATCATGGTCTAGTCCCAGTTTTCCAAGACTTTGACACTTATTCTGCTTATGTTGGATGCACACATGCTTTTAACATATCCACTTGTCAAAAAAAAAACTGCCAGTCTTGCATAACAATGTTTTAGCCACTTGGTACTGTTGTGGTTCATGATACTGAAATTTAGCCTTTTCAGATTTCTCCAACTAATTTGCATAGTTTTAATAAATAAAAACAATATATGATATTGTGAATTTTTAAAAAATAGGAAGGATTACTTGTGTACTTGGCTGATAAAGCACAATCAAAATATATTTATGAAAGAAAGGAATTATTTATGAGAATCTTATTCAAATCTTACCTCCAGCACCAAGACCACCAACGCCGGCTCCAAGACCTCCTAGTCCACCACCAGCTCCAAGACCTCCTAGTCCACCACCAGCTCCAAGACCTCCTAGTCCACCACCAGCTCCAAGACCACCAAGTCCAGCACCAGTTCCTAGACCAGCTCCAAGGCCATAACCTAAAAAGAAGAAAATAATATTTGTCTTAATATTAAGAAACTATTTTCTGTTTATACAATCAGTTAAAAATTACATAGTAACAACTGTCCTGATATGTCAGCGACACTCACAGATTTTAAATAATGTGTCCCAACCCAACCTTGTCCTGGGCTCCATCCCGGTAATCAAGGCCGGTCATGGACAGTCAGAAACATGACAGTCTGACATTCACAGCTCGCTCAAATACCCAGTGCTGCTGCTGGGTCATCAAATGGGTCATCACATTCAACAGGGCCATGCTTCTGGGCACAGATAGATCCTGTGACAAATGGCTGGTCAACCTCACACACTGCTGTCACTAATTCACAACAATAACACTCTCAGCCTCACCCTGCACAAATATTTTCCAGCGTGCGGGACCGACCACAATCTAAGTGCCAATAGACTGAGAGCGATTGTCACTGAGTTTAGTTAACCAAGCAAATAACCCTTTAAACTGCCATCAACTACTTTTATCGTAAAATAGTAAACGTTCACAATATTAGCAATAGAAATTATGATTTTAAAAAAATGTCTGCACAGACAGGTAAATCCAAAGATTTACCATGTAGTAGTGCTCTTCAAGAGACAGGGATGCTTTAAGTTTTGTGTTAGTGCATTAGAGACAATATTACCAGTTTTCAAAATATTGTTTAATAACGAAAAGGTAAAAAATTATGCAAATAAAATATTTACAGAAAAAGGGTATTACAAAGAAAACAAAGAGACAATAATGGAACAGAAAAATTATAAGGAGTTGAGGGTAAAAATACTTAAAGCGGAGTTACGGCGAAAAAATAAATAAAATAAAAGTCAGCAGCTACAAATACTGCAGCTGCTGACTTTTAAAATAAGGACACTTACCTGTCCAGGGCGCCCGCGATGTCCTCACCCGAAGCCGACTTGTCTCTCGGCTCCCGGATGGAGGCGCTGGCACCTTTAATAAGGGAATCAGGAAGTGAAGCCTTGCAGCTTCACAGCCTGGTTCCCTACTGCACATGCACGAGTCGCGCTGCGCACCCTGACTGGTCTCTGCTGTCTTCTGGGACCTGTGTGTCTCCCAGAAGACAGCGGAGGGGACGGAGGTGGGGCTGGACATGGCGTAGATCGCTGCAGCTTCTGATATTAAGAAACTATTTTCTGTTTATACAATCAGTTAAAAATTACATAGTAACAACTGTCCTGATATGTCAGCGACACTCACAGATTTTAAAAAATGTGTCCCAACCCAACCTTGTCCTGGGCTCCATCCCAGTAATCAAGGCCGGTCATGGACAGTCAGAAACATGACAGTCTGACATTCACAGCTGTCAGACTGCAGCTTCTGCAGCGATCTATCGCCGGAAGTGGGAGCAAATACCTGTATTAGAGAAGTAACTGCTCCCACCTGAAAGGTGCCAAATGTGAGGAACTAGATAAGTGGGGGAGGGGGAGGGGAGGAACTAGATAAGTGGAAGTTAAATTTTTGGGTGGAACTCCTGGTTCTGTTCATTCAGCAGAGTCCAGGTAACAAACAAAGTAGTCTTTGCAGAAATTCCTTCTTGTAAAATGAGAGCTGTCAACTCAGGGCAGCCTCCTTTCCTTGTCTGTGAGAGGGATGTTGTCAGAAATGACAATCAGATAGCTGAAGGGTGGCCATGGGATGTCTCATGCGATCATGCCACAGATCCAGTTTTTTTATAGGTATTGATATTTTTGAATACCTACATATTACAGTCTGCTAACTTGTATATTATGGTCCAGAGGGCAATTAGGTTTCAGATGTCTACTTTACCTTGGAGGGGTAATGTGTCTCGTTAGCTCCCAATAGCTTCTAAGATAGGGGTGTTTGGACTTAAAATGTTACTAATTAACAGATGGAGATATATAGTATATGTTCTTATTCTGGCTGTACTGGCATTAGTTCATGAATTATGAAATACCCTGAAGTTATTGATTCTACCAAAACAGAAATGTATATTGCTAAAGACTCCAGCTAAGGTATTTACGACGAGGGTCATCTAGCAGAATATCTGTTTGTTTTCCGATTTGCTCAAGCTTGCGAATTTGACGGTTTTATGGGGGGCATCTAGACTGAAGCGTGGATTCAGATAATAGAGGGTCTGCATGTGTCCTCTCAAGGATCTGATACGCATATTCTGGTGTGCAACCTAAAGTGTTTGATTGTATATCCCGAAGGAGGGGTGAGGGGGTCACTGCAGCTATGTCTCTTCTTATGACAATATGACATGGGGGACGTGGAACCTGATCAACATGGCTGCCGCATACAACTTTTCATGGGCCCAATGCGCATGTCCATTACACCTCCCCCTATCTCTTCCCCCATATAGTGAGCACTTGGGCGGTGGCTCACAAGGCTTGGTGAGACTGAAGTGAGAGCGTAACGGTAAGGTCTGTGTGGGCAGCAAGGAAGATCTCTGCTAGCAATCATGTCTCTAGCCACAGGGATCTTACTAGCCTGCATAGTTGACAAGAATGTACAGCCAGCAAGGACCTGGTAGCAATAAAAGGGTTAATGATTAACCCTTTTACTGCTAGCAGATTCTTGCTGACTGTACATTCTTGGCAATTATCCAATAGGCTAGTAAGATCCCTGTGGTGGCTAAAGATATGTTTATCATGTTTCTAGCCACCACATGGATCTTACTAGCCTATTGCATAGTTGCCAAGAATGTACAGCCAGCAAGAATCTGCTAGCAATAAAAGGGTTAATCATGTCTCTAGGCACCAGGGAACTTACTAGCCTAGGATCCATGGTGGCTAGGGACATGGTTAACCCTTTTATTGCTAGCAGATGCTTGCTGGCTGTACATAATGAACCCTTTCACTGCTAGCAGATCCCTGAGGTCTGGGCATGATTAGATATTGCTGTCAGATCCCTGATGGAAGCACATGATTAACATTCTTGTAGAAGCAGGCTCATATTAAATTATCGACCCACCCCTAAATAAAGTGCATGTCCCACCTACAGCGGCTCTCTGAACACACAGAAAAAAAGGTGTCCCTAAAAAAATTTTTTTCTAATGTTGCCAACTATGAAATGAATCTCTACCACTCATACAGTATCCTAAAGTTAATCTCTTAATATGTTCAACACCATAATAATAAGGCTTTTTTTTTCACATTGAGTAACTATTTGTCTGCTAACACTTGTTAAACTTAAACATTCCAGACATGTCTGATATAAAGAATAAATCATCACTCATCTAATGGCATCCTAGGCATTATTAGAATATACTATAGCAAACAATAATTTAAGCACAATAATATATGTTTATAAAGCCGCTATTATTAAAGACATAAACAGCAGTTGTCTGAATTGTATAAGTACAATTTGTACCTGGTTTGGGGGGTTTGCCGCCTGCACCTGCTCCTGCACCACCTATACCACCAGGACCAAAGCCAGCTCCAGGTTGCAGTCCACCACCAGCTCCAAGTCCAGCTCCAGGTACTAATCCACCACCAGGTAATAATGCACCTCCAGGTCCTACTCCTCCTCCACCTAATAATCCAGTTCCATATCCTGCTCCAGCTCCATAACCTAAAAACATGGCCACACAAAAATACCATATTTTTATACACATGTTTGCCACACTGCCCGTATACTTGTCTTGCATTTCTTTTCTGTGATTTTCACTGCTCAGGCTGTTATACTGCTATGTTACAGCTTTCTCATCTTTTATCCCAATGTCTTACACTGGTGTAATCATCTTAATTCTGCTTCAGCTTAATCACTTAATGTTGCCATAAAACCTTTAATACAAGATGGGGCAAGCCAAATTAAAGTACAAAACTGTATGCCAGTCCAAACAAGGACCTAATCTAAGTACCACGTGATGCAAGTGAACAAAAAGCTCCTTCGCCTTCCCTGGCCAAAATTAATCATTTCATTTGTATCTTAAATGCTCCCCCTTGCAAATAAAGCAGCTCACAGAGATAATGCTGTTGATCCAAAAAGCAATGGTCAGGACTAGGTGTGGCCGGGTGCTGACTGACATGTTGCGTTCTTTACATGTCCCCTGCAACATTTTTTCCATTAAACTGTAGTGCAAGCAGGTACAGCCTATATGAGGGTGACAACTCTGTTCTGAATTTAGTAGCTGTGCAGCATTGTTGTCATACCATCACAGAAAGCTACACTGGGTGTAGTATTTGTGGCACAGAGGGACGAAAACTCTGTAGGTGCAGATGCACTTATATTTACCTGCTGCAGCATATGGTTCTACTTTAAAGCAAATGTGGGGCTTAAATTGCAACTACAAGGATCAGTGTACTCACCAGGCTTAGGTGGCTTGCCTCCTGGGTACGCTCCTAAAATGATATAAAACAATGCTATTCAGTATTTTACTGAGCATAGCAATAGAAAAACAATGGCATTTAAAGTGGCTGTAAACCTCTGAAATTAAAAATGAACAAAGCAAATGACTCAAAGCAATCACGGGTGACAGGGAAGGGGAGCTCCAGCACACAGCCTGTGATTTACGGCTTCAGCAATGCATGTTTCCCTATGAGACTGTGTAGGGGGGAACTGTCCTTTCCCTTCAATCAGGTTTCAGATTACACTCAGCTCCCTGCTTTATGCTGTGCAGTGTGTGCTATCAGAACTCTGCCCCCTGCCTCTGAAAGCTCATTAATGCTGTTTAAAGTGTGCGCTTTGAACAGCTCCGGAGGACAGAGAGATGCAAATAAACACGTACAACCTATGTAGGAAAATGTGGTTAATCTCCGAGGCTAGTTGCTTATCGCAGTTATTATCTGAAGGCTAGTCACTTCATTGGGTATATGTAAGGGTTTACAACAACTTTAATAGACCAATTACAGTAATCACCATTTAGAAATGTGTGTTATTTTAAACCTGTAAAAAAAAAAAAAAAAAGGTCTACAAAAAGTACTACAGGCTTTAGCATTCTGCACTTCTGGGAGTGTCTGATAATCCTGCCTTGCTATAGAGTTCATCTGCTAACCCTGTGTCATTACAGGACACAGTATTGATGTAGGGGCTGATGGAATCAACCATTAAGTGCAGCAGGGGACCAGGCATTCACTACACCCGAAAGTGTACCAGAAAAAAAATTCTGTCAGAGGCTTTAACACCTAAAACCATAAGGACTCACTGCCCAGCAGAGAAGTACAGTACGTTAAATTGCAGTGAGCTTTAATTGCATTTTCGTTTGAAGAGTCAGAGTTGCTTGCAGGATTACCAGTACTTATTCAGGTATAAACATACTTTTAAAACTACTTTTACACTGTTTTTTTACTGTAACAGTAATTAGCACTGATAGTGGCAAAACACCAATATTTACAGAGAAGGCTACAGTATATAAGGCATATACAGTATGTGTTATGTAAGGCATGGTTTCAAGAAATAATGGCCAAGCGAGTGAAAACAGTTTTGTGAATTTAGCTTAAACAATGATGCATATATACATGTCAAAGCTTGTATATACATAGGTAGGTAGATGACACAAATAATATAGTATGATGACACAGTTTTGCAAAGACAGTAGGCATAATCATAACTAGAATGTGAATGTCCCTACCATCACATAAATACATTTCACGCAAACGTTTTTAAAATACTTTTCCTGAATGCTCTTGGTATTAATAAAGAATAATAATGACGAGGTCAGGACATAGTTAGAGGCAGGAAGACCATATTTTATTTTGGTAGTTAATGCAGATTTATACAAAAATGTGATGTATTGCAGCTGACCAGTCCTTAAATGTGATGGCTGCATAGGCGTGCGCACGGGGTGTGCCGGGTGTGCCTGGGCACACCCTAATCACCCCGTGCCGTCTCCAGAGATTTGCCCCAAAATGCTGCATCCAAAAGAGTGTGTGGCCCGCGCTGCCTGTGAAACAGTTTCACAGGCAGCAGATCGTGAGAATTGCCAGAGCTGATCAGGGTATGAAACTGTCAGATAATGACACTGCATGCAGGAAGTGAGACCAGCTGTCTTAATGTCAGAGTGATGTCGGGGGTGGGCGGGACTGAACGGCCATCAAACACAAGCCAATGGGATGGGGTCTGGGCGGGCCGCTACATTTATGTGGCCCCGCCCCCTCTCTAAAGCAGCTCAAACATTGGCTGGCGTTTATAGCACTTGGTCCCGCCCACCCCCGACATCGCGGCTCAGTTGTAAGTCATCACAACTCAGCCGTGATGTCGGGGGTGGGCGGGACCAAGCGCCAACACCAGCCAATGATTGGGCTGCTTCAGAGAGAGGGCGGAGCCAGAGAAATGTAGCGGCCCGCCCAGACCCATCCTATTGGCTGCTGTTTGGTAACTGTTCAGTCCCGCCCACCACCAACATCACCGCTGACATTTAACAGCTGGTATCTCTCCATGCATGCAGTGTCATCATCTGACAGTTTCATACACTGAACAGCTCTGGCAATTCTCACCATCTCCTGAATGTGAAACTCCCCCTCTCCCCTATCAGTGCCAATCAGTGCCAACCAATGCTGCCAGTGCCAACCAATGCTGCCAATCAGTGCCAATCAGTACTGCCTATTCGTGCCAGTGCTGCTTATCAGTGCCAACCAATTCTGCTTATCAATGCCAACCAATGCTGCCTATCAGTGCCAGTGCTGCTTATCCGCGCCAACCAATGCTCCTATCAGTGCCAGTGCTGATCCTCAGTGCCAACCAATGCTGCCTATCAGTGCCAACCAGTACTGCCTATCCATGCCAGTGCTGCTTATCAGTGCCAACTAATTCTGCCTATCAGTGCAAACCAGTGCTGCCTATCAGTGCAAACCAGTGCTGCCTATCAGTGCCAACCAATGCTGCCAATCAGTGCCAACCAATGCTGCCAATCAGTGCCAACCAATGCTGCCAATCAGTGCCAACCAATGCTGCCAACCAGTACTGCCTATCAATGCCAGTGCTGCTTATCAGTGCCAACCAATTCTGCCTTTCAGTGCCAACCAGTGCAAACCAGTGCTGCCTGTCAGTGAAAATCAGTGCTGATTATTAGTGCCGACCAATGCTGCCTATTAGTGCCAGTGTTGCTTATCAGTGCCAACCAATGCTGCCTATCAGTGCCAGTGCTGCTTATCAGTGCCAACCAATGCTGCCTATCCGTGCCAACCAGTGCTGCCTATCCGTGCCAGAGCTGCTTATCAGTGCCAACCAATTCTGCCTATCAGTGCCAACCAATGCTGCCTATCAGTGCCAGTGCTGCTTATCCGCGCCAACCAATGCTGCCTATCAGTGCCAGTGCTGATCCTCAGTGCCAACCAATGCTGCCTATCAGTGCCAACCAGTACTGCCTATCCATGCCAGTGCTGCTTATCAGTGCCAACTAATTCTGCCTATCAGTGCAAACCAGTGCTGCCTATCAGTGCAAACCAGTGCTGCCTATCAGTGCCAACCAATGCTGCCAATCAGTGCCAACCAATGCTGCCAATCAGTGCCAACCAATGCTGCCAACCAGTACTGCCTATCCATGCCAGTGCTGCTTTTCAGTGCCAACCAATTCTGCCTTTCAGTGCCAACCAGTGCAAACCAGTGCTGCCTGTCAGTGCAAATCAGTGCTGATTATTAGTGCCGACCAATGCTGCCTATTAGTGCCAGTGTTGCTTATCAGTGCCAACCAATGCTGCCTATCAGTGCCAGTGCTGCTTATCAGTGCCAACCAATGCTGCCTATCCGTGCCAACCAGTGCTGCCTATCCGTGCCAGAGCTGCTTATCAGTGCCAACCAATTCTGCCTATCAGTGCCAACCAGTGCCAACCAGTGCTGCTTATCAGTGCCAACCAATGCTGCCTATTAGTGCCAACCAATGCTGCCTATCAGTGGCAACCAGTCCCAGTCAGTGCACCCTATCAGTGCCAACCAATGCTGTAAATCAGTGCCAACCAATGCTGTCAATCAGTGCCAACCAATGCTGCCTATCAGTGCAGCGAATCAGAGCCTATCAGTGCCCATAATTGCTACCAATCAGTGCCCATCAGTGCCAATCAGTGCTGACAATAAGCGCCCATCAGTGCCACCCATCAGTGCTGCCTATTATTGCCACCTATCAGTGCACATCAGTGCTACCAATTAGTGCCCATCAATGCTGCCAATCAGTGCCCATCAGTGCTGCCTTAGCAGGGATGGTGGAAACCCCTCTACAGACAATTGCAATACAAATTACCTTAAAGTGCAACAACTTTTTAGTTGGGAGGTTCACACCATTATAGGACTTTGGAATTTTTATTTTTTAGAGTGATTTTTTAGAGTGTTACACTTAATTGTATATGTTTTAGTTACGGTTATAATGTGAATGATTGCACTTGAAGTTAATTTCCCACCACCCCTGCTAAGTCCATGTCTTTATGAACCTTGTTTGTGCACTGGTGCGCAGTCATGTTGGAACAGGAAGGGGAGATCCCCAAACTGTTCTCACAAAGTTGGGAGCATGAAATTGTCCAAAATGTCTTGGTATGCTGACGACAGAAGAGTTCCCTTTACTGGCACTAAGGTGCCAAGCCCAACCCCTGAATAACAACCCCACACCAAAATTCCCCCTCCACCAAATGATTTGGACCAGTGCACAAAGCAAGATCCGTAAAGACATGGATGAGCGAGTTTGGGGTAGAGGAACTTGACTGGCCTGCACAGAGTCCTGACCTCAAAAAATGCCCTTCTGTAAGAATGGTCAAACATTCCCATAGACACCCTCCTAAACCTTGTGGACGGCCTTCCCAGAAGAGTTGAAGCTGTTATAGCTGCAAAAGGTGGGCCAACTCAATATTGAAACCCTACGGACTAAGACTGGGATGTCATTAAAGGTCATGTGTGTGTAAAGGCAGGCGTCCCAATACTTTTGACATATATATATATATATATATATATATATATATATATATATATATATATATATATATACACACACATATACACACACACACGTATGTGTGCTTGAGCTTTCGGTGCACACCCTAATGTAATAGGCTGCGCACGCCTATGGATGGCTGCAATTGTTTTCTTTCCTTTTTTTTAGTTTTTTTCCCTTTATTTTCATCTGGTGATCTGGCAAATATTATAGTTCTGTTTTTTTGGGGTGACTTTCCTATCTATGGAGGAGCAACACAGTCATCACTTGGACAGCAACACTGTCTGGAGAGGGTATTGTTAGATGGACTGGTATATTTAGATGGACTTTAAACAAGTCACTAACAAACTAAAGCTTAACCACAGCTAACACTTTTTTAAGCAGTTACAGAACATTTTTTTCCCTTTTGGAATAAATGTTTTAACTAAATTACGGTAATAAAAGTTGGCACTAGAGGCACCTCTGTCAAGGTTTGTCTCAGCCCTCTAACTTTCATTTTTTCTGCACACCTTGGTCTGTTAAAGGAAGTTTTAAAAAAACAGCTGGATCA
Organism: Lithobates clamitans; assembly: GCA_037952925.1. Classification (NCBI taxonomy): domain Eukaryota; kingdom Metazoa; phylum Chordata; class Amphibia; order Anura; family Ranidae; genus Lithobates; species Lithobates clamitans. The sequence continues at coordinate 4,930,859 of JBBGZY010000865.1, forward strand.
ACTAATGAAAAATAATAAGTTACAGGAGAAACCAAGACTGAATCATACATTAAATGTGATAGACTGCATCATACAGTATATGTCATATTTGATTTTGCCTTTAGTACCACTTTAATCTGAGAAGACACAATGAATTTGGCCTTTCACAAGTACTCCACAGAAAAAAAATATGGACAAAGTAACTAGGCTATTTATATATGTTTAGGCTAGGCTAAAAATATATGTTTGACTTCAAAATTGGATGCTGTTGGACATTTATTAACCTGCTAAGCTCCCCCAATGATTAGGTCAGGTATACGCATTGAACCTTAGATTGCTTCATGATGGTCTGAACAAAAGGGGCAATATTCAGGCCAATGCTCCCTCTTGATGTACACTGACTCCACCAGTGCCCCACACCAGGATAGCATTCTGTGTGCAGACTTCTGCAATCCTATGGAGTTCTAGGTAAAGCCTGATTAAAAGAAACATTTAAATAATTGTACAAAAGAGCAGACACTTTACTGACCTCCTCCTGGTAATCCACCAGCTCCAACTCCTGGTACTCCACCAATTCCAGCTCCCGGTACTCCTCCAATTCCAACTCCTGGTACTCCACCAACTCCAACTCCTGGTACACCACCAACTCCAACTAACCAAACAGAGAAAGATAAAGTGATATAGTCTTTGAAAACCTCCTTTTTTAACAGTATGATTCTACAAAAAACACCTACAAGGAAAGGGAGATAACAAAAGATCAGTCTTAAAATGTAAACATCCACTGCAAGTAAGGATAATGGGTAAAATGAAAATCAGAAGAAAGTAGGAAATGGTGAAGAATGTACTACAAATAAGTTGAAAGTCACAGAAATATTGCAATAAACAAGGGGTGCGGAATGTGGGGCCTTTTACAGAAGATGTCCAGGGGGTAGGTAGGAAGGAAGAAGTGGGGAAAAGTCCTAAGAATGTGTGTGTGTGTGTGTGTGTGGGGGGGGGGGGGGGGGGCAGTACTTTTAACAATAGTTATCAGTAACCTGTCAAGTAATGAGGGTTGTGAATAGATTGTAGACTTGGCCATATGTCCTGGCACAGACTGTGCATGACCTCATCTTTCTTTCATTCCTTCAACATAAGAATATATATTTTGCTGAACAATAAAGTCAGGTGAGGAATGCCCACATACTACACTATTATTGGCTTATTTAGTTTAGAAGTGTTGCCATAAAAGCTACCCAATTATCATTGCAGCACATGTAAATTTCAGAAAAGAGGGTATTCTAATACTAAATTCTGCACTATGCTTTAGAGACCAAAATTAGATGAGGTAGCTGAAAGAGAGGAGATGAGTATCCTATATAAGGCTTCTCTACAAACTATCGCCTTACACAACATTATGATCTTGCTTTGTTGCAGGCATAGCCAGATCTATAACAATGTGACTAGCAATTTACCAATTCAACCAGCATATGGCCAAATCTAAAAGGCCAGAAATTCATCTTCTAAGCCAGACTGCTTGATTACATCAGGAAAACAGAAGTTATAAAAAAAACTACAGAAACAATTTTTTAAGGCAATGTGGAAAACCAGAAGTCACAGTGACTGTGTATTGGTTCTGACTAAGACTAAACCCCTGCAACGGCTGCTTAAACCTTAAGATCAGGCTGTCAATCAACAATATTTTTCATTATGGTCACTGCTCATTCTACGGGTAGCAATGGGCTGGGTTAAATTGACAGAGTCTGGCTGTGCTTTTACAAAAGGATTTTGACCTCTCTGCTATCTTACTTTATTTTCTAGACATCTGTTATAGGTGCCAGGATATGAACTTATGTATTGTACAGTATGCTTCTATGCACTCACCTCCTGTTGGTACACCACCAGCACCCAATCCAGCTGTTGGAAGATAGACAACAATTGGTTGTTAGTTCTATTAGATGTTGACTTACGGTACTTATACACATCACATCTTGTTACCCACCATCAGATTGTTACCCACCTCCAGTCTTAGGGGGCTTAGCTCCAATACCACCAACACCTGCCAAAGTGATCAATACATAGTTATTGTAATTATTAAATTGCCTTGTAACACTTTCTGAGCTCCTAGTATATGAAGGACAGGTTTATATATTTCCATAACGCAATGAAAAGCACATTACTTTCTGTTATCACTTTAACTTCATGAGCCCAAAGATTGTTGTAAAAAGCTGCAACAAAGGTCACCAGTGTTATAAACATTATTTTCATTCATTAAGAAGTAGAGATGGTTCACATAGCTAAATGAATGTTGAATGAGTAACTAAACAACACCCAAAATTATTGATTTTGTAAATCAACCCGAATAAGTAAGTGTCTGACTTTTTTCTGTATTTTACATACAATTGATGGATTGCCTTATTTATATACACACTGTATACTATATACATTACTATTATATACTGTATATTATGTGTGCACATGTTTGTATACTAACACTATAATGCATTGTGAATTTTTTTTAGGTGGGTAATACAAACCTCCTACTGGGAGTCCACCAGGGCCAACACCGCCAAAGGTGGGTGCAAGAAATCGTAGTAACAGAGTAACAGTGTGCATCAATCGTGTTGCTTTCTTTATTGTATTACATTAGTAAGATTATAAAGATGATTCTGCCAGAAGGTAAAGTTGAAACTACAAGTCGCAGCTGTTATAAGAATATGAAATTGGTTGCAAAGCTACTTCTAATTTAGTAACAGGTCAATGTGTAAAGCTCACCTCCCTCCCCTGACCCACAGATACTCCCCTCTCTGGTAATTGCCTCTGCCACCCCCAGACACAGCATAGTACACCATGTTGGGTGGTGGCAGAGCTTAGAGGTAGCTGTGACATCACCTACTCTGTCAGTGCCCAGGCCTAAGAATTGGCTGCTAGGTATAAGCACTGAATAATAAAGGGAGGTCACATGCTCACCAATTGCTGAGTGCTGACTGTGATGGCAGAAGGTGTCGTGGGTGATTGTTGGAAAAGTATCTGTGTTTTGGGTTGCTTTAATGAGACACTGTCACTTTGAGCTGAATGTACATGATGACAATGTCTCTTTAAGACCATATAGTGACATATTATTAGAAACTGGTGTCTGGTGGCCGATTTGGTTGTTCTGACCCTGAAATTTGTGGGTAGTCAAGCATTTAAAAAATATAAATAAGTATATCCTCCTACACTTGGAAAAATGTTAATTTTCCCAGATTTCCTGCAGGCATTCAACAAAAGGTATGTAAAAAAACTGACCCTCTGCTACCTCTTGGCATTTCTTTTGCCCTAGGTCCTGGTCTAGGATCCTTTTCCTTGATTCTATATCTGAAGGTTAAATCTGTACAATCACCTCTCTCGGATAACTCACATTTGTCCGGCAAGAGAAATAGACAGCATCCCATAGTGTAAAACTGATGGCTTTAATGATCTGTATATTGTATATTTACTCTACTCACACTCCAAATGCACGTAATAGGCATAACAGAAATGGTGTGGAGATTGCCTTATGCCTATTACATGCATTTGGAATGCAAGTAGATATACAATATACAGATCATTAAAGCCATCAGTTTTACACTATGGGATGCTGTCTATTTCTCTTGTACGACAGATGTGAGTGATGCGAGAGAGGTGATCAGAGTCCCTGCTGGTGTGCCTTATAGTTCCCAGGTCCTTAAAGACACCTTGCTACCACAGTCCCTGGTGGTGTGCCCTGCAGTTCCCAAGCTTAAGAGATATTTTATGGCAACAGACCTACATGGTTGTGAACACATTAAGACCACCTATAACTTGGGATCTTTGCAGTCGGTAAGAAGCTCAGTGTGTCAGTGGTGGTGGAACTCACTGGGGGCTTTGTGATTTCACTTGGATGGACTTTTTTTCACCATCTGTTGTGGAGATTTCCTTTCACTTCCTGTCCTATGGTCAAACAGGAAGTGAGAGGAAATCCCTGCAAATTATGGGAATTCCTTGGGGACCCCAAGGCCACCAGAACTAGTGCCCCCATTGGAAGATTTCCCCTTCATTATTTTTCTGGGGACAACCCAAAGTTTGGGATTTTCTTTTACTTTCACTTTTAATGATAATGGTAAACAGGACAAATAGAGAGGGAGAATCTCCTTAAATGGGGCACAGACAGCAATAAAAACTGACAGGTGCTGTAATCCTTCTCCACTCTATCCAAAACTAAAAAAAAAGTTTAGCCTTTAGTTATAGTTTAATTTTGCATAGAGTATGGAATGGCTAAAACCCCACTCTGGTTTTTGCCATCTGTATCCTATGGTAAAGTTTTCCCATTGCCTCCTGTTTTGTAGACACAGCAGGAAATAAGGGTAAATCTCTCCAAAGGGAAGGAAATATTATACTAGACAATTGTCATTTGAACAAGTACTCCCACTGGAACACTTCTCCTCTTTTCCTGTTCTAACCATTCAAAGTTGTGGATTTTCCTCCACATTTGGTACTGATATTAGCAGCATAAAAGACTGAGGGGTATCTAACCCTTCACCACTATCCAGGGCCCCAGCAGCCCAAGATGTCATTCCTGATAGGGATGACTAGGCTATTGGACAAACCATAGCAGGTCAAAGATATTAGTATATTAATGCATGATAGGTTTTTTTTTCATCTACTAAGAAAGGTATACTGCAGGAATTGGTTAAAATTATGCAAATGCTTCGAATGACACACCTAAACTTAAAGGTTAGTGTTAAACAACACTTACTAACAAAATACATAAATATAACCTTTAAAAGTATTACAGACCTCCAAATGGCCAACCACCCGGTCCAACTCCTCCAACTAAGTGGCAGAATATGAATAGTTATTCATGTATTACTTATTTGTTAGCTACTTGCTTAAAATTATGTACTTCTATATATGGTAAAGTGTTAATGTAATAACATGCATAACAAAGTTAACGTAATATTTAAAGCCAAATCTTTTTTTTTTTTTTCCATTCTGGATTGCCATCTGTGTCCCCTTGAAGAGATTTCCCTTTGCCTCCTGTTTTGTATACACAGCAGGGAGTAAGGATAAATTTCTCCAAATTGAAGAAAACATGCTCCCCCTGGAACAAGTATTCCCATTGGAACACTACCCATTTACTCCCGTTCTAGCCATTGTTTAGATTTTCCTCCACCTTTCCCAGTAATAATGGTCACCTAGACAATAGAGAGAGTAAATCTATCAAGCAGGAGCCAAGGCAGCAATAAAAGCCTGGAGGGGGTCTAACCCCTCACCACTATCTAGGGCTCCAGCAGTCTAAGATGTCAGGAAAGACCGGATTACTAAACAAACCATAGCAGGTCCTAATAGAGGTATTAATATATGAATGCATGACAAGTTAGGATTTATTTAAAGTGCAACTCCACTTTTGTTGACAAAAAAAACACATTTCCCTCTGGGTGATATATGTATATTGCAGGGATTTTCACAAACTTTGTTGCAGATTCCTACCTTTTGGTATTCTGAAGAAATCCCTGTTTGTTCCTAAGTGCCCCTGTGCTGAGTGAGACTAATGGGAGTGGTTTCCTAATTATCAACCAGCTGCTGCACCTGCAAAGCTCTAATGAGGAAAGCTGCTGGGTGTGCATCCCTTTAGACGTCATTTCCAATTGGGAGTATCTTACCAAAAATTAAATTTTTGTTGCATGGAATGCCAAAAATCTGACTTGTATCTTAATGTAGACTTCTGGTAAAATCAGTGAGCCAATCACACAAGAAGGAAATGATGTTTCTGGGGGGGGCGTTCTGTACAAATTCTGTTTTCGGAACACCTCCAGGTAGCCATATTGTATTGCATTTTACAGAAAATTACAGCGGCTGCAGATTAAAAAGGAAAGGTCATTTTTAATACCATTCAATTACAATATGACATGTGTTGCAATTGAATATACTATATTATTATTCTTTTTTTATTCTCTATTTTTTTCCCATGAAAGTGGAGTTACCCTTTAATAATGTCATTTTCCATCTACTAAGAAATTTATATTGCAGGAATATTCTAAAATGTTATGACTAATTCACCTAAACTCAAAGTTTAATGTTAAACAACACTTACAAACTAAATATATAAATATAACATTTAAAATGATTACAGACCTCCAGCTGGCAGGCCACCTGCTCCAACTCCTCCAACTATGTGAGAAAAATGATAAATAAGTCACATTTTATTTCATTTCTAGTTTCTAAAAATACATATGTTTATGTATGTAACTATTAAATATTAATATGTGTTTTTTTTTTTTATACTAAGCATTTTTTACTGAGTGAGAGAAGTTTGTAATACAAAATTATATGGTATGTCAAACAAGACTGCAGCCAAAAAGTCAAATACAACAAAAAGAAAAAGAAAACAATAACTCAGGTCATTCTTGAAGACGGAAAGTGAACCAAGGGTTCCATTTAGCATCATAGATAGGGATGGAGTCATGCAGTGTGTGAAATATTTTTTCTGATAACATTATTTGATCAACACGAGAGATAACCTGAGAGAATGGGACTGTGTTAGACTTCCAGTTAAGGGCGATTGCCCAATGCAGTGCAATGCAAATAGTTTGTAATAGTTTCATTAGGGGCTTTGAGATAGCAGGGATTTTTTCAAATAGCAGACAGTGAGTATGTGTCAGAGCCATATGTCTCCCCGCCAGCTTGTCCATTAGCTCCAGAGTGCCTCTCCAAGTAGGTTGCAGAGCTTCACATTCCCAGAACACATGCAAAAAAGAACCTGGAAGAGCACATCCTCGGAAACAAGATGAGGAAGTCTGTGGGTGGATCTTTCCCAATCGTAGAGGAGCATAGTACCAGCGAGTAAATAATTTAATTGCTGTTTCCCTAATAATAAGATATTTGGTGCATTTACACAAATTCTGCCAGTTAGCTTCCCAGTCTTTGGGATCGTATTCCAAATCTAATTTGCGTTCCCACTGGGTCATATGTTTTCATTTGGGACAATCTTTTACCATCTCCATAGATTTATACAGCCCGGAGATTAAGCCTTTCTGTCTAAGGGCAGTCTGACATAGGGACTCAAAAGAGGTGTGCGAATCAGAGGGGGCAATTGCGTAGTGTGTCTGATAAAAGTGACGGATTTGCAGGTATCGATAAAATTCTCCTGCTGGGATATTTTTTTGGGCCTGCAGCTGGGAGAAAGAGACAAACTTTGCACCCTGCATAAAATCCTCCAGTGTTGTCAAACCTTGGTCTGTTCACCACCCTAAAGCATACGGGTTTTCAAAGGCCGAAGGGAGCCTACGGTCACCAAGGAATAAGGTGCACGGGGGGAACTTTCGATATAAGTGCTAGCTTTGATTTATAACGATCCCATAATTTCAACCCATGAGCTACCACCAGGTTCAGGGAGCACAACTCAGAGGCATGGGATTTAGATGACCACAGTATTCCCGGAAGGTAAAATGGGACTATCGAATCTTGCTCAAATCTGACCCAGGGGACTCTTGAATTTTTAATATTCCATTGTGCCTGTTGTGAGAATATACTAGCTAAATAATACAGCCATACCTGAGGAACTCCCAGGCCCCCTAATCTGTAAGGGCGATACAGTACTTCCCTAGAAAATCTTGGGGGCTTGTCCTTCCATATGAACCTGTTAAAATGTGCTTGAAGTTTGAGAAGATAGGACTCAGATATCTTAACGGGCAGGGCGCGGAACAAGTATAACAATTTAGGGAGGATCGTCATTTTGATTGCTGTTATTTTCCCTAGGAAGGGGATTCTATAGGGGGACCAAGTTTTAAGTAACTATTTAAGATTAGAAATCATGGGAGGGAAGTTATGGTCAAATAAACAATTGTAATCTCCAGGCAGCTTTACACCTAAATAGGAAAGGGAAGATCTAGCCCATATAAATGAAAAAGATTTTTTGAGAGTCTCCAGCTTGGCAGGAGAGAACCCTACTGGGAGAACCACCAATTTGGACACATTCACGGAAAGGCCAGAAATATTGGCAAATACTGGAGAGGGTTTGAAGAAGATTCGGCAAAGTGATCCAGGGGTTGGTGAGAAATAAAAGCACATCATCTGCGTATATGTAGAATTTATAAATAGAAGAAGCTTTGTTGTAACCAGAAATATCTGGGTGTTGCAGTATAGTAATGGCTAGGGTCTCGATAGCCAGAGCGAAAATGAGTGGGGACAGTGGGCACCGTTGCCAAGTACCCCTACCGAGCTGGAAAAACTCTGAGCTACATCCAGGGATTTTGACACGCGTTCTGGGGTTTTGATATAGAGCTTGGAAGGCCTGTAAGAAATCGCCCTGAAAGCCATAGCGCTGTAATAGGAGAGACACATAGCTCCAAAACACGCTGTTGAAAGCTTTATGAATGTCTAAGCTTAACATAAACAGTTTCCTTGAGAAAAGGTTTGCATCCCGAATAATATTGGTGGCTAGGCGGATATTGTCTTTTATAAGGCAGTGGGGGATAAACCCTGATTGGTAAGGGGAAATTAATTGTGTATGTGTTTTTAATATTTATTCTTTGTTAGAAAAAAAGTGTCAGCCTGTGACAAGCATATTCGTATAGATAGACTTCTGTTATAGGCTGCTGCCTAAGGAAATATCTGGGTGATAGCAGGGGATGGCATTATTCATGCCAGTAAATTGACTGGCTAAGATAATTTGGTGCATTAACTGAGAATGATGAAAAGATTCTCATTGCAGACAGCAACCTGTTTAGTGGTAATACATTTATTAAGCTTCTTTTTGGTATTTTAGTTACATTCTGACATGGATGAGGCATACAGTAATTCAATTCAAACTCATTTACTAATATCAGACGTAAGAATTGACTCAAACTTGCACTCATGGGCTGCTTTCAGACATTATATACAGTTTTCATTTCAGAAACCTTGATAGATGATACCCCATGATATAATGAAGAATGCTTTTGTGTGGGTGAACAGTGATATCAGAGGTTGACAAAGATAAACCTTTCTTTTACGTCTGTAAAATCTCACTGTATTCTAAAAATCTTACACATTCAGACTCCACCGCCAAACTGCAAGGTAATCAATGTCTAATTTGACTAAATTGGAGAAGAATCCTACCAATCAGGATCCTCATGTCAGTGTTGTGTATGCAAGCACGTGATCGCTTAAAATAACAAATACCAACACAGAGTGATAGACAATATTTTCCTCTATGAGATTGCTGCTGATATTGTACAATGTATATGGCTGATTTGATTTCACAATCAGCAGAGCACATAGCGTAATACCTACCACCAATGGGAAGACCACCAGCTCCAACTGGAAGACAGAAACAAGTAAAAAAGGATGACATTACAAAGAAAATCTGTTTGTGTACACAGAGTAAAATATGCATGGTGAAACTGGGAATTTAGCTGTTGAACAGGAGATCATTAGCAAATATAATGTATAATTATATAGCTTAAAGACAAGTTCTGCCCCCCCAGCAAAAAATTAAAAGTCAGCAGCTACACATACTGTAGCTGCTGACTTTTAATATTAGGACACCTACCTGTCCTGGAATACAGTGATGTCAGCACCCCAGCTGATGTTTCCATCGGCTCTCCGGTGCTGCCGCCACCATTCGTAGTAAGAGAACCCAGCAGTGAAGCCTTTTGGCTTCACAGCCGGTTCCCTACTGCGCATGCGTGAAGTACACTGCGCTTTCTGAATGGTCCAGCGGTGGAGGAAGGAGGAGGGGGGGGGCCAAACTTCCAAGTGATCTCACCACAGCGAGATCTCTCAGAAGTGTGGATGGGTACCTGTTAAAAACAGGAGGCTGATGCGCGGAGCTTCTACTTTTGGGTGGAACTCCGCTTTAAGCTGATGTCCGGCAGTTGATTCTGCTGCTTCAGGCAAATTTCCAGCAGCAGGCTGCCTGTCTGTCCCTATAGTATAACAACAGAAAGGTATATGACCCAATCTCTAGTAAATGAGTGCATAAAACTTCCATGTCTTATAAAAATCAATTGTAATATGTGTCATATTTTAGTTCATAAAAGTTCATAAAACTACAAAAGTCCATAAATCCACAAGAAGGAATGGTGTATCAAGAGAGCATTAGGTGGGCAGCTCCTCCCAGAGACAGAAAAGGATCTCTGCAAGACAGGGTGACCCAGCTCGCACCATCAGACACCACCAGTAGCGGCTGGTGGTGTCTGACGACCCCTCTGTTGATACTACTAGATATGCACATTGTTATGGAACACATGTGAATGTTTATTTGGCTGCTTCATTAAAGTTCTAATAATTTTTGCACTTAGAGGCACTCCCCTGTGTGTTTTTTCTGTCCCTATAGTATAGGTCACTCTGTAGCCAGCTGCAGCAAGATATGGCTCTGTTGCTGACTCGAATGCTGTTGAATCTGCTCAATATGAGAAATGGCATCTCACTGCCTCAGTTACAAAGGGAATGATTCCATGGGGACAAACAGACAGCCTGCTGGCCAATTTTGACAAATTTTCAGCAGTAGGATCACATCTGACATCAGCCTTTTACCAGCCAGTCATTTACTGGAAAGTTTGGTGTACTTCTGTTTCTTAATCTTCCACCTCTCTAAACCCCTTATGTAGCTGAGAAAGGAGATTATGTTATCACGTATACAAAAAGCAAAAAAAAGGGTTAAAATGTATTTTTTATATCTATACACAAATGTTTTGCTTGTCATTTCTATTTTAAACTAAATGGGTTGTCTTACAAGGTGAGGGTTCCCATACAATTCAATCTTCAAACTAAAGTTTATTTTCTTTACTTGAGCAGAACTCTACATGAGGTGCTCATTAGTCAAACAGAGTAGTTTTGTCACATTGGGGTTGATTTATTATTACTGGAAAGTGTAAAATCTGGTGCAGCTCTGCATAGAAACCAATCAGCTTCCATTTTTTTTTTTTGTCAAAGCTTAATTGAACAAGCTGAAGTTAGAAGCTGATTGGCTACCATGTACAGTTGCACTAAATTTTGCAAACTCAGTTTTTTTAAATCCACCACATAGGGACATTTTCCCACTTGCACCTGGTTCTTCAACCATATTTGTAGAAGATAGAAGGATCAAAGTATTGTCAGGCTAGTATTAAAGAAGGCCTCAACATTCTGGAGACTTGCTCAAGGATGGTTGGATATCACTCTACCCATCATAATCAAGGAGAAATCGACTTATGTATGACCGTTCGCAGGAATTTCTGACATCAGGAAGAAAGGATTTAAAACAAGCAAGTACCTATATATGCTATTACCTATGCAATAAAAAAGATGAAGAGCACAGTGACCCACGAATGGGGGAGCAAGCACCAGTACCTCCCTATATCATTTAATAAATACAGACGGATTGAAAAAAAATTCAAGTACATGTCATTTTTAATTGTGACATGTCTCCAGTTACAAGTATCTTATGTTTGTAAGTTTGTAATATTAACACGATTTAAATAAATGTAGTTACACAATAAACTGTAGGTAAAATGTTTGGAAACATAGGGTAAACTTACTTCCACCTGGAAGCCCACCAACGCCTATTCCAACTGCAGAAGACAAGAGATCAAAATGAAACTCCAGTTTGGTTCCATGAACACTTCTTATAGAATGAAATATATCTGTCCTAGAGACCATTCTCTCTGGTTACATTTCTGCAATGCATTTATTCCCTAGAATCTTGATTTTACTCATCAAATACATGTTTCAGTTATTTTTATGTATATATATACGTGGATTCACATTTCAAATATGTATACTACCATTTCTATAATTGCAACTCACCTCCAGTTTTAGGTGGTTTAGCACCAATACCTGTATAACAAAATATACAACAAAGGTTTAGCATTTCAAGCAAAACAAAAGCAACAGTTGTAGGAGAAACAATCAGCCCTTACATAAAAGTGTTAAAATTACTATTACTATGTCCAATGATTTTAATCTGTTTAAATGTTTACCAGTTTGTGGAAAAATAATTAAAATGTAATAAAAATTCCTAAGCAGGATATTACAGTCAGAAGGAAATATGATGATCATTATTTCAGTTCAGCAAATTGCTCTTAGTATACCTAAACTATATATAATAATCATCATATGAATTTAATACATGACAGTATGCAGGGTGTTCCTTAGCCTGGGTTCACACTATTGTGCTGCAGCAATGTACATTGTCATCTCTTTCTGAAGTGCCCAAACCAAAGATTTCGAAGAAGTGTGGAGGGGAATTGTGGCACTGAACATCATACACATGTGTCTGGGCTCCCGGACACATGAAAAGCCATTATATTGCTGCAGCAAAGTAAGCTTTGTCCAGAAAGGCATCAAAAATGTAAGGTCCTGAAATACTGATTGTTATGAAAAATTCCATGATTATGCTGAGCAATATTGTCTTTATGAACAAAACCTTTCGGCACAAGTTAGATTGTTCAAGTTCTTTTGACGAGTATGCTAAATCTGTGACACAAATGCCAGAAGCAGCTTCCTTAATGACATAGAGGAATAAAAACTATTGACATAGTAATAGAGACCAGTGGCGGCTGGTGCACAAAATTTTTTTTGGGGGGCGCAAACAAACTGAAAAAAAAAACCCCATCAATTGCAGCCACTGTGCCCATCAAACGCAGCTGCTGTACCCATCAAACGCAGCCACTGTGCCCATCAAACGCAGCCACTGTGCCCATCAAACGCAGCCACTGTACCCATAAAATGCCGCAACTGTGCCATCAAACGCAGCTACTGTACCCATCAATTGCTGCCAGTGTGACCTTCAATTGCTGTCACTGTGCCCATCAGTTGCCACTACTGTGCCCCGTCAAGTGCTGCCAATGTGCCCCATCACTTGCTGCCAGTGTACCCATCAATTGCTGCCAGTGTGGCCATTAATTGCCACTACTGTGCCCCATCAATTGCCGCTACTGTGCCCCATCAATTGCTGCCAGTGTGCATCGCCCGGGACTTGGGACTTACCTGTCTCACAGCGAGTCACGGTGGCGTCCTCCACGTCCACGCTCCTTGATGTCTCCGGTCCTCTCTATCAGGCGTCCAATCACATTGCTTGTTGTTTCAGCCAATCAGGTGACAGTTAACCAGACCCGAGCACCTGATTGGCTGAGAGGCGAGTCAGTGTTAGGAAAGCAATTTATTCTAACACAACACTGAGTGAACAGCGAACGCACAGCATTGCGTCCGCAGTTTACCATTTTGGAAGCCTATTAGAGCCTATGGCTCTAATCAGGACGCCCATTAGAGCCCACGGCTCTAATCAGGCACTTCCAAAAAAACCCTGCCGCTGTAATTCAGGTGCCCGGCGCCCGACAAGGGGCCGGACACCTGAATAGGGGGCGTCAGCGGCGACCATAGATAGATTCATGCAATGCATGAATCTATCTATAGTGAGAGAGGTAACAGGAGAGAGAGGCAGCGTTCCTGCACCCTTTATGGACACACCGCCACAAGACTATTCATTTAGTAAAGTGAAATGTTCGGGGACCCCAATAAATAGGATGAAACTGTGTTAACTTCAATCAACCATTCAGGTATTTTAAAAATTTTTTTCATTTTTCTCATGCATGATTGAACACTGATTCGTGTTATACATTATTATTATTCCTTTTTAAAGTAGATATTTACTTTGCTTAGTTAACAGGTTCTACTCCTTAAGTAAATCAACCCCAGTAAGCCGAGAGGGGCCAGCAGGTAAGGTAAGAGTATTATCTTTGTCACACCTTAAAATGTATCACCTGAGACAGGATCCTCACATCATAGTTAGAGTGGCATTTTTATGTAACAGTCTATATTTGCTTTCTGTACAAACTGAAAAGCAAGGAAAAAAGACTAGTATTACTTTTTAATTACTTACCGGCTCCAGGATAACCACCAACTCCAGGGATGCCACCAACTCCAGGAACGCCACCAACTCCAGGAATGCCTCCAACTCCAGGTACACCACCAACTCCAGGAATGCCACCAACACCTTGTACACCACCAACACCAGGAACACCTATGGAAACATACAGCATTATGCATGATCACTGTATAAAAAAAATCCAGAAAAAAATAAAAAATATGGTTTAGGTAGATTTGCAAGGAACACGTATTATGGAAAAATTGCTGTATATAATTTCTGTTGTAAATTCTTTGTTTTTGTTTTACTGAGACATGGTTTCCATATAATTATCTAACCATTGTAATTTACATTCCTATTTGTTTCTAATTGTGTGTCTACTGAAGTCCTCTCAAGGCATTTTTTAGGTTTTAATGGTACTCGCTGACCTGGACAACTGAGCTTTGTAGTTACAGTTTAAAGCGGAACTTAACTCACAAAGTGAAGCACTGCTGATTCCCCCACTCCTACAATCCGAGTAGAGAATCCAAGGTAAGTACCTGATTTTTAAGAGCCAGCAGCTACGTATAGTATTTGTAGCTGCTGAATTTTCATTTTTAAATCTCTTAGTAAAATTCTTCTTTAAAATTTAACCAAAATAAACCAAAGAACGCACATGTAATCTATCCCAACTTACAATTCCTTGTAGACCAGCATTCTTTCTTCTTTTAGGGCTTAGTACCTTTTTTGCAAGTACAGAAAAATACCTATTGATCCTGTACTTGTAAATTCCCGAGTTCTGAATTGAAATCAGAATTCTCAGCTACCTTCTGTGAACTACACAGTAACGCCCCTTTATGTAATAGACAGGGAGAGGTGTTTTTAGTTTAAATTGGGAGAGCAGTTTGTCATCCTAGAACTGTAAGTGTGTTTTTGTCGGAATCAGATGGTATAGAAAAAAAAGGAAAAAACAACTGTAAAAAGGAAACTAATGCAGCTACCACTGGTAAGCAGCAATATATGATTTCTTTTTTTTTTTAACCACCTGATTCTGCAAAAAAAAAAAACACCTGTAAAAGGAAAATAATGCAGCCACCACTGGTAAGCAGCAGTATTTAATGTATTTATTTATTTTTTACGTTAGGCTATTCAATTATTGTCCTTTATTTCTGGGATTTAGTGAGACCAATCTGCATTACATGTTTTTCTCCCATAGATGTCACTCTGATCCATAGATTTTAGAAAGTCTGTAAACTTTTTTTTTTTTTAGTTTTAACTAGAAGTAAACATTGAATGGCACTAAAGTGGAAAAGTCAATGTTGATAATGGAAATATGATAGCTAGGGGTAATCAGCTAAATCTGTATTTTATACATGAGCCATACTTTTATATAACAAAAGGAGGAGAGGAAGGGGTCTCCACAGTACTGTACAACCAAATGAATCTCATTTTCATGTTCTGTTCTGCACGAAACTGAAAAAAGTAGATCCTTTTTTTTTTTTTAGGTACGGTCCAAGTATTGCTTTATTGTATGGTATGGTTATGTGTTTATGAGTTTCCTTCACACTCCCTCCTACCCTTATAAAAAGTACAATAAAACCGCAAAGGATGGATAAAACTTCTCACTAAGCTAGGGTAATTTATGCAAAGCTCAGTCATAAATGTATCAAATATAGTTAAATTTTCTGCTTGTGCAGTAAGAAAGATCTCATAGAATGAGATATTAAAATGCAATTTATCCAGATAAAAATCTAAATACATTAAGCAAAATACTATTATTATCATCACTATTTTTTAAAAAATGTCCCGTAAACTACAGTGTAGCTCTTCAGAATTAGAAATACATACAATGGTGGGTAATAGAGAAAATATAACTTTAGAACATGTTTACCATTTATATTATACATATACTGTATATTGATATATCCTTACACAAACAATAGTAAACAAAGTCATCAAGCTATAATAGGAGAGAATAATAGAAGTTTACAGTCTAGATCAGCCATTCTCAACCTTTTAAACATGGAGGGACTCTTAAAAAAAACTTTCCAGGCTCAGGTAACCCCTACTGATAATTACTATATCTATACCTCATCGTACATTACTGTGCTGATCACTGGAGCATCCTTAAGGGGGCTGCACATTGCTGGGGCTGCACATTGCAGGGGCTTCTATCCTTAAGGCTTCTTCCTCTAAGTGTTTCTTTATACAAGTGTTATGCACTTCATTCTCTGCACTAAGTTCTGCCTCACCTGATCATTCCTTCTGTCTCTTTACAGGTATGTGTCAGCTCATCCACATCTTCCACCGTTAACTGCAATTGGGATCTGCTTGCTGTCTCTCTGTGTGTGTGTCTCTCTGGTATGTGTCAGCTCATCCACATCTTCCACCGTTAACTGCAATTGGGATCTGCTTGCTGTCTCTGTGTGTGTGTGTCTCTCTGGTATGTGTCAGCTCATCCACATCTTCCACCGTTAACTGCAATTGGGATCTGCTTGCTGTCTCTGTGTGTGTGTGTCTCTCTGGTATGTGTCAGCTCATCCACATCTTCCACCGTTAACTGCAATTGGGATCTGCTTGCTGTCTCTGTGTGTGTGTGTCTCTCTGGTATGTGGCCTTCTCTATCTGTTGCCCTGTGCGAACAACCATGACATTATTTGTTTTTCTGAACTGTCTTACCTAAGTTTTATGTGTTGATCTTGTCTTGGCCTCTTGCTATTCTGACTTTTGTAGCAAAAAGTTCACTTTGATTGCTAGGCACTCTTATAGTCACTCATGATTAATTAACGAACTTCAACCCCACCCTTATAACAGTATATATTTGAGCATCCTTAAGGGGGCTGCACATTGCTGGGGCTGCACATTGCAGGGGCTTCTATCCTTAAGGCTTCTTCCTCTAAGTGTTTCTTTATACAAGTGTTATGCACTTCATTCTCTGCACTAAGTTCTGCCTCACCTGATCATTCCTTCTGTCTCTTTACAGGTATGTGTCAGCTCATCCACATCTTCCACCGTTAACTGCAATTGGGATCTGCTTGCTGTCTCTCTGTGTGTGTGTCTCTCTGGTATGTGTCAGCTCATCCACATCTTCCACCGTTAACTGCAATTGGGATCTGCTTGCTGTCTCTGTGTGTGTGTGTCTCTCTGGTATGTGTCAGCTCATCCACATCTTCCACCGTTAACTGCAATTGGGATCTGCTTGCTGTCTCTGTGTGTGTGTGTCTCTCTGGTATGTGTCAGCTCATCCACATCTTCCACCGTTAACTGCAATTGGGATCTGCTTGCTGTCTCTGTGTGTGTGTGTCTCTCTGGTATGTGGCCTTCTCTATCTGTTGCCCTGTGCGAACAACCATGACATTATTTGTTTTTCTGAACTGTCTTACCTAAGTTTTATGTGTTGATCTTGTCTTGGCCTCTTGCTATTCTGACTTTTGTAGCAAAAAGTTCACTTTGATTGCTAGGCACTCTTATAGTCACTCATGATTAATTAACGAACTTCAACCCCACCCTTATAACAGTATATATTTGAGCATCCTTAAGGGGGCTGCACATTGCAGGGGCTTCTATCCTTAAGGCTTCTTCCTCTAAGTGTTTCTTTATACAAGTGTTATGCACTTCATTCTCTGCACTTCAGCGATTGCACAAAGCAAACAAATACAGCAATCTGCACTGGAAAGCAGCTAACAGACTGCAGGTGACCCATCTCTCTATTAAGCTGTCCTTCCACTCTGTAACATGCACTCTCTACCACTGCTCCTGACACTCCTGTCCTCTCTCCTCAAACTCTCTTACCTCCACCCCCCCTCTCAACCCGCCTGCTTATACATATCACCCTGCCTTCTGTCTTCCCCCTACTACTGCTCTTACCAACTCTCGCTCATTCTACATCCATACACTGATAAAACCTCCATTACTCTGAGACATGCCCCTTCACATAAATCACAGTCCCACATTACCTCCCTCACCCTCCTGCTTCTCCTAATCTCTGGTGACATATCCCCAAACCCTGGGCCACCATCATCTGTCTTTGCCCATCGCTCCCATCCCCCTACACCCTCTGGCAGGAGCCGCAACCCACAGAACTTGGTCCATATTCCTCTTTCCAAAACCAGCCCCCCCTTTTCCTGTGCCCTATGGAATGCACGTTCTGTCTGCAACAAACTCACCGCCCTCCACGACCTCTTCATCACAAATTCCTTTAACCTTCTTGCCATTACTGAAACCTGGCTTCATGAATCGGATACTATTTCTCCTGCTTCCATCTCCCATGGGGGCCTTCTCTGGACTCACTCCCCCAGACCAAGTGGACGGAAGGGAGGTGGAGTGGGAATCCTTCTAGCCCCATGCAGCACCTATCAGGTTCTTCACCCACCTCCCTCTCTGACACTCTCCTCTTTTGAGGCACATTGCATTCGTCTTTTCTCTCCCATTTCTCTAAGAATTGCTGTCATCTACCGGCCCCCTGGACCGGTATCAGCCTTTCTTGATGACTTCTCTGCCTGGCTACCCTACTTTCTCTCTTCTGAAATCCCCACAATTATTCTTGGGGACTTCAACATCCCTGTCAACACTAACACTACTATTACTTCTAAACTTCTCAGTCTAACCTCATCGCTTGACCTGAAGCAATGGATACAGGCTCCTACCCACTCCAACGGCAACACCCTTGACCTTGCCTTCTCCTATCTGTGCACTCCGTGCAACCTTTCCAACAATCCACTCCCACTCTCTGATCACCACCTTATTAGTTTTGCTCTCTCCTTGTCTTCCACCTCTTCTCCCTCCAACCGCCCAACAGTTACACGCAGAAACCTTCGCCACCTCAACCCTTCTCTTCTCTACTCTGCTACTGATCACCTCTATGACAAAATCTCCCCCCTGTCCTGCCCCAACCTAGCTACTTTCATTTACAACAGCTCACTGTCCTCCTCCCTAGACAAGCTGGCCCCCCTCACTACACGCAGAATTAGGCCCCGACTGCTACAACCCTGGCAAACAGATGACACCAGAAGTCTCAGAAAACGTAGCCGCGCTCTTGAGCGCCTGTGGCATAAGACTAAGACCCAGGAAGACTTCACACAATATAAATCTGCCCTCCTAAAATACTACTCCTGCCTTCACACTGCCAAACAGACCTACTTTATCACACTCATCAACACCTTCTCATCCAGTCCACGTCAACTCTTCTCTACCTTCAACACTCTACTCTGTCCTCCACTGCCTCCACCCACCAACTCAATCACCGCCCAGGAGATTGCCAATCACTTCAAAACTAAGATTGATACAATTCATGAGGAGATCGCCAATGCGCAAAAACCTCCCCCATGCAACACCCCATGTCCACAGATACAGTCATTACTTCCCTCATTCAACCCTGCTACTACTACTGAGGTTGCTAAACTTTTATCTAGCACTCATCTAACCACTTGCCCCCTGGATCCTGTCCCCTCGCAAATGCTACGCTCACCCTCTGACTCGATTCTACGCTCTCTAACTCACATTTTCAACCTCTCCCTCTCTTGTGGCATCTTCCCAAACTCTCTAAAACATGCGCTAGTCACCCCCATACTAAAAAAGCCCTCACTGGATCCCACCAATCTCAACAACTTACGTCCCATCTCCTTACTCTCCTTCTCCTCCAAACTTCTTGAAAGACTGGTCTACAACCGACTAAGCGACCATCTGACCATGAATAAACTTCTTGATCCCCTTCAGTCCGGTTTTCGCCCTCAACACTCCACGGAAACTGCTCTCCTTAAACTCTCAAATGACCTACTAATGGCCAAAGCCAATGGACACTATTCTGTACTACTTCTCCTGGATCTCTCTGCTGCCTTTGACACAGTGGACCACCCCCTCCTCCTCAAAAAACTCCACTCCTTTGGTCTCCGCTGGTTCTCATCCTACCTATCCCACCGCTCCTTCAGTGTCACTTACAACTCTACTTCCTCCTCTCCTCTTCCTTTTTCCGTTGGGGTCCCCCAAGGTTCTGTTCTCGGACCTCTCCTTTTCTCAATCTACACCACCTCCTTGGGTCAGTTGATTGCCTCCCACGGCTTTAAATATCATCTCTACGCTGATGACACCCAAATCTATCTCTCCACCCCCCAGCTCTCTCCACCTGTCTCCTCACGCATTACCAACTTATTAGCAGACATATCAGCCTGGATGTCACATCACTTTCTCAAACTCAACCTATCCAAAACCGAGCTCATGATATTTCCTCCCTCAGGTGCCACTTCCCCTGATCTCCCTGTCAAGATCAACGGCTCAACTATCAACCCATCTCCCCACGCCAAGGTCCTAGGTGTAATCCTGGACTCTGAACTAACCTTTCGACCCCACATTCTATCACTATCCAAAGCTTGCCGCCTCTGTCTTCGCAACATCTCCAAGATACGCCCCTTCCTAACCATCGACACCACAAAGCTTCTAATCCACTCCCTGGTCATCTCCCGCCTTGACTACTGTAACTCCCTCCTCATTGGTTTACCTCTAAATAGGCTATCCCCACTTCAGTCCATCATGAACGCTGCGGCCAGGCTCATCCACCACACAAACCGCTCAGCGTCTGCTACACCCCTCTGCCAATCCCTCCATTGGCTGCCACTCAGTCACCGAATTAAATTCAAGATACTAACTATAACTTACAAAGCCATCCACAACTTGGCCCCTAGCTACATCTCTAACCTAGTCACAAAATACCAACCTAATCGTTCTCTTCGCTCCTCCCAAGACCTCCTGCTCTCAAACTCCCTTGTCACCTCATCCCATGCTCGCCTTCAGGACTTCTCCAGAGCCTCCCCCATCCTCTGGAATGCTCTACCCCAATCCGTCCGTTTTTCTCCTACTTTATCCACTTTCAGACGATCCCTGAAAACTCATCTCTTCAGAGAAGCCTATCTGGCCCCCACCTAACAACTGTACATTTATCTTCTCAATCAGCACATCACCCACAGTTACTACCTCTTGTATCTCTTGACCTCCCCTCTTAGATTGTAAGCTCTAAGGAGCAGGGCCCTCTGATTCCTACTGTATCAAATTGTATTGTATTTGTACTGTCTACCCTCAAGTTGTAAAGCGCTACGTAAACTGTTGGCGCTATATAAATACTGTATAATAATAAATAATAATAATCACTGGGAAGAATGGCCCTTTCTTTTTTTGGTCATTGGAAAGATTCCCCCCACCCCCTCACAGATTGCTAAAAAGATCCTTGTTAGTGGTGTAGTATTATTATTAGAGACAGAATGTGCGCATTGCTCAAGGAAACCCTAACAACCTCTGGTGGAACCCTGGGGTTCCATGGGACGCTGGTTGAGAAAGGTTGGTCTAGATATTGTAATGAATTATACCTAGGATGGTAATGATAATATGTTAGAGACAGATGAAGAAAGTAGAGCTCTCAGATGAATAATGTTAAAATTGACCACAATAGAATTAAAGAAAATAGTGAAAATAAATGTAAATTGACAAAGGTATTTTGACTACACTTTTCCTGTAGGTCACAGGAGTGCAGTTCGTTCTGCACTCCTTTGATCCATTTTCAGCTGACAGAGGGCTAAAGTCTGCTGTCAGCTAATGTCACTCAGCCGGTCCAGAAAGATCCTGACCATATGGTCTTAAACCACCCAGATGCCTGGACTGGCACCTTGCTCGGCCTCTCAGTGATCTGCTAAGAGGCTGATCCAGCCACTTCTGCCCCTCCACAGCCCAGTGCTCCAGTGAGCGCTGGAGGAGCAATGTAAAGAGTGTTCTCAGCAGTGTTTGATCACCCAGATTTCACTGCAGATGCGCCAGGGGACAGATTCAGCATCAGATCATCGCTGCATCCACCTAGGTGAGTATAAATGGTTTTTTTTAAGTCAATGCTTCTCTTTTAAAATAAAAAACTGTAAAGTATGTTTTTTGAATATACGTATGGCCACATGATACAGTGGCCAACTTGGATTCCAAGAACAAATGGCTCTTTTAGCAGAATTAAAGACTAGTCAGACACTGGTGAAATACCAACTCCAACAGCCATGCCATTTGTAGAACATAGTACTACTGGCTTACCATATTTAGGAGGTTTGCCACCAGGCTGAACTCCATATTGGGGTATTCCTGTAAAAAAAAACAAAAAAAACAAAAAAAAAAATATAATCACTTTTCTAAAAAACAAACATTTCAGTTTTTAAAAATTGCATGTATAGTTTTAAGTAAGCCTTACCAGCTCCCGGCAGTACTCCACCCCCAGGCAAAACACCCCCAGCTCCAGGATAAAGGCCAGGCACGACTCCGGGAACAGCTCCACCTCCAGGGCCTAAACCTGGCACAGCACCAGGGATGCCACCAACTCCAGGTCCAACACCAGGTATACCTCCAGCTAATGTATGAGATGACATGATCAAGAGGACATGTTCACGATATATTTAAAACAAGCGTTGGTGCACTGTATACAGTTAACATGTTTAGGCAAAAAGATAAATAATAGCAGAACAAAAGTGAAAATTATATTTTCTAATATGAAACATGTCTGTTTTTTAGACCTTTTAAAGCAAGAGCCAAATTACTGGACCAGCACTTTCCCTTTTATAGCTTTAGAAATTCAATGAAAACCATGTAACCAAGCAAAGCAAACAGCCAGATGTGCTAAAAGCTGGTCGTATTAGTTTTTATGTCTGCCTAAATAAACAAACTAGATCATAACTGATATGTTATTTTCTAAGCTTGGTTTGTGCTACATTTAAGAGTACTTCCATATTTTTGTTATTTTGCCTGCAAGATATTATTACATAGTTCTTAAAAAATCCATAAACAGGATTATATTATCTGTACATCAGAGATGTTGTGTATTAGCTGTGATTGTTCAAAGAGTTAGCTGCCTGGTGTTAATTTGCACATGTGGTACAAAAACAGCCCTGTCCTTCAAAGGATTTGGATAATGGTGCTATTATACATGACCTTGATACAAAACAGTACAGGTAAGGCTACGATGACAGCACTTGTAAAACACCTGTTTATTTTCAAGTAAACATTCACTAACAGGGGCTCACTGGAGGAAAAGACTTGCTGATGGTGCCCAAAGCAACCAATCGCATTTAAATACTGTTTTCTAGATCAGGCTGGCCAGGGATTTCAAATGTGTTTGGTTGCTATAATAAACACCCCTTTATTCTGTTTCCACCAGTTTTATAAAATATGCCTGTAATCTTTACGTCATAAAGTTGACTTGCCATAGATGACCCAGTTTTCTTTCTTTTTTTTTTTTTTTTAAGTACAGAGGCCTTTGCAGTCTCAGAATTGTATAACTGCAATGTAGATAATCAGCATGATGTTCTTTGATGATGAAATAAATATGGATGTAGATATTATATCTTTTGTAGACACAAGGACATACAACAAAAAAAGCCATATACAAAGAAAGTACTGTACTTTAGGTAGTGTTTGCATTAAGCCTATCTAAACCAGAAGTCTATTGCACAACTTAAACTTGTGGCAAGTGGAAGTGCAAGTAGCAAGTGGAAGATCTTCAACAGACCAATGGCTTAAAAGGGCTTGGTAAAGGCACTGCCTACAGTACGTAAGTTGTATTTTTTTACATATCCATTTTCTAATGCTAAGTTTTATGCCCTTGGCCTTTCCATTTTTAACATTTTAGTTATAAACCTGCAAGATATCTGCTGCTCTCCAATAAATTTGTAATTATTTGAAAATTATCTAACACTTTTAGTTTAGGGTTAAGTTCCTATTGTCTCCGGAGTCCTCACTGGCAATACTTCTCAGTACTTCCTGTCCCCCTAACACAACAAGAAGTATGGAAATCTCCTGAGCAAGGACACAAGCAGCAACAAAATCTGACACAGGTTCCAACCCTTTCCCACTTTACTTATAAAAGTTCTTTTACTCCTGCCTGTCTTTGTTGGCGACATTCTCATTTCCTGTCCTAGTGACACAATAGGAAGAGAAAGAATCTCCAAAACCAACTTGACAGGGGTTCTAAACTCATTTATTATTGTTATTCCAATCTGTGCTCAAATTGAAGTTATTCTATCAATTTCCTGTCCTGGAGACATAATAAAGAGAAAAGGAAAATCTCCAAAATTAGGGACTAGAAGCAACAACAACTTGACAGAGGTTCTAAACCTGCCTCACTCTTGTTATACACATGATTGTATTCCTATCTGTGTTCAAATTGGAGCCATTATTCTCATTTCCTGTCCTGGATTTGGAAGAGAAGGGTAGAAAGATCCCCAAAAATTTATATAGACACTTTGAATGAAAATCTGATTTAAAATAAGCTTTCTTTAGATAAAATCTTAATATAAGGAAGTCAGTAAGAGACCCTAAAAACAAGTATTAATGACTTTTAATGGCTTCCATGGCTCAAGCTGAACTCCAGGCAAACAGCTAAATCCACAGATGATTTGCGTAGATAGCATATATTAGAGTTTGGACTGTGTTTACCTGCTAAAGGATTTATATTTCTGTTCATCCATTCCTAAGATTTATACAGCCCCATCGCTCAGCACAGCTAGGTGAAAGAAACCACTTACAGTTGAAGTGGAAGTAAACTAACCTCCTCTTACCATCATTGGCATTTTCACTCAGTCTTCCTCAGCATTCAGGATCTTCAGCCATCTTGATTGACCAGAGCACATGAGTATGGAAGTTTATTTATTCCTGCACTGTGGTGTTCTGATAATATCCATTGAGCTGTGCATGCACGGCTCATTGTACATTTTTAAAGAAGATTGCAAACAGGCAGGTAAGTTTGTTTACTTGCAAAGTATGTCTCTCGTAGAATAAAAAGTCCGTCTGTTCACAATTTTATTTTTACAGTTTAATTTTTTTTTTTTTTATTGAGTACGATGGTGTCCTCTTCCCAACCCTAGCCTTCTGACTGGACAGTGAAAGAATAGATACAGACTGATGAGGTCATCCTCTGCTCACTCTACTGTCTCCTTCTATAAGCATATTCTTTGTCAACACATTTGCATGCAGCGCACCTAAATAGGTTCCAGTCTTGCCTCTCCCATCCTGAATGTTGCTTTATAGGGGACTGCGAAAGGGCTGATAACAAGTCTAATTTACTTACTTCCAGTACTTGTACGAAAAATACATTTAATGATTTTGTGTCTTTTATATTTGCCTGGAATCCAATTTTAAGTATAACCTATTGCAGGTAAAGTTGATTATAGAAATAAAAACAATAGAAAATGGAGGGACTCACCACCATATCTTCCAGCCTTAGCTGCAGCTTTGGCGGCTGCTGCCTGAGCGCCTACTCCTGAGCACAGGAAAGACAGAGAGGGAAATGATTAGTCCTGGCAAGGCTCTACAGCCATCAGAACAACACCTGTTTCTTATTACGTCACTTTGCACATTAACAGCGGGATCCTGCCATAACAGGATAAAGCTGAGCAAAGGAAATTAATTCACATTAAAAAGAACACATTTGGGATCATGCAGGTCACCAAAATGTCTGTAAGCCAAGATGGACACAGAATTATAGAAGTTATAGCCTGTCTACAAATACACCATGCTTGACTTATTCTGCTGTTTCCCTGCAGCCCCTTCCTTCTCTGATGTATGTACTTTCTTAACCTAGCTGATCAGCATAAGGCCCATGCAATATTTAAAACAGATGCTATATGTTTACTTTATTTGCATGCATCAAGAAAACCTGTTAGTGAGCCTCTCAAAATGATATAAATGACTGCGAATTAACTTGGGAGTACTTACTATGGTTACTAGAGTTTAAACAAAAACAGAACGCTGTCAGGCAATTACACTGTACTTTGTTACAATCAGATCGTTCCTGGTATGTCATATATTGTATATAAGTTTTATATATATATATTTTTTTTTAGTTCTCAAATATGACATAGCCTAGTACGTTAGCTATGAGCTGCCTGTGTGGGCACAGTCTAGTTTTAGGTACCCATTTCAGAATTTCCATCCCTTAACTATATTTAAAAGCTATAAATAATGACTACATTATGAGCTAAAGCTAGTAACACCTCACTATTACGAGCTGAGATGCATGCTCTCTTCCCTCCCACCCTCATGTCTTCCTCTCGCTATCTTTACTGCTTTGTTAAAGCCTCCTTGCTGCCATGTAAGTTGATACCGTATATAATAAAAACGCTATAAAAAGCAAAAAGTACACTGGTGGTCAGGGAGGACTTACACACCCTAAGACATTGTACTTGATAGGAATTGCAGTGAAAAGGTTTTGAAGCGTGAGCATGTTCTGTTTCTTTGACTGGAGACACCAAACTAAAACCTTGTACAGGGAGCCATACATCAATTTGTATCCTTTTATTAGGTCTTTAGTATCCCCTGTTGTATCATTGCATTCTAGTAACCCCAAAATGCTGTTCCTTTTATTGCATTTACCCTGCAAATGCACATGTACATGTATATTTCTAAATCTGCAATGTAGTCTGAACTCACGACATAGAAAATAAACAGCTCTGTGATCAATAAGTATATCCTGGTTGGGGACTGTATGTTAAATCCTTTGCTTTATAATATATGTAGGTTTTAAAAAAAATGTAAAAATATATTGGCATGTTCTTTTATATAAAATGTATTAATTGAAAATACAGTTAATCTCACTGCCTTTAACCTTCTGCTGATCCAGAAATCAGCTTGGGTATCCTGCTATTCAGCTGTAGAAGCCTGAAATCCCAACCTGATCTATAATGCTAGATTAAGAATACAGGCTGCATGATTCCTTTGTGACTCGCTCCTTCCTTCCACCTGCACTTTCCTATTGGCCTGTAAATATGATGGATGGCTCCATTGGGCAATAATAAAAGCATAGCTGAAGGGAAAGGGCGGGCTACATGATGTCTATGTAGGCTATGGTTGCAGTTTTCACTATAGAGCACATAAGGTTCTTGAAAAGGAGTACATGTAGGGAGTCACAAGGCACTCAAAAGACAGTTTAACATTGATATGCCCGTACACACGGTCGGATTTTCAGACGGAAAATGTGTGATAGGACCTTGTTGTCGGAAATTCCGACCGTGTGTAGGCTCCATCACACATTTTCCATCGGATTTTTCGACACACAAAGTTTGGGAGCAGAATATAAAATTTTCCGACAACAAAATCCGTTGTCGGAAATTCCGATTGTGTGTACACAAATTCGACGGACAAAGTGCCACGCATGCTCAGAATAAATAAAGAGATGAAAGCAATTGGCCACTGCCCCGTTTATAGTCCAGACGTACGTGTTTTACGTCACCACATTCAGAACGATCAGATTTTCCGACAACTTTGTGTGACTGTGTGTATGCAAGACAAGTTTGAGCCAACATCCGTTGGAAAAAATCCTAGGATTTTGTTGTCGGAATGTCCGATCAATGTCCGACTGTGTGTACGGGGCATTAGAATGTCAACAAGTACATGTGCGAATCTTATTTTGAGTTTAATGGAAACCTGTACTATGAGAGATTTGTAGATCTTCATTTGAAAATGTTAGTTTCCTGGTTGTCTCAAACTCTGATACACTGATCTGGAACA
Organism: Lithobates clamitans; assembly: GCA_037952925.1. Taxonomy (NCBI): domain Eukaryota; kingdom Metazoa; phylum Chordata; class Amphibia; order Anura; family Ranidae; genus Lithobates; species Lithobates clamitans. The sequence continues at coordinate 4,958,139 of JBBGZY010000865.1, forward strand.
ACTATGTACATTATTAAATCAAAATGAAGTCCAAATGCTTATTCTCAATACTTGTTGTTTTTGCACAGGAACTATTGAAGCCACTCGATCAGCATGACAGTCAGGCAGCAAGCAATTTCTGAAGATGAGGTCAACAATGGTAACCTACATATTCTATAAGTACAGATTACCTTTATTTTCCAGGTAATTTGAATGTCTCAGACATACACAGGGCACTTTTTGAGAAATTGTGGCATAACAAATAGACATCCTGTCTAGTACATACCAGTTCCTGTAGGATATCCAGCTTTGCCACCAGCTCCAGCTCCCAAAGCACCAGTACCAAAACCTACAGTGCAGGATGAGCATTTTGTTAGTAAAAATATCACAAAACACTTAACATGAAATGATGTATTTCTCAACTGGTATAGGGGGTGGTAAACCATGACACCCGTGTCTAAGCAGGTTTGTCCTGCACTTTTATCCAGCAAGGCCATAAATAAGCACAGTTCAGGAGGGATTTGTACAGCAGGGCCATTGCATAGGCAAAACAAAACATCTGCATGTCTGAATCACTTACTAAACTCAGGTCAGCTCCTGACTAACAGGATGCTTCCTAATGGGTTCCCCAAATCAAATCAGCAGCACATGTACCTTTTTAGTGTTTTGTTAGCAGTCAGCCTTTTCACACAGCAGGCTTCCACAGCAGAGCGAGAGAGTGGAAGTGAGAAAGAGAGAGCCCTGAGCATCATTCAGCTCCCATATAAAAAAGGCTTGAGGACTTGAGTAATAATGGGGTCTGGCTACCAGTAAAGAGGTGGACCCAGGATTGGAGGATTTGCCCCATCCAAAACCATTAAGAGGCATGGAGGAGCTCAGCTATGAGGCAAGATTACCTGTGCAGAATTTATTTTCCCAAGAGAAGGGGCGATTAAGGGGGATATGATCACCACGTATAATTAATGGTTCATATAGTGAACTAGGTGCAACGTTAATTACGTTATGGTCATTAAAAGGAAAAGGGGGCACTCTCTTACATATTGAGAAAAAGAGGTTTAACCTACACATATTTAAAGGCTGTAGAAAATGGGAGAAAGACTCCCTTAAGAACTAGTTCTAGCCAGCTTGGTTGATTGTCTTAAAAAAAAGTAGGATGCATCCCTAAATTCATACAATATAACTGGATAGTAACATTTCAAACTAATAACATCAATTTGTTAATCCACGGACAATCTGATGTTTTTTAGGAGATGAGGGAGGATTTTTTTCCCCTGTTGGAGCAAATTGGACCAAGCTTTATACAGGCTTTGTTTGCCTTCCTCTGGATCAATTGCGGGGATAAGATTCTGTTTCTGGAGGATTTATTCATTTAGTTTTCTGTTGTTTGGGCATGATGTCTTTTTTTCAACCTGATTAACTATATAACTATGTAAAAGCTCTACATATCCTCTGGGCTCTGGGGCCTAGAATAGAACTTAATAAGATCCAAGACAACAAAAAGTTTGTTTTCTTGACATCTGCCATAAATCCCATTACCGTGTGTATGTGAGAAACCTAGGTGACACATACACACCATGCGCAATATGCCAGCCAGTGCCAAACATAAACAATACGTAATGTTATTCATTTATAAAAGTGACAATTTTGTTGTGCTTATTTAGAGCACAATAAAACAAGCCTTGCCTATTCAGATTTTCCCATTCATAAACAAAATGGTTTAAAGCTGCACAAAACATATGCTTGTATAAATGTTTTGTTGTCACAATAAAAAAAAAAGCTAATAAATATTGGCCCTGTCCCCCAAGTTATCTCCCTGTCAGACTTTTGGGTTTGTACCAAGCCAAAGTGGGGGCTTTGCTAGATCCTGGGGCTTTACTAGATCCAAGCCAAAGTGGGGGCTTTGCTAGATCCTGGCTAAGTCACAAGGAATCCTTTTATATGTAGGCTGTTCTCCCTTCAGGTTGGCCTGCAATGAACAGGAGACATATCTGTGGTGCCAAGGTTTGTTTTTTTAGAAATCTTAATAAATCCAATATATTCCATTTAACAAAAATATTTGTAGGTATCTATATAGCTGCTTGTACATACTGAAAATGTTTAACCGGTTCCCAATCGGTTCACGTAGATATACTGCAGCAGATTGGCTCCCCTGGGCGAAATCCCATACGGGTACGTCCTACCCTTTTTCCCAGTGGCGTGATCGCCGCTGGCCACGCGTGATCACGTGCACGAGCCCCAGCACGGGGATTTGTGTGTGTAATCACACAAATCCCTGTGTTGTCAGGGAAGAGGAAACATATAGTTTGTTCCTACTAAATAGGAAAAACAATACGTCTCCTCTCCTAGTCACTCCCATCCCCACACAGTTAGAACACACTGAGGAAACACACAGTTTTCTCAGACTCCTTGATCGCCCCCTAGTGTTAACCCTTTCCCTGCAAAAAATAAAAACCGCATTGGTGATCAAATACCACCAAAAGAAAGCTCTATTTGTGGGAAAAAAAGGACGCAAATTTTGTTTGGGTACAGCACTGCATGACCGCGCAATTGTCAGTTAAAGCGAAGCAGTGCCAAATTGTAAAAAGTGCTCTGGTGAGGAAGGGGGTAAAATCTTCCGGGGCTGAAGTGGTTAAAGCTTGTTAAGAGGTCTAGTTTAGTGGGCTTTGGTAGGGCATAGATAGTGCATTAGTTCAGTCTTGGTAGAGCAACTTGGAATTAAAAATAATTTGGGTTTCTTTTAGTGTTCTGTTTTAGAATTTGTAAGTTGCATGGGTGTTCGCAAATTAACTCAAAAACACATGGAGAGTAGGAAACATAATCCAAGAAGGCATTAATGCAAACATGCCAAGCCACATACAAAGCGTGTTTCTCAATGTAAATATCTTTACATGATGATTTAATTATCAACTTTGCAATTCAGTATTTAATTATATACTGGTAAGGTCCAGTATATAATTAAATATTGATGGATAATCTCTTGGAAGGTTATCTGCTCATTGGATTTATCATTGAACAGGAGATGGGGGTCTTCCACACCCTCTGTCTTCCACATATAATGCCATTTTAACATCTCTACCCCAGCATTTTGACAACGATTCACACCGTCACCTATGCAAATCAAAGGATTAACACATATGAAGCCTCCCTGACACCATGGATTAGATTATGCAACCACAACAGGATGGTTCCACAACTTTCACACCTCCCATCCTATTCTTAAAAAAAACATCTGCCTCCGCATGGTCATTGGATTAAAGTGGTTCTAAAGTCAAAAGGTTTTTTACCTTAATGCATTAGGTAAAAAAAAATTCCACTTGCTGTCCCCTCCCCCCAAATCCTCTCTCAATCCAGTGATGTACCCATCTGAAGAAGCGCTGGTCTCTCTTCCTGCTGTCACAGGACAGACTGAGAGCAGCAGGAGCCATTGGCTCCTGCTGTTGTCAGTCAAAACCTGTGAGGAGGCCAAGCTGCGCTGTGTGTTTATGGATGCACACCCTGGCTTGGGAGAGCATCTGCACGAGTGCCCCCATAGCACAGGGCTTACTATGGGGGCACTCAGAGAAGAGAAGGAGCGGACTGTGGGAGGTGTGGGACTACAGAAGGGGCGATAAGGGCTGCTCAGTCTAATATCCTTAAACAGAGCAGGTAAGTATAAGCTGCTTTTTTATTCTAAGCAAAAAAATCATATTCAACTAGATTTGTTCTGTTGAAGTCCTACTGAAGTACTGTTGAAAACATTTTGTAGCTTATCAATGCCACTTCTGTTCTTTAGTTCTTTAGAATTGAAGAAGTGGCTGGGACAAGCTATAAAATGTCTTCAACATTACAGAATCCAGCTGAATGTGAAAAAACGACTACTAGATAACAGGTGTCTGGGCTACCTGTGTGGATATAAATGCTGGGTATTTTTCTGGTGCTCATAAGAACCGAAGAGGTGGCTTGGATAAACTGAGAAACATCTTCAACAATAAATAACAAGTCCAGTTGATTGTGATTGAATACTACTAGTTATAATGGTAAATTTGTGGGTAAATGAGAACCTTCATTGACAGCAGCAAGGCAGACATATGACTAATTTACTGTACAATTGCAGATTAATTCATCAATTAAGGCCTTTGCTGCTCCAAAGTAGCTTTGGGACAATATAAACCTTCATCCTGGCCACATATTAGTTGTGTGTCGTGGTTCCAGTGAAAATGTATCTTAAAGTGGTTGTAAAGGTTAAAGGTTTTTTTACCTTCATGCATTCTATGCATGAAGGTAAAAAACCTTCTGTGTGCTGCTCCCCCATAGCCCCACCTAATACTCACTAGAGCCCCCTCTTGATCCAGCAATGTGCACGAGAGCCTCAGCTGTCCTGGGACTCCCTCTACTCATTGGCTGAGACAGCAGCGGGAGCCAATGGTTCCCACTGCTGTCAATCACAGCCAGTAACCCAATGAGGAGAGAGTGGGGGGGGCAGGGCCGAGCCACGGCTCTATGTGTCTTATGAACACATAGAGCAGGGATTGGAAGTGAGCACGCACCAATGCCCCCATAGCGAGCAGTTTGCTTTTGGGGGCACTGTTCAAGGGGCAGGGAACCCGAGAAGAAGAGTATTAAGGCCGCGCTTTTTTTTAAAGCTGAACCTTTAATACCACTTTAACCTTTCACCCAGGGGACAAGAAAGGTGGGTGTTAATGCCCAGGCACCACACATGTGTGTCCATGGTAAGATGAGGTTTGTGTGCTGAAAGCATGCTCACTGTGTGCTCCCAGCACACCGAGCGAGATGTCACTGACAGCCCTTGGTCAAGGCTTCTGATTGGGAGCCAGCAGGATGGGCCCCTAATAGAGCTCACTTAAAGGGCAGCCAGGAGGCAGTACTAAGGAGTTACCTTCCTTTGTGAATCTGTCGCAGACCTTTGCAAAACTGTAGCAGTTTGTTCTTCAGGATTGTAGACGAAGGGCTTGCAAATTAAATAATTTACTAAATGAGCCTGCTTTGCAATAAGTACCTGTATAAATTTGTCACTAATTTGCTTCATAAATCTCCCTCACTATAGTTTGCCTTTACACAGCGCCGCAGTATGTTCTCGTAAGCGTGACAAAATTTGATGTCTTATGGGTGTGTCATCATGACTTGGAAAGTACTGCATTCCATCACTGCTAGTTTTATCCCTTTACTTAATACAACCCCATCATATGTTATATATTAACATACGAAAACTGTCAGAAGTAACGATAATCTGTGGTGGAAATATAGACAGTCATTCTGTTATACATAGGCAGTATCTTATATACAAACAAGCACAATTATGTGCTTCAGTAAGAGTCAAAGCCTCAAGCTCCTGGGTCAGACCTCTCATCTTTCTGCTAGGAGAATGGTGTAGATTAGAAGGCTATTAATGTCAGCCACACTCATTACATGTCACAGCAAGTTATAAATTATTCTCATATTGGCCAGACACACTGCAGACTCGTTTCTCCTACATATTTTAAATGTTGCGGCATATGCTTGTATAGAAACAAATTTTACAGAGAAGGAGAAGTTGTGCATGCCAGGAAATATAGTGAAATAATAATAGGAGAACATGTTTATTTATTTCTTCTTTTTCACAGGCTTCAGCCTGAGCCTGCACAATTTTTCCTTCTCATTAATGGCAAAGCAGAACAGTGTGCTTCGAAACGTTGACATAACATTTTTTCCCAAATGGGTTGTTGGCCATTAGGTTTTGTTCCAGGCTGAGTACATTTGGAAGGCTATTGTAGCCTCTTTTAAATACCCCCAGGGAGGCAAATAAAAAGGTTTGGCATACATACCTCCAGGTACTCCTGATGTATAGGGAACCCCATATCCTCCTACGAAGAAGAAAAAAAGTTTACATCATGAGGAACATATATTATATATATATATATATATATATATATATATATATATATATATATATATATATTTGTATATTTATATATACAAATTCAAAGCAGGTAGAGGCGGCACTTATGGGTCTTGTGAGATAAATCAAAACAGCGTTTTGATGAAGCTCAGTCAGTCCATCTTTCTCAAGACACTGAATCTTGATAAAGTCGGAGTGAACTCCATTGAAACATTGATAGTAAAATGCTGTTGCTTTCATTTATCTCTGTTGCAGGGCATGTGAGTGCCTCTATACCTGTTTTGGATTTATATGGATATTTCTTTGTGGGTGAGCACCTGGACATTAACCTCATGGGGCCCAGTATTCAGAGAAACCTTCAATGCAACATTTTAAAGAAGGGCGATTTAACTAGACACACTACTGAAAGACCCTACCCAAAGAAACCTTTACTGTTCAACCAGTTCAGTTTTATCGAATGCTATCTGAAGTTTGTGAGCTCTTTAAATACCTGTCCTATTTGATACCAATGCATAAATCTGTATACGGATAAGAGCTATGGATAAGATTGTATATAGATGCCAGTTTTTTCCCACCACAAGACAGCTTACTGTTGGCCACAACACATTTTTGTATTTAATTTCTTACCTCTGATTTTCATGAATCTGCTCTTTTGTTCTGATGACTTTAAAGTGTTACTAAACCCAGGACCCTGCATTCACCACATCTGGTCTCCCACAGTACACAGAACATGGAAATGCAAATTATTTTATTAAATTTAAACTGTTAAATACTATTCCCATCCGCAGTATATAGCAATCTTGTCTTGTGACTTCTATCAGTGTCTGGTTAAGGAGGAGTTTTCATTCTCCCCAGATTGTCCCATGAGGCTGCAGGACCCCTGAACCTCTGTCTGAACAGTGCTGATTAGCCCTGTGCTGATCACATGCTCTCTCCCAAGAAAAAAAACACACGAAACTGAGCATGTGCAGCTTGCCTCCAAGGTTCTGTTCTATCAGCAGATAGATTGGGGACAGTGGAGGAAGTCGGAGGTTAAGGGAAGACAGGATCAAACAACCTTTTTACACAATGGAGAGGATTAACCCCTTAGGTTCCACAGTGAGTATAACAAGTATGCTTTACCGCATATACAGACCGATTTTACTGTTGTGGGTTTAGTAACACTTGAAACTGATCTTGTTAAAGCTAAACTTATATTGGAGCATTCGTTAGGTACCTCTAAAGAAGTGTGTTCCACCTGTGGCTGCTGCTTCGTCCCTGAAAATAGTTAGATTCATGTACCTCCTTAGATTGATGTGAGTCCTGAACTTCCATGCCACCACTGAGACTGGCATTCTGGGCTGGAGCACAGTGAGTTTGCATTCTATGATTAGACAAGGGTATATAAACGTCACAATTTCTCTGCAATGCAACCCAGAGCTGAGCACCTTATATTCTTTGAAAAGAATGCAAGATGTTTCATGAGTCGAGGAGCTACAGAGTGAGATATTCACTGTGATCACTGTGCTCCAGCCCCAACTGTCAGTTTTAGCAGCCTCCATCACTCATCACTGTTGGGCGGTGCATGAAGCTAACAGTTTCCAGAAATGAAAAATAAATGTCACTGCCTGTGACTAGCATTAATGGAGCAGAATTTGACCATTGTAAGCACCCTTGGCAGTGTTATATAGTTTATTTAAACTGTAACTGTCACTTTTATTGTATAGCTTGGCTTGTACAGGAAGTGAAAATGAACAGACCTACTGGCAGAATCAACAAGTAATACAACAATGTTAAGGGGAACTTTGGAAAACAAAACTTGCTGTGTTACTGATAGTGACAGACTGCATTACTTATTTAACCTCCCTGACGGTATTCCCGAGTCTGGCTCGGGGTGGATTTCCAGCACCAAAAGCGGTAACCCTCATCCACACTCGGGATTGCATCGCAGGATCCAGGTACAGCAAACTTACCTTGTTCCCTGGATCCTGTGATGTCTCTCCGCAGTGCAAGCCGTCCTCTGCTCGATTTATCACAGAACCGAGCTCCGTTCCCTACAAACGTTGCGACGCACGGTGATGGAGAACGGCGCCAAATTCAAAAAGTAAAGAACACAATACATATACAGTACACTGTAATCCATACATTACTGTATCAATTTATTTCACATCCCTTTTGTCCCTAGTGGTTTGTCCAGTGCCCTGCATGCAGTTTTATATTATAAAAACTGTTCTTTCTGCCTGGAAACTGGAGATTGTCCATAGCAACCAAAATCGTTCCTTTACATCAAAAGTGGTTTTAGACCAGCTAGAAAACAGCGATAATAAACTAGAATCACTTGCAGAATTGAGCGATAGTGATTTGTGGGGAAATCCGTCATCAAACACTGAAAGTAATGACAGCGACAATTCTTCAGCTGAGCAAATTTCAGTGTTTTTGATTTGATTACATTATTGAATCATTTTTATTTTTATTATATTATTATTTGCTATAATTATTTATAGTTATTTATTATATTATAATTTATGATTTCGTGTTTCAAACTTTATCATACCCGGGATGTCTACTAGACTCTGGTTTGGACAGATTAAAGTGAGTTATTCCTAAGAATTACAGGCCTACAAAATAAAACACCAAATTTTCATGCAAAATAATTGTACTGCTTTCAGCATCAAAAATCTGGAATAATCATACCGCCAGGGAGATCAAATGTTGAATTTGCAAGCGTAGTAGCTAAGTGGTTATCACTTCTGCCTAGCAGCACTAGGGTCATTGGTTCAAATCCCAACCACGGCACTACCTGCACAAGGTTTCCATATTCTCCCTGTGCCTGTGTGTGTTTACTCTGGTTTCTGCCCACGCTTCAAACACATGCTGGTAAGTTAATTGGCACATGTATGTATATTTATGAATGGGAGTAAGGGACCTTGGATTGCAAGCTCCTTGAAGGCAGGGACTGATGTAAATGTATAAAATAATATAAAGCGCTGTGTAAAATGATATCGCTATATAAGTACCTATAATAAATAAATAATAAATCTCACCAGAGTAACACTTTAAATAAGTCCTTACGCAGAAAATAAATCCAACCCTCTGCATTTTATTGATGCTGTTATCAGAACTAGGAATGCAATAATTAGCTGGTGTCGGATGTGTTACTTGTATCATTTGGCCTGAATGGCGTGTTCATTTTCCTGTTATCGGTGTGTTGGAATACATTCCTATCACTGGTATCCCAAAAAGAATGTTCGGAGGTGATTCTGCTTCTCTTCTGTCCTGTTTACACCTGAATGACTTCCTCACACAGCTGTCAAAACAGCCCTGCACAATGTTCGTCTTCACCATCACTCATACCAGTTTCCTTTTTAGACCGCAAAGACGAGCATATCCATGATAAGATGGATAGCAAGTCAGAATTCCACACATAAATGACTAGTCTCGGGTCTCTAGGCAGGAAGAATGAGGCAGCAACTTTACATAGCAGAATTTAAAGTGCGACTCCAATTTAGTTTAAAAATGCCTATTTTCATTGTCAGCATCCGTTTGAATTTAGAAGCTGATTGGATACCATGCACAGCTGCATGAGATTCTGAGTGCACCAGTTTTGATAAATCTCCTCCCAATGTGTTTTTTGTTATAACTTGCAATTAATCGATGAATTGTATTTGGGAAAAGTTTCCAATTTTTTTTTGGTCCCATACTGTTTGATATTTATGTATCATATTTTGATAAACCTTAATAAAATGTTTGAACAAGAAAAATGCCCATTTTATCATAACTATACAAGTTGTAACTTGTTTGAAAATCCTGGTGTGTTAGCTTTGTGATTTGAGCCTAATGTGTGGGTTTAAAAATTGCCTATAGACACACAAGAGCAGTCGTAAATAAAACGATTGGCAAAGTTATTCCTTTTGTCTTATATAACTTAGGGGCTCGTTTAAAAAGTCATACTGTTTTTAAAAAAGAAACAATCGGCGCACATTTATAAAGCCAAGTGATGTGATTTACAAATGTGCTCTGCGCTGTACCAGCATTCGGCCTCCGATGCCAGTGGAGGTCAAAATAACTTAAAGTGGTTGTATACTCCGCTTTGTGCTTTTTACTTACAGGTAAGCCTATAAGAAGGCTTACCTGTAGGTAAAATGAATCTCTCCTAAACCTGTATGGGTTAGGAGATATTCACCTTGCATGCAGCTGCTGTTGTCAGTGGCGCATGCGCTCTGAAGATCTGGCGGATGCTGCCGGACAATCAGAGCCCCTTGCTGGAAAGAGGACTACCGCGCACCCGGAAGAAACGCAGAGGGAACATGTCAGCTCCCTCAGTGGTGACCTGGAGGTGGTACGGGGGGTTCGTTCTAAGGTAAGAATTTCATAATGAGCTAGTATGCGGTGCATACTAGCTCATTATGCCTTTGCCTTACAGGTTTTTTTTTGTGGTCGGGCATACAACCGCTTTAATGACAATTCTGTAAAAAAAGAAAAGCTGGGGACAAAGGTTGGCCATGTGACTTGTTAGACTAAGTTGGGACATGTGGCTGCCCTGGCAACCTGCCTGAAAAACGATCTGCTGCAGATGATTATGCAGAGACATTTGACAGAGGGTGAAAATATTATGTCTTCTCCTCACCACCTGTTTTAACCCTGTAAATGCAGCATCATTGTGGCACAACCCAGTGCACTGTGTACAGTCACAGGGAAGTTGCGACGTGGCCCCATTTACATGAATGGGATGCATTCAGTTGTGGTAGTGCCCATGAAACCTGAAAGAGGACAATTTTTGCCATTCTTGAAACACGTGTACTTCCTCATTGGGCTGCCTTTGCAGTATAAGAGGAGCAGTTGGGGTAAGGGACATTAGAAAAGCTATCTCAAGCTCCTATTTTTAATGCCCCCGAACTACAAGTGTAAACAAACCCCCTAAAGTCCCATAACCCGTGTTGACTTCCTCTTTTAGTTACATTGAGGCTACTGCATCATACCATTACCAATATCCCCATACTGCAGAACTCAGACTTAGAAGGGTCAAAGCAGCACAAGGAGCCAGTCAGTTGACCTGCAGTGCTCATGTGCTAACAACAAGGAGCATGCTGGCTGGAAGAGAGAGCAGGGTGATGAGAGGTGACTTATTATTCTGCTGTATATCCATTCACGAGCAAGTCACAGACTTTAAGAAGGACAAGACATGTAAGTGTTAGTTAACTCCAGCAGAGAAAATCAGGTCTCCTCTGCCAGACAGGGCTATGCTGTATTGCACAGATGTGTAAATCTCAGGATTCAATGCACACCTTTCGCTGGTAAAACAGCTCTTTTATATGTATTTTGCCAGTGTTTTTAGCCAATTTCCAAAAAGTTTAGCTTTAACAAAACTGAATTTAATGTACTAGTCAATGCTTCTAATTTTCTTTGTCCATCCTCTATTTTTAAAAACTGTGCACTTTTCAACGTGCAGTTGCTCCAGAGCTTAGTAAATGAGCAGAAGCTCTGTTGACTTCCATCATCCAATCATGTGCAAGCAAAAATGCTGTTTTTTTTTTTAATTTTCCTTGCACATGATTGGGTACGCATTGCAAAGTAAAGATTTACCTCATTTACTAAGCTCTGGAGCAACTGCACTTGCAGAGTACAATTGCACTTTGCAAAGTGCAGTTTATTTGCCTTTAGTAAATCAACCTCCTTGTCTCACCACAAGAATCATATCAAAAGCGATGGGTGGCATATTCAGTACTGCTTCACTGACCAAAGAAAAGTCTGTGCATCTATAGAGACCCGATTATTGAAATATACTCTACATACCCGGTAGCTTAGGTGCTTTAATAGGATATCCTAGAGGTACACCAGGCTGCTGTCCACCAAATCCGCCAAAGCCTAGAAATAAAAAAATGTAACCACTACATCAAAATGTATTAATATTTTAAAATGCAATTCCAGTAAAAACTTTTCTTTAGAGGCACAGAGAGTAATAAAACTTTTGTAAAAGTAGAGTCAGTACAGATGTGAACCTCTATTGAGTCCTCAGTGCTATCGGTTTCTTTCATTGGGGGATCTTCTCATTTTCCTGTTTGGACCCCAAAACAGGAATCAAGGAGAACTCTCCCAATGAGGACACAGGCAGCAAAGAAAACCTAAAAAAAGGTATAACTCTGCTTTACTGTTAAAAATAAAGCATTTTGGCAAGGGTTTGCCCTTTAATTTTTTTTTTCAATCTCAGATTAGATATTTGTTGCGCAACATAGTTAAAAAGTGAGTGACAGATATGTAGGCTTTTAAGGTGGTTGTAAGCCTCAGACAAGTAATATGGACAAAGAATATCCCTCTACAGTGTGTACTTGTCTCAATTCAAAGCACTAAGTGTCATTTCTGTCTCATGCCTCATTCCTCTGCTATTAGCATGAATCACTTGTGACACATTTTCCTGACACCAAGAGGTAAAAAAATAACGGGGGGCAGAGCACTAGCACACAGCCTGTGATTGACAGCCTCAACTCTGTTCATGGCCTCTGTGTGAAAGGGGAGGGGACCCCTTCCCTCCAATCAGCTCTCACTGAGCCTGCAGAGCTATTCTTTAGATCTGTGTACCCTTCTTTCTGAAAGCTCAGGCAAGCTGTTTAAATTCTGCACTTTGCATGGCTGCAGAGAAGAGATCATTGTAGATAAACAGGTACAAACTATAGGGGAGGATTTATTTAATCTCTGTGTAGCACCTGAGGTGGGTCACTTCATTGGGTTTAGAGTAAGAGTTTACAACTACTTTAAGGTTTGTATCTTTATTTCAAAAACATTTGAATCTCCCTCGATTTTGTTGATCCACAATGAGCACTGGGGACTGCATTCTACAACAGCCGAAGAAACAAAAGCAGACTATTGCTTGCTTACTTTAGCTTTGGATCATGTTATTCTATATAAGGAGACAGACAGTAACAAATAAAAGTATGGTCAATGTGAATACTTTCTATATTACATTTATACATAGTTTCTTCAGCTTTGAATTTGATTATTCTATATAAGGAGACAGAGGATAACAATCAAAATACAGGCAATGGAATTTTTTTCTATATTACATTCATAAATAGTTATGCTAGAGGAATCAACATTCCAATTGTCAAGAATATAGTTTATTTGTCATCTGCAGTATTCTTGATATATTATGATGATCCTGACTCTATCTCATAATGACACATTACATCATTGTAAAAGGTTAGGGGCCAGAACTGGTTGTTATATGGCTGAGGCTCACATTGGGATATAGCTATTTCTGTAAAGATAGTCTAAAAAGAATAAAACAACATGGTGAGCAGAAACTGCATAGGGTTTGGTTTCCTTCTTCAGCTCCCTTTTCTGATAGTGTTATAAGCTGGACAACATACAGCAATAGCTCCATCTCTTCCCTAGCCCTTTATCTGTATTGGCTCTGGATTGAGGACAGGGTGCGGTAAAGGAAAAACATGCTCTCAGCACCCGCTTCCTCATTCAAAAAATGTTAACAGTGCAATTATTTCTTAAACACCAGCTTGCAGATATCAGGATTTAGATTTTGGCATTGCTCTCCAAAATAACTGAAACATTACAAAAATGTGTAAAAAGGATCAATAATTATATCATATTCCAAATATTTTGCTGCTTGTAAAGTTACTTTTGGAAAAACTTCTTCATTCCAAAATGCTGTGAGCTTGTGTTTGGCGAACATAGGGGGTTATTTATGAAAGGCAAATCCACTTTGCACTACAAGTACAAACTACAAGTGCAAATTGCACTTGAAATTGCACTGAAAGTGCAGTCGTTGTAAATCTGAGGGGTAGATCTGAAATGAGGGGAAGCACTGCTGATTTTATGATCCAATCGTGTGCAAGCTAAAATGCTGTTTTTTATTTTCCTTGCATGTCCCCCCCCGGTTCTACAGCCACTACACTTCCAAGTGCACTTTCAGTGCAATTTTAAGTGCACTTTGCACTTGTAGTTTGCACTTTGCCTTTAGCAAATAACCCCCATAGTTCTTTGGTTTATCAAATAATTTGAAGTGCATCATAAAAAAGTAATAATCTGATTAGCTGTTTGAGCTAGCAAAAAGTGTTCCCTTTACAAAATGCTGGCCTTTTGAATGTTATGTACAGTGAGGGAAAAGAGTATTTGATCCCCTGCTGATTTTGTACATTTGCCCACTGACAAGAAATGATCAGTCTATAATTTTAATGGTAGGTTTATTTTAACAGTGAGAGACAAAAAACAACAAAAATATCCAGAAAAATGCGTTTCAAAAAAGTTGTGAATTGATTTACATTTTAATGAGTGAAATAAGTATTTGATCCTCTATCAATCAGCAAGATTTTTGGCTCCCTGGTGTCTTCTATACAGGTAACGAGCTGAGATTAGGAGCAATCTCTTAAAGGGAGTGCTCCTAATCTCAGCTTGTTACCTGTATAAAAGACAACTGCCCACAGATGCAAACAGATTCCAATCTCTCCACCATGGCCAAGAAAAAAGAGCTGTCCAAAGATGTCAGGGACAAGATTGTAGACCTACACAAGGCTGGAATGGGCTACAAGACCATCTCCAAGCAGCTTGGTGGGTGGGTGACAGCAGTTGGTGCAATTATTCCCAAATGGAAGAAACACAAAATAACTGTCAATCTCCCTCGGTGTGGGTCTCCATGCAAGGTCTCACCTCCTGTAGTTTCAATGATCACGAGAAGAGAACGGTGAGAAATCAGCCCAGAACTACACGAGAAAATCTTGTCAATGATCTCAAGGTAGCCGGGACCATAATCACCAAGAAAACAATAGGTAACACACTATGTTGTGAAGGACTGAAAACCTGCAGCACCCGCAAGGTCCCCCTGCTCAAGAAAGCACATGTACAGGCTCCTCCGAAGTTTGCTAATGAACATCTGAATGATTCAGAGCAGAACTGGGGGAAAGTGTTGTGGTCAGATGAGACCAAAATTGAGCTCTTTGGCATCAACTCAACTCGCTGTGTTTGAAGGAGGAGGAATGCTGCCTATGACCCCAAGAACACCATCCCCACCGTCAAACATGGAGGTGGAAACATTATGCTTTGGGGGTGTTTTGCTGCTAAGATGGCAGGACAATTTCACCGCATCAAAGGGACCATGGATGAGGCCATGTGCCATCAAATCTTGAATGAGAACCTCCTTCCCTCAGCCAGGGCATTGAAAATGGGTCGTGGATGGGTATTCCAGCATGACAATGACCCAAAACACACGGCCAAGGTAACAAAGGAGTGGCTCAAGAAGAAGCACATTAAGGCCCTGGAGTGACTTAGCCAGTCTCCAGACCTTAATACCATAGAAAATATGTGGAGGGAGCTGAAGGTTCGAGTTACCAAACGTCAGCCTCAAAACCTTAATCACTTGGAGTGGAACAAAATCCCTCCAGAGATGTGTGCAAACCTGGTGGCCAACTACAGGAAATGTCTGACCTCTGTGATTGACAACAAGGGTTTTGCCATCAAGTACTCATGTTTTGCGAAGGGGTCAAATACTTATTTCACTCATTAAAATGCAAATCAATGTATAACTTTTTTGAAATGCATTTTTTTTTTTTTTTTATTGTTGTTATTCTGTCTCTCACTGTTAAAATAAACCTACCATTAAAATTATAGACTGATCATTTTTTTGTCAGTGGGCAAATGTCCAAAATCAGCAGGGGATCAAATACTTTTTTCCCTCACTGTAGCTCAAAACTGTTACAAAATCTCAACCTTAAATTCAATGTTCACCTACATTAATTAAATGCTGGTTCAATGTTTTTCATTGATTTAAAAAAGGAAAATAGCGCATTTGACCACTAGATGGTGCTGAGTATCATAGGAATGTCCTATAATACTTTGCATCATCTAGTGGCTAAATGTGGAATTTTCATTTTCAATAAATAAAAAACATTTTACCAGCACAGTAAATAGTCTAATAACATTATATTTTACCCCATTCACAAAGCAAAAATATACATCCACTTTTACTGAGCGAATTGCTCTGCAAATTGTTTTATAAATACACAAAATATGTATGGTATGTTAAAAAAATGTTATGCTGTCATAAGAAATGTTATCTTTAGACTTACCAGGTATCCCACCCAAAACTCCACCACCAGCTACAAAGAAGAGCAAACAAAAGATTAATTATCTCAAAATGCCATCATTTTTATAAATGCATTAGTTGAGTAAAAATTAAAGGAATATATCAAAAAGTACCAAGCATCCTGGCTAAACCAGCTTAAAGTGCAACTAAAACTTTTTTTTTTTTTGGATGGAGTGAAGATGGACTAGAACCCCTGGTTTTATTACTATTTGTGCACTGGTCATGGATATTCACCCTCTCTATATATCCTGGTTAATGTTATCATTAAAAGTAAAAGAAAATTCCAAATTTTGGGCTGACATCAGAACACTAATAGAGGTGAAATATTCAAATGTGGACCCTAGTCCTGGTGACTCAGGGGACACACTGCGATTCCTTCACTTTGGAAGGATTTTCTCTCACTTCCTGTTTTGACTATGGGACAGGAAGTGAAGGGAAATCTCCCCAATTGGACACAGATGGCAAAAAACTGTCAGGGGCTATAACCCTCCCTTACTTTATCCATATTAGAAAAAAAAAAGCTTTGCCTTTAGCTACACTATAAATTACCTAAATGTTCTCTACCTAAGGGTTCTTTCTTCAAAAGACATCATTCTATCTACAAATGGTTTATGTGGATACAATAGCTATGATAACCTAAATTCTAAATGTTAATTTTGATGTAGTCCTATTAATTTATTTAAATACTCTTTAAATAGGCTTTTAAAGCTCAATCTTATATTAATGGTAATGCTTACATGATATTTAGGTTGCAGAACATGTTAGGGTTCCATAGTCAAGACCCAGCACCACATTTTTAATTGTGAATAGCCTTTAACTGAAAATCCATATTGGGATGTATGAATTATATAAGACATGGAAGGTATGTGTTCTCCCTATGACCCACTGACTTGTACTTATTTTAACCATAGTACAGAAAAAGGTAAGTACATACTAAAAAGATGCACTTTCCCTTTTGAAAGGGCAATAAATCAAACCGACTTTAAAGAACCACTAAAGTGACAGAATATGGTATCATGGTAAGTGTATTTGGTTAATACATGTAATGATAGTATTCATTATAAAAAATATTTTTTTGTTTAATTGCGCATGCCTTTATTTTTTTCTTTTTCCTCACATTTACAATACAAACTGTATAAAAATAGCAACGAGAAAAAAATATTTTACTGATAGAGATTCTTACAATGATAAGCATTTATTTAAATGGTTTAACCTTTTTTTACCAAGAAGTCCATCCCTGTCCACAGGGAGACAACACTGCATTTATTTTATGACAGAAAGAACAGCATTGTTCCCCTGTTACAGGAAGTAGAAAATCAATAGATTTGTTGGCAGGATCAACAGGTAATAAAACAAAGTTACAGCGGAATTGTATAAAAAAGAAAAAAAGCTGCCTGCATGCTAGTAAGAAGACTGCATCAGATTGATTTAATCCATATTTGCACTTTAACTCGCCTTTTAATTAATTTAAATGATACAATTATTTGGAAAAGATCATAGAAAGGGCAAGACTCAAAATAGAAAATCTGTATTACCAGGAAGCATTGATCTCCAAACTGTGGTTCACATGCAGGATTTGGTTTCTTTGCTCGGCTTTATCTGTCCCTTTCGTGGGCCACCAACACCAACAGCGGGGCATTATTCCTCTCACTGACACCAACAATGGGGCAATATTCCTCCCCCTGACACTAATGAGTGAGCACTATTCCTTCCACTGACACCAACAATGGAGCACAATTCCTCTCACTAATACCAATGATGCGGCATTATTCCTTCCACTAACACCAACGATGGGGCACTATTCCTCCCACTAACCAACAATAGGGCAGTTTTTCTCCCACTAATACCAATGATTGAGCACTATTCCTCTTCTTGCTGACCACCGGCATTATGCAATTATACCACCAAGCCCGAGGCATTGTTTACTCCTACTGATACTGCTGGGCCATTTTCTACTCCCACTGGCCAAAGTTCAGCCCCCATAACACCCGAAGGATGATAAACTGGTCCTTTAAAATGTTTGGAGACCCCTGCCATAGAATATAGTATTGCTTTTTGGTCTGAAAAGAAGCTCAGTGTTTTTAGTAACACATCCATATTATTTGTTCTTCTATTTGGTAGATATTTAACACGTATTTCTCTTTTTGCCAAGAAGTATATAGAAAAGTTTCCTCAAAATAATAAGTACAGCCCCAAAACAATTTATGAAAGGAACAAGAACATTTGCTAGACTTACCTTGAGGTTTCTGTTTCACACCACTCCCTGTTGCCACTCCAGGAAGAACACCAACTCCTGGGTATCTCACACCTAAATTCAAAAGGTATTAACAGGCCACTGAATTATATGCTCATACATAGGTATATGTGCAATTTTCTCCTGAAGTCAAATATGAAACGTAATTTGTCTTCTTAAGCACATTTACATCTAGGAAATATTTTTCTCTTTACTTTTATTCTGTTTTAAAAAAAAATCTTAGGTACTCAAGGGTAAAATTACTTGGTCAGTATTTAAAGTATAACTAAAGGCAAAACTTTTTTTTCCTTTTTTTTTTGTTTTGGTTAGAGTGGAGAGGGAGAACCTCTGGAGATAGAGTCTGGATGGAGTGGAGGGAACACCTGTCAGGTTTTTATTGCTGTTTGTGTTCCCATTAAGGAGATTCACCCTCTCCTTTGGTCACATTTACCATTTTCACGGAATGTGAATATGAAATAAAATCAACACATTTTGGGGTTATCGCCAGAACATCAATAGGAAAATCTTCCAATGGGGACACTAGTTCTGGTGTCCTTGGTGACAACCAGGGATTCCCTCGTTTTGTAAGGATTTTTTCTTACTTTCTGTTGTGGTTATGGGACAGGAAGCAAGAGGAAATCTCACACAGATGGTGCAAAAAGATTGTACTTGATCCAAGTAAAAAAAAATGTTTTGCCTTCAGTTCTACTTAATAGGAACTGTAGAAAGATTTGGCAATGCCAACGATAATCTAAATACAATGATGAATGACCCTAAAGTAAATTTTTTATAAACTTGGTTGATTTAAACTAAATACATAAGCTAGGGTTGCCAGTGAAACCCCCTGCCAAATTGATCAGCAGATCTAAAGATATAGGCATTTGAAGTAATATGAACATCCTGACATTCCCTGTAAATAGTGAGCTTGACCTGGCCCCTGCCAGCTCTGTAGCCTCTCTATTGGTTAACGAGGCTGCTTATTATATTAAAGGAACTTTATGAGAGTTAAGAGGGTGTGTGTAAAGGATGGTAGAGAACTGCACATAACTTCATCTGCCTATATCTCTGGAGCTATTGATGGGTTTGATGTTCTTTTCACTGAAGGTAACTTCTAGTTATGCAATATTGCATGTTATGATCTATTGGACTTGCCCAGGGTTTGCCATTTTCTTGTCTCCCTGTTATAAAAGTATGGGGTTTTATCTAATTTATATAGCAAACTGCAGTAAACAGCACATTTTAGAATTTAGTGTCCCTGTTTGTAGAAATACCACATTTCTGGCATAAATCCAAACTAACAGAGGGCCTCATGTATAAATGGCTGGCTGAAGAACTGTCTTTAAATTAAACTAAAAAGATGGTTATGCTAATAACAGCAAATCCTCAGGCTATAAGAACCTAAGAGTCTGAAAGACTTGCACATCTGGAGAAATAATGGTTTACTGTATCTTTCTTATGTGCAGCCAGAAAATTAATTTAGGATATGTTTAAAATTTTAAAGAGTTTAATCTCCCAAACCATTTTCTTCTGGTACCTCCTATTGCACAATGCAGTGCAAACTCAATTTTCACACAAACAACTCACATTTCATTCCAGTGAGATTATGTCCTATTGTTCCCTTCACAGGCAGGTCGTTCTCATTTCTACAACCGTCTTCTAGGGCCCTAAGTCGCTAACACAGTATATTGCAACAAAACATCCACAAATGAGGATGTAAGCCTTCTAGATGATGATATTTTTTTTTTTTCTATATTATAATGATTTCTGTATTAGAATTTTATTTCTTTACAAATATTTTAGAGAATCGCACATCTGTATATGCGGCACTGTTCTTATTTAAAGTACCAATAAAAGCTCCTATATGATGGTCTAAGCAAGTACCAAATTCAGTTACACTGTATTGCAAAGCCTTATAAATTAAACCAAAAACTTTCTTGACGGAGTCAAATCCTCCTTCTCCTTTGGTCTCAAGCACTTCCCCTGCCAGACACTGCAGCTCACAGTGCTGTCATTTCAGAAATCAGTGGGCTGGACTTGGTGTGTCTGAATGACAAGCTATAGGTTTGTAAATCAGCAGTGGCAATGCTAATACACCTCTTGCAACATGTTTTCTTTCAACTGTAGTGCAATCAGGCACAGTCTTTATGAGGGAAAAGGCTGCTCTGAATTCAGGAGCAGTGCAGCATTGTTGCCACACCAACACAGGCAGCTGCATTGGGTGGTCTTCACTGGCAGGGTCAACAGGTCTTTGTGGGACTTTTTGGGGGAAGTAAGAGAAAACTGTAATTGCAGATGCACTTATAGATAATGCAGACCCAAACTCTCTTGATCAACATACATTTTAATCCTTAAGCTACTGGCATAAATAAATAGATAGGAAGGTATAACAAATTTACTTGTTTGAAACTTTTTTTTAATTTCTTCAGTTGCTTCCTGGTTTCTGGCCTAGGCTAAAATGATGTCATACATCCCAGAGTGGAGGGACTTTCTTAACTAGGCACACCCTCCTGCCTGCATGCCTGAGATAAGGGCAGATGGATTCCTGGAAGTAAATACTACACAAATCATCTGTCCTTACTCAAAATAGCTTTGGCTAGAAATGTTGGGGGGTGCTTTTCAAAGTGATTTCTTAATAAAATAAAGCATGGAAACATGGATGAATGGGTGAGTTTGCCTTGAATAATAAAAGGAGTTAAATAGAGTTTTCGGTTTAAGGTTCTCAGATACAGTTAAGTTCTAATAATTTATAAAAAATTAAACCTTGTGCCCAGAGTTTAATTTTAAACCTTAGATTTTGTATAGGTTTTATGTTGGAGACTCACTTATAATTCACAAGTGTAAGGGTAATTGTCCCCACATACAAATTCAGTGATACTGGGGACAGATTATAAACTTTCTCTGTCACGCAACATTTACCTGTCAATTCTCAGTGAAGGCAGGTCATATGACAAATTTAGGAATATATATATATATATATATATATATATATATATATATATATATATATATATATATATATCGTATATACTCGAGTATAAGTCGAATTTTTCAGCACATTTTTTTGTGCTGAAAGTGCCCCCCTCGACTTATACTTGAGTCAAGCACTTTTCTGCAGCAAAAAAATTTCATTTTCCGAACCGACTTTGGGGCCCCGTATCTCAGGGCCACGTGGTGCTAGGAACCCCAAATTTGGTGTGCAAACCCAGTGCTACCACAACATATCCAAAGATGAAGTTCCTAGCACTAAGTGGCCCCGAGATACGGGGCCCCAAAATTGGTTCGGAAAATGTCATTCTCTGCTGAAGAAAAGTGCTTGACATTTTCTGAACCGATTTGGGGCCCCATATCTCAGGGCCACTTGGTGCTAAGAACCCCAAATTTGGTGTGCAAACCCAATGGAACTGGTACCATAACATATCCAAAGCTGGGGTTCCTAGCACTAAGTGGCCCTGAGATACGGGGCCCCAAAACCGGTTCGGAAAATGTCATTCTCTGCTGCAGAAAAGTCAGTGAACTGATTTTTGGGGCCCTGTATCTCGGGGCCACTTGGTGCTAGAAACCCCAGCTTTGGAAATTTTATGGTGCTAGTTCCACTGGGTTTGCACACAAAACTTGGGGTTCCTAGCACTAAGTGGCCCCGAGATACAGGGCCCCAAATTCGGTCAACTGTGTCCATCTGCAGCAATGTCATTTCAGGACCCTTTGGGTTCAGAGACCCCAAATTTTGGCTGCAGCTAGGGGGCATCTAGGAACCCTTAACTACCGAGTTTGAAGTTCAGGGAACCTATGGCTGCAAATGGGCACAGTGAGGCATGCAAATGGGCACAGTGATGCTGCAAATGGGCATTGTTGACCCTCTTTTCCACTTACAGTAGCTGTGCATTTCTCACCCTCGTCTTATACTCGGGTCCATAAGTTTTTCCCATTTTTTTGTAGTAAATTAGGGCCTCGACTTATACTCGGAACGACTTATACTCGAGTATATACGGTATATATATATATATATATATATATATATATATATATATAGTGTAATAAATTGCTTTGCTTTGACTGTTGAGTTATCTATATCCTAATGCACTCCACAGCTAAGGTGGCCATATCTACTATGCTCACCTGATCCAGGCAGCACTCCTCCTCCAGGGAAGGTCCCGGGAATTCCAGCACCTATAATTTTTAATAGAATAATACTACCGTTAATATATTTGTTCTTGTAGATGATTAAAAACAAACCATGTTGCTTTGCGGCCTTTTTTATAAGAACATCTAAGATTACAATATAGATGGAAACATTAGTTTAACAGCCCCTTCATTTGTTAATCTCATCACTGCCATTTCATAAATATCACAAAGTTTTTTTTGTGGTTAATTTACTAGAGGTTCTTCAGATCAGTGTAGCAAACTTTACTTAGCATCCACTTTACTTTACTCAAACCTGGTTCACACTAGTGCGATTTAAGATGCAACTTGAGTCACACAGAATTGCATTACAAGGGAAATCACATTTTCAGTGGTATCTGTTTAAATCAATGCGACTCAATGCATGGAGAGATTTTGGAAAAGGGTCCTGTACTACTTTGGTGCAATTCCAGTGTAATTTTGACCCCCACAGAATATACAAACCTTATCAAAGTTGCATCTAAGTAGCACTACATAATCACACTGAAAGTCAGAACAAAATCGTATTGCAGCAGTGTGAACCTAGCCTTACTTTACTTGACAAAGCTAATGGGCAAGCTGAATGTACCAAGTTGATCAATCCATCAACTTGGGTACAACCATCCATCCGGATTCTCTTGCAATTATCGCTAGCAGCTACTATAGCCACTAGCGATAATCACTGTCTTCTCCCAGTGGAGATGACTTTCCCCTCTGCCCCCGCCCCTGCTGAGAGAAGACAATTGATCGTCAGGAGGGATTCCCCTGTCAGCACTGTCTGTGTTAATGGGGAAATCATGCAAATTTCTTGCAGGAAAATACATTTGCACCATGTATGGCCTGCCTTACTGCCTACTTCACTTACTGTCCAAGAGACCCAACAGGAAATAAAAGAGAAATCTCTTTAAATTGAATTGAATTCCTATCTTTGAGAATTGTTGCTGGAACATTTGTCCCCATTGGTGTATTTTACCTTACCCTTTGCTCTAGTGACAACTCCAAATGTTTGTATTTTTCCTTCATTTTTATCTCAGTGACAGTGCTCACCAGTACAAATAAATGGGTAACCTCCCCAAGAGGCACATTATCAGCAATAAACTGGATTTAAGATGGACATACCACACTACAGCAATAAAAACTGGATTTAGGGTGGACATGCCACACCACAGCAAAAAAAAATGGATTTAGGATGGACATGCCACACCGCAGGTGTATAGTCCAGATATATTATAAATATAGTACAGATATTGTATTTTTTGTAAAACCTACCTGATGTTGCATTGTAATAAATGTATACCTAACCTATAGACCCATAGTATGGATCTTCAATCTCTAATCCATTTAGTTGCATCAGAAACCAAGGAAACTATGGGGATCCTTTGTTTTGTAGAAGCTGCCAGCCCAAAATCTAGACACCAAGGCCCAAACTTCATTACAACACCATTTGGTAGAATTCTAGAGTTCCAGAGCTACCTATCCAATCCTCTAAGCAATAAATACTTAACAAGGGGTCTAAACCTTTCCAGCTCTAAAAAAGTAGTCTTTACTCTTTAAGACTCCAGATATCACTGGGTTTGTAAGAAATAGGTATTCAGGTAAACAGCAGAGTTTGCATATGTCATATTCTTTGTTTTTATACTTGTTTTATTATTTAGCGTGTTATAGAATTATAACCATTATCCCAATAAAATATGCTTAAATCTGAACTCTGGGTAAGAATTAAAACTACAGCTGCAGTGAGACTCCCCTGTGCTGCAAGGGTTAATTTTCTAAGGGGCTTTTGATGCAGTTTTTACTTACCTTATCCCTTGTTCTCCCTGGCAATTAGCAATTTCCGCTTCCTTCTGATGCTCTGTGTAGTGAGCAGGCCCTTGGTGTCGTCATTTGCAATGCAGGACTTCTAGTCCTGCATTGTATGTGATGACGTTAGACTGCGTCCACTGGATGGAGCTCTGAAGTGAAGCAGCTTTAAGGAAAAGGTTGCACGGAAAGGAGGAAGCCTCAGGGAACGAGGGTTAAGGTAAGTTAAAAACTACATTTAACTGTACCCTAGTAAAAAATGTGCATTTAACCTTGCAGTATGGAGGGAGCCCAACTGCAAGGGTGGTTTTAATTTTGCCCTGGAGTTCAGTTAATTTACTATAAAAGTAGAGCATACTCACTTTTCAAAGTCTATGTTAATATAGCTTAGGAATTTTGATAAAGCTATGTTCCCTTCCCTTTTGTTGCATGCTTATGGGACATCTGTCCACCTGTGGTTCCTTTGGGTGTCATGAGGAAGTTTCACTCGAATTGCCTAATTGTATACTATTTTATGAAGAATGCAGATGGATGAGTGTTAGCTTGCATGGCCTTGTAATAGCAATGCTAGTACATGCCAGTAACTCTCTTGGGGTTGGTCTTAATGATGGAATCTCTAAGAAATATGAGAAACCAATGGTGTACATCCACAGCTGAAATACATCTTTTAATGTGTTAGTTTTGGTCAGTTACCAGTGTATCATTCAGTACAATACTGGGACATATCATGCACAATAAGATTATAAAAATAGTGAGTTCCTCCCACCTGGAACTTTTCCAGGTTTTCCTCCAGCTCCTGGCTGGTAACCAGTTTGTGGTATGACAGCTCCTATGTAAGAATGAAGGGTAATATAGAAATTACTATTATTATAATTATACATAGTGCCCGATTATTTTAACAGCACTTTACGAAGTGATGAAATACAGGCCCAGTATTATCAACTACATTACAACATGCAAAAAAGAGTAATTTAAAACATGAAGAGCCCATTCAAAAAAAGTGCATTTGAGTAAACTGCTTGTTATCACACGATGCATAGTAATGCCCATTCAACTACCACAATGCACAGTAATGCCCATTCAACTACCACAATGCACAGTAATGCCCATTCAACTACCACGATGCATAGTAATGCCCATTCAACTACCACGATGCACAACAATGCCCATTCAACTACCACGATGCACAGTAATGCCCATTCAGTAGTGCCATGTAGTGCCATTTTGCCATTTCAAAAGTATGATTACGTATACACAGTATATCTGTAGTGGTACAAAAAAAAAAGATCCTATCAACTTTTCATGCTTCTTTAAGGGGAGCTTTAAGCTCATACAAGTAAATGGACTGCCTTAATACATTGTGCCTTAACACATGATAACGTGTTGCATTGGGAAATGTGTGTTAAGCAATGCAAAGTGTGAATAAGCCCTAAAAATAAGAACCCTTGCCAGCAATGCTTACAATACAAAAGATAAGGGAGAGGTAGTATAAGTAAAATCAATACTACAATTTGATAGTTTTATCTTCTCTAAATCAACCAACAGAATGGTTGAAAATGCTCAACAGCAAGTAACCAGATTAAAATAGTCTTCTTCAATATCTGAAAACCCTCACAATTCCCAGGCGCTCACCCTGCAACTCTAATGGGGCATACACACGGTCAGACTTTTCGTCTACAAAAGTCCAACGGACGCCGACGGACTAAAGCTGGCTGGTAATCCGATCGTGTGTGGGCTTCCCCGGACTTTCAGCTGACTTTTTCAGCCTCAAATCCGACGGACTTTAGATTTGAAACATGCTTCAAATCTTTACGTCGTAACTACGACGGACCCCGAAATCCGCTCGTCTGTGTGCTAGTCCGACGGACAAAAACCCACGCTAGGGCAGCTATTGGCTACTGGCTATGAACTTCCTTATTTTAGTCTGGTGTACGTCATCACGTACAAATCCGTCGGACTTTTGTGTGGTCGTGTGTAGGCAAGTCCGTTCGTTAGAAAGTCTGCCACAAGTCCGCCGCAAGTCCGCCGAAAGTCCGCCGGAAGTCTGTCGGACAGGCTGTCGGACTTTTGTAGACGAAAAGTCCGACCGTGTGTATGCCCCATAACTCCCAACAAGTACACATGTAATTAACTTTCTCTCAATAGCTTATTAGTGAATTTTACTTTTGCACAGAAGGACAAAAATCAAGACTTACCTGAAGTCAGTCCTGGTACACCACCAGCTCCTGTACCAAGATAAAGTGATGTATAGTTATCAAAGTAGCTCTCACAATTTGCCTGAATCCATTAAAGGGGCTATGCTAGAAGTGACATGTGCACTTAGCACACTGTCTTCTTATAAATGTATCTTTTTTAAACACATATTATTCCTAGTGCTGTATAGATGGCCTTATGCACATTGTGCCTTTATGCAAATGAAGATCATATACTGTAGCACCTAGCATGCTACTGCTATTATCTGTTCTGCATGGGCATTACAGGCTTGATTTAATATATAGGTAAATTTGCAGCATAGCCATCATTTAACATGTTTAAATGAATGATCTGTGACACCCTAGAGCTGAAAGAAGCATCTGCAAATAATCAGTAGACTGCTGTACATATATATATATATATATATATATATATATATAAAAGACATGCTGGTAGGTTAATTGGATCCTGTCTAAATTGTCCCTAGTATATGAATGTATGAATGTGAGTTAGGGACCTTAGATTGTAAGCTCCTTGAGGGTAGGGACTGATGTGAATGTACACTGTATATGTAAAGCGCTGCGTAAATTGACGGTGCTATATAAGTACCTGAAATAAAAAAAAAAAATGTATATATATACCGTATATACTCGAGTATAAGTCGAATTTTTCAGCACATTTTTTTGTGCTGAAAGTGCCCCCCTCGACTTATACTTGAGTAAAGCACTTTTCTGCAGCAAAAAATTTCATTTTCTGAACCGACTTTGGGGCCCCGTATCTCAGGGCCACTTGGTGCTAGGAACCCCAAATTTGGTGTGCAAACCCAGTGGAACTGCTGCCATAACATATCCAAAGCTGGGGTTCCTAGCACCAAGTGGCCCTGAGATACAGGGCCCCAAAACCGGTTCGGAAAATGTCATTCTTTGCTGCAGAAAAGTGCTTGACATTTTCTGAACTGATTTTTGGGGCCCTGTATCTCGGGGCCACTTGGTGCTAGAAACCCCAGCTTTGGAAATTTTATGGTGCTAGTTTCACTGGGTTTGCACACAAAATTTGGGGTTCCTAGCACTAAGTGGCCCAGAGATACGGGGCCCCAAATTCGGTCAACTGTGTCCATCTGCAGCAATGTCATTTCAGGACCCTTTGGGTTCAGAGACCCCAAATTTTGGCTGCAGCTAGGGGGCATCTAGGGACCCTTAACTACCGAGTTTGAAGTTCAGGGGACCTATGGCTGCAAATGGGCACAGTGAGGCTGCAAATGGGCATTGTTGACCCTCTTTTCCACTTACAGTAGCTGTGCATTTCTTACCCTCGTCTTATACTCGGGTCAATAAGTTTTTCCCATTTTTTTGTAGTAAATTAGGGCCTCGACTTATACTCGGAACGACTTATACTCGAGTATATACGGTATATATATATATATATATATATATATATATACAATACATTACCAAAAGTATTGGCATGCCTGCCTTTACACGCACATGAACTTTAATGGCATCCCAGTTATAGTCCGTAGGTTTCAATTTTGAGTTTGCCCACCCTTTGCAGCTATAACAGCTTCAACTCTTCTGGGAAGGCTGTCCATACGTTTTTGGAGTGTGTCTATGGGAATGTTTGACCGTACTTGCAGAAGCGCATTTATGAAGTCAGGCACTGATGTGGACAAGAAGACCTGGTTCACAGTCTCTGCTCTAATTCACCTAATGTGTTCTGTCAGGTTGAGGTCAGGACTCTGTGCAGGCCAGTCAAGCTCCTCCACCCCAAACTCGCTCATCCGTGTCTTAATGGGCCTTGTTTGTGCACTGGTGCACAGTCATGTTGGAACAGGATGGGGCCATCCCCAAACTGTTCTGACAAAGTTGAGAATATGACATTGTCCTAAATGTCTTGGTATGCTGATGCCAAGAGCTCCCTTAACTGGAACTGAGGGGCCGAGCCCAAATCCTGAAAAACAACCCCACACCATAATCCCTCCTCCACCAAATGATGTGGACCAGTGCACAAAGCAAGGTCTATAAAGACATAGATGAGCAGTTTGGGGTGGAGGAACCTGACTGGCCTGCAACCTGATAGAACACCTTTGGGATGAATTAGAGCTAAGACTGCGAGCCAAGCCTTCTCGTCCATATGAGTGCCTGACCTCACAAATGTGCTTCTGGAACAATGGTCAAACATTCCCATAGACACACTCCCAAACCTTGTGAACAGCCTTCCCAGGAGAGTTGAAGCTGTTATAGCTGCAAAGGGAGGGCCAACTCAATATTAAACCCTACAGACTAAGACTGGGATGCCACTAAAATGTATGTACGTGTAAAGGCAGGTATCCCAATACTTTCTGTAATATAGTGTATATTCTGCAGAGGAAGAGGAAGGCCAGCCCAAAATGGCAGGGGCCAAAGTGGAGTTCCACCCCAAATGGAACACTAACCCCTTCTTAAAAGTTAGAGGCCTATGCAGCTACAAATTCATTCAGAAAACTAGCAGAGACCAGAAGAACTAAAGGTACTACTGCACTCTCTACTGCTTCCGAGATCCAAAACATGGCACAGATAGCTTAGAGGACATATTATTGATAGGTGCTTTAAAAATAACAACTGATGCAGTGTTTTTTCATACTGTGGGATGTGTCTCATTAGGAGCACACTTCTTCTATGTGGGTAGTAAATGGAAAGAATCAGCATCAAAAAGGAGAATTGTTTAGGAATACACAAACTCTAGTCACAGCTACCAGGCACCAGAGGAAGAATGGTTATTTAAACCACAAATCAGATGAGTTCTTTACTATTGATCCCACATGTCCCCTTGAAGGGAGCAGTGTATTGGTGACACACTGGTCCTCCCAGAGGGCAGGTGTACATACAGTAGGATAGGGATCTAAATGAGAGACAGGGAGAACAGACTTTGCAAACACTTAAGTGGTAGCTTTAGCAGCCACCTTCCTTAGATGACAAAGTTTGGGTATGTGGGGCCTGTAAATATTCTATTCTGCATTATGAATGTCAGGATTTTAGTTGATATGTAGCTAACAAAAATTGTAATAACATATGTCTAGTTTTAAGTCAATTAATTCTGCTTTAAAATAACGGAACTTGACAAATTTCTACTGGGCACATTTATTTTTTCTTTTCCCTTAGGAGTGTGCATCAGTCTGGCATCTATACACTAGACTGTGTTCTGCAGGTTTTATTATGTAATCTCCTGATTTGGACATAACATTTGACAGCACTGTGAGTTCAAATAACCTCTCATGAGTTTTTATGAGAAGAAGGCAGGGCCAGCTTTAGCCTTTCCAACCCTAGAAAAAAATACTTCCCTCCGGCTATGCACATGTTGCTGGGAGAGCCTGAGTCAGCATTAATGACCATGCACATAACTTCCCCTCTCAAGTGAGCTGCTGACAGAATCATTGGATTATATAGGTCATAAAGCCTGTAAACAATCAAAGAGGTCAGAAATAAAACTGACCTGGGATAAGGCCACCTGGATATGCACCAGGTACTCCCCCTGTAACAGAAACATAGCTGAATACACAGAAGAATGTATGCAGAAACAATACAATGACGGGCATTAGGAATAAACAGACATTTGCTTGCTACTTGAAAGAAACAGTAAATAAAAATTACATAGGAGAAAGGTTATTGTTTTCCTTCAGTAAAGTGTACATTAAACCCACAGGTAAAAGAAACAAGTGGGATCATTAAAGCATTACTAAAGGCATTTTTTTCAAAAATTTTAATAAAAGACATGTTATATTCACCTGCTCTGTGCAGTGGCATTGCACAAAGAAGCCCCAAGCTTCCTCTTCTGGGGTCCCTTTCTGGTGCTCTTGGCTCCTCATCTTCTGTGTCTGCCCCCATAGCAAGTGTGTGCCATGGGGCGGATGTGTGGACTCATTCCTGAGCTGGGCTCTGTGTCACCATAGAAACACACAGTGTGTGGCCCCACCCGCCACTTTCTTCTTTGGTTGACAGCAGCAGGGGTTAATGGCTCCCATTGCTGCCTATGTGCCTGTGAGGAGAGAGCAACAGTGTTGCCCTTAGGGCCCTTTCACACGGGGCGGTTTGCAGGTGCTATTGCGCTAATAATAGCGCCTGCAAACCGATCCAAACGTGCCGCTGCTTTGTTTCCAGTGTGAAAGCCCCGAGGGCCCCGAGGGCTTTCACACTGGAGTGGTGCGCTAGCAGGATGGGAAAAAAAGTCCTGCTAGCAGCATCTTTGGAGCAGTGAAGGAGCGGAGTGTATACCGCTCCTTCACCGCTCCTGCCCATTGAAATCAATGGAACAGCGCGGCTATATCGCCGGCAAAACGCCTCTGCAGAGGTGCTTTGCGGTGGTTTTTAACCCTTTCTTGGCCGCTAATGGGGGGTAAAACCACCCCGCTGTGGCCAAATACCGACGGTGGAGCGCCGGTAAAAATAGCGGCGCTTTACCACCGACGCCACCCCCACCTCAGTGTGAAAGGGCCCTTAGGCATAGTGCTGGATCGAAAGAGGAACTAGGTATGTATTTGGGGGGAAGGGGGGGGTTGGGGGAGCTGATAATGGAATGCTTTTTACCTTAATGCATAGAATGCATTAAAGTAAAAAAACTTTAGGCCTTTAAAACCACTTTAAGGAATAGAGACCTAATCAATAAGGTGAAGCTGTATTCACTTCAATCAACCAATCATGTCTTAGCAAAATGTTTTTTGTTTCCCTTGTACAAGATGGGATCAGGTTCACCTTATTAACTATACTGTTGGCATACAGTTACCAAAGTGAATATTAACTGTAATCAGTGAATCAGCCTTTGTGAATATCCGCATTATATTTTATCTTTTTCCACTTAATTATTTTAACCTTTTATCTATATTTTCACCCAAGATTCACACAGTTTTCACCCATGATTAAAAATATTTAAAATTAGAAAAATGTGCTGAAAGCTATGTGAATCTTGGGTGAAAACATTGATAAATTTATCCCATTGAGCAAGTGCACATGGGCATACATGTTAGCCATGGCTAGCACCCAAACCTGATTTATTATGTTTCTACTCTGGTTTTTGGAGTTGCGTCTTTATTTAGAACATGTACTTTTCACACTTGTGTGAGCAATAGCAGTGCTTGTCATATTTTATTTCTTATGTTTTTTTCTAGTGTCACGGTAAAGCTTCAAATTAAAAAAAGGAAAAAAAAAACACGTTATACTTACCTGTTTTGTGGAATGGTTTTGCATAGTGTGGTCCCAGACCTCCTCTTCTCGGGTCCCCCACCTTTACTTTCTGCTCTTTCTCTTCTTGGTGCTCCTCCATAGAAAGCTGCTTCCTACAGAGCCACACCTGCAGGCTCAATCCTGAACTGCACTGTCTGTGTCTATGGACACACACAGCACAGCTTAGCCCCCCCCGCTCTCTGCTCACAACATTTTATTGACAGCAGCAGGAGCAGATCTCTACTGCTGCTTCCATTGTGATCAGAGAGAGGAGAGAGAGGAGAGAGAGCCACTGCAGACGGGCACAGTACTGGATCGAGATCGAGCTCAGGTAAGTATAAGTGGGGGTGAGGAGGCGATACATATAAAGGGACATTTTTTACCAAAAAACTGTCCAGCCTTTACAACCACTTTAAGTAGTATTTTAAATTGTTCATTACTTAAGCCACATATCTGCATGTAAGGCATAGAATAGCCATAATTGGACACTAAGTGGTGTGCGCACTGCAAATGGGATTGCAGTGTATGAATCATGTTTACTGGGTGCTGTAAGGTCTCAACCGGCAACACAAGCATATTTTTTATCTGACAAACTAAGGTATGGTATAAATATATCCCTAAAGGCTATTGGTAGTTTCATTTATGTTGTGCGTTATGTTGAGGACAGGATGGGAATACCTTTTAAAGATAGTTTTTTTGTGTATTATCTATTGTAGATGTATGTAATTTAATCCAGGTTAACTGGTTTTGCTGCATATTCCCACAATGGACAGGAACTGATATTACATAATTCTATTTTACATAAATCTTTTCTCATGATATGCAGAAAACACCTGGGAATGTTCTAAGTTTAATAAGATGATATCACGAGAGCAGCTGGCAGAACAGGGTGGGAACAGAGGAAAGGGAAGCAAAGACACTGACCTGCACCTCCTTGTACCACTCCCCCGGGGTACAAGCCAGGGATCCCTGCACCTGCCAGGATGTCAAAGTCAGACATTAGGGATCCATATGACACGCTCACGAACAATACACTTAATATAACAACATTCACTGTAGGATTTCATAAATATACAAATCAACTTTTTACTATTTGAATATCTAAACAATGGATCAAAATCACCTATCACAGTTTATCTTTATTACGTTTTAATTTTAGGCAACTATAGAAAGACAGAGGCAGCGCTTTTCTTTGAGAAATGATGGACAGCTCTAGTCCCAGGTAAAGAAAATAGAAAGGCTGTAATGAATATACTTAAAGAGAATCTGTTAGGGCACAAATATGGAAGCTGCCATTGCTGACTTGTTTTTGAGGGTGGTGGGTTCATAGCTGTATGATTCAGGTCAAAAACTGACCAAGTAGCGAAGTCAAAAACAGGTTGACAGCCCTGAAGCTTGAACATTTAAAACAAGTCAGAATTTGCATAACAGAAATTTTGGCAGTGTATTATAATGAATAAGACCCCTTTATATGCTGTACATGAAATGAATAAAACTAGTGATATGTATATGAAACAGCACTATGTATTACCTGGTCCTTTTCCTGGTTTAGCACCGGCACCAAGACCTCCTTTGAAGGATAAAGACAAAATATTAAGCACAATTTCTCAGGTGATAACCTTAGATTTAAAGGACGCCAACCCACAATTATACCAGGGAAAATCCATTCCCTGTCTGATATGTAAGATTAAATAATTTGTCATTTTGGATATTTAAAGGTGGAAATGAGCACCCAAACTCCAAATGAACTAAAACACACGTAGTTACATTTATTTACTAATGCTTATCACAGATTTGTGATCATGTGCACAATATTTTAACACAGACTCTAGTTTACATTAGTTGCATCAGCAATAGATTATTTCTGATTGGTTTCTATGGTTTACTATATTTTAGACTCTGATCTCTGCCCCACTGAATAAGACTAATTGATCATGTTAGTTGTGAGTTAGATGATAGTTTCAAACCACTCCACATGTCAGGGATAAAGTGGTCAGTAAGTAAAGAATCATGGCAGACATTTATTTTAAGTTAACTTATTTACCTGGTAGCAGTCCACCAGCACCCACACCACCAACTCCACCAACACCACCAAGGCCACCAACACCGCCAACTCCACCAACACCGCCAACTCCACCTATTAAATCAAAATGTTAAAAGTAAGTTAGAATATACCTAAGGAATGTTTAAACGCCTGACTTTGCATCTACTGACTTATATCCTACCTAACCAGTGTTTCTGCTGTCTTCATAAGAAAGAGTAATATTTAGCCACCAATGTGTCTCCATGTGTTGCAGTTGGTGGACCATGTCCATGTTGTCCACAATTTTTATGTGTGTATAAAGAGTTGTCTTTATATTGTGGAACAAAAACATATCTAAGTCCATATGTAGTGAATGGCATCCAAAACTTTTACTTGAGGCTTAAATTACATCTAAGACCTGGTGAAGATCCTTTTTCAAGTGGCACTTATCACTACAGCTAAACCTAAAATGCATTTTAGAATGTAAACAGTTTTTATTGAATTTTTTTAGTCTAGTCTCATTACATTTTTGATTACCAACCTTCAGCTTAATTTTATTTAGTGATGTCTTTTTAACTAATTTTACATTAATACCATTAAGTCACATAGGCATTAGAGCTGTCTTCCTCTAGGGGATAATTAGGGAAAATAGTTGCCATGTCTGTTAGAGCGAAGGAAATTATAATTTCCAAAGTAATTGTGAATTTCTTGGAAACAAACATAAATGGCTGTAGTTTGAAGTTTAGTTTAAATTCCATCCACTGCTTGTAATGCGGAATTCTTTATCAGAAAACATTTGTAATGCACAGAAGAAGTGTACTGGGCTGCTTTCGCCCAATCATGACTGCAGGTTTACACTAATGTGCTCAAATGAATGCAAGATAAAGGTCAGGAAACAGGAACTAGCCAAGTTAAACAAACCACAATGGTACGGTCTGATGTCAACATGAACTGACTAACCATTTCCAGTGATATTTTTATTATTGTGCTGGATAAACACTCATTTTCATTTTCTCCTGTATCCGGTTGTTTTATTAAGGTTTATCAGATTAACTTTAAGAATCTCAGAATTATTTAGTGATTGTGTAATCCATAAAAATACACATTGGGCCCCTAAACAACTGCCTGAATGAAATCATTTTATATAGCCTTGTCTCCTTTCTTGAATCAGTCAAAATGTACTGTAATATTACATCACTTTTCAACCATTATGGCCAACTTTTTTTTAATCAAATCCCCTGTAGACATTACTTCTGAGATATTGAAATATTCATATTGAGCTATAAAAATCATGAACACTTAGCAGTTTATGACTGCTTTGTAACCTGAAGTTGATCAGAGAGATTAGGAATGCATCTTTTCTCTCCATCTTCCAAAAAGTATATTGATTTAGTGATAAAAAATCGGCACTACTCATTTTTACTCCGAAAATCTACCCCATGGTATTTATATTTGTTGCTGTTTATGTCTTCTTGCAATATAGGTAACTGCAGTTATATGATAGATCTTACAATATTAGAACATAGAATGCAGATATGTGTATTACTCCAGATTGTAAAACACACAAAATTGACCTAAGAATGTGTGTTAGACCTTTTATTGTTGATCTGATATTCTCCAATGATAAAACTGATTGTAGAGTTACAACAATATTCATTACCAGTTACAGATATGTTTTAACAAGATAAATATTCGTTTGATTTGGGGTCATTCCTTTTTCCAAGGTCGATGATCAGATTCATTCAACAGATTTGGCTAGATGTTAACAATGTTGATCTATAAAGATCATTCTGATAATTTTTTTACACTTGATAGTCTACATTTTAGAAAAATTAGCCAGTGTTTGTGTAGTAGTCCTAAGTACAAGTGTATGGTAATCTGAAGTTAAGTATTGAAGGCTCACTGAAAAAATAAGCGTGATAAAACATATTATCAGGTAATTGATGCTTCTGAAATGATTTCCCTTCCTTAAGGCAATAATATGTCTAAAGACATTACTGGTACTTAGGTTCATGGAAGACAAAGTGGTAGAATTAAAAAGAGATAAAAAATACAATTGCAAATCAGATGGGCATAAGAACAATTGAAGAAGAAAGTTACTAGTATCAACAAAAAAATATACATGGAAATGTTAGGAGGAATTCAATAAGCACAAAGCAGTCAGGTAGGGATATTATAATTTTACAACTCCAAATCTTGAGGGCCATATACAGGTCTGAATTAGACTGGCACAAAGAGCTTTTTGTCAATGAACCATACACTACCTAATACTGCACATTACTATTAGGTATTCTATTGGAGGAATTAAAACTGTGTAAGGATCATGGCCCTCAAGGAGTGAAGTATCGCACTCTACAAGTATTCAAATATACATTTATACTTCATAAATGTAGTATAGGAACAGATGTAAGATCTTGGCTTGACTATTTTGTTAGAATTTGCCAAGAGTGAAAGATTTTATGAGAAATGTTTCACATCCATTGGGCATTTTGCCATTGTCATCTGCACATTAGACTTCCATGTGCAGATAGTCTTCATACCTGGGGATTTTTCTGGCTTTGCTTCTATTTTTTGAACCTCTGGATTACCTAGAAAATCACCAGTGGTCATATACTGCTGGTCAGTAAACTGTTGCATTAATTACTAATTATTTTATTTGTAAACATTGTTTCACTTTTTCAAATATCCACCTGACTCCCTTTTAATTTTACACCACAGGACCTGTTATTACTATACAACATTTCTCTAATTTACATTTACTGTTGTTTTATTCTTTATTTTATAGAGGTTGCAAGCTGTTTGACGGCTATTTTAATGTAAAACTGCCCAAAAAAACAAATCTTATAAACAGGCCTATCTTAGTGTTGACATCTTTTGAAATCCAACACGCAGCATTTCTAAAACCTTAGGCCTCATTCACTTGGTCTAATCTGCTGTGGTGTGATAGGCAGGTCGCGAACAACTGCGTCCAGGAGCTAATGTGTGTATGGACAGCCATGGCTGGGTGAAATGCAATGACAGGCTAACAGTGGCCACAGCTGTTCTACTGGTGTTCCCAAGTAATACTACAGGAAGGGGTTACCTGTGGTTAGGGACTGATGATTGTCCCTGGACCTAAACTAGTTGTGTTCAGGGATTACCCTCTGTCCTTAGCTGCAGATAATCATTGGCTGTGCGATTACATCTGAACACTGGTGGACAGCTGTGGCCATTGTCAGCTAGTTATTGCTTTGTACAGGCATCCCTGCTGCAGCTGTCTGCACACCCCTGGACTCCTTGCCACAGTTGTATACAGCATACTTTACACATCACAGTTTTCCTTTGTGTTTTTACTATGCATACAATTTAGGCTTTATTATGTAAAACTGATTGGCAAAAGAACAATTGCTGAAGAAAGTGACTGACAGTATTAACAAAAAAATATTCATGGAAAGGTTAGGGGGAATTCAACAAGCACAACAAAGTTAGAAAGGGAAATCAGGATTGCATAACTCCAGATCTTGAGGGCCACATACAAGTCTAGATTATGACTGCTACAAAACTTTTGGTCAGTGAACTACATCATACCTAATCCAGCACATTACCTAGTATTCCACTGAAGAAACTAAAACGGTGTAAGGCTCATGACTCTCAAGGAGTGAAGTATTGCACTATATAAGTATTAAAATATGCATTTATACTTCAAAAATACAGTATGGGAACAGATGTAAGATCTTGTCTTGACTATCTTGTTAGAATTTGCCCAAGAGTGAAAGATTTTATGAGAAATGTTTCACATCCATTGGGCATTTTGCCATTGTCATCTGCACATTATGCTCCTATGTGCAGATAGTCTTCATACCTGGGGCTTTTGCTGGCTTTGCTTCTACTTTTTGAACCTCTGGATTACCTAGAAAATCACCAGTGGTCATATACTGCTGGTCAGTAAACTGTTGCATTAATTACTAATTATTTTATTTGTAAACATTATTTTCACTTTTTCAAATATCCACCTGACTCCCTTTTAATTTTACACAACATGACCTGTTATTACTATACAACATTTCTCTAATTTACATTTACTGTTGTTTTATTCTTTATTTTATAGAGGTTGCAAGCTGTTTGACGGCTATTTTAATTTAAAACTGCCCAAAAAAACAAATATTATAAACAGGCCTATCTTAGTGTTGACATCTTTTGAAACCCAACACGCAGCATTTCTAAAACCTTAGGCCTCATTCACTTGGTCTAATCCGCTGTGGTGTGATAAGCAGGTCATGAACAACTGCGTCCAGGAGCTAATGTGTGTATGGACAGCCATGGCTGGGTGAAATGCAATGACAGGCTAACAGTGGCCACAGCTGTTCTACTGGTGTTTGCAATTAATACTACAGGAAGGGGTTACCCGTGGTTAGGGACTGATGTTTGTCCCTGGACCTAAACTATTTGTGTTCAGGGATTACCATCTGTCCTTAGCTGTAGATAATCATTGGCTGTGCGATTACATCTGAACACTGGTGGACAGCTGTGGCCATTGTCAGCCTGTTATTGCTTTGTACAGGCGTCCCTGCTGCAGCTGTCTGCACACCCCTGGACTCCTTGCCACAGTTGTATACAGCATACTTAACACGTCACAGTTTTCCTTTGTGTTTTTACTATGCATACAATTTAGGCTTTATTATGTAAAACTGATTGGCAAAAGAACAATTGCTGAAGAAAGTGACTGACAGTATTAACAAAAAAATATTCATGAAAAGGTTAGGGGGAATTTAACAAGCACAACAAAGTTAGATAGGGAAATCAGGATTGCATAACTCCAGATCTTGAGGGCCACATACAAGTCTAAATTATGACTGCCACAAAACTTTTGGTCAGTGAACTACATCATACCTAATCCAGCACATTACCAAGTATTCCACTGAAGAAACTAAAACGGTGTAAGGCTCATGACCCTCAAGGAGTGAAGTATTGCACTATATAAGTATTAAAATATGCATTCATACTTCAAAAATACAATATGGGAACAGATGTAAGATCTTGTCTTGACTATCTTGTTAGAATTTGCCAAGAGTGAAAGATTTCATAAGAAATGTTTCAATCCATTGAGCATTTTGCCATTGCCATCTGTGCATTATGCTCCCCTGTACAGATAGTCTTCATACCTGGGGCTTTTGCTGGCTTTGCTTCTCCTTTTTGAGCTCCTGGAGCACCTAGAAAAGCACCATTGGTCGTACACTACTAGTCAATAAGCTGTTGAATTACTAAATATTTTATTTGTATGCATTCTTTACACTTTTTCAAATATCCACCAGACTCCCTGTTTTGTTTACACAACATTACCTATTATTTACTGCACTACATTTTTCTACTTTACATTTACTGTTGTTTTATTCTTTGTTTTATAGATGTTGATTGATGGCTATTTTCATTAAATACACCCAAAATAACAGATATTTTTTAACAGGCCTATCTTTATTTTGCAATCTTTTGAAATTCAGCACACAACATTTCTAAAACATTTGGCCTCATTCATACAGCAAAATCAGTTGTGGTGCGGCAAGTATGTCATGAATGACTGCATCCAGGAGCCCAGGTGTCAGTGCACAGCCATGACTGGGAGGACTGTGCAAAGCAAGGACAGTCTGACAGTTGCCACAGCTGTCCACTGGTGTTCTGAAGTAATAGCACATGGAAGGATTACTTGTGGGACTGATGATTGTCCCTGTACCCAAGCTACTTGTGTCCAGGGGTGATCAGTCCCTAACTGCTGGTAATCTCTGGCTGTAGATTACATCCAAACATTGGTAGACAGATGTGGCCGTTTTCAGCCTGTCATTGTGTAGCACCCACTTAGTTAGGTTGCTATACTTAAGGTAAATTTTGTTTTGGCTTCCTTGTAGCAGAAAAGTGTTCAATCACTTTTGGCTGTTTTGGCTTCTGCTAGTGCAGGCTCAACTACATTCATCTGTATTTTAGCACATTCCAGCAAGTGGGTAGGCTGACCCTCACATGAATATCTGTACAGCCTCAACCAATCCCTTGTCAGGCGAGTTACTAGCAGGGGGCTGAAAGGTGTATAAATGGCCTAGGGATTAGAGCAGCAGGGCCTTGTTCCCCTGTAAGAAAACGCAGACTGAGGACAGAGATCCTCTGCACTGCTAGCCACAGGACAGAAGAACTTATTTTTTTCGGGTCCCGGCTCCAGCTAGTCTCCATTTGGAGCCTTCTGAAGCAATATAGGAAAGTTGTAGAGGATCCAGGTCAGAGGCACCCAATAAAGAGACTGACTGGCACTGCAAGACACACTACAGTACCCAGGGCACCTGAGTACTAGTCCTAGAAACTGTATTTACTGCCTTTGGGAGAGTTCCCTACAGTTTTCACTCAGGTTATACCTCTGCTAAGGGGTCCCCTGCATGTAGTTCTCTAAATAATGAATTCAAGATGGTGTTGCACCCTGAAGAAGCAAAGAAGTTATAAAGGAGTGTCCTCCTTTAAACATTTGCTAATTCTGGAGTATTCCAAGGCTCAGCCCCACCCCAGCCAAGTTAATCCAGCAAATAAACTATAAAAAATACATGCCCAGCCTGACTTGAGTGACTGTGAACTACTGCATGCCTGGCTGCCTAAAGCCTTACAGGGAATGAAACCTGGGATTAAAGACAGTTTTTGCAACATACAATCAATCTAGCTATGTGAATGAGGCCTTAAAGAACTAAAAAAAAAGAACAGAGTGCATTTATGTCAATTTTAATTTAAATATACTGTATAAATTACGTATGATATATATATACACATATATACATACATATACATAGGCTTTATCATATAAAGCAGATAGACAAAAGTAAAGTACAACTGATGAAGAAAGCTGCTAAGAGAATCAACACGAAATTATACAAGGAAAAGTTACGAGGAATTCACTAGGCACAAATCAGTTAGGTAGGGTTATCTGGATTGAACAGAGGGCCACATACAGGTTTGGATTATGACTGGCACAAAACTTTTGATCAGTAAACTACACCATACCTAATACAAATAACTATTTCAGTGGACAAACTAAAGCTGTGAAAGGATCATGGGCCTCAAGAAGTAAAGTATTGCACTATATAAGTATAAAAATATACATTTATACTTCATAAATATAGTATGGGAACAGATATATTATCTAGTTATAACTATCTGGTTAGAATTTGCCAAGAGTGAAATATTTTATGAGAAATGTTTCACATCAATTGGGCATTTTGTGGTAGACATCTGCACATTATGCTCCCATGTACAGATAGTTTTCATACCTGGGGATTTTGTTGGCTTTGCTTCTCCCTTTTGAGCCCCTGGATCACCTAAAAAGCACCAGTGGTCATACACTTCTGGTCAGTAAGCTGTTGCATTGATAATTATTTTTTTTTGTATTCATTTTTACCATTTTTTCAAATATCCACCAGACTCCCTATATATTTTACAAAACATGACCTGTTATTACTGGACTATAGTTTTTGTTTGGCTGTACTTCTCCTGTGGATCACAGGAGTGCAGTTAGTTCTGCACTTCTGTGAGCCATTTTTAGCAGACAGCAAGCTGAAGCCCACTGTCAGCTGACATCACATATGGTCGGAATACGCCCACAACCCTGGACCCGCACCTGGCTCAGCCTCTCAGCAATCTGCTAAGAGCTTGAGCTATCCACTCCTGCCCCCTCCACGGGCCAGTGGTCCAGTGAGCATGGGGGACAGAGAAAACAGCGGTGACTGTCAGTCACCTTATGGAGCTCCGCGAACCGAATGATCAGTGGTTCTCACAGACGGGGTCCAACACTGCATCCACCTAGGTAAGTATAATTCTTAAAAAAAAAATTCAGAACTTCTCTTTTAAAGAGAAACTAGAATGGGTCTATGTCAATTTTATTTTATTCACACACAAACGTATATATTGTTCTTTTTCTTTTTACTAAGCATATGATTTTTGCTTCATCATGTAAAGCAGATAGGCAAAAGAACAATTGATGAAAAAAAACTACTGACAATGTCAACAACAAATTATTAATAGAAAAATTAAGAGGAATTCACTAAGCACAAAGCAATAAGGTTGGGATATCAGAATTTCATGACTCCAGATCTTGAGAGCCACATACAGTTCTGACTTATGGCTGGCACAATCATTTTGATCAATGAACTACATCATATCTAATACAACACATTACTAAGTATTCCACTGGAGAAATTAAAACTGTGTAAGGATGATTGATGGCCCGTAGGAGTGAAGTGCTGCACTAAATCTTCAAATGTTCATTCTTGGTTCATAAATGTAGTATAGGAACAGATGTGAGATCTTGACTTGACTATCTGGTTAGAATTTGCCAAGAATGAAATATTTCATGAGAAATGTTTCATATTAATTGAGCATTTTGCTGTAGCATTATGCTCCCATGTGCAGATAGTCTTCATATCTGGGGCTTTTGCTGGCTTTGCTTCTCCCTTTTGAGCCCCTGGAACACCTAGAAAAGCACCAGTGGACTTACACTGCTGGTCAGTGAGCTGTTGCATTAATAACTAATTATTTTATTTGTATGCATTGTTTCCACTTTTTCAGATATCCACCAGACACCCTATCTATTATACACAACATGACCTGGTATTACTGGACTAAATTTTTCTACTTGTTTTTATTGTTTTATTCTTTGTTAATAGAAGTTGCAAGCTGTTTGATGGCCTTTTTTATTTATTACAGCCCACATTACCAGATATTATAAACAAACCTATCTTTGGGTTGCCACCTTTTGAAATTCAATGCTCAGCATTTCTAAAACCGTAAGCCTCATTCACATGGTCAAATCAGCTGTGGTGCAGCAAGTATGTTGCAAATGATTTTGTCCAGGTGTGTATGGACATACATGGCTTGCATGACTGTGCAAAGCAATGACAGGCTGACAGTGACCGCAGCTGTCTGTAAGCGTTTGGAAGTAATAGCACAGGGAGGGATTAAGTGTGGTTTAGGACTGATGATTGTCCTTGTGCCTAAGCTATTTGTGTCCAGGAAAAATCGCTGGCTGTGCGATTATATTCAATCACTGGCGGACACCTGTGGCAGTTATCAGCCTGTCATTGCTTTGTACAGACTTCCCGGCCACAGCCCTGTTCTCCGGGGCACAGCTGTTTGCAACTTACTTGCCACACCACAGTCAATCTAGCCATGTTAATGAGGCATTAAAGAGAAACTAGTAAAACTGATAGGCAAAAGAACAATTTACAGTATCAACAAAAATTAACACATAGAAAAGTTAGGACGAATGCAAGTACAAAGCAGTTGGGTAGTGGTTTTAAGATTGCACAACTTCAGATCTTGAGGGCCACATACAGCTTTTAATTATGACTGGCACAAAACTTTTGGTCGGTGAACTACATGATACCTAATACAGCACATTACTAAGTATTGCAATGGAGAAATTAAAATTGTGTGGGGGTCAAGGCCGTCAGGAGTGAAGTATTGTGCTATGTAAGTATTGAAATATGCATTAATATTTCATAAATGTAGTATGGGGAAAGATGTGAGATCTTGTCTTGACCATCTGGTTAGAATTTGCAAAGAGTGAAAGATTTCAAGTGAAATATTTCACATCCATTGGGTATTTTGCAGTAGTCATCTGCACATTATGCTCCCATGTGCAGATAGTCTTCATACCTGAGCCTTTTGCTGGCTTTGTTTCTCCCTTTTGACACCCTGGAGCACCTAGAAAAGCACCAGTGGTTGTACACTGCTGGTCAGTAAGCAGTTGCATTAATTACTATTTCTTTTGTATGCATTGATTCCACTTTTGTATCCACCAGACTCCCTATATATTTTACACAGCATGACCTGTTGTTACTGGACTACATTTTCCTCATTTATATTTATTGTTGTTTTATTCTTTGTTTTATAGAAGTTGGAAGCCATTTGACAGCTATTTTCATTTAATACAGAAAAAACAGTAACAACACATATGAAGAATTGGTGCATGCATATGCACCAAGCCTGTTGTCAGCCCACAGGACAAATTAAAAACATAATTTAGAGGTCAGCATCAGCAATATGGTATAATGGAATTACAATTAAATGGCATTAAAAAGCATAAAAATGAAGCATAAAAATAGTCCATACATAAGTAAACCTTAGAAGGCAGCTCAGTGAGAAGCAAGAAGCAACTCTGGAACAACTGAGGAGGAAGCACAAGCACCAATTTGAGTGTAGTAAATATAATAATTTAATACAGGTAAGAATACTGGTACTCACATGGATAAACCATCAAAAGGCATTGAGCACTGTAATACAAAAGCATCTGTAAAGCTGAATCGGATCAGGATGGCTTCAGTGGTATTGCACTCGGCAGGACCGTGCCAGTAGGTTCCGACGTTTCCTGGAGTCCTGGAATGCACAGGGATGTCACTTCCAGGATGCAATGTGGAGAAAAAGTGATGCGTTTATGGCCTGAAGAAGGAGCGCGTGCACTGCAAAAGCGTCACCTTTTCTCCACATCTCACCCCAGAAGTGATGTCATCATCGGCTCCCTGTATGTTCCAGGACTCCAGGAAGCATTGGAACCCACTGGCACGGTCATGCCGAGTGCCATACCGCAGAAGCTATCCTGATGTCCAGCTTACAGACGCTCTTGCATTACAGTGCACAATTCCTTTTGATGGTTTATCCTTGTGAGTACCAGTATTCTTACCTGTATTAAATTACCATACTTAATACACTCAGATTGGCGCTTGTGCTTCCTCTTACAGAAAAAACAGGCCTATCTTTGTGCTGCCATCTGACAGGCTGACAGTGGCCACAGCTGTCTGTAAGTGTTTGGAAGAAATTGCCCAGGGGGGACTTACCTGTGTGGCTAGGGAAGTCCCTGGACG
Source organism: Lithobates clamitans (assembly GCA_037952925.1). Lineage (NCBI taxonomy): Eukaryota > Metazoa > Chordata > Amphibia > Anura > Ranidae > Lithobates > Lithobates clamitans. Next base: position 5,002,523 of record JBBGZY010000865.1, read on the forward strand.
CAAACTATTTGTGCCCAGGGATGAACATTTGCCCCTAACCACAGGTAATCAATGGCTGTGCGATTAGATCTGAACAATGGTGGTTAGCTGTGGCCTTGTCAGCCTGTCATTGCTGTCCAGAAACCCTATGGCTCCTGTGCACATTTTACAATATACTTGCTACACCAAGGTCAATCTGACTGTGTGAATGTGGGGCCTTAAAGATAAGCTGTAATGGGTTTATGTCAATTTTATTTACAATATATACATATACTGTATATATATTTATCAGTAGCACAGGATTCACTGAACATTTTGGGTTTTTTAAAGTCAGAGCATACCAGGAGCTGTTTTCTTTCTGGCTCTTTCTACCCGAAACTCTATACAGCTAGTCTGAACTCAGAAGAGAGAGAAGGACAAAAGTCATGCCTGTTTGTAAATCTGCACTTGAGCACTTGAGCCTTATAAACAACAAAATCATAGAATAGACAGGTAAATATGTGAAAGAAAGCCCTTTACATAATGAATTAATAAAAAAAAGAAATAAAAGCTATCAAGAAACACTATATATAGAATTAAAACTAGTATCTACACTGTGCAGTAGAAAAATGCAAGCATGTATTTATAACTGAACTCCATTGCAAATGTCAAAATTCACAAATTAAATTCATATATGGGGTCTATTTCACCTGCCAAAGGATTTATGTTTCAATCCAGTCATTCCTGTGATTTATACAGTCTGCCAGACATACACGCACAGCTAAAAGGATGATAACACTGCTGATACCATCTCATCCATTGGACAGTAAAAGAGCAGTAGCAGACTGATGAGGGCATCTCTCTGCTCACACTGCTCTCTTTTTCTATCGGCTTTTTCCATGTTAGTGAATTTACATGCAGCACACCCAATCCTCCCTCTACCAGCCTGAGCACTGCTATACTGGGGATTGCAAGAGGATGATATCGAGTCAAGTTCAAGCATTTACTTGAGTAGCAAAAAAAAAAAGTAAAGATTTTTGTAATCAGTACAGAGCTGCCTTCATGTGTGTCTTTTATACCTGACTGTAGTTCGGCTTTATTATAGTTATGGATCTAACATTTAAACTGAATATCCTAGCACAATCTGAAGTGAGCCTCTCAGGGAAAGTCTACTCACCAAGCCCACCTGCACCAGTTCCAATGCCTCCTGGTCCATAACCTGGAGGGAGAAAAAAGCAATGGTGTAATTGCTTTATTTTATTAAAGTATTATTAAATCTCTGAGCTGCCTAAATGCATTGTTATGATGTGTTTCATTTACTTGATATATACCAAAGGCTGCAAAAAATATACATTGCATATTTATATGCTAACCACATAATTTAAACAGTATTTGATACAGGATTTTTTTGCAACCCTGTGTCAATGCTTCAACTATAATAATGCTATAGGAAGCCAGATGGTGTATAATACTTATATGAATACATAAACGTACAGGCTTAAAATAAAATATTGCTCTATGCCACCATACGGGATATGTAGTTAGGTAGTTAGGTAACTAAAAGAGCAGAGATTATATGCAAAACAAAGTATCACAGTTTAGTTAATCATGTAGATTAGGACAGTTGGAAAAATAAAATATGGTTGCCATTTGTATACTTATACGTATTTTTAATACACTTTGCTTTTTTGCATTAGACAAAATATTAGGCTAATATGCCCATATTATATGTTGAAATGACAACTGGTGCTGCTAATTAATAAGAGCCTATCCCATTAAGGCTCTGTACTGAAATGTTTGTGATTTGATTCACTTAGAAACATGAAGTAGAAACATCTGGATGCAATTGCTGCTTTATATATTTCCCAGAAAACAATTACAGTGTAAATATGTACATATAATTCTGCCCTTTCTACTAAACATACTGTGGATAGTTTTCTACAACATGTTTTCTGAATTGTTCTGCATTTATAATATATATATTTATTATTATTTTTGATGCCTTTAGGATCAAACTGTGTGTTGCAGCTGTATGGTAATTCATTTTACAACCAACCTGGTTTTGGTGGCTTGCCACCAGCTCCTAGGCCACCAGCTCCAAGGCCACCAGCTCCTAGACCACCAGCTCCAAGTCCACCAGCTCCTAGGCCACCAGCACCAAGACCACCAGCTCCTAGGCCACCAAGACCACCAGCTCCTAGGCCACCAGCTCCAAAGCCACCAGCTCCAACTCCTCCTGCTCCAAGGGCTCCAAAACCTGTCACATGGAAACATTGGCATAAGTAATATTGCAAAGCTTTCTCTGTATTTCGGGCTATGGTCATGTCATAAAAATAGTATGGGGTTAAAAAAAGAACACTAAAAACATCTTTATTAAAACTGACTTCTTAAATTGATGTAGTATACGTCCTGCGATTTAGAATGTAAGAAGGTAATTATAGTTCCCTTGTGCCATTAATTCATTGACAGTAATGAAAATACTAAGATAATTACATATTCATTATTATTTGAAGTCCAAATAGCTATGTTTTGCTTGGCTTTCCACATGGAGAGAAAGTTATTACAGAGCTCTCTAGTTTCTTACATTTGGGAATAAAGCAATGTATCAATATACTATGAGTTAAACATTGGACTTGTAATGTTATGAAAAGGTTCTTGTACTCTCTATGAAACATGTAATAGCACAGTTTACTATGCCTTGTTTATTACGTCACCATGGTGAGAGCTAAGATGAAAACCACACACTTACAACATGCCTAAACCCCCCAGTAGAAATCTAGATACCTTTACTTACCGGGTTTGGGGGGTTTTCCGCCAGGATATACTCCTAGGTAAAAAAAACAATTATTTGTTAATATTTATCATATGAAACATATATGAAACGTATATGCTAGCACGCCATGGTTTGTCAGATTATATTTCCTTTAACATAGTATAAAAGTCTTAAAAGTAAAGTTTTTTACTCAACTATTCTTACATAATGAAGGGTCAGTCAGTAGTATGGAACATCCTAAGAACAACAGGGTATGGAGAATGGGTGTAGTTAACATGGGAGATCCATGCAAATTAATATTAAATTATTAACACTCTCTTTAGTCCTTTTATATATTCTCTAAAAAGTTATCAAATAAAGCATTTTTATTTCCCTTTGAGCTTATAATCTGTCTTTATATTAAAGTAGAACTATAGCCCACCATTAAAAAACAAATGTGCTGCAGCACTTAATTATTAATATACCTGCACATACAATTTTCTCCTTATCCCCCTGCAAAGTTTCATAAATACCTGTTGAAACTCCCAGAGAAGTGCATGTAATGCAGCTTTCCTGTGACAGTGTGGCAACAATGCTGCACTGCCCCTGAATTCAGAATAGAGTTGCCATTCTCCTTAAGACTGTGGAGATTGGGATGCAAAATTGTTGCAGGGGCCATAGCTATCAACATGGTCACTGTACATTAACAAGCCTGTAACTTATCGATCAGCACCTGGCCACACCTAGTCCTGTCCACTGCTTTTTGTGATGACAGCGCTGCCTCTGTTGCTGAAACCTTCCCACTGTGAGCTGCAGTGTCTGGGAGGGGGAAAATGTGAGACACAAACCAATGAGGATTTGCTTCAGTCAGGAAAGGTAAAGGGCTTTTTGTTTACTTTGTAAAGATTGAGCATCTCATAGTAGCTGTATTTGGTACTTTTTTAAGAATGCCATATAGGAGCCATTATTTGTACTTTAAGCTGCCACGTGCCAACTGAAAGCTAAAATAAATAAAAAAGCCCTTCACAGTCCAAATATATAATAATTGTAATTAAATATAATGAAATAGGGAAAGTCACTGGGAAAATATATATTTCACATAATTATTTTGTGATTGATTAATGTAGGGGTTGTAGTCAAAACTAGGAGTGTGCAACTGAACGTAAAAGCTCAAGAAGAATGTAATTTCATTTGTTTGATAATGTGTAATCAATAATTTGGGCAATAGACCAGAGACTGTGCAGGGTCATGAAGTTTACAGAACTGAAAGCAGGGATAAGGATACTTTTTGTGCAGCTACAAAAGACACATATGGCACAAACGGTACATAGAAGACCCTGTATACTAGATGTGGGTCAGAGGGGTTTTGGAGCTCCCCTTCATGCGCACACACACACACACCATCATAGTATTGAGGTAAAGTTGTGGGCACAGTTAGTTGGAAAAGTTACTGATTTGGTCCCTGCTCCTAATCTGTGATAACAAGATATTTGTAAGTGTGGTTAATGGTTTAAAGCCCAACTCCAAATAGATCAAAAAAGATAGAACAAAAAAAGAGTTAAAGGCTCTCTAGTGCCATGTGGGCTTCTACTGGGGATACTTTTAGGACAGGAAGTGATGAAAAATCTCTCCAAATATGAAATAAACCACATTTATAGTAGAGCAAGTGAGGGTTAGAACTTGTTTTCATAGCTGTTTCTGCCTTCCTGTCCATATGAGGCCCACAATCCCATTTATTGTAGAGGCACCACTAACACAGAAATCAAGAAAAAATCACCCCAATGAGGTCAAAGAGAGAAAAAAATCCTGAAGGATATCCTGATTGTATTCACAACTAATCCAACTTGCCTGGAGTTAGACTTTAAGTTAGGTAATCACTCTTAATACAAATGCTTAGTTTTTTATAGGTTTGTGTAATGTATCATTCTGTATTAAAAAATCTAAGAGACTAAGATCCCTTTGGGGGTTTGCATCTGCTACCATTTTTAATTGTATTGGGAAAATCCTGCCAAGCTCTTCGTTCATTGTCCAGCTGTCTGTACAGAAGGGACAAGGTTCTTCTACACAATATGAACTTCATATACTTGTCTATATAGGATGCTTTGACGGATGCTGAAGGAAGACAAAATGACTATGTCCTGTTATCATAGCCATACAGACTTATGTTGAGGAGTCCATCCTTATATCAGCAATGTATGCTTATTCTATTCCATTAAACACTCATGATAGCTGCTGGTATATGGTGATTTCAGTACTCCTTTACATATCTTGGTATGATTTATTGGATAAAAATACTAACCTGCTCCTTGTCCTCCAACTCCTCCTTGTCCTAATCCTCCTGTTCCAATTCCAGCTCCTGATTTTGAAAGAAAAAAACATAAAAATGTCAAAATGAGTTCTATTGTATTGGCAAACTGTGCATTACACAGCATTGATAGACATAAAGATATTCAATACAGTCTTCATAACACCAATATTAATAGTTTTGTAAGAAAAGTATTTCTTTACTAAGAGATAAAAGCAGATGTATTACACTTTCCCCATAACACATGCTATAAAGCCTTTGAGAGAAAATCCATTTTAATATTTTTCTGTGCTTGTTGTATTAAAAAAACAAAATGTCAGGCTATGTTCTGTCACACAAAATATTATAATACACTGAAGCCTTCTGAAAATAGCTGTTGCCATATCAAGGGTAAATGTCCCAATGCAGTTCACACGTCACTTTATGGCAATTTTAAACACATTGAAGACAATATTGTGACACTACAGTGTTCTACTACAGGATGAAGTGTTTCAGTTTATTACCTGGATATGCCCCAGCACCTCCTGCTGGATAATATTGACCGCCTACACCACCTACTCCTGCACCAGGGACACCTGTGGATATAAAGACAGACTTCTATAATTCCAAAAAACTTGAAAACTTAAAACATATTGTTATATGCAGTCCAGATTATCAGATACAGCTTAATTTGATGTATTACCTGTCATCCCTTTAATATCTATCTATCTATCTATCTATCTATCTATCTATCTATCTATCTATCTATCTATCTATCTATCTATCTATCTATCTATATATCTATCTATCTATCTATCTATCTATCTATCTATCTATCTATCTATCTATCTATCTATCTATCTATCTATCTATCTATCTATCTATCTATCTATCTATCTATCTATCTATCTATAAATCTATATATAGATGATAAAATTATATTGTTCTCCAAATCATAAAGTTGGTGGTTGGTAATTTTATAACACAATACAACATTTTCCGGGTTAAGGACACAATCGGGATATAAAAATAATTCAATTTTTTTGCCCTGGTTTGTTACACATTCTGCAAAGCATTCTCTGAAATATGATCCTGCTGAGTAGCTAACCTCTTGTGTTTGGATTGCAGCAGGGCAGCTGTCCAATGGTGTCTACTATAGTGATTTCCAGTTTGAGATCCCACAAGTATAGTATATGAATAGTTACATTGGTACAAAAATGCTATACCTGGAATTCTTCTTTAATTGTGTCCAAACACTACCATGAAAATATTATTTTAGTCTTGAACCCCTCCTGAAACATAGCAGGGCACCTTCTGGTATGAGAGGATGACTGGAGGCTCATAGCTGTATATCTGTTTAGGCAGGTGCAATTTGGCTTCCATCCAGCAAGGTGGCGCTGAGCCACTGTACAGATGGAGAGAAGTCTTAAGAGGAAAATTGTTCCTTTGGAGACTGTAGTTGTCAGGGAGGGTGCAGCTGTCTGATTGGAGGCTGCAATTTCTGATGACCTCTGGTGGCCATCTTGGTGTGAAACTCTATAAAATAGGGTGCCTGCTCCATTTGGGTATGGTAGGTGAGGGACAAAGACCCTGTTTGTCACAGGTGGTGGTGCCTGATAGAGTAGGGTCAATGGAGGGACATCTTTTGTTCACAGTGGACATTCCAGTATCAGGACCAGTGAAGTGGGGTTCTCTTGAGCAGCTTAAAGTGTTATTTCACTATACTGCAGTTTGCCAACCCTCCAGTGGAAAAAGGGCTAAAACTGGTGCTACTGCCACCTTGCAATACTGTGCCATTACTGAGTGTTATATTATCGACTGTATGAACATCATTTGTTATTTGAGTACTAGCACCTAGAGAAACTGTCCACAGAGAAACTGTCTGTATTTACCTTTTACTAACTTTAATACAGTATACAAAATACAATTCAAAATCCAGGGCTGTGTGTGTGATCTTCCTCAGGTTGGGTACCTCTGCCCTAGGCCCTGCCTATCTGCAGTGTGAGCTCTAAAACAGTGCTACCTCTGACTGCTAGTCTCAGGAAACTGACAGTGAGAATTGGTGATGTTGCTACTGCAATGTTCACTGTTCCCTTTGCTGGAAGCTCTGACATGACAAAGCAAAACCTCTACCAAGTTGTCTGCCTCCAAACTAAAACACAGTGAAGGACAAGGCATGGCAAGCTAGTAACGGGGAAACATCAGCTGCATGCAATATTAGTGGTTAGTCCTTTGTCCTCTGCCTGTCTTTTTTGATTTAGAGCTTCAAGATTTCAGTTCCCCTTTAAAAGAAATGGGGTATAAATGTTGGAGTACCATTTAATGAATGATGCGTGAAGGTACCTTTACAATTACCCATCACAGGCAGAAAACTTAAATAAAAACCTATAAAGACATCATGTAAATAAACATATGTTATACATGTTTTGCTCAACTTGAAAAATTGATTTACCATGTGTTCAGATAATTAATACAGTTCAAGCAGAGTCAAAACGCTAGCCAAGCAGTGGATGTGGTTAGAGTAACAGCACACATCCCCAACTCTAGAGATGATTTGCTTTGAAACTCTGCTCATGCTTTGTAGGCCTTTGTATTCGCTTTTGTTTGTTTTCCTTTCATGGATGCTGTGAAGTTGTGCATGCTTATTTAGTTAGTAATCGAGACAGCTAATCAAGCTGTTTCTGATATAACATCATGCACAATCTTCCTGTCATTTCAGTTCTCATCTATTGTTTATGTGATGGCACAGTGATTGTAAAAAGAGAATGTTGGTGGGAGAAGGAAGCGGGATAAGGCAGGACTAAATCAGGGGTGGCAAACTCAATTTCATTGTGGGCCGCATCAGCATTATGGTTGCACTCAAAATGCCAGTTGTATCTGTAAGACTAGATGTTCAGAGCAATTTAATTCATTGTTGTGTTCCCATGTTCCTTAAGTGCCCTATGGGGGAGGTTTTCTAAAACTAAAGCTGTGCAAGATTCTGTGTGCACCAGTTTTAGTAAATAAAATCTCCCCCTTGACTCTCATAAATGCCCCCGTTTGACTTTCATAAATGTCCCACTTTGATGAAAATGCACGAGTGACTCCAGTGTCATCATTAAACCACCAGACTGTCATGTTCCCACTATACAGTGAAACCTTGGTTAACGAGTAACACAGTTAACGAACATTTTGAAAGACGAGCAACTTTTAGAAAAAATTCTGACTCGGTTTGTGAGTGTTGTCTCGCAAAATGAGCAGAATTCAAGCTAATGTGGTGTGCAGTATCGCATTTGGCCAGATGTGTGGGGGCGCCGGTGACACTTGGAACAGTTTGGAGCCGTTCGGAAATACTGGGAACCACTCGGAAATACTCGGAAACACTCGGAAATACTCTGTTACTGAGTGCTTCCGAGCCTTTCCGAGTTTAGCCTTGCTATCCCTGAATATTTCCGAGGCTCTCCGGCGCCCCCCCCACCTCTGGTCACATGCGGTATTGCATGCAATAGAAGTCGACGCGGAATGAATTATCTTTTTTTCTATTGACTTCTATGAGGAAACTCGCTTTGATATGCGAGTGCTTTGGATTACAAGCATTCTCCTGGAACGGATTATGCTCGTAATCCAAGGTTCCACTGTATATCATTCAGACTCTTCTGACACTAATCATTTTCATTTCTCATATGCAAGTCATATCGCATTTACTTTAAAATGCTACAGATTGCAAAGCTGAGATTGGGATATATGCTCTCTTCCTATCCTGTTTTAACTGTAATATCTATCTATAAGTATTGTATAATAGCTAATAATCACATGTATATGGGCAGTAAATACAACCGTACCGACTAACCAATCCTCTTGGTGGAAATATTCTTCCTTTTATGAGATGTTCTGTCTCCCTTGTCTCTCTGCACATTCCCTGTGCAAGTCAAATCACTTTCTTTGTCGCCTTACTGTTTGAACAATTACTGTAGTTTTCCCTTGGATAATCTGCTACTAGAGACATCCACCAGTTCCTCCTCTCCAAGGACAGCCAAGAGCACACTTTAGTGACAATAGTTATAGCTGTAGAATATCTCAGCATAGAGACATGGTCAATTTAGGTATTAGGATCATTTGTAGGTGGTGATACATATTTATCTGCAAGTATTCATTCATTTGTTTAGCACTTAAAAATGTTGTAACAGGAAATGAGAGAAATGTTCCCTTTTGGAAGATTTCCCCTCACCTCCTGCTTAGATGACAAAGCTAAAATGTTGAATTACTCACCACTTTCTGACAAATAGAAAGTGTGAATCTACCCATTGGGAATAGAGGCAGCTATAAAAAAAATGGACAAATGTTCTGATCTTCTCCTATTCTGGCAAAGCCTAGAAAAAAATCATTTTGACTATTCATGCATTTTTAATGGAGAGCATATCTGTAATCCTATATACGCACACTATACTCACAAATTGCACTTTGGGGTTGATTTACTAAAGGCAAATAGACTGTGCACTTTGCAAGGTGCAGTTGCACTCTGAAAGAGCACTTGCTCCAGAGCTTAGTAAATGAGCAGAAGCTCTGCTGACTTCCATCATCCAATCATGTGCAAGCAAAAAAGCAGTTTTTTACATTTCCCTTGCATGTGAATGGGTATTTTTTGCAAAGTGAAGCTTTGCCTCATTTACAAAGCTCTGGAGTACCTGCACTTTGCAAAGTGCACAGTCTATTTGCCTCTAGTAAATCAACTCCTTTATGTTCATGCTGGGAAGCAAATCATTTGAGCACCTTAGGTTCTTTGGCATATGCCTATTAGTGCACAGGGCAGTCTTTATAGAGACATATCTTGATGCAGTATAAAAGATTGCCTTTTTGCTCCAGAACTTTTAGTATCGACAGAGTAAATATCCTCAAAAAATTGCTTCTTCAACATTTTCTACAGATGGTTTTATGATATCAGAGCAGATCTCAAAGGCAGAAGATTGCTGCAGGTTATTTCACGTGTAGTAGGATTATTGGTGAATTGTTCGCCCAGTGTAAGGGATTTAAATAGATATGATCCATATGTTACTCTACCAAGAAACAGATACTGTTAATATTCAGGAAGGTTTTGGTAAGTGTTTAGTAGAATGATTTGTGTGGTAACAAAAAAAGAAAATTACAGTGCAAGTAAGGTAAAGCTGAACTTTAGGCAGATATAAAAGACACCAATTAATGCATATCTGTATTCATTCAAACATCACTATAAATAGTTTTTTTGCATGCAAGCAGTGTAAAGCCTGGTACACACTAAGTCTTTTTCCATTCAACCCAACGGGTTGAACTAAAAAAAACCTGTCAGCTCCAGTCGGAGCCGCTGTGCTAACGATCCGACGTTAGTATAGCTATCTCCCCCACTGAGCTGTTGTGTTCTGACAGGGGGGCAGCCCCCCCGTCAGAATACTCCAATTAGCACTCTCAGTCATTGGCTGAGAGCGCTGATCGCGAGCCGGTTGGCTATTGGTTCTCCAACATGCTTGTCCAACTGGCTGCCTTACACATAGGCCAAATGTTGGCCGGTTTTTATTGAATGGGCCAATGTCGTTCAGCATTCAACCCATGTGTACAGGGCTTTAGTACCTGGTTTTGACCTGGTATCAGGCTCTTGTAGTCCCTGTTCAGCAGGACTGAAGTGTGAAAGTAAAAAGTTACACAAGGAGCTAATCATGCATAGACATGCCGATTGGGGGAAAGAGCAAAGGGACAGAGTGATAAATTCATTACTGTGCATCTTCTTCTTTTATGGTGCAATATCAGTCTGGGTTGGATTGATCCAGGACAGCCTGGGCTCTGAATAAATAGGTTGAATGATACTGCCTATCAGACTGAGGACATCTAGCAGCAGAAAGTTATTACTCCAAAGGAAGTATATGGATTGATGATACATTTTGTAGCAAAATGTGATTTTATTTAAGCTTTTATTCTTTTTTTTAAATTTATGTTTGGTTATTTATACATTAATTAAAAGTACAACATAATCAATTTACCCCGTTATTCATAAATGAGGGTGAACCACAATGGTCATCAATCTGAAGCCTCTTAAAGCTATATCACCAAAAATAAATGAACCATACCTCTGTTATCTGCATCTCTTTAATTTCACTGAGAGAAGCTCTAAAATGTTTCTCTTGCCTAAGAAATACATTCCTTTGGAGCAGCATACAGACAACTTGGAAGTGTGTGATTAGTGGCTGAGTAAATCTAGATCTGTCTTGATGCTTAAGTATGAATGATTACTGGTCCAATTCCCCAGCATTTTCTGTTCCCAGGATTTTGGAAGTCTGTCCAGGCTTTCTCTTGCATAAGTGCATGCTAAAACTGTACGGTTTTATCTGGCAGTACTCTAGTTAAAAGATACCTTTACTTAGATGGGCCTCTTGGCAGTGTAGCAGTTAATGCAAGAATGCCTGGCAGGTTGCTGTGCACTGATGGGGTTAAAACAAATAACCACAACCCCACATGAGAGGTGTGTGTTTGATTACTAACGCCCTGGAGGAATTAAGAATTCCAGAATTGTTGATCTCAGCTTGAGAGGAATTTGAAGCACACAGTATCTGATACACTAGTGCCAGATCTCAGCGTACGAGCGCCGGCCGTGGGGGAGCACTGCAACAATACTGGCCTAAGGGCAGTTTAGTAAACAGAATGCAGCAGGGGATCTTTATAAGTGTAGTCAGGTGGTCCATTGAAATGGCTGGCATGGATGGCAACTTTTAGTTTTTCTGGAATGCTTAAAAAAAAAAAAAAAGTAACAGCCTCAAAAGCTTCTGCCACTAAGCAAGGGTGAATGGTGATTTTCAAATTTTGGAACTGCTTACTTGTACAACAGTGCAAGATGTATAAACGCCTAGCTGAGGGTCCACAAAGACGTTCAAGTTTAAACTTTTTATTTTTTTGATAGAGTAGGAAAGAGTTAGAACCCCTGTCAAGTTTTGTTTTTGGTCAGCTGTGTCCAGTTGGGCAAATTTCCCTTCCCAAGAGCAAATCTCTCAAAAGTGAGGGGAATGCCATCTTAGATATTATTCACTGCAACAAGTGTCTTCACTGGAAGATTCCTCTGTTCAAGTTTTGGTAAAGAATCAAAATTTTGAATTTGATTCACTTTTAAAGAGAGAGAGAGATTAACTAATATATTGGATACAGACTACAATGAACATACACTATTTAAAACACACAGCATGCAGAAACACAACAGCACTGCAAAAGTCCCAACAGCTTTTTCAGCTGTTTTCGCTTCACCGCCTTTAACTTTTTTTTCACCCCACTGTAGTACAAGCAGGCACAGCCTACATTAAGATGGAACGCTGCTTTCAATTCAGGAGCAGTGCAGCATCATTGCAACGCCATGCATTAGATGGTCTTCACTAGCAGGTTCTATTTGTGGTTCTTTGTGGGGAACTAAGAGAAACCTGTAAGTGCTGATGCACTTTTAAATAGGTGCTGCAGCAGATATTATAGTACAATGTGGCAAATCACCTGGACACCCTGCTATATAGTGACAAATAAATTATCACTTTGAGTACATACAGTACATACATACTGACAAGGCAGAAGGTAGATACAAAAATATATCCAAAAATACAATGCCAGGAAATTTCAAGTAGAGTATTCAAATGCCAACTTAATGGTTGATCCTTTCCAGAGCTGAGGATGATTGTTGTAGTCATGGGAATTTACTATCCATTTTACAGCAGGTAATATTACATATAGACCCCGATTTGATGGCCTCTCATAGAAGCCTGTAGTACCCTGCCAATTGATTTCCTCACAGTTTTATCATCCTTAATTTTTGTAGGGTAAATATCCAATCACAATGCTTATAAACATTGTATAATGTTTGTCAAAGGATAGCCTAGAAGACATATTGTAACTTAAAAAGTCAGAGTTTTAAAGAATGACATTTATATTTAACTCTAGTTGCCACACAACCAAATGGGTTTTAATAGTATTATGGCTGCCATTGCCTGGTGTCACAAGTCAGCTTCATCATGAAATGTATAAGATTTACAGGGGACAGCATTGGATGCCCCCTGTGATCAAGTTAAGCTGCACTCTCAAGGGCAGCTGTCCAGGGTTCTGACAATTTACAGATTAGGGACACAGCTGTTGTATTCCTTTTATACAAGAACTAGTGATTTAATGTACCAACCAAGGTCATTTAGATCTCCGTTCCAATAAGAGAAACAGTTCCATGCCTGTAACTGGTGCAATAAAGGAAATCTATAGAACATGCTGTCAAATACATCACTCAACAGGACATTGCACATCTGTCTAAAAAAGCCATGCTGTGTTTTATCAGCATAACAATTATGTAAGCTTCCTGTGGATGTAATCTGTGTGGAATGTTCATTGGACATTTTAGCATGACTTACTTTTCTGAGTTTATGACTTTTCTGAATTTATAACTTTAAAAAAATATATATATCTGGCCAAATGAATCCATGCCTTTGTACATATCATGAGGCTTTTCTATTTGGTATGTATTTCACTTAAAATTTCTGAGACAGAGATGGGGGATAGTAATACTACAAGTTGGCACCATGTGTATTTTTATTTTGATTTTTATGCAAGTTGTTAAAAAAAAACACAGACTTGCTTTGATGCCATCTGAAAAGAGAGACATTTACTAAAACTGGTGCACTCAGAATTTGGTGCAGCTGTGCATGATATCCAATCAATTTCTAACTTCAGCTTGTTCAATCAAGCTTTGGCAATAAAACCTGGAAGTTGATTGGTTTCTATGCACAGTGGCACTAGATTTTGCATTCTCTGGTTTTAGTAAATAACACCCATGGCGCTCCTAAAATTACAAGATTATAAATAACTGTAAATGAGTACGCTTCGAATCATTTTTGTCACTAGTTTAAAGGTTTTGTTGGGTGAAAATAAGAAATGAGTGAGTATTTATGCTATTTCATTTTGCAATATGCTGTTTATTGCGTAACGTGCATGTGTGAGCTTAGGGAAAGTCTGGGAAAAAAACATAGGAAAGTTCCCTTTTTGCCCAAGAATTTAGAGCCTTGTGTTCCAATGTGCAGATGCAAAAAATGCTTATTTTATCCACAGAAACCAATAATTTACCTCCTTTAAATTTCTACCCTGACCTGACAGCATGAGTGGAGAAGCTGATTGGCTGCCATTGGTAAACAGTCACTTATCTCAGTTCGTTTCAGTCATGAATCCCATTATGACCCAGATATGGTCAGAAATGTTAAATGATGGGATTGTAAATTTGCACCAAGCTTCCCAATGTTATCCGGTGTGAGCGCACAGATAAGCCCAGCACTACTGTTTAAGGTTCAAGGTTTAGGAAGGATGATGTTTCTGTAATAGAGATGTTGACAATTAAAAGTGCTTATTTTGACCTTTGGAAATTTGACAGCGTGTACTGATATTCTTTTTTTTATGGAAAGCAAGGGTTTTAAATTTGCAGCAGTTTTATCTGAAAACAGACATACCGCAGTGTCCATTAAATTGAATAAATGCATAGAGGGCAGAGATTATACCGGTAAAGATAGGAAATAAAGCAGATTCTTCTCCTAAGAGACTGACCTTGGCCAGTTTTCCCTATCTGTCATACGTAATACTTGCTGAAACTAAAAGCAGGCTTTTCTACTTAGGATGAACAGCAGGCAACAGCGTGGACTCCAGGTGATGCCAATTAACCAATCCCCTGTGAAATAATACAGCATATCATTTTCAAAGGAAGACCTGAGCATTGCACAAATAGCCCATCATGAACATCGAACAAGTTGGAAACATGCAAATGGGAATTACAGTATTTGTCTTTTTAAAAGGATAAATTGGATTTAAACAGTATGTCGCAGCAGTTCATATTCCAAAATCCCCATTAGGCAGGAACCAGCAGAAGAGCTTTCAATAACACACCCAACTGAGTACAGAGAATAGTCTGTCTGAATTTGCTAAGACTTTTTTATTAACCAATTCCCACTGTTAATTTAGATTATGTGAGGTCACTACTATTATTATAACTCATTTAGAATGTCTGCTCAAACTTCTGAATCAGATGAGCTTTGGGAAGGCTAACAAAAGGACGTTAGTACTATCCAAGACTGTTAAGTATGCAACAGTGTATTCCTTATTGGTCAGCTTTTCTTAACAGAAATCTGCAAGTACCTGCATCATCCAGTGCTACTCAATCTTGTGGAGTTAAACTGGATGCTATGCATAAAAGATGGTCATTTACACAAAACAGTGGGGAATCTCATCATGCTGCAATAAACAGGCATGGATGGATGTATTTACCTGAACTGGTATTTACACCAGATGGAGCCAATTCACATGAGCAAATGGTGTCTGTAAATCACTAGTTTATCGAGGCAAATCGAGTTCATCTGCAGGTTGATATTTATGAGGATCCCCAATGGAAATTCTACTTTTATTTACACTCATATGGAGATTCAGTGACAGGAGTTCACAACCCCTGTAACATCTTTGCCCTCATAAAGACATAAAATACTTCCTTAGTAGGGTAGGAATGTCATAGGAGACAGAGAATCTCACTCCATAACCCAATGTGCTCTATGCCAGAAAATAAAAAAAGGACCCCATAAGGTCAGCAGTGTAGAACAGGGATGCAGAGCTTCAACTTACAGTGAGAACCATGGACAATCTTCTTGACATGTCATGCACTTCCTGGACTTTATACATACAAGGCCTTCTTCTCATTCTGTCTATTATACAGCATTGGTTAATATATGGTAATATTTGTTAATCAGCCATATGGCTCACATCTTTGTGACTGGCCAGCTCAAGAAACTTTACTAGCAACTGCTTTATGTGTAGGACTAAGGAACACGAAAAGCAGGACATGATTCAAATCAATAGGCTGTACTCTGAAAGGCCAAACACTGCAACTGCTATAACACAGTTTTGTGTTGTTGCAATTTTTTGTTGTAGATTTTTATTTTGTTTTTTTGTTAAAAGAAGACTTTAAAGACATATGAGGGCTCCCATTGTTGGCTTCCTTCTAAAAATGCTACTTGCTTGGGAGTCTCTGGCTTTTACTCTCTAGGTCACTGACAAGTAAGCAGACCGGGAAGATCAGAATGCAGTGAGAACTCTGATGAACTTGGATTATATTGAAATCTGGGCAACTATTTTTTTCAGAAGGCCAGTAGTTGCATCTTCCATACTGCCTTAGTATTTCCTCAGGTTTCCTTCATTAAACTGCATTAAGTTTAGTAACACTTTTAAAGAGCAACTCCAAGCGACAAGTGAAAAAAAACAGTGGGCTACTATCCCAGCACACAAAGACAACCTGACAGGGTCAATGGGAGAATAAGAGTAGTATATTTCATAAAGCCTTTGCATGTTTAACTTGCTTCCAGCATCACCGGACGCATTCAAACTTCTATAGCAGGTTGTTAATGTAGGCTATGAGAGACATTCTGATACTGATATTCTTCTACATGTTAAAAGCAGAAAGTTGGGTGTCCCTACATCACAAACAGGGATATTTCTTGCTCACCAGAATACAAACGAAGGCTTAGACAGTTGCATTACAATAGTGTCTGGATGAGAAACTGGAATGCGAGCTGGTAGATTATGCTCCCTGAATATATCTCAATGGCTAATTTTCAATTTAGGTTGAAGTGTACCTTTAATAATCTAAAAAAAATTAATTTGCTCATCTATGTAATTGTTTGAAGCTATTTTAATTTTATATGGTTAAGAAAGCCATGTAGACTAAACTTGAGTCTATTTACTTTCAAATAATAAATTAGGTTTAAAATATGCCTCACAATGACTGTCCAAGGAAAATTATTTAATAGAAATGTCTGGCCAGACTTTCTAAATATAGAGTTACTTAACAAGCCTCTTCAGACTGAAGGATTTAAACAAATACTTTAGTCAACTTTCGTGTCCTCATTTAATATGTTCTTTATGCTTTGATGGTAATGATGGAACACAATGAAACCAAAAGGTTTTAACTAAAACAGGTACTACACTGACAAATATATACAAATGGATCTCTACAAGTTTCTGTACCATGTCTGCTGAACAAATCAATTTTAATATGTCTGTAAAAGGGCAGTTTAACCATTAAATTGGAGCGGAATGCACTATATGGTCAAGGTATGTGGACAATCTTCCAAATTATTGAGTTCAAGTGTTTCCAGTAAAGAGTACTGTTAGTGCTACCACATACAGTACAAATATATTTTAGACAATTGTGTGTTTCAAAGCTTGTGGCAGCAGTTTGGAAAGTCAGTTTTTAGTTCCAGGATGACTGTTCTACTGGGTTGATATACTAAAGAAAAATAGGCTGATCCCTTTGGAAGAGAATTTTTCCATAGCTTGGAGAATGATGTAAAGCTCTGCTGACTTCAACCATCTAATCATGTGTAAGCAAAAAAAAAAACCTAAAAAATAAACTTTTTTTCTTGCAAGTGATTGGGTATTTTTCGTAAAGTGAGTTTTCACTGCATTCACTAAGCTAAGGAACAATTTCCTTGCAAACCAACCCCAATGGTTTAATTGGTTTTGCATGGAGATATACAAGTGGCTTGTATATAGCCCTGACCTCAGCCCTATTGAATAATTTTGGAAATAATTAAAACGTCGATCATTGGTCTTCTTAGACAAAATCAGTACCTGACCTCAAAATCTTATGTAGCATTATAAAGCAGTAAAAATGTGGGAGGGATTTATTACTCACTGAGCAGGCACTGGCTGGGGTCAGTGAAGCTGTGATTGGAGATTAAGAAATCAGGATGCAAAGGTAGTTAACTGGGTTCATTTGGAAGGTCAGGGAGTTAAGCTAGTCCTGGCTAATACTGAGGATGTAAATTCATGTTAAATTTTTTAGGTGCTTGGGTTTTAAAATGCAGTGGAATATCAGGTAAACAGATCTTTTGGTGTTTGTTTGGCTGTATATAACCCAATGGTCATGGTACCAATTGGCAACATAGAATGTGACCAGTTGACAGCCAATGCAACAGATGCAGAAAGAATAGGAATAACAGTAACCCAGGTCTCAGGTGTTCATGGTAGGGGACATAGTAGATCAGACAGACAGGCTGTGTAGCTGAAAGTACAGACGTATAGAAAAGGGAACCAAACCAAAAGATAAAAGAGTCTAAGATATTTTTTATTGTTTGTAAATCAATCCTAAAAAAAAATCCAAATTGAATATGAATAGACCCAAGGGTTACTATAATCAGATGGATCAATGTTAAATCTGATATACACTTCTCTAGCAGTAAGTGGCATTGTATCAGACTGGCAATGGCCCAGAGGTCAGTACATCTAAGAACACTGGTGTGAAAATTAGGGTAAAAAAGTTATTATTATTATTTTAGGAAGTTAGGTGAAAATCTAGAACTTACAATGCAATATTTTCTGAAATACTACCAGAGTGAGTTTTGGTGAACTCTCATGACTTTTCAGTTGTTTACAGAGAAAAGATAGATAGATTGGAGAGGATTATTAACCATAATCTGGATGCAAGTAGAGTAGAAACAGAAACACAGGAAAGAGAGTGAGTGAAATGTAGCAAAAGTTAATTGAGAATTAGTGGAAGCTCAGGGTAGGCGGCAGCAAGAAAAGGAAAGAGGTGATTAAAACAAAGTGATCTTAAATCATATGTTAGTAAAAATATAGGAATAAATGTTAACCAATGGAGTTTCATAAACTAAGTCAATGGAGGCTAATAAAGGCTTACGTTAATCGTTATTGTAAACCTAGACTTAATGAAGTTTGGACACCACTGCTAAATGAATAATGAATGAAAGTCTACAGCATATTAAGAAACATGCAAAAAGAGAGAGAAATTTGTCTGTTTAAAGAGAATGTATATTCTTTTCAACATTATATACACATGGACACTCAAGTTTCAATAAACATCCTGCTTTCATGGGTTATTTTGACCATCTCGGTGAATGATCAAACTTGAATTGGCAAGCTGTTAATAAATTGAAGGTAACATAATTGAAGATGGCCATATATATAGTAGAATTGCAACAGATCTAATAACTGATTGGGTAATGTCAGATGGTCATGTACAAATTCAAGTAGAATTCAGTATCAAGCCATTTTGAGTGCAATTGGATGAAGATGTTCTTCACTTGAAAAGAACATAAAAGGGTTTTATGTTGTTTTGAGCTGTTACATTTTTTGCGCATTGGTTAGGTTATCTGGCTCGTGGTATTTGTCAAATGTTGATGTAGGCTTTACCTAATGGCCAAGAACAGACTTTGTGAAATGTGTCTGTTCAAAGTAATTCTAGTGACTAAATGTCCAGCCAAAATGGGGTTAACTTTTTTTGAGAAAATGGAGAAATCCTTTCAACATAATTGGAAAATAAAGGATTTTTTACAGTTTTGTGATTTTTTTTTTTTTTTTTACATTTTAGCAAAAATGTCACTGTGTGTGGTTCACTTTACACTGACACATCCAGTATCAAAAAATGTTCAGTCACATCCAGATAATCATCACGTATAAATAGTCAAATACTGAGTAGTGGAACATGTGTAGGCAATTTGACGAACATTGGCAAATCTTTCCACCTCTTCTGAACTTGAATTTAAAGATTAGTGTCTGTTTTCTGAATGTGTATGAAATGAGGGAAGAAAAACAATGCTGTAATGAAGCTGACCTTGTACAAATGTACACTAATCAGTTAAGGTTTTCTTAATCCCTTGATTAAAATCCCAAATCAGTTCCAATATTACAGAAATTATACTTTTAAAATTGTTCCCAAGAAATTGGATAATTAGAGTATAGTGCACTAGAGCATAATATGGGTGGGAGTGATTAACTAAATAGTGTAAGAAATGGGATAAGCAAAATTTAAAGATTACATTTCCCCAACAGATTTTGCAGAAATGTTGCCATTTTGGACACATGCTTCAGAGTCAATGTGATTTTGGTGGCTTTTAATCCACTGACATTATATATTATATATATATTATTGTGAGTGTTACAGAATCTTCCTTTGACTAACCTTGAATGGGCTTTTATTAAAATTAGAAAACAATACCACGTCAAAGAACACTAAATCAAATTAACCAAACTATCCTAAATATATTCACAAAACTTTCACCCTCTAAATATAAAAAAATATTTTTTTTTTCTTTCAAGTAAAGTATGCCTAAGCAGCACAATGGGAAGATGAAAACAGTAATTTATTTGGTAAATAAACTTAGCCGAAATCACTCTGCTCATACCAAGGTTGGAATTGGTGGGCATTTCAACCAGGATGGTATTAGTAGATATGAGTTAGGATGAGGGTAGTGACACTGCCCACTTCTTTGCTTCTATTTCTCTGATCCACAGTTTGAAGCTACCAATACAATTTTTGGAGATTTCGTATCTCTTTTGGTATTCAGCTCTCTTAATTCATTAGAAATCAAGTGGAGGAGCAGGTAAAATTCAGATGAGAAATAGTACAATCCCAAAATGGTAGAAGAATAGGCTGTCTGACCATGAACAGGCCAGGGCTTGGATTTTCTAGAGGAGGGATTAGTATCTACTACACCTTTGTGAACCACTGTGTTTACACATTAAAAGAAGATAAAATAAGCAAATGATGGCATTTTAAAAAGTTTAAAATGCAGTTTAAGCTTTTTTATATATAATACAGTAACAGAGTTGTTGAAGACAACCTAGAAAAACACAACCTATAAAACGTATCTGCTGCTATTGCTATTTGACAAGGTCTAGTACCGCTACTGCGGTGAATTAATGCAAGCCTTCCATGTATACAGACTATCCTCACACAGTGATGTTGTGATGTCACTGTTGTCACACAGCATCATACATCAATGAGTCATTAAATTATGTGTGCGTTATGGCTAATGCATGTAAAACATCTTTATAAATATATATTTCACAATTTTATTACATATTTGCCAGAGAATTTTCCTTCTTGTTATAATGAAATGCCCTGTTACTCTGATCAATGGCATACACATTATATTAGCTCCTAAATGTTGTGAAAACGTCAGCAGGTCTAATGGTTACAGAAGGTTGAAGTAATTCCAGTTACCATAGCACATTTTCTTGCATGTCCTTTTATGTTGGTATTATGTACAAGGAAAGGAAATGTCTGGAAGGTTTAATGCTGCCACAGACTTGGCAGTCAAAGAAATAAATTAAATTGAAGATACGGACAGAAAGGGATCTAAAAATGTCCTAGAAAGTAGTAATAACAATTATTTTCTTTACACAGTGAAAGTATTAGCTAACTGATAACATGGGTAATGTGTAATAGCTATAAATCCTAGCCAGATGATGATATCAGCCCTAGGACCCATGATACTATTCTGCTGATTCTGGACATGCCTATAATGACACTCATCTTTATCAAAGAACTATTTTCATATGCATGCATGTGTAATCAGATGTCAGAACACATGTGAGGATTTTTTTTTGTATGCAGCAGTTATTCTTACGGTTAGCCCATTGAAAAGATTCTTATATCTTATATGGACTTCAGGAGTTAAACTATTCCCCTTGGGCCATTGTGAAGGGCCACAACTGTTGTTATAAACGTCATTTATATTACACATTAGTGATTGCCCTAACTATGTATGATGGGTCCCAATAGAAAAATCTTTAGTCCCTACCCCTCATCTTTTTAATTTCCATAGTGAGGAGGCACAAACTGTTTCTTAGAATTGTAATTTATATTACACATTGGTGATTGCCATAACTATGTGTAATGAAACCCAATAGAAAATGTATTAGGCCCTACCCCTCATCTTTCTAATTTTCATCTCAAAAGCAGTTATTTTAATGGTAAAGGATAATAAGGGTCCCAAACTAAATATACGTTCTGTTTATCTGAATGTGCCTGCCCCTTGCTATTGCTACTTGTTTAAATCATTGTAGTGGCAGTTCTAGGCCCCATTCTATGGGCCTAAGGCATGCTGAATATACTTCTTGTGCCAGTTTATTGGGGAGAGAGGGGGAAGGACACCATGTCTACTTCTTCCAATGCAGGCCAGTCAAGTCCCTCCACCCCAAACTCACCCATCCACACTATATTGCCAAAAGTATTGGGCCACCCCTCAAAATAATTTGGTGGAGGGAGGATTATGGTGTGGGGTTGTTTTTCAGGGGTTGGGCTTGGCCCCTTTATTCCAGTGAAGAGAACTCTTCAGGCATCAGCATGCTAAGACATTTTGGACAATTTCATGGTTCCAACTTTGTGGGAACAGTTTGGGGATGGCCCCTTCCTGTTCCAACGTGAGTGCACAAAGCAAGGTCCATAAAGACATGGATGAGCGAGTTTGGGGTGGAGGATAGCTGCAAAGGGTGGGCCAAGTCAATATTGGACTAAGACTGGGATGCCAAAAAAAGTTCATGTGCATGTAAAGGTAGGTATCCCAATAATTTTGACAATTTAGTGTATGTCATGGGCAGAAAAGCTAAAAATGCAGCATGCAAATTTCATTGTCCATAATATGAAAAAAGCCAATGAGTAGTTTCACCACCAAAATTTGTGTTCCAAATTGAGGAACATAATGGTTCTTGAGTAAGAATGCCTTTAGGCTCACATGAGAAGACCCTACGGTGTATCATGTATACAAAGAGATTACTAGCAAAAGTGCATCCAGTATCTCCAATCCATAGTAGGGCTGCTAACTTTTCCCAAGTTCAAGGAAGCTAGATGAAACTGTTACCAAACAAATGAATGAGCCTGTTTTATTCCTATAATCAGAGTGCAAGACTACAAAAAATATAAATATAACGGGTTTAAATTTTATTCACGCTGTTCCCATTCCAAGACTGTTAATCAGTTCTCCTTCCCCTTCTCTCTGTTTAATTCTACAATTCCAGGTTATACAGTGCCACATGTTGGGTCCCACCTAATATATAAGGAATCCACTAAGACTGTATAGGGGTGTTAGGAATTGTATTAGAAAAAGTTAATTTTCACTTCAAAGTCCAGTAAGGGGAGCTAGGGAATATGGTTTATGAGTATACTCTCCATTCTCTTCTGCATACCCCAGGCCACTATTTGCAGTCAGCTTTATGAACCTACCCAGAGCTTTTTTTCTCAAGCAATAGGTGCTGTAACTCAACCACAACCCCCCAAAACCGCTCCCCCCACACACACCCTCCAAATCACATCAAATAGTGGGTGTGGTCATATTTCACAAACAGTAGAAGGGTCTTAAAGGGGCATTAAATATCAGGATTGCATTACATACAGAGTGCAGAGTTCATAGGGGTTACACACAGAGTGCAGAGCTGTCACTTGTAGACACAGAAACCAGACTTCTGTGTTTACAAGTGATTGTGGTGAGCAGGCACCAAAGTGTCTGAGCCAGAGGTGGTGGAACTAAGTTCCACCAAGTTCCCCCTGAAAAAAAGCCCTGAACCGACCATACTGTAGCTCTTACATGTACCAATACAAAATTCCTCATGCAACCCTATAGGGAAATATGTGACACCCAAGTAAATAAAAACAGCTATGAAAAGTGTTAGGACTTGATAATTATGGGAGTTACAAGTGAAGGTTCAAGCATATGGAAATCAGGGTAATTTGCTTAGCAGCCCTCATTTTCTGTATACATTTTTTCTTCTTTAAATTGTATTTTTATATAAAAAGTATTTGTCTTTTTTTTTTCTTTTTTAAAAGCAAGAAAAAAGAAAATAGGCAACACGTTGCCAAGACATATTCTATCTCCTGGAAAGGAATGGCCTAAAACCTTTTAAAAGTACAACTGGGAAAAGTATCATGTATCAAATTCTGCTGGATCCAAATCTAGTGCAAGCATGGACCAAACATGTCAAAGTATAAAATTGCACTGATTTCAGGGAGGATAATTTTAATAATTCTGGTACATTACCAGAACAGTTTTCTAGCTAAAGAACATTATAATAAATAGTCGCCAGGGAGTCTAGGACATTAATAAAAAGCAAAATCTGGGCAGCATATTTGATATGTCAGGGAATTTGCCTAGACTTCACTTGTATTTTGATATACAATGCTGCTATTTGGTTTGCATTGTCTCGGTATAATTTATTTTGTTAAAGGTGGCCTGTCATTTATAGTACACAAAATGACACAAGCTCTGCACAGGCACAACATTAATTATA
Source organism: Lithobates clamitans (assembly GCA_037952925.1). Taxonomy (NCBI): domain Eukaryota; kingdom Metazoa; phylum Chordata; class Amphibia; order Anura; family Ranidae; genus Lithobates; species Lithobates clamitans. The sequence continues at coordinate 5,026,591 of JBBGZY010000865.1, forward strand.
ATGAGTTATGTGTTACATAATTCTTAAAGAACTCTGGTCCAATTTTTTTTAAAAACGTGTACAAATATGTGTGTGTACCAAGCACCCACTCCCCTGTGCTGACTGATAGCCCTAATGATGCAGGATCTAAACAGCTGGCAGTGCAAAATGGGAAGTGTGCTTTTTTTTCCTGGTTCAGATTTACTTAGCAGTGATATGATAAGTGGGCGAACGTGCTGTACTCATGCACCAGATAAGAGTGACCTGTGTATACACACACAGTAACTGGAAGGAGTAACAGTTAAGAGCAGAAATTATGTTATATGGCCATTTTGGATCAAACAAACTTGCTTAGTAAAGTTTTTAAGGGCCTGGGTTCACCAGGCTTTTGCTCATGTCAGGGGGGTTTGGCATCCCCATATAAGTCTATATGATTGTAAAACCTACTTGAAACAAGTCAAATGCAGGTTAGAAGGAGACCAACTGCTGGTGAAATGCACTTGTCAATGAGGTCTGAGTGATCTCAGAAGCATCTCAAACCAATGTCAAACTGGTTCCATCGACACAAGCCCAAAGACCATCAATACAGGCGCTAATGCTTTTTTAAAAATATAAAATCTTCTTCCTACAGGTCCATATAAAGTTACCATCATCTTACCTGGTATACAGTATATATTGATAATTATGCGTGAGAACTTAAATAGCTTGTTTAACTTTATTAATGTTGCTTGTCACAGCAGAATCATCCCAGCATGCTCCATCTCACAACTGTCTTTGTGATACACCTACAGTATCACAGCTCAGTGTGATAAGTGTACCACAGCATTTAGCACACAGGGAGAAGATGGTGAATTCTAGGGACACTACTTCTAATAAAATGTATACTATACAGGCAGTCCCCAAGGTACAAACATACAACTTACATACGACATGTACCTAGGAACAGAGGCAGTGTGTGACGCTGGTCCTGGAAACCACAGGGCGGCCATCTTGCTGCTCATAGCATGCCGCCACCTACTGTCCGGCGGACCTGTCAGCAATCTCACATCACTGCATGGCCAGTTAACCCTTACCTATGCTAGCCAAAAACTTAAAAACATTTTTTGGCTGGAGTTACACCTGAAAAATTTACCTGTTCCAACTTAACTTCAACTTGAGAACAAACCTATAGAACCTATCTTGTTTGTAACCCGGGGACTGCCTGTATGGCCAAAAGGTTGTGCACACCTGACTATCACACCATACGTTTGTTGGAAATCACATTCCAAATTGTCCCCCTTCCCTTTGTGGATATTACAGCCTTCACTTTTTCTGGGAAGGCTTTGTACAATATTGTTGAGTGTTTCTGTGGAAATGTGTGCCATTTAGCCAGAACAGCATTTGTAAGGACAGGTACTGATGTTGGACAAGAAGACCTGGCTCACAATTGGAGTTCAATAAGGCTGAGGTCAAGGCTTTGTGCAGGCAACTGCAGTTCCTTTGCACCAAACTTGTCAAACTATGTCTAGCATTATGCACAGGGGGAAAAATGATGCTGGAAAAGAAAATGGCCTTTCCTAAACTCTTGCCATAAAGTTGGAAGCACACAGTCCCCTTAAATTATCAGTAACCTTCACTGGAACCAGCTAAACTCAATAATTTGGAAGGTGTTTGCATACTTTTGCCCATATAGGTATGGGTGATGATCAGATGTCCACAACCTTTTGGCTGTATAATTTATGTGTAACAATGACAAGGCATTGCATTTCATTTTTTGCATAGTTTGTCACATTTATGGAACATTTTGTAATTGTGCATAGAGGTCGGCATTACATCTGTATGAAAAAAAAAAAAAAGTTTTTGGAAATATTGAATAAAATTCACTTGCAAGCACAATGCCCTTATTCCATCATGTCTGCCGTAATCACATAACCGCAAAATAACGAGTGATCCTAAAATTGTAAACAACTGTGGAGAGATTGCATCAGATCTATGGCAGAACATCTGTTATTGTTTTTATGTTGCTATTTGCAAAAACTTTACACCAACACATAAGTACATACTCTAAAAACAAATCTGGACTCATCTTCCATGCTGGAGGTTTACAAACGTACAAAGTGTTTCTTTCTGCATTGATCTCACTTATCTGAGAGGACTTGGAACAGGGTAATAATCTGCAAACACCAAGTATGCAGAAAATCTAAATAAAGAGAAGTCAATTATAGGAGAGAGGCATGAGCCTGTCCAGAGTGGACACATCTGCTTAACAGGGCTTAGTTAACATTATGCATGTCCCCTTGACTAACCCATAGTGCATATCATTGCTTAACTTCATCCACAAGTGAGGTACCTAGAGGATTGTGGCTTTTGTAATCAACCCCATGCTTGGCGGACACTATTGCTTTATTAACTCAGATTTTGCCAGAAATTCAAAAAAAATAGCTCAATAGTCTAATGAGAAACATTTGTACGGTCATAACTAGGCAGATTTGGTTTCGCTACATTAAAGTAATGAACAATTTTTCAGGAGAGGTGATTTTTAAACGTCTAGCAGGGGTAACTGAGTAATTGAGGCAACGACACTGATCTCCATAGGTATGAAGGTCCTCACTGGCAAGAAGGCGTTAACAGCTAAAGCCTTTGCCTTCGTGTCAGATGGGAATGTGTCAGCTTTCACTTGTGAGTTAAAGCTTTTCCTTCCCTTGACAGAAAACATCTGGAATTTCTGCAGAAACAGATCTCTTGTATAGTGCTCTTTGAGCTTGGCGTTCACTGAAATCTTACAATAACTTAGACTGTGATTCCCTTACTAGAACAAGTTCAGCAGATATAGCCTAAAGCATGGGCAGTGAAAGTAATTTTATATAGAGCGTGCTGTACTTTGGTTTGTCACGGGCATTACTTTCCACATTACTTCCACTTTGATATCCAAACAATAGGATAAGGTAACCTATAATAGAGGCATGATTATTTTAAAAGAGAGTGCATAGAGCAACAGTGACATATATATTTTAGTGACAGCGGACAACTAGATTTGACATTTCAGCACTCTAAAAGCTGTCAATTTGAATTGTTATGATGACCTTTGAAAATGACTTTATTTTCTTTATCAGTGGTGTCCAATTTACAACCTTTTTAGTATACAACAGGGTTGTGCAGTTTGTGAAGTTTGGCCTTGGGTGCGGACCCTACCTCCTCAAATTGTCAGATGTACAGTCAATTCTATGGAGGACCTGTCAGTCACTTTTAATGCTCCCTGAGAATGCCAAAAAATACACTAGTGCAGTATACTATCACCGACTAATCTCTTTATCTGATCATGATCTTTATTGTGGACATCAGTCACTGTCATATAACAAGTTTACATACACTAGATTTGAATCTGTATAGTAAACAGTTACAAAGAACATCAATTCCTAAAAAAGCCTGTGTAATGAACACTTATCAGGCATTGAATAAGGTTATGTTACCACAGAACAACATTCAGTACCCATTTTTTTTAAACTTTGTTTAGTCTGTTAGCTATCGGATAGTCTGATCAGAACATTGCATATAACATTTCAGTCAGGGCTATGCAACACCCATTGACCATGGAAATGTGTACTGAGTTGTTTGGGTCAGTACACTCTTTCAGACTTGGCAGATATGAAAAACACAAATTGAGGCTTGTATGAACATATCCTTGGTCTATAGCTTAAAGAGAATCTGTACTTGGCCAATTCAACCGGTTCAGTTCAGTGATGGCCCCTCCAGTAGCACATGTTTATGGTCAGAGCCCTCCAACCGAGATAGATGTGAAACCACATAAAGACGCCACAAGGCTCACAACATAACATAGACCTGAGGTGTGTCCTGGTCAGCTGGTCAGTACACCAAAAAGGGAACATACCGAAGATAAGTAATGGTTGATTGTAAGAAGAGCGATGTGAAGGAAGTGCCCTGTACAGGGGATGGGAGGGAGGGTATCATGCACTGGAACCGACAAGGAACACAGGTGAGTGGGCTGCTTAAATACCCCCCCAGGCTCCTCCCATAAATTCAGGCCACCATACTGGCCATCTAATTTATCTAACTTTCACAAAAATCCTTGAGTATGAGAGACAAGTACTTCCGGGTATGGGGAAGTATTTGACTCACTCTCCTTTCTCCCATGTTCTAGAACTGGTGCATGGTGATTGGCTTCTCAGGCACCCAGTACTGTCACATGGGAGTGAAGAGCACTGTGTAAGCTCCAGGTTGTGACTTGTAGCTTACACAGTACTACCTGTCTCACTCTCACAACAGGGCGACCAAGGTCAAATGCACATAGGCAAAGCGGAAGTTAACTTTAAACATTACTCTGTTCTATAGGACATAGCGGTTAAAAAAAACCAGTAAAGGCAAAAATTTTTTTTTTATCTTATTGTATTCTATGCATTAGGATAAAAAACCTTCAGTGTGCAGCAGCCCACTCAGCCCCCTAATACTTACCCATGCCCCATCTGAATCTAGCAATGTGTACGAGTGACTTGGCTGTCCAGGACTCTCCCTTCTGATTGGCTGAGACACAGCAGCTGTGCCATTGGCTCCCGCTGCTGTCAATCAAAGTCAGTTTGCCAATGAGGAGAGAGAGGGGACAGGGCTCTATATCTGAATGGACAAACATAGCTGTGTCTCAGCTCGAGTGCCCCCATAGTAAGCTGCTTTCTGTGGGGGCACTCAACAGGTGGGAGGGGCCAGGAGCACTGGCGAGTGACCTGAGAAGAGGAGGATCTGAGCTGCTCTGTGCAAAATCACTGTACAGAGCAGGTAAGTATGACATGCTTGTTATCTTTAAAGAAAAAAAAAAAGAGGCTTTAGTATCACTTTTAGTCATGATTGCCCAACCAGTGGCCCGCGGAGCCCTCTGATGAGGCCTGCGACCTCCTGCTCTTGGGTGGCTGGTTGGCAAGCCCAGATCTCGGGTTCCAGACCCTCTGTCCCAGAGCATCAGTCTTGTGAAAGAAGCGGGCAGTAGAGGAAGCAAGCGGCTGCAGAGCAGAGCCACATAAGCCAATGCTTCCTGTTTAGTGTTGGCTCCTGTCACAGGCAGAGTGAAACCAAATGCACTCTGCCTGGCACAGAAACAGCCGGCGATATAGCTGAATGGAAGACTGTTATTAAAGGTTATTACTAAAATCACAGTGTATATATGGGCATATCTGTTCTGCATTGGTTACTGTGCTGCTTTCAAACTGATCAGCAGGTGCAGCGCAATGTACCTGTGGGTTACCTGCACTGAGTCAGATACTTCTGTAATTACCTGCGGGTTTGATGTGCTTTCTGAAAGTGCACCACACCTGCAGGTTATAATAGATGTTTATTGCTAATCCGCAGGAAAGCTGCAGGTACACTGCACTGCACCCACGGTGTGGGTAAACCGCAGCACATCAATGTGAAAACAGCCTTAGGCCCCTTTCACATGCTCAGTCCAACCCAATCGGACCCTCCGTTCAACCTCTATGGAGGGGCAAATGTAAATGGACCTGTTTCCATTTACACCTGCCTACCTCCAATTTGGTCCACTAAAAAAAAATAGAAGGAGATACTTCCAATTCCGTCTGGACGGATCAGATTGGAAGGCCCAAAGAATAGAGTGGGCTGTGTCCGTGTCCGCTCTGCAGTATGCAGAATAGACACGGACCTGTCATCTGCCTGCTCCACTCATTTGTTACCAAGTTTCTTAAATGGCCCTCGCTCTTCAAAAGGTTGGGCACCCCTTCTTTAAGTCTATGTATAGATCATGCATTGCTACTATGGCAGCATGGGCATTATTATTTACCAAATAAGGGCCGGTTCACACCGGAAATCACACAGGAACCCAGTGCCCGTTCCTGTGTGATTTACATATGACTCAGTGTGGTGCCATTTGAGCCTATTCATTTTGAATGGGCTTAAATCACACTGCACTCCACCAAAAGTAGTGTATGCACTACTTGTAGAAACTCACTGCAACTGCATCACGTGGTACTTCTGTACCATGCAATCCAGGGTAGGCAAATGCACTGCATTTGCAACCTTCATTTAGGGTGTTGTTAACCTAAAATTGACACCCACTTTAGATCGCAACTGCAGCGTGTTTTTAATGCAGTGTGGGAAATATGCAATGGGGGTTTCCTGTACCACGTTCTGCTATGAACGGGCCCTAACATCATTCTGTGTACATCATTAGTTTAGTAGAAATTATAATCTATTTCTATTTGTCAAACCAATGAGGTTAGAATCCTTGCTGAAGGACTGCTAATAAAAGAGACTGGCATATATGTATTAGCATTGTTTTGAGTACATGAGCTGCCTTACAGATGTGAATTGAGGAGGCAGAGGAACAGTAAAACACATTCACCAAGCATCATTACTTGGCTAGAATCATAAGGATTGATTTACTAAAGGCAAATAGGCTGCTCCCCTTACAAATTAAGTTGGCTTATTTACTAAATAAGGTGAATCTCTGCTAACTTCCATTATCCAATCATGTGTAGGCAAACACAGTTTTTTTATGTTTCTTACACATACATTTTCACCACGATCACTAAATCAAAGGAAACATTCCCTTGCACAGCGCTAATTCCCTTGCAAAGTGAAGAACTAGTTGCCATTAGTAAATCACCCCATAGACTTTACATGCCTTAAATGGGTAAATATGCCTTTTTACATATGTAATAACTAACGAGAAACTGAAGAAAGGAATACTGCCTTAGGAGAATTTTTTAACTTCTCTTCCAGAAAATGCTGATTGCCTGGCTGTTGGTTTGATCCATTTGCCTCATATCATATACATATATATATATGTGTGTATATAAATATATATATATATATATATATATATATATATATATATATACACATATACAGTATTTCCTTTTTACTGCTAGCTGGATAATTCTAGAAAAAAATTATGACAGTTTACACATTTTTAAAAAAGCAGCCAATAGCGTGTCCAAGCAAAACAGTGACTATACATTTATATAATGTTAAGCTTTCTCATTAGTAAAGATTACCAAAGATAAGCAATTCAGTAATTATCATGCTCTTTGTACGCAAACACTTTGCTGAAAACCTAACAAAAGGGAAATGTTTATATGGTTAATGCTTAATTTAAAACATTTGATTTTTGCTGGTGGGAAAGGCTAAGTCAATGCACTGGATTAGGTGGATGGAAAACAAATGGATTAAAGTGTAATTCCAGTCAAATTCCAACTAAGATGAAATCTACTCCGACGTCCATGCTAAGACTATTCCATATACCCTGTAAAAGAAAAGATGTGTATACTTACCCTTACCTACTCTGAAGAGCTCCGGTCCTGTCACATGATCAGCTTCCAGCACCGGCTTCAGTGTAGGGGAGGGACAGCCGACAACCGCTGCCCCATAGTAAGCCTATGGGTGACATCATCGTCCAGACTCTGCAGCCGTTGACGTCGCCTCTCCTCTGGTGCTGGGACCCAATCATGCGACCAGAGCGGCTTCAGAAAAGGTAAGTACAGACATCTTTTCTTTTACAGGGTAGATAGAATAGTCTTAGATTGGGGGTGGGTGTAGATTTAGTCTTAGTTAGAGTTTGACTGCACATATTCAGTACAGCCCGGTCTGTACAGTAGTTTGATATGACTTGAAACACTTTGGGTTTGATTCACATAAAATGGTTCTTAAGGCTCAAGGTTTAAACCTTCTGTGTGCAGAAGCCCCCCCAGCCCCCCTAATACTTACCAGAGCCCCATTGCGATCCAGCAATGTGCACAAGAGCCTCGGCTCTCCGAGACTCTCCCTTCTCATTGGCTGAGACAGCAGCGGGAGCCATTGCCTATCAATCACAGCCAGTGAGACAGTGAGAAGAGAGGGTGGGGGCAGGGCCAAACTGCGGCTCTGTGTCTGAATGGACATGCAGAGCAGAGGCTCGGGAGTGAGGCTGTTTGGGTGCCCCATAGCAAGCTGTTTGCTCTGGGGTCACTTGGCAGGAGGGAGGGGCCAGAAGTGCCAGCGGGAAACCTGAGAAGGGGAGGATCAGGGCTGCTCTGTGCAAAACCATTAAAGTATTATACATTTATACATTTTTTATTTATTTTTTTAAACTTGCCTTTAATATCACTTTAACCACCTCCCTGCCCTCCGTATAGACAAATGCCCCTCTCGTTCTGGGCCCAATGTCATATGACCAATCTCGGTAAAGAGCCAATGACCCGGCACTTTACCCATTTGATCGGCTGTGTCCAATTACAGCCAATCACATGTAAGCACAGAAGTGCCAGTAATCGGCTCTCCTCGCCTCACACTGACAGTGTGTGAGGAGAGAGAAGAGAGCTGATCAGCGGCATCTCCTCCCAGGAGAGACCTGTACAGATAATCAGGGCAGATAATCAGGGCACTGATTATCAGTGCAGCCCCAACAGTGCCCAACAGTGACACCAATCTGTGCCCATCAGTGATGCCAATTTGTGCCCATCACTGAGGCCATTCTGTGCCCATCAGTGCCTGCTCATCAGTACTGCCCATCAGTGTCCATCAGTGCCAGCCATCAGTACCCATTAGTGCCGCCCATCAGTGCCCATCAGAGCCACCTATCCATGCCATCCATCATTGCCCATAAGTGCCGCCTATGAGTGCCCATCAGTGCCGCCTATTAGTGCTGCATATATCAGTGTTGCCTATCAGTGCCCATCAGTGCTGCATATTAGTGCCTCCTCATTAGTGCCAACTCATTAGTGCCCTTCAGTGCTGTCTCATCAGTACCGCTCCATCAGTGCAGCCTATCAGTGCCCATCAGTGCAGCCTCATCAGCGCACATCAGTGAAGGAGAAAAATGTACTGATTTACAAAATTTTCTGACAGACACTAAGAAAAACTTTTTTTTTCAAAATTTTCGCGAAAAACAAAAACCAGTGGTAATTAAATACCACTGAAAGAAAGCTCTATTTGTGGGAAAAAATGATTAAAAAAATGAACTTGGGTACTGCGTTGCATGTGTGCTGAAAGCTAAAAATTGGCCTAGGCAGGAAGGGGGTAAGAGTGTCCTGTAGGCAACTGGTTAAAGCAAATTGGCTGTTCACTTTGTAAGGGAGTAGCCACTTTGCAAAGAAATTTTCACTGTGCAGGGGAATTTTTCTCAGCATGAATATGGTGAAAATCCACTTCGCAAAGAGTACCCAATCCTATTCAAGGAAAATATAAAAAACTGTTTGCACATGATTCAATAATGGAAGTCAGCAGAGCTTCACCCAGAACCGCATTCACTAAGCTAAGGGAAGATTCCTTTGTATATGTGAACTGCATATTTCCCTTTAGTAAATCAACCCCATCGCATTGAACTAACCCACAGCAACCCATAGCAATCAAAAATCAGCTTTCATGGTCTGTCTGCTCTACAATAAAGCATGTTATAAGCTTATCATAATGGTTGTTTGCACCCATATGACCGTATCTCATGTGCTTACATCAATTTCTTAAACTAGAAGTCAGAGGCATCATATATCATAAAAGAAATAGGATTTTTAAAAAAAACTGCGAAGGTTAAACGTGCCTGTGTTATATAACACGTTTATTTGAAATATCTAGAATTCCTCTTTAAGTGGTCTGTGCACAAGACTTCCCTGTAGTGTGAAATATGTTTACATGTAAGAAATACATATCTATGAAATGACATCATCCTTAATTAGTGTGAAATGTACATTTCAACCCCTCCAGCCTGCACAGCTTTGTCCAATAAACAAGACATACATTGTAAATCACTGTGAAATTCACTTTCAAATGCACTTTCTATCCATGTAAACTTGGCAGTGATTCATACACTTGCTTCCTCTAGTGACTAGATCCAGCCCTCTATGCGTGCTATAGCATTCGACTCATTCTACAACTTTATCAACTGACTTAATGCTGTGCCTAAACTCTGCTAAGTGAATTGCCAACATTCCTGATTCATCAGATGTGTTTTTTGGACCTAAAATATAGAATTCGCTTATTTTAAACTGGTATCCAAGAAGATGTGCAGTGCTAGAGGTAACAGGTATGTGTAATCTGTATGTTTTTCTGTGCATTTTTGAGTTTTTGTACTGAGGAATAGTTTCTATTTGTTGTGTCGTAAATCAATCATTATTATCTATCATTGTCTTCTATATATCATTATTATATAGGTGGTAAAACCATGTGTGGACATACCAGTCATTCATTGGCAAGGGTGCAGTAGATAGTCACAATTATGGAAAGGCTAAAATTAAGACATTTGTGAAATTTTTCATGATCAGCTTGGTGTTATGGTGTACGGTATGTATATCATAGAAAGGTGTATAAGCCCATATAGGTTGTCCCATCATGCATGGACTTACCAGTCATTATTAACTGGAAAGGGTACAGTAGGTAGTCACAATTATGGAAGGGATAAAGCTAAGACATCTGTGAACACTTTTCTTCATTAGCTTGGTGTTACCTGTTTGGTGTTACAGACTACTGTCTGCATATCATTTAAAAAGGTGTATAAGCTTATATAGGTTGTCACACAATGCATGGACATACCAGTCATTAATTGGCAAGGGTGCAATAGATAGTCACTATTATGGAAGGGATAAAACTAGGACATCTGTGAACACTTTTCTTGATCAGCTTGGTGTTACCTATTCAGTGTTACAGAATACTGTCTGCATATCATTTAGAAAGTTGTATAAGCTCACACAGGTTGTCACACCATACATGGACATACCAGTCAATAATTGGCAAAGGTTTGTTAGATAGTCAAAAACGCCATAAAAGTTCAAATTGAGACATCTGTTGACACTTTTCTTGATCAGTTTGGTGTTACATATTGGGTGATACAGAATGCTGTCTGCAAGGTGTATAAGCTCATATAGGTTGTCACACCATGCATGAACATACCTGTCATTAATTGGTGAGTGTCTGTGTTAGATGTCAAAAACGACATAAGACATAAAACTGAGGCACATTTCTTGATCAGCTTAGCGTAACCTAAGGTGCTACACAATACTGTCTGTATATCATTACAAAATGTATAGGCTCATATAGGTTATCACTTCATGCATGGACGTACCAGTTATTAATTGGAAATTGTGTAGTAGAAAATCACAAATTAGGTAAAGGATAAAACTAAAATGTCTGTTGACACCTTTCTTGATCAGCTTGGTGTTACCTGTTGGGTGTTACAGAAGCTTGTCTGTCTATCACTAGAAAGGTATATAAGCTCATTGGCAAGGGTGCAGTAGATAGTCACAATTATGTGAAGGATAAAACTAAGACATTTGTGAAACCTTTCTTGATTAGTTTGGTGTTACCTATTGGGTGTCATAGAATACTGTCTGTATGTCACTAGAAAGGTGTAGAAGCTCATAGAGGTTGTCACACCATGCATGGACATCCCGATTATTAACTGGTAAGGGTGCCATAGAAAGTCACATTTATGGAAAGGATAAAATTAAGTCATCAGTGAACACTTTTCTTCATTAATTCAGTGTTACCTAGTGGGTGTTACAGAATACTGTCTGTATATCATTGGAAAGGTGTAGAAGCTCATATAGGTTTTCACACCATGCATGGACATACCGGTCGTTATTGGCAAGTGTGTAGTAGATAATCACAATTATGGAAATGATAAAACTAAGACATCTATTGACACTTTTCTTGATCAGCTTGGTGATACCAGTTGGGTGTTACAGAATAGTTTTTATATCATTATAAAAGTTTATAAGCTTATATGGAGTGTTACACCACACTTGGACATGCCATTCATTAATGGGCATGGGTTTAGTATATAGGCACAGCTACATAAAGAATACAACTAAAACATCTGTTGACACTTTTCTTGATTAGCTTGGTGTTACCTAGTTGGCTTTGCAAATAACTGGCCACATTTCATTCATAGTTACTTTCTATGTCTAAGCCTCTGACAGTTAATAGGTCCAGAGGTTAAAAGCCAGAAATGTACCTGCTGTGTGTCTGCAAGTATATCTGACTGCAAGCCTTTCATCTCACACAGGTACTGTGTTCTGTTCACAGGGCCCCGTAATGTTTAGGATTCTTTACACTGCTTGGGAATATCAATTTCATGTGTAAACTGAGTGTTTTCACATGTGTTGATAAAAACATTAGTTACTCCCACAGTCAAGCTCTGGCTTATCCCCTGTCCTCAGTTGTAAGATCCTGTTGTGTGCATGAGTAGCTGAAGTGGGAGACACAGGAGGATATCGGGAGGACCAATGTGAGAGAGCAGGATGCTTCTAAGTAGAGTGGGGATTACCTGCAGGGCTGGTTGGAACATGTCATAGCATTCTGCAGAGGCCAGGACATGGGGGGGGGGGGGGGGTTATTTACGAAAGGCAAATACACTTTGCACTACAAGTGCAAAGTGCACTTGAAATTGCACTGAAAGTGCACTTGGAAGGGCAGTCGTTGTAAATCTGAGGGGTAGATCTGAAATGATGCTGATTTTATTATCCAATCATGTGCAAGATAAAATGTTGTTTTTTAATTTTCCTTGCATGTCCCCCTTGGATCTACAGCGACTGCACTTTAGTGCACTTGTAGTGCAAAGTGGATTAGCCTTTTGTAAATAACCCCCATAATTTCTATAAGGTATAATGTGTTAGATTGCACTAAGAATGCTAATAGAATATTTGTAAAATAGAGTATTTATAGGCTAGATTATTTTACTGCTGCTTAGTGATGCTGATTATACCCCTCATTTAGAAAGGTAATGCAAAGACTTATACCTATATGTGCAAAGCCCATTAGCTTACAAGCTACCTGTCAGATTTCAGTTTACTGTAGTGAGTTCAGTAAAAGATGACTTGGTGGTTGCTATGGGTCATGTATATGTCATTTCACCTAGGATTTGTACTTACCTATTCTACAGTGTGTTCTAGGAGCAACCATGTCTACGGTTTAATGAATTCTGATTCTTTGCTTTGGGTTATTACTGTCATATAAACCTGTGCAGGTTTCAAGCTTTAATATGCATTGCTATGGAAAATAAAGAATATGTGTAACAGGTGTTTGCATATGGAAGAATAACCTGAGCAATGTTAGAAATTGTGTTTAGTGTCTGATAAGTCAGTGCTAAACATGTCCTGCATATTAGCAAAACGTACTTTTAGGTATAACTCAAGGAAAAGCTTAGTGTGCCTAAGAAAGTGAAATGCAGAGCATTAGGTGGATATGTAGAGAATTAGAATAAAGTGCACTGCAGTGCAAAGCAACTCACCTCCTTGCAGAGTAATTTGGCAGAAGGCGAGCAGCAGGACGATGCTCCGCAGTGGAGCGGCAGGCCGTATGCTCTCCATGTCTCACAATGCCCCCGTCCCCTCACACATGCTGGGTTTTATCCCGCCGCTCAGCTCACATCCCCAATGAGGGAGGGGCAGCAAGAGACACGACGTCATTCTAACAGTGCCAACAACCCCATCCCACCCCCCCACCCCCCCTTGATATTGGGAGAGGAGGGGGAATATTTTATTTTGTTTTGTTTCCTTTTTTCCTTTTTCTTTTTTTCTTTTTTTTTTTTTTTTCTCATTTTTCTTGGCTGACGTTCTGCAATTCTGGCTGAAATAGACATGGGAGCCGAGCCAGGGAGAGGGGGGTGTAGAATTCTCCTTTCTGTGTTTATCTGTCTCTCTCATTCTCTGTTTGTCTGTCTGTCCCTCCACTGGCTTCACAGAGGATTTATCAAGTTCATTTGCTAGCTCTGTGCCTGGGCAAAAAGGCATCCAGTTTTATCAATGAACTCATCCCGTTACTTTGGAGTGCAGGTGCAAGACGTGCTCGGGGGGAAAGATGAGAAGACTGTGTGTTAGGCAGATTGTTTCCAGCATGTATGAACGTCTGCGGTTATGGGAAAAGAAAACCCTTCACTTTCATGATCTGAGAATATCAAGTTGTGAAACTATAAATCTCGGCACTGACGTTCCAAGTTATAGGACTTTCCTACTGTAAAATGAAATTTGGGCCTTTAAATTAAAAAATGTCTCCAAGACCTGTTACATGTTGTGCAGGTTATTGATAATGACTTCAAGCAGTTAGATGAGATCAGGTACAAAGGGGGTTATTTACGAAAGGCAAATCCACTTTGTACTACAAGTGCAGACTACAAGTGTAAAGTGCACTTGGAGGTGCAGTCGCTGTAAATCTGAGGGGTAGATCTGAAATGAGGGGAAGCTCTGCTGATTTTATCATCCAATCATGTGCAAGCTAAAATGCTGTTTTTTATTTTCCTTGCATGTCCCCCTCAGATCTACAGCGACTGCACTTCCAAGTGCACTTTGCACCTGTAGTTTGCACTTGTAGTGCAAAGTGGATTTGCCTTTAGTAAATAACCCCCAAAGTCCTCTAACAGACTTGATTTAGTATCCATGATGATCGCTTTCAATAAAACACAAAACGCAATTGGTGGTTTCTATACATGGAAAAATAGATGCAGAGGGTTTTTTTTTTTTTCCTTAATGTTTTACAAATGTGTAATTCTTGTTCATGGGTTTAACGTACTGTATTAGACGGACATGGTATATTGCCAACTCCGCTTGTCTCTAATAATACAGGCAAAAGGGAATGCTGGATTGCAAGAACCTCATAATATTCAACATCCCATTATCACACAAGTTCAACAGCTCCGTTATGTTTCAAATTGTTTTATATGTCTAGCTTAGGCGGCCATATGTGGGATAAAATGCTTAGTCTTGTAATGTTACATATGAGTTATGAGCAGATTTATGGCTGGATGAAAGAGGAATATGTGACCTACTCTTCCCATCACGGGGCCTTGAATACAAATCAGAGGCTTGCTATTGCCATAGCAACACACATGGCCGCTACAAGGCCCAGATGATGCAAAGTGCAAAGTCTTTCCTCACTTTAAAGTGACATGTTCCTTTACAAAATATATGCAGTGGCACAAAGTGCTAACAGAAAGCCATTATTGTCCTGTTTAAGCCATTAACCTCCCTGGCGGTTTTCCCGAGTGTGGCTCGGGGTTAAATTTCAGTACCATTATTGGTAACCCCGAGCCACACTCGGGACTGCATCTCAGGATTCTGGTGCAGTGTACTTACCTTGTCCCCAGGATCCTGCGATGTCCCCCCCGCTGTGTCCGCGGGCTCTGTCCTCCAGCCTGATCAATGGTGTCCCTAGGGGGGGGCAGAGGGGGCCCTGACCCCCCCAACATTATGCTGTGCCCCCCCAATAAAATTTTTTTTTTTTTTTTTTACAAAAAATCAATGTATAAGAGGGAGAGAGTCCCCAGTCAGCTCCTGCGGGTGATTCCTCCCCCCTCCCTCTGCTTGCTGACACTGCATAATGTGAGTGCTCACACAACCATGGCCACCCGATCTGCTCCTTCCCCTGCATCCTCATTGGCAGGGAGAAGAGCGAGTTACAGGAAGGACTCCACCAGGACTCTCAGTTACTGAAAAAACAGACTGATTTCTCCCATCCTTAGGACAGGAGAACCAGCCTGTAAATTCCAAGAGATGCCAGACCAGAGCAGTCAATAGCAAGGGCAGAACAGCAAGAGGAGGCTGGGAAACCCCACAGTGGCAGAACACCAGGGCCCGGAGGCAAGACAACCTTTGCAACCCTGATAGTTCTCCCACTGCTTTTTATCCCTATATTTTCTTGGTATGCTGGTGACATATATCTCTTGTTTTCTGCCACCCTGGGGGACCCCAATACAGTAGGAAGGGAGCTTACTGCAGAACATGTGAAAGGGCCATTGTGGGGTCGTAGTAAAGGGCCCCAGGATATATATATATATATATGCATTTTATAGTTGCCCCCCTACTTTTGTCCCTGTCCCCCCATGTGCCCCCCCTAAATATGAAAGCTGGAGACGCCACTGAGCCTGATGCCTCTGTGTGCCGGGCTCCGTTCCCTACAAACGTCGCGACGCATGGGGGCGGAGACCAGCGGCAAATTCAAAAAATAGAAAATTCATAACACATACAGTACACTGTAATCTTACAGATTGATACTGTATGAAATAATTTCCCTAATGCTTTGTCCATTGCCCTGCATGCAGTTTTATATTATAAATACTGTTCTGCCTGGAAACTGGAGATTGTCCATAGCAACCAAAAAGTGTCCCTCTATGTCAAAAGTGGTTTTAGAAAACAGCGATAGTAAATTAGAACACTTGCAGAATTGAGCGATAGTGAATCGTGGGGAAATTAATTTTATTATTAGTATATTATTATTTTTTATGATTATTTATAGTTATTTATTATATTATAAATTATGATTTTGTGTTTCAAACTTTATCCTACCCGGGATATCTTCTAGACTCTTATTTGGACAGATTTAAGTGTGTTATTGCTAAGAATTACAGGCCTACAATATAAAACGCCAAATTTCTATGCAAAACAATGTACCGCTTTAATAAATCTGACATAATCATACCGCCAGGGTAGCGACAGAAAAAGTATTGCATTTAGGTGCTTGTTCAACAACTACAGACTTAAAGTGTTACTAAACCCAGGACCCTGCATTCACTATATCTGGTCTCCCACAATACACAGAACATGGAAATGAAATTATTTTGTAAATATAAACGGCTAAATATCTTTTCTCATCAGCAGTTAGAGCAGTCTTGTGACTTCTATCAGTGCCTGGTTAAAGCTTGTAGGAGGAGTTTTCATTCTCCCCTGATTGTCCTGATTAGCCCCGTGGTGATCACATGCACTCACCCCCCCCAAAAAAAAAACTCTCTAGCAATACACACAAAACATCAGTGTCCGGCCAAGCAATGGTTAAAGCTTGTAGGATGAGTTTTCATTCTTCTCTGACTGTCCTATGAGGCTGCAGGACCCCAGATCCTCTTTCTGGAAAGTGCTGACTCGCCCCGTGCTGATCACATGCACCCTCCCAAAAAAAACCCAAAAAACTCTCTAGCAATACACACCAAGCTGAGCATGTGCAGAGTGCCTCCAAGGCTCTGTACTATCAGCAGATGGATTGGGGACAGTAAAAGAAGGGGAGGATCATAGAAGACAGGATCAAGCAGCCTTTTTACACAATATGCAGCATTATCCCGTAGGTTCCACAGTTGGTATAACAAGCATGCTTTACTGCATATACAGACTTATTTTACTGTTGTAGGTTTAGTAACACATTCAAATATATGTACACCCTCACCTTGTAAAACAATCCATTCAGTTTAGAATAGAAATGAAAGGCAAAACATTTGTGTATACATATAAAACACATTGTAAATATCCTTTTTTCCCCTTTTCTATACGTTATTACAAAGGAGGTTATTTACGAAAGGAAAATCCACTTTGCACTACAAGTGCACTTGGAAGTGGAGTCGCTGTAAATCCAAAGGGGACATGCAAGGAAGATAAAAAAATGCATTTTAGCTTGCACATGATTGGATGATAAAATCAGCAGAGCTTCCCCTCATTTCAGATCTACCCCTCAGATTTACAGCGACTGCACTTCCAAGTGTACTTGCAGTGCACTTGTAGTGCAAAGTGGATTTGTCTTTCATAAATAACTCCCCAAATATCTGTTTTTAGCTGCATAAGAAGCTCAGAGAGGTAGGGGTGGAGAAACAGAAGGACACTAATTTACCCAGTGAATGGCTGTGCAAGGGGGAGGGGTGCTTGTCAGCACAGGTCTGATCATTGGAGGAGAGCAGGCTACGTTCACAGTACAGCTAGAGATCTGACCATGCTGTGCTCTCATGACTGGTATGGTCAGTTTTTAATAAGAGAGCAGAAGGGACTGGTAGAAACACCAGAGATTTTATACAAAGAAAGCATTAAAAAGAGAACAGGATCCTTTTTTTTATACAAGTACATGGTACAGCAGCCACATATCAGGAATAAGAAATGTTGGGTTTACATGTTCTTAAAGGTTGAACTCCATTGGTAATTTAGTTGAGCCAGTCTTAAGAATTACATACATCTGTCACTCTGCACACCCAGGCATGGGGCACACTTACTTTATTCCTTTGAGCTGTCTATCTCACTTCTCCACCTCCAGTCTGTTTACTGGACAATGAAGCAGCACCATCATTACACATGTTAAATGAGCAGAGAGCTGATTTAGGAAGCAGAAAATCCAAACCAGGGAAGTAGTAGTAGATTCATCTTCCAGACTATGCAGGTTAATGGAAGATGGTGAGTGTGGGGTGCTGTGTCCCAAACAAAGCTCTGCTGCATCCACATCTCCAGTCTGCCTTTCTTTCTGAGTCTAGATCCTTCTTTTAACACTGAAAAACCCATATGAAGAGGCGGGGGGGGGGGGGGGGGGAATAGTATGTAACCCCTGAAATGCTCCTTTTAGTTTTTACGCTAAAAGGCTCCTTTCACGTGGGCCGCTGAGGGCATTAAAAACAGGCGGTTGATCCATGGTATTACCACCTCCACCCACAAGTAGACATGGTGCCGCTTGAAGCAGTACATTTTTATGGCCGCAATGCAATTTTAATGCTACATGCAAACTTTGCCAAGTGGCTCCAGTTGTCATACTCTCCCTTGTAAGTGATTGTGAGCAGCGCTTAGTTTGCATTTGCGGTGTGGTCCTGCAATGAAAAATTGTCATTCAGCACAAAAAAAAGAAAAGAAAAAACAGGCACCAGTAGGTGAAAGTATCGCCTCCAGAATGCCTGCTAACCTCTTATTACCACTCTTTGACAAGTAGATCGCTTTTCAAGCGGGCAGTAAATGATACAGCTTGTATGTAAGGAACCTAATAGGCAGATTTGGAGTTTGCAATCATATCACTGGTTTGATGCTCTTCTTCATATATTCTGATGACTCTGCAGTGTGTCAGATTAAAGCGGAGTTCCGCCTAATTTTTTTTTTTTTAAGTCAGCAGCTACAAATACTGCAGCTGCTGACTTTTAAAATAAGGACACTTACCTGTCCAGGGTGCCCGCGATGTCGGCACCCAAAGCCGACCCGTCCCATCTTCGATAAGGGAATCAGGAAGTGAAGCATTGCGGCTTTACCTCCTGGTTCCCTACTGCGCATGCGCGACCTCGCTGTGCGATCCCACTGGTCTCTGCTGTCTTCTGGGACCTGTGTGTCTCCCAGAAGACAGCGGGGGGACGGAGAAGGTGCCAGAAATGGCATAGATACCCTTGGGTGGCTCGGCTATCTATGCCCGTAAGTGGGAGCAAAATATATGTATTAGACAGGAATCTGCTCCCCCCTCCCCCCTGAAAGGTGCCAAATGTGACACCGGAGGGGGGGAGGAATCCAAAAAGCGGAAGTTTCATTTTTGAGTGGAGCTCCGCTTTAAAAATCACAATCCTTTACCAGTTAAGCAGTAAATATACAGTATATGTATGTGTATTTTCCCATTGCGAATGTGCAGCAGTGGACCTTGGTCACAATTCTTTACCAGGCAAAGCTGTAAATATATATAGATATGTGCATCGCTGGACCTTGGTCTGTAACTCTCCTCCAGCTGTGTCTGTTTGCTCCATATTGGCACTTTATGCCCATGCTCTTAGCGCAATGTTTCTCAACTCCAGTCCTCAATTACCCCCAACAGGTCATGTTTTCGGGCTTCCCATTATTTTGCACAGGTGATTTAATCAGTTTCACTGCCTTAGTAATTACCATAGCCGTTTCATCTGAGGGAAATCCTGAAAACATGACCTGCTCGGGGTACTTGAGGACTGGAGTTGAGAGTGGGGGTTATTTACTGAAGGCAAATCCACTTTGCACTACAAGTGCAAACTACAAGTGCAAAGTGCACTTGGAAGTGCAGTCACTGTAGATCCAAGGGGGACATGCAAGGAAAATAAAAAACAGCATTTTAGCTTGCACATGATTGGATGATAAAATCAGCAGAGCTTCCCCTCATTTCAGATCTACCCCTCAGATTCACAGCGACTGCACTTTCAGTGCAATTTTTAAGTGCACTTTGCACTTGTAGTTTGCAATTGTAGTGCAAAGTGAATTTGCCTTTGGTAAATAACCCCCAATGTCTTAGAGTATGCTATTAGTGAGTAAGAATTTGGCAATCTGAAAAGTAGGGTATGTACTGGCCAGAGTGGGATCACTATGATGCACTTGGCCAGCTTGAACATGTACAGCAATATATATTATACAAACTAGGAATCCCTGTTTTTTAAGCAAATGTTTGCTAGGAATATATAAGGGTATATGGTAGTGTGCAAGGAGTTAACTTCCAGTGTTAAAAATGTGGTTACATTCCTTTAAAATCTCATATATTGTACCATGTTGTATATAGGTAAGCCATTTAGGATCTGAACACAGACATATCTGCGAATTATTCTTTAATAGAACATGCTCTCTGTTTTGTAACCTTCTTGTATTTCAGTTTATATAATTCCAAAATGAGGGGAAGAATCACAGGTACTCTTGCTCCTTCTTTTATTAAACACATGGAAAAAATAGAACGACTATTTTGCTCGTCCCCACCCTTTCTCAAGTTCACAAGTGACGAAGTGACAGCAATTTTGGTCAAGTGATTTTTCTCATTAAGGCATAAAGATTTCCTGAAGGACTGGCTGGTGGCGCTGTTGCTTCTTCTGTATTCATGTTAGCAATTGGCTCTGTGGGTAAGTAAAGGTAAAGCAAATCATTTTTGAGTGCTGTGGGGGATTTGAAGCACAGCTCCAGGCAAAGAGCTGAATTGTTTAATCTAGCAACAGATTTGTAATTCTGTATAGCAAATCGTTTTATTCCCACATCTCTGCCACAATGTATAGCATAGCACATTCCTGTATAATGTGCCTGCTCATTATTACACACTGAAACAGCAATTGATGATTCCCATTTATTGTCCGATAAGTGATCACAAACCACAGGAACCCCTGGCTATGTAGCAAGGCAGAGTAGTGCAAATGAAAAGATTGACTAGACAGAATAACTTATCTGTATGAGAGCTTGCTGGGAGTGGAACCTGTTTTGCCTCTGCACTGAGAAGGCAGCCTGGAAGGATTTTATTGTTTGACATTTTCTTTGCTTGATGTACAATCCCAGCCTTCTCATTGAAAACAGAAAATGATATCAAAAACTTACTATGATGTTCCTTTCCTGGCACCAATCCTTGCCAGCATACATGCGGTTGGTATGCTGCCATGTTGGTGCCAGGAAAATTGTGTCAAATACTAACTGTAATTTTCCTTTTCTGGCGCCAATCCACGGCAGCATACATATGCTGCCATGTTGGCACCAGGAAAACCAGTAACAGTACTCCCCTCCCTTTTTAAGTCCCTTCCTGCTTCCTGACCCTGACCTAAAATGTAAACTTACCTTCAGGTACATTTTTCAAAAATCTCCCTATGCAATTCTATATCAATGAATAGTACATACAACTCGTTTTGTACATTGTTAAGTTCCTCAAATTACAGATGCAGCTGTTGGGGGGGGGGGGGGTTCCCAAAACTGCTGACCACTTATCCCCCTTCATCCTTTGCAGGACAGGCTGAACATTAGAATAATGCACCCCCTAGTGGCTGCTCCTGGCTGTTCAAGTTATGCATGTGTAAGAGCTTGCTCTCCCTGCTCCAGCTGTGCTCAGCAGCCGTCACTTTTGGGGCACCACAACCACACTGCAATAATATCATGATGCCGGTAGGCATTACAACAGCATGACAAACCAATACATGTAACATAATTAATTTCTTTAATTCTCGTCCATCACTTCTCTTCCAAAAGAGAAGAGAAATCTCATACCTATCTTACCTACAAAAACAACTTGGGTCGAGTTCAAGTATAATGCCGTGTACACACAGCCGGACTTTTCAAACAAACTTGTCTGACGGAACAAATCCGTCGGACAATTTGACCATGTGTGGGCTTCATCGGACCTGCAGCAGACCTTTTCTGTTGAAAATGTGACGGACTTTAGATTTAGAACATGTTTCAAATCTTTCCAATGGTCGAAAAATCCGTTTGTCTGTGTGCTAGTCCGACAGACGAAAAACCGACGCTAGGGCAGCTGTTGGCTACTGGCTATGAACTTCCTTATTCTAGTCCGGTCGTATGTCATCATGGTCAAATCCGTCGAACTTTGGTGTGATTGTGTGTAGACAAGTCCGATTCCATGGAAGTCCGTCGAAAAGTCAGTCGAAAGTTCGTCGAAAAGTCTGACGTGATTCAGTCCATCGAAAGTCCGCTCGTGTGTGCACAGCATAAGAAGAAAATGCAGGCATTAAAGTACAAGAGCCTGCATCCTCAGAACCCTTAATGCTGGCTCTAACAAGGCTCTAGGAGCCCATGTGGCTGGTTCACCTCTAAGCAGTTATACCTTCTTTATTCCTCCCCTGTACTCTAGCAAGTTGTAAGCTCTTGCGTGCAGAGCCCTTCCATATATTCCATAAGGGGCTGTTTAGTTTTTTTTTCACGTCTCTCATCTCACTAACTTTAATTGAAGAGCTGAGGGCTGTGTGAAATCTGAGGTCTAGTGTGAAACCAGCTAGACCCCAGACAGATTGGTTGCTAAGGTTGGTGCTCCCTAGCTAGTCAACAAAATGAATAAGCTTGGCAGTAATTTCCCCTAACAGCCAGCTTGTTTCAGCACTCCTGTTTTAAGATAAAAGCAAACAAGTCTCAGTGCTCCCATGAACCCTAATAAGCTACCTGTTACAAATCAAGGAACAGCTTGGTTTCCAAGTACTTGAGAAAAATTGTGTTTCCTTAAGAACCTTAGGTTCTGTATTGTGTTATATTAACTATATATTTAACCACTTCAGTCCCGGAAGATTTGGCTGCAGAATGACCGGGCTATTTTTTGCGATTCAGCACTGCAACGCTTTAACTGACAAGCGGCGCTGCACCCAAACAAAATTGACGTCCTTTTTTCCCACAAATAGAGTTTTTTTTTTTGGTGGTATTTGATCATCTCTACGTTTTTTATTTTTTGCGCTATAAACAAAAAAAAGAGCGACAATTTTGAGAAAAACACAATATTTTATACTTTTTGCTATAATAAATATTCCCTTTTTTTTAATAAAGCTACTTTTTTCTCAGTTTAGGCCAATATATATTCTTCTACATATTTTTGGTAATAAAAATCGCAATAAGCATATATTGATTGGTTTGTGCAAAAATTATAGCGTTTACAAAATAGGGGATAGATTTATAGCAGTTTTATTATTATTTTTTTTTTTTTACTCGCAATGGCAGCGGTCTGCGATTTTTATCAGGACTGCAACATTATGGTGGACACATCGGACACTTTTGACACATTTTCAGGACCATTGGCATTTAGACAGCGATCAGTGCTATAAAAATGCACTGATTACTGTAAAAATGTCACTGGCAGGGAAGGGATTAACACTAGGGGGGCGATCAAGGGGTTAATTATGTTCCCTGTGTGTATTTCTAACTGTGGGGGTAGGGGACTGACCTAGAGGAAATGACAGATCGTGATTCCTAGCTATTAGGAACTCACGATCTGTCTCTCTTTACAGAACAGAACAGGGATTGGTGTATTTATACACACGCGTCCCTGTTCTGCCTTTCGTGCCCGCGATCGATCATGGCCGGCGGTCGTCGCGACCGTCGGCCACGAGCATCGGCACCCCCGCAGTGCAGCGTATAGCTATGACAGCTCAAGGGATGGTGCCGACCTGCCGCCGTATAATGACGGCGGCTGGTCGGCAAGTGGTTAATGCATATTTGTCTGCTTACTGTACAGTACTGCAGAACTGTTATAACGTTACTACTATTAATAAAAATCCTTACACATTGTTGTTATGACTATGAGGATTCTAGTTTCCACCATCTGATATCAATGCACATACTGAGAGAATCACCCATAAAGACACATTAGGCCTTCAACAATACAGTAACATTTGAAGCATTCAGCAATAACCTTCCACAAACCTGGGCAACTCAAACTGAACATACCATAACAAAAATACAAAACAAGTCCAGTTCAATGTGTGTTTTGTTTCAAATGGCTCTTTATAAAGTGACATACCTCCGTAGATGCAGTTTGCCCAGTTGCCCATTGTCACCTGCTGAATTTCCATCATCCAAAGGCAGCTTAAAGTGGTAGTAAAGTTCCATTCAACACTTCTATCTACAGGTAAGCTTATCATAAAGCTTACCTATAAGTACAACGAATATCTAGGTGCACCGTTTAGGAGGTATTTAGTGTCTTTGCAGCCAGTGAAGTCACCGGCGCATGCGCAGGCGTCCCTGTATACGGCACAGGGCTCTGAAGGAATGGCAAATGCCATTCCTTCAGAGCCCTGTGCTGAAAACAGTGACTCTCGTGCACATGTCATGAGCGGGGTGACATTATCGTAGCTCAGCCTATCAAAGGACCGGAGCCTGCGAACCCAGAAGGAAGACTGGATGAAGATGAAAGCCCTGTCAGCGGTGACAGTGCACCGCTGGAAGGCTTTGTTTTAAGGTAAGTATTTTATAATGTGCTAGTATGCGATGCATACTAGCACATTATGAATTAACCTTGCAGGAAGAAGATTTTTTTTTAGTTAAATTTACTTAATTTACTTAATTCACGAGGTTGAATCCAATGCAATTTTACTTCAGATAATTGCAGTACAGATGATGGGACGGCGCAGTGGTGTAGTGGATAGCACTTTCGCCTAGCAGTGAGAAGTGTCACTGGTTCGAATCCCAACTATGACGCTACCTGCCTGGAGTTTGCATGTTCTCCCTGTGCCTGTGTGGGTTTCCTCCGGGTACTCTGGTTTCCTCCCACACTCCAAAGACATGCTGGTAGGTTACTTGGATCCTGTCTAAATTGGCCCTAGTATGTATGAATGTGAGTTAGGGACTTTAGAGTGTAAGATCCTTGAGGGTAGGGACTGATGTGAATGTACAATGTATATGTAAAGCAGTGCGTAAATTGATGGTGCTATATAAGTACCTGAAATAAATCAATGATTTTCCAGTATTTAGAAATGTAAGAAGACAATGATTTTCTTAAGTCCTGTCTCTGTGCGTACTAACGCTGACTAAAGGAGCATGGAAGAAACAGGAAGGGTCTAGCTGGGACTAAACTAACTAGCACTAAGTAGGAGGTGAGGGCAGATGGAGAAACCAATTCAGGTAAGTAAATACATTGTAATGACCCAAAACCACCACCAGATGCCAGCAAACCTTAAAGGCAATCTGATACTGTTCAATACAACACAGAAAAAATACATATAAATGGTACAGAACAATGTCACTAACTGCTATTATTATACCAACTAGTACTAGCTATATTGGGTCCTTGATAAATGCAGATCTTTAGAGACAATAACATGTTTAGCTGCAGTGAAAACTGCATACTGAAATTATCAGTAGATTCACAGATATAGGCTGAAATTGTATGTAAAGGTCACTTTCTCCCATCTCCTGACTGCATCTCTGGAGCTCAGCCACAGTGATCTTTGGGTTCTTCTTTACCTCTCTCACCAAGGCTCTTCTCCCCCGATAGCTCAGTTTGGCTGGACACCCAGCTCTAGAAAGGGTTCTGGTTGTCCCAAACGTCTTCCATTTAAGGATTATGGAGGCCACTGTGCTCTTAGGAACCTTAAGTGCAGCAGAATTTTTTTGTAACCTTGGCCAGATCTGTGCCTTGCCACAATTCTGTCTCTGAGCTCTTCAGGCAGTTCCTTTGACCTCATGATTTTCATTTGCTCTAACATGCACTGTGAGCTGTAAGGTCTTATATAGACAGGTGTGTGGCTTTCCTAATCAAGTCCAATCAGAATAATCAAACACAGCTGGACTCAAATGAAGGTGTAGAACCATCTCAAGGATGATCAGAAGAAATGGACAGCACCTGCGTTAAATATATGAGTGTCACAGCAAAGGGTCTGAATACTTAGGACCATGTGATATTTCAGTTTTTCTTTTTTAATAAATCTGCAAAAATGTCAACAATTCTGTGTTTTTCTGTCAATATGAGGTGCTGTGTGTACATTAATGAGGAAAAACATGAACTTAAATGATTTTAGCAAACGGCTTCTAAATAACAAAGAGTGAAAAATTTAAGGGGGTCTGAATACTTTCTGTCCCCACTGTATCTCTGTATTTATTGATTGCTCCTACATGCAGTTTTCACCGAAGGTAACCTACGTTTATCCATTTTCTAATTTATGCTCAGCTGGAATCACCTAGGTTTGTTACAGGTTGACTTTCGGGGTCAGTCCTATAATTTAAAGCAGACTCCCTCTCCCAAACCTTGTAGATCCACAAGTGTTCTTGAAAAGTACTTGGTTTGGTGCCATGTACTGGCATTTAATATGCTATGTTTAAATAAAGGTGAATTCTCAGGACTTTCTTAAGTAAACTTAAATGAGACCGCCACCAGCCTATTCATTTTAACTAAGCCATCTGTATGGAAGCAGGCATACATCTGTGAAAAATACTACTTAATAAGAGTTTTATTTATGTGGCTGCATGCATTTTAATATCAATTTTTGCAGTTCTATTAAATAAGAGGAAACATAATTACATACCACACATATATTGTTAATCAGAACAGAGTCTAAAGCCGCAGCTTTTATGTTTTATATATATCAATATACAGTATACTGTTGCACACCCCAACAGATTTGTCAGAAAACCTTTCCTTTCCTTTCCTTTCAGAATCAACATTTTCTATAGGACACTATACTACAAAATACTCCCACAAATGCGGGCCATTGAGTGCAACCAAGATTTGTTAATTTGCACACACAATAGTATTTTTCTTAACAAATTCATTCAAGACCATGTTGCAAAAATGAATACACACCATTGAAAAGCTTAAGCCTCGTACACACGATCGGATTTTCCAAGGGAAATGTATGATGACAATTGTTGTCGGATTTTCTGCGGACAAATATTGGATGACAGGTTTTAAAACTTTCCGCGGACAAATGTCTGTTGTACACAAGTCAAGACCTTGTCAATTTTACATTGTATTTTTTTAAATGTAACAGCCTACTTCCAAACTGTCATTTGAAGTAAAACACATAGCCAAGTATTATTCTACACATTTTTTTATTGTGCATTAAAAAAAGAAAACAAATACAATTAGACATGCTATCTGCCAATAGAACTTAACCAAAAAGTGCATTCTTTGCATTCAAAAATATAGAAAATATACCAAATCAAATCATTATTCAACCAAAAAAAATAATGTCAAAGCAATAACTCCAAGGTCAATAATAAATAACACGTTATCTCCTCTGATTCCGCAACATGTCTGGTTGATGAACGGCCTTGCAGAAACTAACTGAAAAGCGCAAACTGAAAAGTGCGAAATGAAAAGCGCGAATCAACACTCACTAAACTTCTACTAACACGAAATTAGCAGAAGGAGCCCAAAGGGTGGGACTAAAGAGCTGAAAAACCACACGTAGCACGTCACTATGTTCGTAATTGTTGGCCAACAATTGTGTGACCGTGTGTATGCAAGACAAGTTTGAGACAACGCCCTTCGGACAAAATTCCACGGTTTTGTTGTCGGAAACTCCAATAGTGTGTATGAGGCATAAGAAGCAAAGCTAAACAAAATCCTAATTACAAGAATCAAACTACAAGTGAGTCTAATTATTCATTAAACAGGTGTCCAGCAGACAGTTGATTATAAAAAAACGTTACTTAACAAAGAAAACCCTTTCCCATTTCATGCTGTCAGCAATGGCAGCACATGGAAGAGAAATGTCACAAGGCCTGAGAAAGAAAATCATTTCTTTACACAAGAAAGGTGAAGGCTACCAGAAGATAAGCAAAGCTTTACTTATCAGTCAGAATACTGTAGCAAGAGTGATACAAAAATTTACAAAGCTGGAACTGCAGCCATCTCACAGAGACGTCCAGGTTGTCCACGGAAGTTAGCACCTTGACAGGAGCGTCTTCAGATGAGAAGGGTTGAAGAAAATCGCCATGCAAGTTCACTGCAGTTAGCTAAAGAAGTAGAAAGCCAAACTGGGGTGATTGTTTCCCGTGACACAATACGGCGTACACTGCAGAGGAATGGAATGCATGGGTGTCATCCACGAAGGAATCCTCTCTTAAAGCCCATTCACAAAAATGAGTGCCCAGAACTTGCCAGGGCCCATGCTGAAAAAAAAGAAGACTACTGGGACTCTGTACTCTGGAGTGATGAGACCAAGATAAATATTTTGTGAACTGATGGCTTCAAAACTGTATGTTGTCGCAAAGGTGAGAAGTACAAAGAAAAATGCATGGTGCCTACAGCGAAACATGGTGGTGGCAGTGTCCTTCTGTGGGGCTGCATGAGTGCCCTTGGTCGTCCTGCACTTTTCCAACATGACAATGATCCAACACACAAATCTAAGGCCACTGTTGCATTTCTGAAGAAAAACAAGGTGAAAGTGATTTAGTGGCTGTATGTCTTCTGATCTGAACCCAATGGGGAATTCTGAAGAGACAAGATGAGCATCACTCTCCATCCAGCATACAGACTCTAAAAGAGGTCGTTCTTGAAGAATAGAAAAAGATAGATGTTGCAATATGTCACCAAATTGTTCACCCCATAAATAAAATAAAAATGTGTTGCGCTGTTATATCCTTATGTATAAATCACTATAAATTACTTATTAAGTGACAACATCAATAATGAAATACAAATACATCGCTGTGTACAATATTGTGAGTGCTGCTGTGCTCATATGCTGTCCTTACAAAACATGGAGGTCATGCAAAATACTAGATGTGGTAGTTTTTGATGTGGAGTGTATTCATTTTCACATCAACTAACTTAAGTAAAACTAAAGATTTGGTAATCTAAGTTATATTATTAATCTTACATTTATGTATTGAGCTAAACAAATTTTCTATAAAACTCAGTTTTGTCAAAATTTTGGAAATTGTTCTTGTGTTCATTGAGATATATTGATTACAATCTTACTATTCAAAAGGGGTGTACTCATTTATGCTGAGCACTGTATATACAGTATCTCACAAAAGTGAGTACACCCCTCACATTTTTGTAAATATTTTATTATATCTTTTTATGTGACAACACTGGAGAAATGACACTTTGCTACAATGTAAAGTAGTGAGTGTACAGCTTGTATAACAGTGTAAATTTGTTGTCCCCTCAAAATAACTCAACACAACAATAGACATTTAATGGCTGTGTGTTGAGTTATTTTGAGGGGACAGCAAATTTACACTGTTATACAAGCTGTACACTCACTACTTTACATTGTAGCAAAGTGTTATTTCTTCAGTGTTGTCACATGAAAAGATATAATAAAATATTTACAAAAATGTGAGGGGTATACTCTCTTTTGTGAGATACTGTGTATATACTGTATATATATATATATATATCAACACACAGTGACTCGTTAGTGTTACAAGGTCTCAGGTGTGAATAGGGAGCAGGTTTGTTAAATTTGGTGTTATCGCTCTCACTCTCTCATACTGGTTACTGGAAGTTCAACATGGCACCTCATGGCAGAGAACTCTCTGAGGATCTGAAAAAAAGAATTGTTCTCTACATAAAGATGACCTAGGCTATAAGAAGATTGCCAACACCCTGAAACTGAGCTGCAGCATGGTGGCCAAGACCATACAGCGGTTTAACAGGACAGGTTGCACTCAGAACAGGCCTCGCCATGGTCAACCAAAGAAGTTGAGTGCACGTGCTCAGCACCATATCCAGAGGTTGTCTTTGGGAAATAGAGGTATGAGTGCTGCCAGCGTTGCTGCAGAGGTTGAGGGGGTGGGGAGTCAGCCTGTCAGTGCTCAGACCATACGCCACACACTGCATCAAATTGGTCTGCATGGCTGTCGTCCCAGAAGGAAGCCTCTTCTAAAGATGATGAAGAAGAAAGCCTGCAAACAGTTTGCTGAAGACAAGCAGACTGAGGACATGGATTACTGGAACCTAAACCCTATTAAGCATCTGTGGGGCATCCTCAAATGGAAGGTGGAGGAGCGCAAGGTCTCTAACATCCACCAGATCTATGATGTCATCATGGAGCGGTCAGGGTTACCATCTTCCCTCAACATTTTTTATTGGCATCCTGAGAAATTACTCCTATTGAAAACTAACACAGTGAATATTTGAAAAGTATAAACATGATATGGAAACACTGACAATACCTATAACAAACTAATTTGCTTGATTTACACTTAAAAAGTCAACACAGCCCCTGACATTTACTGGCAGTTGTTAAAAAATCACTGGTTTTTACAAACTGTCAGTAAATTTACTGGCGGTTGGCAACCATGGGAGGAGTGGAAGAGGACTCCAGTGGCAACCTGTGAAGCTCTGGTGAACTCTATGCCCAAGAGGGTTAAGGCAGTGCTGGAAAATAATGGTTGCCGCACAAGATATTGACACTTTGGGCCCAGTTTGGACATTTTCACTTAGGGGTGTACTCACTTTTTTTGCCAACGATTTAGACATTAATGGCTGTGTGTTGAGTTATTTTGAGAGGACAGCAAATTTACACTTATACAAGCTGTACACTCACTACTTTACATTGTAGCAAAGTGTCATTTCTTCAGTGTTGTCAAATGAAAAGATATAAAACATTTACAAAAATGTGAGGGGTGTACTCACTTTTGTGAGATACTGTATATATATATATATATATATATATATATATATATATATAGATGCTTGTGTAAAGGCTCTGCCAAGATGTTATGATTTAATGAGTTTAATGCCATTTATTTGTGCAGTCACTGTGTTACAGGGTATCACATATTATATGATGATTATAAATGCTGTTATGTAAAGAGCAAAAATAGAAGATACATTTAATGTAGTTGAACGAGTAGGGTAAATGGCACCTTTTCTAATAAGGTGCTCTTAGAGTGGCATTTTTGCGTTGAAAAAGGTTGGATTTAAAGGGGTGCAAAAAACATCTTGCTTACTAAGTATAAATTTACCTGTGCTGTTTCAAATGCCGCTGTCTGTACAGGCGGTATGGACTCCTGCTGACTTGGCACTATCCACAGGCAGCTTAAATATTCAATAAAACTCAGAAGGTGAATCCAATGCAATTTTCCCTCAGCTAATTTCAGTACAGAGGATGTTTTTCCAATATTTTGAAGGGTAAGAAGTCAATGACTTTCCTGAGCCCTGTCTCCTCAAATGACTAACACTGATTGACGGAACATGGAAGAAATGGGCAAGATCTAGCTAGGACTGAACTAACTATCACTAAACAAGAGGGGTAGACAGAGGGTGAAACCAATATCACGTTAGTAAACAAGTTGTAGTGGCCTGAAAGCACCACTAGGTGTAAACAAACAGCGAAATAATAATAAATTGATGAAAGTGGTCACAACAGTACTCTTTTCCAGAAAACTGAATACTGTTTTCATACTAAAGCAAAATGTAAATTTGGGAGGATGTCTACAAGGGATTCATGGGGAATTGTTTCAATAAAAAGGTATCAGTAACCCTAAAAGAGATCTAAGCCTGACCACTTGCGGCACCATTCACAGAATGCCTTGTGTTTTTTTCAATGAATACAAGGCATTTTCTGGTTGGATGAGGTGGAAATTGTGACATCAGCATCCTGCCTCTGCACCTCATCAAACCAGAGAACTGCATTCATTGTGAAAATAGACCTGGAAGTTAGTGCAGATCACTGTAGTAGTGGTGCCTACTACAGTGATTTAAGCTTTCACGGGATTCCCACAGGTATGACAAATACATACTTACATTGGTCCAAGCTGTATCAACATCCTAACTATGCAAAAATATCCATACTTGGAATTCAGCCTCAACAGATCAATAGGGAAAATTCAGAAGTGCAGAACCTGCTTCCAAAACTACTCGATGACAGGACACCTCTACCAAAAATAAATGAACCTTAGGAGCAGTTCTGGAAGTAATTAGTAGAACTTGATGGATCAGATTGATTCTTCCTTTCTGGATAAAATCAGTATTTAAACATTACTTTCAAGGCAGTTTAATTGATGGAAACTGATCTAGACACTTTACTGTTCTTTAAATCTAAACATCCTCCCATATGCCCTCCTCTGTGGAAATGGCTCCTTCTCCCAGGCAGTACAATGTTTGAATTTTGTTAGACAACTGTCAGAAGTAATTTCACTATAAAAAAATGAGATAAGCATGGAGCACTGGGCTGGATCATAACATGTTTAAGCAGTGTTGATTAGTCCATTACAGAGCAACAAAAAACGAAAAAACAATCAGAGAGTTGTATGTAATGAAACCATTCAGGATTAGGTATGTTACTGTTAAGACTTTGACTGAATAGCTGGGCTGAAAACTGGTGGTTTTTAAATTGTGGTTTGGATGTAAAGATAAGGAGGGCGTGTATAGTTCCCTTTAGTGTTAAATGCATCCAAGCTGTTGCATGCAGTAGTGCACCACGTGTACCTGCAGAGATGTTAACTGTTCTAGAGCAGCAGGTCTTAGTAGGAGCAAAGAAGATAGTTTGGTTGATTTTTTGAGATGAGCTTGGTGATGTAGCTGGGGGCAAAGTTATGGATAGTTTTGTATGTTGTTCTTAATATTTTGAATTTTATTCAGAAGCCAGTGGAGGGATTGGCAGAGAAGTGTGGACACTGAACGATTAGTAGAGTAGATGAATTTGGCAGCAGCATTCATGACAATACCCCTTGATCATGTTCACACACTCTCTACCCCAACCTCACTCCAGAATACTTCCTGCTGGATTTTGCTATGCTAAGTTCTAGCTGGTACCTGAACTTGGAGACCTCCAACTGTTTTATGCCATGTTGCAGGAGGTGACAAAACTGCCCCACTTCACCTCCTCCAATCCGAGAACACTTCACATTTATTTAGAAAATGTAAAGCATTCTCTGAATAGTGTCAGTGCTGAGCAGCTGACCCCTTGTTCTTAAAATGCAGCGGGCCACGCACTCAGCACAGGACCCAGAAGCAGGTGCAGATCACTGGGGTAGCATTGTCTACTTCAGTGATTTCCCCCTTCCAGTGGCATTGGGCAGGTAAGATATATACATATAGATTGGTGCAGTTTACCCTCTCTGTAGGTGGTGCTGTGCTCTTGGCCGCTGTACAGAGGGAATGGAAGATGAGAGGAACAGTGCAGACTCCATAGGTGTCACCAATGGAGCAGTAGTCTGAACGCTGCAACACTAGGTGACCTTGTCAGCTATCTTTAGTGTGGGCAATGCTAACAAATACCAGTGCCCTGCTGTATTTGGGCCACATTTACGAGTGGCTAAAATAGGGAAAGGTACCATGCTTCTCAGGGACAGTGATTCAGCTTTAAGGCTCCCATTCGAGGAGGGACGGATTAAGGACACTGCTGTCTGCTCTGATTCCCTTCAGCCTCCAATGCAGTGACATAGGTCTTCTTCTAAGTGCCTCTTGCACCATCATCCTGCCTAACATCCACCCTCTATGCAGATGCTGATACCATACACTGTTTGGAATTGTTATGCTATGTATCTTGCTGCCGTTACTACAGGCATATTTCTAGTGCTGGTGATAAGGGTGTGACAATGGCTTATACTTAATGCTATTTTTTGCCAAAAAAAATTATATGAGTATTGGACTATCGATAGTAATAAAGAAACTTTTTTAACCTATTTGTTGTGTGATTTGTTGAGAGGGTTCCGCTATAATTGTTTTGTTTGGGATATATTTTTTGGGATGTGGTGTAGTCTTTTTATTTCTACAAGACCCCAGTTTTTTACCAGCAAAACAAACTTAAAGTGTTACTAAATCCACAACAGTAAAATGCAGTAAAGCATGCTTGTTATACTCACTGTGGAACCTAGGGGGTTAATCCTCTACATTGTGTAAAAAGGCTGTTTAATCCTGTCTTATCTGATCTTCCCCTTCTTCCACAGTCCCCAAAACATCTCCTGATAGAGCCTTGGGGGCACTCTGCACATGCTCAGTTTTGTGTGTATTCCTAGAGAGTTTTTTTTTTTGGGGGGGGGGGGGGGGGTGGGGGAGAGTGCATGTAATCAGCACAGGGCTAATCAGGACAATCAGGGGAGAATGAAAACTCCTCCTACAAGCTTTAACCAGGCACTGATAGAAGTCACAAGATTGCTCTAACTGCTGGTGAGAAAATATATTTATCAGTTTATATTTACTAAAATTATTGCATTTCCATGTTCTGTGTACTGCGGGAGACCAGATATAGTGAATGCAGGGTCCTGGGTTTAGTAACACTTTAACTTTGTTCTGTAAACTACTGATCCTGCATGCAATGGAGATGAATGTAGCACATCCCTCCAAGGAGCCGTGGTTAAACTGGGATCCCCCTCACTGCACAGCCAGGCACACTAAATTTCTCTTGAGACAGAGAACAGTCCGTGACTTTGTTTTGTTTTTTTATTAGAGGGTTATAACTTGGATAGGGATGGGCAGTTATGGGATGCCCACTTAACTTTAGCAGAACTTCAGGGACATTCTTTCTATATACAGACTCTGTATACAGCTCCACTTTATTTTCCAGTGCACACTTGCTTGCAGAACCCAACTGGATCACTGTATGAAGATCTGACAGTCACACAATCAGATTAAAGGCAATGGTCCATTACAGACAGGAACCCAAGGCCCTTTGGTTGTGTAGCAAAAAGATTACCTAGTCTAGCTTGTACTCCTCCTCCTGTGGCTAATGATCCCAGCACCACCTCTTCAGGTACTGCCAACACACCTGGCTGAAGCTGCTCCTTTACTAGCCCTCCAGGTTAACTTCTCCACTACAGTCCTCCACAGTGACACTCACCAGCCCACCCGGCTGATTCTCAGGAGATTTCCCTGTAGTGCTGATCTGCTCCTTCTGTCCTTTCTCCTTGCTCCCATGCCTCCAGGAAGAGTTTCCTCCATGTATTATGGCAGGATCCTTCCAGCACCCGAGCCCCAACCCAAGGTCACCCCCCCAGACTAGGGTCCACCCTTGTGGGCCTCCTCAGCACTCTATCTCCATCTTCCACCCGACTTCCCTTTGCTGGCATGACTCATGCCTATTTATGAAGATGCCTGCCCCCTGCCAGCCCTTTACTGGTTAGGAGGAGCCAAGCAGCTCCTCCTAACCTCCACCCACAATGTCTCAGAAGGAGGAGGCACCAGTGAGGCTGCTAGGATGAGTCATTCAGCCCTGAGTTACTGAACCCGGAACCAGATTCACACCTCAGGCTTAGCCCCGAGCTAAAGAAATTTGCCTACACTAACACCTAGCACAACTAAAGGGTGCTACATGAACAAAGGCTAGAGCTAGTTTCTGTGATGGGCTAACCTGTAATCTGAAGTTTCTGCAAAACCAATATGCATATAATGTAGTAACACCAAATATGATAAGGACGTGAAAGGCTAGAACTACATCCTTAACCTAAAGGAAACTTTTGAGGATAGAAATATGGTAGCAAACATTGATGGCTCTGTTTTTTGCAGGTTCTGCAGCTGTCATTCTCACTTTATTATCTAGGAAGACACTGCATTGGAACCAGCATGCAAGAATGAAGCTAAATTCTTGCTCTAGGTCAATGACTGATGAGATAGTGAAGACGGGATCAGAATGAGGAGCAACCCTTGAACCTGCAGCGTTCTCTTAAGAATATCCACAATTCAAGCTGATATACACTGTATATGGTTAACTAATACTTGTCACTTGAAAGCCTGCCATTCAGCTAAATAATTTCTTTATATCTTCACCCCCACAATCAAAGGTGATGTACTATTTTTTTCTGCTTTATAAATAAATATAGTAAACCCAGAGAACCCAATGAGGTTGTTATGCATTTTGTAGCAATGTTATTGCACTTTATGTGATGGTATTATGTATAGTGTGATGACATGACAACATAGAGTACTTGAATATTAAAAAATGACAAAACAAGGAACTATTTACAATTCTGGCAGTAATTTCCTGGGATGTATCTAAAAAAAAAATAATACTTTTAGCATTTCAATGTAAACATTGTATGCTTCAGGGCACTGTCAAAAACAGAGTTGCATATGTGCAAAGAGACGGGCATAGCAAGTCTGCCAATATCCTACATAAATGAGGTTGTTTGTGTAGAAATGTGTGTAGACGCATTGCATGCATGCCAAGGAGTGCTGGCACCCGCGTGTGCATGCCTAATAGCAGAACTGGCCCCCGAACACCATATTTAAGGAAGGAAGCAGTGATAGAAGACAGATAGAAGCCCTCTTGTCACCTCGGCCTCCAACCAGGTATCTGGTAGTATACATCTAAATTGGGAAATGTTTGAAAATTCCCCTGAAACTAACTTTTATCTATTAATGATGTTGTAGTGGTTCACAGAATTATCTGAGCAAGTTAGGGACCAAATGGAAGGCATTCATTCATGAATGACCTCTGTCAGTTATTCCAAATGATGCTTTTTTATGGATCTATTAATTCAGAGTATTATGGTAAGCATCCACCTCTAGGCATCTCGTACTGTGGGAGGACAGATGGAATTAACTCAAATATATTTAGTAATGAGAGTCCTATTGTTTTACATAGAGCCGTTAACTCCAGAAATCCTCTGTAAAGACTTTATTGTAGATACAGGAAAGACAATACAGGCTAACGCGTTTCGGCTGAAAGAGGATTCCTGAAGTTTCTGGCTCTCCTTACTACTTGTTTGCATCCAGTAGTTGGAGGACACGTTTGGAGCTAGAACACCCATGTTTGGATTCCAGTCATTTATCCAGGGTGTGTTTCCTTTAAGAGCTCTGTTGCTTGTCCTTATTGTTTTATGCTTTCACAAATAACACTTTCGGGTTTTATATCTTTGCTGTGCTCTCATGTTAGATGGAATACCAATATTTCATAAACAGATAAATCTGAGGCTGTGTTGTTTTCAGTGATGGGTGGTTTATATTTCAGTGATCCTATCAGTTTCACCTGCTGGTGGCGCTATCAGATCTTTGGGCCGCAGTACTGGTGTCCACCAGTGGGTGTCTCCCAGCAGTCTGGAGCCAGCATCGTCTCCTGCAATCAGGCGTCACCTGAGACTGATTGCAGGAGGTGTATATATATATATATACACTCACACGTTTGCCTTGGTATTTTCCTTGAGCCTTGACCTGTATTCCTGAATCCTGTACCTTGTGAGCTGTATTCCTGAATCCTGTACCTGTACCTTGTGTCCTGTGGTCCTGAACCCTGCATCCATCCCTGGACCCTTGTCTTGCAGACTTATCCCTTCCTCCTGTGGTCCTCTCTCTATCCCGTCCTGCTCCCTGTTCTATCTGCTTGATCTCTTGTGTATGTTTCTGGCTTAATTACGTTTATGATTTTTTCTTACTCTGTATTCACGTTTGGTTTAGAGAGTTATTATTGTGTGTCACCGTGGTTGTTTGCTGGTTTACTTTATTGTTTATGACTTATCCTTTTAATAAATCTTACTATTATTACTTTACATGCATTTTGGTCTTTCCTATTGCAGTCCACACATTTCTGGTCGCTCCGGTTTATGACATAATACCAAGGCCATCCATGACCAGAAGTGGCTGCACAAAGGAGCCATCTTGGTTCTGTTGTTTTTTGCTAAAATACATTTGGAAGTAGTTGTCTATCTTTCTTCACTGGTGACGGAGGATAATAATTATTGCTGTCAAATATTGAAGGAGTGGGCCAGGGATCAACTTTTAGAGTGTATCCGTCTTACTCATTCTTTAGTTGATCAGGGCAGTATGCTGTTTGAGCTAGCTTTGTCCAGTATTCCTAAAGGCAGTGATGACTTTTCTCCCCCCTTCAGTATGGCTCAGGTAGAATCATTAGTGTGGCTTTTGGAGGATGACTCGGCATATTTCTTTGAGCACTATTCAGCATGTTCCCAACAGGTGCTAGTGGAGTGTGAGTGTATTAACGCAGTGCAGTCTCTGCGTCAGATGGGCAGCATGTAAACTGAATTTTGTTCAGCCATTACTACAAGCATGGTTTAGATATATGGCACTTAACCTTAGTCAGCTTGCAACAACCCAGACACCTGCTGCCAGACACCTGCCTGCTCAAATGTCTCTCTCTCCATCACCTACGGCAACCCCAGTC
The DNA here is from genome assembly GCA_037952925.1 of Lithobates clamitans. Taxonomy (NCBI): domain Eukaryota; kingdom Metazoa; phylum Chordata; class Amphibia; order Anura; family Ranidae; genus Lithobates; species Lithobates clamitans. Next base: position 5,064,455 of record JBBGZY010000865.1, read on the forward strand.
TCAGCCCAATATACCCAGCTACAGTACCAACTAAGTATCAGTACCCTGTTTCTGCTTGCTGCACCTTTCCTGCCTTTAATCCATCTGCCTCTTCTCTGCTGCCTGCAACAATCCCACAAAAATTCCCCCTACCCACTGCTTACCATATTCCAGCCATTCTCTTCAATCAGCTGCATCCCTTACTTACAGCCCTGCAGTCATCTACAGAACTTCAGTGGCTAAACCAAAGAAGAAACTGAAGTTTTTCCCAACCCATACAATCCTGCCATTATCCCAGCCTGCCTCCACACCAGCCAATCTGCTTCAGCCTGCTTCCACACCAACTAATCTGATCCAGTCTCCTTCCACACCAACCGATCTGCTTCAGCCTGCTTCAACACCAGTCAATCTGCTCCAGCCTGCTTCCACACCAGTTGATCTTCTCCAGCCTGCTTCCACACCAGCCAATCAGCTCCAGCCTGCTTCCATGCCATTCAATCTGCTCCAGCCTGCTTCCACACCAGCCAATCTGCTCCAGCCTGCTTCCACACCAGCCAATCAGCTCCAGCTTGCTTCCACGCCAGTTGATCTGCTCCAGCCTGCTTCCACACCAGCCGATCTGCTCCAGCCTGCCTCTATGCCAGCTGATCTACTCCAGCCTGCCTCCATGCCAGCTGATCTGCTCCAGCCTGCTTCCACACCAGTTGATCTTCTCCAGCCTGCTTCCACACCAGCCAATCAGCTCCAGCCTGCTTCCATGCCATTCAATCTGCTCCAGCCTGCTTTCACACCAGTCAATCTGCTCCAGCCTGCTTCCACACCAGCCAATCAGCTCCAGCTTGCTTCCATGCCAGTTGATCTGCTCCAGCCTGCTTCCACACCAGCCGATCTGCTCCAGCCTGCCTCTACGCCAGCTGATCTACTCCAGCATGCTTCCATACCAGCTGATCTGCTCCAGCCTGCCTCCACACCAGCCGATCTGCTCCAACCTGCTTTCACACCAGCTGATCTGTTCCAGCCTGCTTCCACACCTGCTTATCTGCCCCAGCCTGCCTTCACGGCAAGTCATACACTCCTGCCGAACGTTTCAAAAGGCTCTGTGCAAGGGAAACGTTCTGGATTTACAATCTCGACGTCCTCTCGCCTGGGGGCTTGAATGAGGGTATCGAGATTGCCACCATATTATAGATATACATTGCTTATATTTGCTTATATACGGTATGCTTATATTCACTGCTTGTATTTTTATCATCCTTACCACAGGTTGTGTACACACAAATATATCTATTATTGTGGGGGTGGCGGGTCCACGAGTAAGTATATTCCATCCCCCGCCCCCTCCCCTTCCTCTAAACCCCCCCCCTCCCCCCCCTCCCTTTTCTCTCCCCCCCCTCCCTTTTCTCTCCCCCCTTCCCTTCCCCCCCCCTTTTTTTTTTGCCAACCCCCCCCCCTTCTTTTATCTCCCCACCCCCTGCTCCTTTTTCCCTAATTTTCCCTTGTGGACTGTGTACATTGCTAATTATGCTAATAGTATGTACCGATATTCACATTTGCATAATCACCAATTTTTAAATTTCTCGTGTATTTTATATATATATATTTTTATATATATATATATTTTTTTATATATTTTTTATCTTGCACTGGTTCATTATAATCATTATTATTATTTGTAAAGTACCATCCCGACTTTCTACTGATATACCTACATGTTTTTTTTATTCATGGTCCATATTAGTTGTTTATGCACCAGGTCTTTTCCTGCCCGTGGATGTGTGCTGGCTTTTAATTAATTTCTAATTAATTTTTTAACTTACAATTTTATGTAAAACTGTATGCTTATGTGTCTCCTATATATGAATGTACAGATACTCTATGTTAAAACCCCATATATTTATTTTTCTACCTTTGCCCCACTTCCATGTGTATCATATCTAGTGTTGCCCATAGCTGCAGTGTATCCTGATACTGTTTATCATCCTCAGCCCCGCCCCCCCCTCCTCCCAAAGACTATAAAAGGACTGCCATAACATCCGCCCCTTATGCTTGAGAAAGGAGTCACCAATAGCGCGCAGACTCGGAAACGCGTCGCATAGCTGTGACGTCACGGTCCGGCGCCGCGCTGTGCTTGCTTTCCAGGCCTCGTTCTGGCTCCCTGTACGGCCGTTACTATCTCTCTCCCACGGAGCCGTACGAGCCTCAGACGGCAGCGCGCCCGGCGATCGGCCTTTGGCGTCCCCTCTCCCCCTCCCTGGAACCCACAGACCGTTGGTCTATGTTACTCTTAAACCCACCATCTATCCGGAAGTGCCATCTGGAGACCCGAGGGAGCTCCCACCGTGTTCTGCCACCACCATCCATCCCTGCCAGGACCTGATGTGTGACCAGCACTGCACGGACTTACTGAGACTTGTGGTCCTCCAGACTCTCCTCTACTCAGAGATGCACCGGAACGCAATACTACAGTCTTCCATGTGAGTGGATATTGTTTGTTGTAAATAAATGATAATTTTTATTTTATTTTTTTTTTTTTACCACATCAGTATTCATTTTCGGGGGTGGAAGTTTCACCTTAACGGTTCAATCCTTTCCCGACACATTACTCACATCATGGTGGCTTTAATATCTTTTTTTTTTTTTTTTTTTTTTTTTCCCCCCTTCTTCCTTCCCCTCACGGTATTACCATTCCCTTTTATAACTATCTTCTTGTTGATAGCATCAAGCTGATCTATCTAATTTTTAATCATGAATCTAAACTTAACCCCCAGTTGAACCCCCCTAATCAAACCCCCTACCCTTCCCCTCCCTCCCCCTACCTCAACCTACTCCCTCACAGCAACTTAAATTTCTTTCTCCGTACTCCATCATGTTAATTGAATCCCCCTCCCACTATGGACACCACTTCTGCTGCCTATTCCTCAATCCTTCTTGCTGGGTTCCCCAGCTAGCTCTATTGAGTCCTCAAGACCTCTAGTACCCTTGGTGAGCTTTTAAATTTTTGCCACTTCTTCCATTTTTCCTCGTACTCTTCCAATTCCACTTCCTCAGTACATCCCAAATACTCTAAATTCTGGATTTCGTTTATTTTGTCGTACCATTCTTGTATTGTTGGGCATTGTTTCTCATGCCAATAGCTTACAAGCAGACTCTTAGCTGCGTTCAACATTTGAGGGACAAGTGTTCTCAAATAAGATTCCGTTGACATTCTGAAGCCGTGGAACAGACATGCCCAAGGGTCATCCGGCACCACTATTTGGGTTATCTCACAGGTGATTTTCCTAATATCGTCCCAAAATTCCCTTATCCTTGTACAGTACCACCAAACGTGTGCCGTTGTACCCAATTCCATACATCCCCTCCAGCATAGTTGTGAAATTTCGTTCTGGTATTTAGAAACTCTATCTGGGGTAATATACCATCTTGACAAGCATTTGTAATTTAGCTCAGACATTTTGTAGTTTACCGAAGTACTATGGACTCGTTTCAGTAGGGTTGAAACCTCATCTTCTTTAAGTTTTGATTTTAGTTCTGATTCCCATTTTTTGATGTATGCTGGGATGTCTGTTCCCTTCAGGTCAACTAGTATCCTATAAGTTTTTGAGATCCCCTTCTTCCCATCTTGACCGACACAGAGCTTCTCAAACGGTTTGAGGTTATCCGTCATTCTGATTGGTTGGGGGAGCGTTTCGATAAAGTTTTTTAACTGACTGTATCGCCACCTGTTAAGGGTCAGAAGGTCACTCCTACTTTTCAGGTCCTGAAATGGACATATTTTACCTTGCTGCATAACATCTTTTAGCTGAGCTCCTCCTTGCAGTATCCATCTCCCACATACATTCTCCATTCCCGGTGCAAAAAACTCGGTGTCCCTCAGAGGGATCAAAGGGGAGTTATACTCCCATTTTTCCCTCCTGTGCAAATTATCCCATACTTTCAAAGTATGCCTAGTGATACTGTGTGTCTCGAAACTTAGTTTCCTATAGTGTGAAGGTATCCAAATAACTTTACTTAACTCTACTTTGCTAGTTGTATTTTCCATTTTAACCCACCTCTTCTCATTGTTTCCTTTTGCCCAGTCTATAATTCTAGATAGGGTAATAGCTTCGTGATATAATCTAATGTCCGGTGCTCCCCACCCCCCTTTCTCTTTATCCCTTGCCAAAGTGTCATAGCTTATGCGTGCCTTTTTCCCCCTCCAAACAAATTTAATAATAAGAGACTGCAGTTTTTTGAGATATACTTGTGGAAGCGGAACTGGTAACATCTGCATTTTAAATAAAATCTTTGGTAAGATTGCCATTTTAACAATATTAATTCTTCCCCCCCATGACAACTGTCCTCTTGTGATTTTATTCAACTCCTTCTTGATCTCATTTAGGAGGGGAATAAAGTTGGCCTGAAACAGTGACTCTCTATTTCCTGTTATTTTTACCCCAAGATAATTTATCTCCTTTTTCCCCCATAAAAAGGGGAATTCTTTGTGGACTATATGATCTTTTTTGTCAATCTTGATTTCTAATATTTCAGATTTAATTGGATTAATCTTAAAGTTTGATATTTCCCCGTAATCTTTCAGAGTTTTTAACAGGTTAGGAAGAGTTATTCTAGGTCTAGTAATATACAACAAAATGTCATCTGCAAAAGCAGCCAGTTTGTGTTCTTCCTGACCGTCCGAAACCCCCGAGATATCCGGATTGAGCCTTATCCGTTCGAGCAAGGGCTCAAGCGTCAGTACAAACAAAAGAGGGGACAATGGGCAGCCCTGTCTTGTTCCGTTTGACATTTTAAATGATTCTGACAGCGCTCCATTGACCTTAACCTTTGCTGAGGGTCGTGTGTACAGTGCCTTTATCCTTCTAATCATATTTGGTCCGAATCCTATTTCCTCCAGCGCACTGAACATGAAGCCCCAGTCTACCCTGTCGAAAGCTTTCTCAGCGTCTACTGACAGGAGTAGACCTGGGGCTCCGCTGTCTCTCATTTTTTGAATTACCATAAGTGTTCTAATCCCATTGTCGCGTCCCTCCCTACCCGGGATAAATCCCGCCTGGTCTGGGTGTATCATATTATTTAAAATATGCTTCACTCTCCCAGCCAATATTTTCGCAAACAGTTTCGTGTCTGCGTTGAGGAGCGCTATTGGCCTATAGCTGGAACAGAGAGTACTGTCCTTACCCTCCTTCAAAATAATGGCAATAATTGCCTCTGACGCTTCTTTCCCCATCTCCCACTTCGTGCCTATCCCATTCATATACGTACAGAGTTTAGGAATTAGGAGATCTTGGAACCTTTTATAGTATAATACTGAGAAACCATCAGGCCCGGGACTTTTCCCTACTGACGTCTCCCTCAAAGTTTTTTTAATTTCCTCTTCCGTAATGGGACCCTCCAGTAGATTGTAAGTATCTTCTTCTATTTTCCTTAGACCGAGTTCCTGAAAGAAGACTTTAGTTCTTTCCCTTTTTTTTTCTGTCTCTCTTTTTGAGGTAGTACTATTGATCGAATACAGTCCCTCATAATATTTTTGGAAAACTTTGGCAATTTCTCCTGTTTTATATTTTACCTCCCCTTCTAGGGTCCTGATTTTCTCAATATAGTTGTTGGACTTCCTTTTTTTTAGGATCTTTGCCAAGAACTTCCCCGGTTTATTACCTCCTATATATCTCTCTTTCTTTAATATATTGTAAATTTCTCGCGTGTCTTGTTCTATTAGGGTTCTCATGGCCTCTCTTTTGTTATGGAGTCTAAGGAGTACCTCCTTCCCCCCCTCTTTTTTATGGATCTGCTCAAGTTCCTCTATTTCACTCATGATAGCAAGTTTATCTTCCCTTCTCTTTCTCTTCTTTTCCGCACCTGCCTTAATCAGGATCCCCCTAATATAGGCTTTGTGGGCCTCCCATATTATTGACTCTGGAACTTCAGCTGTTTCGTTAGTTTTAAAATAAAACTCAAGTTCCCTCGACACCAAGTCCCGAGTCTCTTTGTCATTTAGTAGTTCTTCGTTTAACTTCCAACTAAAGCTCTTGTTGTGGGTCTGTTTCATGTTTACCGTCAAGTCTACAGGCGCGTGATCAGAGAAAGTCACCACCCCTATCTCTGAACTAACGATCTCCTCCAACCGGGAATGCTCAATCAAAAAAAAGTCCAATCTAGAATAAGTCCCATGAACATGGGAAAAGAACGTATAATCTCTACTGTCGGCATGTAGCGTCCTCCACACATCCACCATTTGACACTGGTGCATTTTCTTTCTCACTCTACTGACCCAGACCGAACTTGCCCCCTGCACATGGGACGATTTATCCTTTTCTGGCTCTAAACATAGATTAAAGTCCCCAGCCATTATAGCTAGTCCTTCCTTAAACTCGGTAAATTCTGACAACCTCCTGATCATAAAGTTATGTGGGTTTTTGTTTGGGCCGTAAATATTTGCCAGTGAACATTCGACGCCATTGAGTTTCCCTTTTAGGAACAAAAACCGACCCTCTGGATCCGTCCTTCTCTCATGAAGCTCGAATCTTACTCCATTGGCAAACCCAATGGCTACTCCTTTTGCACGTGGTGTGGATGAGTCACCATAAAACCAAACTGGGAAGTCCTTGGAGAATATTTTTTGGTTCTTCTCCAGGAGAAAATGAGTCTCCTGAAGAAAAACCACGTCCGCCCCCCTGAATCTCAGTTCCTGCAGAATATTGATACACTTCACCCTCGCGTTCAGACCTCGTACATTATATGAGATTATTTTAATATTGCTCATCTAACCTACAGGAGTTCTTTCCTTGTCCCTGCAGCAGAGTGGTGTCCAGGGGATTCAAAATTCAAAATTCGTCGCTGTGTTTTCCTACCTGCCCTCCCCTCCTTCCAAATCCCCCATCCCTTTCCCTCCCCCTCCCTCCCACCTCTCCCAGAGCCCACCCCGCACCCCCCTCCCTCCCCTCCACCCATGGGGAAATTAAGCCCTCTCGTGGCCCAATAGAAAAACCGTGGCTCCTCCATCTCCACCCGCCCCTTCGGTTCTACCCCTGAGGTTGAGATCGGACTGGGCCACCCCTTTCGCAATGCTCCCCCTAATATTGGGGGGTGCCCAGGCCTGGTTGGTCCCCCCCCTCCCCCCCCCCCTCCACTCCCCCCCCCCCACCCCCCACCCACCCTCAAATCTCAGTTTAGCCTTATTTAACTAGGTCTTAAGACTGATCTATTAAGGTTTTCTCATTTTAAATATTGGCTTCCAGGCCTGCTGCATCCCTTGAACTTCTGCGTCCCCAGTTTTAACCCACCACCCCGGTATTTCAACCAGGGGAACCTCTAATCGATCACAGAATTTAGCTGTTTCTTCTGGGGATCTTAAAGTGGCTGATCTGCCATCTTTACGACCAGTAAGGCAGGCTGGGAACCCCCATGAATAATGGACATTATGAGCGTTTAGCTGTTCAAGGAGTGGTTTTAGTATTCTTCTCCTAGCAAGTGTTTCTGCTGCCAGGTCCGGAAATATCTGCAACTTTGTCTCGCCGTACTTCACTGGATATTTCTTTTTCAGATTTTCCTTGACTTTCTCTTTGTCACTATACTTGTGAAATCTTGCGATGACGTCTCTAGGGACCTCACCCTTTATTTCTACCGGTTTTCTTATCCTGTGTATTCTCTCGAACTTTATTTTTTTCGCATTCTCCGGGGTGTATACCATTTTCCCAAATATATCGTCCATCACTCCTTGAAGGTCTTCTGTTCCCCCTTGTGGTTCCGGCAAGCCCCTGATCCGTAAATTCTTCCTTCTACTTCTGTTTTCCTGGTCTTCCGCTCTATAACGGAGATTCCTCTGTTCTCTTTGTAGCTCTTCCATCTGGGATTTAAGTTCCTTTATCTCTTCATTTTGTTTGTCCATCTTTGTTTCTGCTTCTTCCACTCTTTGCAACATATGATTCATCTCTTCTCGGAGAGAGCCTATTTCCCCTTTTATAGTTACTTCCAGTTTGGCAAACATTTCCGCCATTTCACTTTTAGTGGGGAGTAGTTTTTTTTGCAGGGGTTCCATTGTTGCCTCTTCGGTTATTTCGCTGCTCCCTATGTGGATATCTGCCTCTACCGTCTGTCTTCTTGTCCCTATCCTAGGAGTGCATTCAGGTGTTTTGGTTTTGGATTCTTTTTGTTTGCCTGGACTATTCTTGCCGGAATCCTGCACCATGTACTTTCTGATGGTTCCCGGGCTTGCACTTGTCCTGGGTGGGTTAGATGTATTAGCAGACGATCCTTTCGTGGTTTTACCTTTCATTTCTTTCCTAAGGCTGCTCTTTAGTCAAATTTTTTTGCCCTGTTCCAAGGGCTCACTTCCAGGGCCCAAGATGCTCCTACTTCCTTTAACAGAAAAGGCCCAGACTTGTGATATCTATCAAAGGAGGGCTCCTGAATCACTATACAAACGTCACCATCGACTAGGATAGCCACCCAAACAATTTACTCGACTTAATTGCTGCTGCTTGGTGGCTAGACAGCTCTCTGGCTTCCCTCTGTATAGTTAGGGCCGTCTTATCCGGATAGGTCAGCACTCTGAAAATTAATTTTTATAACTGTCCCCTCCTTTTTTTTTTTTTTTTTTCCCCTGTAGCACTGGTCCGGCCGGACCGGGTGGTAAATCCCGCCCCCCCAGCAGGGTGCCCCCTGTAAAGCGTTCAGTCCTTCTGCTCTCACGGGGGTTCTCACAGGGGCGTCGACCTCCTCCCCTAGGCTATATATTAGCAATGAGGGATGAAAAAATATGTTGATACCATGAGACAGCCTTTTAACTCGGAATGAATATTTATACAACCGGGTCCACAATTATACTCTATGTGTAGATATGTAACACAGGTGTTCCTTGGTGTGTGGTCAGCCAGTTTTTCCTCTATGCCCCACTTGAGTTATGACAGTCCTCTTTATTAAATATATATATATATTTTTTTTTTTTTTTTTTCCCCTATATGTGGATAGGGCTGTTCCTCTTTCCTCCAGGCCCAAAGATGTTGTATTATATGTGGTCATGAGGTGCAGGTTTAAATATAATTTACTTAAGCGCTCCTATTTTTTTTTTTCCTTTTTCCTTTTTAAAATAATATCCTTTACCTCTGGGGGCGGAGCCTCTAGAACACAACCATTAGGCCAAGTTTATACAGTGTCTAACGATTTTTAACTGTAATATGGGATACATCATTTTCACCAAAATATTCAATCCACAGTATAAAACCAAGTGCACAAACCAGAGATAAAGTTTAAAACTACCTGCCCGTCTTCATCTCTCTCCGTTCTGTTCTGGTGGCTGTTGATTATTCCTTTGTTACCTTCGATTATTCCCCTTGTTGGGATGAAACTGGGGTTAACAGCACTTACCCCTTCCTGCGGTTTCCAGACTTTCTCCCGGCTCTTTCCTTTAGTATTTTTTAATTTAATTTTTGAATTTTTATTTTTTCCAGTTTGGGAATTATTTTTTTTTTTTTTTTGAAAGTCCAATCTTTTTTACCTTACTCCCGGCCAAAAGACGGGTGCACTCAGCTCCCTGCCGCTTTCGATCCCCTTACTCAGCTGTGCAGCGTCTTCATAGCGACGGCGTTCCCGTATAGGCAGAGGGTGGACGAAGGGGCAGTGGAGGTTGATGCAGGCTACGAGGGGGCTATGAACCACCAGTCATCAGCGGTGCAGCCGGAGCGGGCAGACTGATGCGAGCAACGGGGAGGCTGTGAACCGCCAGTCATCAGCGGTGCAGATGGAGCGGGCAGACTGATGCGGGCTACGAGGAGGCTGTAAACCGCCAGTCCTCAGCAGTGCAGACGGAGCGGGCAGACTGATGCGGGCTACAAGGAGGCTGTGAACCGCCAGTCATCAGCGGTGCAAACGGAGCAGGCAGACGGCCAGAAGGTCAGCTCCCCCATGGAGGGATGCAGCGTGGCAGGGGGGGGTAGACGAGCAGCAGAGCGGACGAGAGAGGGGACGCGCCGGCCCTAGCTATGCATAGGACGGCGTCTCGGGGAGAGGATCCAAGCCTCCCGGGCTCAGCATCGCGTCAGGTAAGCCGCCCACATCCGACTCCTCCCTCCCGTAAATAAATGATTATTGATATATACTCAGAGGCGCCCCTCTCCCTTGTTTTATCTTCCTCAGCCTATTGGACCTTGCTTCTGGTCTTTTTTTGGTGGCAGCCCTGATTGACTTTCTCCTGTATATACATCTATATACATCTATATATACCAACCCTGCCATTGGACTATTTAGGATCTGTTTTGTGAGGTATACCTGCTTTGCGCCTTTTTACTTGTTTTTTTGCCTTCACGCCAGCCGATCTGCTCCATGCCTGCCTCCATGCCAGCTGATCTGCTCCAGCCTGCCTCCATGCCAGCCAATCTGCTCCAGCCTGCCTCCACACCAGCCATTCTGCTCCAGCCTGCCTCCATGCCAGCCGATCTGCACCAGTCTTCCTCCATGCCAGCCGATCTGCTCCAGTCTACCTCCATGCCAGCTAAATTGCTCCAGTCTGCCTCCATGCCAACTGATCTGCTCCAGTCTGCCTCCATGCCAGCCGATCTGCTTCAGTCTGCCACCACTCCAGCTGATCCACTCCAACCTGCCTCTATGATTTCCAATGGGGTCAGGTTAGCCTCTGATGGTCCTGAACCTAACCCTGCCAACCTTCTGCCTGCTGTCCGACCTGATGCTCCAGTATTTGCTGTTCAGCCTGATGTTCCAGTGCCCATGTTCCAGCCTGATGTTCTGGTGCCCATGTTCCAGTGCCCACGGTTCAGCCTAATGTTACACTGCTTCCACGCCAGTCGATCTGCTCCAGCCTGCTTCTGCACCAGTTGATCTTCTCCAGCCTGCTTCCACACCAGCCAATCAGCTCCAGCCTGCTTCCACGCCATTCAATCTGCTCCAGCCTGCTTCCACACCAGCCGATCTGCTTCAGCCTGCTTCCACACCAGCCAATCAGCTCCAGCCTGCTTCCTCGCCAGTTGATCTGCTCCAATCTGCTTCCATGCCAGCCGATCTGCTCCAGCATGCTTCCATACCAGCTGATCTGCTCCAGCCTGCCTCCACACCAGCCGATCTGCTCCAACCTACTTTCACACCAGCCGATTTGTTCCAGCCTGCTTCCACATGTGCTGATCTGCCCCAGCCTTCCTTCATGCTAGTCGATCTGCTCCAGCCTGCCTCCATGCCAGCTGATCTGCTCCAGCCTGCCTCTATGCCAGCCGATCTGCTCCAGCCTTCCTCCATGCCAGCTGATCTGCTCAAGCCTGCCTCCACACCAGCCGATCTGCTCCAGCATGCCTCTACAGCAGCCGATCTGCTCCAGCCTGCTTCCACACCAGCCAATCAGCTCAAGCCTGCTTCCACGATAGTCGATTTGCTCCAGCCTGCTTCCACACCAGCCGATCTGCTTCAGCCTGCCTCTATGCCAGCCAATCTGCTCCAGTCTGCTTCCATGCCAGCCAATCTGCTCCAGCATGCTTCTATACCAGCTGATCTGCTCCAGCCTGCCTCCACACCAGCCGATCTGCTCCAACCTGCTTTCACACCAGCCAATCTGTTCCAGCCTGCTTCCACACCTGCTGATCTGCCCCAGCCTGCCTTCATGCCAGCCGATCTGCTCCAGCCTGCCTCCATGCCAGCCGATCTGCTCCAGCCTGCCTCAATACCAGCCGATCTGCTCCAGCCTGCCTCCACGCCAGCCGATCTGCTCCAGTCTGCCTCCATGCCAGCCGATCTGCTCCAGTCTACCTCCATGCTAGCTAATCTGCTCCAGTCTGCCTCCATGCCAACTGATCTGCTTCAGTCTGCCTCCATGCCAGCCAATCTGCTCCAGTCTGCCTCCACTCCAGCTGATCCACTCCAACCTGCCTCCATGATTGTTCAGCCTGATGTTCCGTGCCCATTTTCCAGCCTGATGTTCTGGTGCCCATGTTCCAGTGCCCACGGTTCAGCCTAATGTTCCAGAGCCCACGGCACCGCCTGATGTTCCAGTGCCCACAGCCCTACCTGATGTTCTGGTGCCCGCTGCTCAGCCTGATGTTCCAGTGCCTGCTCTCCAGTCTGATGATTCTATGCTTGATGATCCAGTTCCTGATGCCCGGCCCGATGTTCCAGTGCCTGCTACCCGGTCTGATGTTCCAGTCCCTGCGGTCAAGTCTGATGATCTGATGCCCAATGTCCGGCTTGAGGATCCAGTTCCTGACGCTCAGCATGACATTCCAGTGACTGCTTTTCGGCCTGATGCTGCAGTGCCCGTTGTCTGGCCTGCTGTTCCAGTGCCCGCTGCCCAGCCTGATGTTCAAATGTCTGTTGTCCAGTGTGATGATCCGATGCCCGATGTCCGGCCTGATGATCCAGTTCCTGACGCCCGGCCTGATGTTCCAGCGCCTGCTCTCCAGTCGGATGATCCGATGCCTGATGTCCAGCTTGATGTGCCTCTGCCCGCTGCCCAGCTTGATGTGCCTCTGCCCGCTGCCCAGCTTGATGTGCCTCTGCCAGCGGCCCAGCTTGATGTGCCTCTGCCCGCAGCGCTGCTCAATGTGCCTCTGTCTGTTGCCACAGCTGCAACTACAACGGTGCTGTCAGATCTTTGGGCCTCAGTACTGGTGTCCACCAGTGGGTGTCTCTCGGCAGTATGGAGCCGACATCATCTCCTGCAATCAGGCGTTACCTGGGACTGATTGCAGGAGATGCTTACACATTTGCCTTGGTATTTTCTTTGAGCCCTGACCTGTATTCCTAAAACCTGTACTTTGTGACCTGTATTCCTGAATCCTGTACCTGTACCTTGTGTCCTGTATTCCTGAACCCTGCATCCATCCCTGGACCCCTGTCTTGCAGACTTATCCCTTCCTCCTGTTGTTCTCTCCCTGTCCCGTCCTGCTCCCTGTTCTATTTGATTGATCTCTTGTGTATGACCCTGACTTGATTACTTTTATGTGTATTTCTTACTCCTGTATTCACATTTGGTTTAGAGAGTTATTATTGTGTGTCACCATGATGGTTTGCTGGTTTGCTTTATTGTTTATGACTTATCTTTTTAATAAATCTTACTATTATTACTTTACATGCGTTTTGGTCTTCCCTATTGCAGTCCACACATTTCTGGTTGCACTGGTTTATGACAGATCCTATTATTGGTTTATGCCCACTTTCCTGCACATATCAGAGATAAAAAGCCTTTGTGGAACATGTTTTTAAAATTTATAGATTTCTGGCTAATATGACGATTTATTCTTTGTATTCTTTTTTTATTCATAGGAATATGTACTTTGCTTTTGGCTTCTTTTGGTATTTACAAAAATAGACAAATATCAGTAAGAAACTATTCATAAAAAAGAAATATAGCAAAGAGATGGGATTTTTGGGGGGCTCTCTCCCATATTGACATGCTGCTGCCCCTTGCATACATATCAGCTGTAAGTAGTAATGCAGTTCTGCTTTGCATGAGTATTTGTATTTTTAATGTTATGTGCTAATTTGTGTGTAGCTTTTATATTATCAGCACTACAACCATTCCTGATGAAGCTTTACTGCGAAATGTTTTGAGAACTCACATCCGGATTAATATGTTATGTCTAGATTTCAAGCCTTATGCCCCGTACACACGCTCGGAAATTGATCGGACATTCCGACAACAAAATCCTAGGATTTTTTCCGACGGATGTTGGCTCAAACTTGCTTTGCATACACACGGTCACACAAAGTTGTCGGAAAATCCGATCATTCTGAACTCGGTGACGTAAAACACATACGTCGGGACTATAAACGGGGCAGTAGCCAATAGCTTTCATCTCTTTATTTATTCTAAGCATGCGTGACACTTGCGTCGGATTTGTGTACACACGATCGGAAATTCCGACAACGGATTTTGTTGTCGGAAAATTTTATAGCCTGCTCTCAAATTTTGTGTGTCGGAAAATCTGATGGAAAATGTGTGATGGAGCCTACACACAGTCGGAATTTCCCACAACAAGGTCCTATCACACATTTTCCGTCTGAAAATCCGACCGTGTGTACGGGGCATTACACTCTCAAATTGAAAGGCTCTAATATACAACCTATTTATGAGCAACGATTGGATGTGATATGATGTCTGATAAATGTTACTGTATGTGGGTTTTGACACAGTAATGCTCTTTTTATATTACTTTTAACATTTATATTCAATAAAATTTTGTTTTTATGCTTTAAGTGAGGTCCTTTCCTGAGATTTGCACATTAAAATCCCATCTCTTTGCTATATTTCTTTTTTATGAATCCTGTGGGAATATAGCACATAGTGTAGCCCTTGAGAATATATTTAGATCATAAAAAAAGAGTTTTTTTTGTAAAACAATGGATTGCTGGAGCATGACTTTGGTTTACATTTGGTTTACATTTCCAACATGGAGCTAAATAACAGCAACACTAATACAGACATGGGGATAAGGTTGCATGTTGATGTTCTAGCCCAGAGGTGGTCTGCCTTTTTAAAGCTGGGATTCATAGGGTTGGTTTGGCAATGTTCTGGTTTTAAATTTTTTAAATTTTTTCTGGGATTAAATGTCACTGTTCCCAATACACTTTATTACATATTTGGCATTCTAGGTAACCTCCAAAACAGGTGCTAGAGCTCCATGTGGGAACCTAGCCCACAGGCAACACACTAGAGAGTAGTCGCACCCCCCTTGCATCTAGAGTGTTTAATCACATAGTAGATTAAGCCATCTAATAATGGATGTAAATCACAGAGGTTCTAGTGCTCTGTTATGATTAAATATTTGGTATCAGCAGCCTTTTTTTCTCTTTAGGACGCAATGCAATGTCACGCCATGCAGCCTAATGATCAATTTTTCAGATCATTAAAATGGTAACGGTACAAATTATAAGGTTTTTGTATTGTATGCTTCCTGGAAGGTAAGGAGAAGGAAAATATTGAGGCTATAAAAAGAAAGTACAATTAATTGGTTTTATTGGAAAGTATGTCAAAACAGATTTTCCTAAAACAGAAAAACTCTTGTTGGTTTTAACTGGTGCACAAAAGCAAACATAAGTGGTATTCACTCAGAATTGCATAAATGTTCTGAGCATAATATACAACCCCCTTGATGTTCAACAGACTTAATGATACTCAACAGGTCCTGTCAAAGTCAGTCAACCAGTGTCACTTTAGCTGTAGTTCTATGAATACGTCATGTCTCCAAAGACTGGGCTACCATTGTCCTTCTAAAATCAGCTGGATAGACTGTGAAGAGCAGTTGTGTACCACTGGCAACATAGCTTTACTGCCAGGCTGTGGTTTTTCCTCTTCCTTTCTCTCATTCAAGCCTTGCGTTGCATTTTGCAACATCTGTTAAAACGCTACTTAAATATTGCCTAGGACTTTGCCAAATCAAGTATTTTCTACTTACCGGTATTTATAAATGTATCAAATTCCATTCTGAAAGAGATGGTGCTTTATTGAGTATGCCTATGTTGATAGAAAACAAAATGGTAGAAACTAGAATCCCTGTTTGAAAACAAGGCATTGTACAGTCATTCTTTCAATATTTAATGACCCCCAAAAAATGCCTGTTACTTTGTGCTACATAAAAAAAAAGTTATATTTGTAGCCCCCGCCTTACCCTCTAGAGGCTATTAGGTACCCCTAGATGTTAATTGTGCTGATGTTTCACCGTAGGGTTGGATTCTTGATTTGTAGGGAGAAAATTAAGAGATGGGCGCCAGTCATTTAAAAAAAAAAATAATAGAGTTTATTCGGGTGAACAGGATCCATGGAGACTGGGTTGGTGCACAGGACACCCAAAAGAACAATATGCAGACTCCAAAAACCTAGTTACAGATAAAACAGAAAAAAGGACCTATAAGTCAGACCAGCACTCTGTATTCTCCTGAATGTAAAGCAGTAGTGGCATTTACTTGACGCACCACAAGAGTTCCTGCAAAGTCTCAGCTTGTACCAAGCCTCTCCAGACATTCCTGCTGTAGCAGAAGTTCATCCCTGGTGCTCCTATTCCAGATTTAGCATCACTGCTCCCAGGCAAGACTTCAGTACAGGCTTCAGGCTCAAGCCTTGGGCCTACTTTTCTCAAGTACATGTGCCTCCCCGGGCAGCAGGCCTGGGAGGTCATAGGAACATAGGAAAGTTAAAGGGGTTGTAAACCCAGATGTTTTTTCACCTTAATGCATCCGGGGGACTCCAGAAGTCGAGGATTGGGGCCACTCTGTGCAAAACGAACTGCACAGTGGAGGTAAGTATGATATGTTTGTTATTGAAAAGGAAAAAAACGTAGGTTTACAATCGCTTTAAGCAAACGGCATTCCCAGGCTGAGCCTCCAAATACTTATATACTTCCCCTGAATGCACAACTGGCAATAAACATCCTAGTGGATGGCCAGAGAGATATAGATATTTATAACCCAGGCTACTGGATCTTCCCACACTATTGCAAGTGAAACTCCCCAGCAGCAGGCAGAAGGAAACAATAACCTGAACCATACCTCCCAACTTTTTGAGATGGGAACGAGGGACCCCTATTAGCAAAAGTATGTAGGCATAGCACACAAACTCCTGCCATGCCCCCTTAAAGGAGCAATATACAAAAAAAAAATAAGTTAAACTCACAGGTGCTATTTTTACCACTATTTTTCCTTTATGCTGGCTTTTGGCATTTACAAATGCAGCAATTTAGAACTTGAATGAAAGGTATATAACTACAGTGCCTTGCAAAAGTATTCACCCCCCTTGGCATTTTTTGTGTTTTGTTGCCTCACAACCTGAAATTAACATAGATTGTTTGAGGATTTGCATCATTTAATTTACAGAACATGCCCACAACTTTGAAGATGTTTTTTTTTTTTTTTTTTATTGTGAAGCAAACAACAAATAAGACAAAATAACAGAAAAAGTCAATGTGCATAACTATTCACCCTCTAAAGTCAATACTTTGTAGAACCACCTTTTGCGGCTATCACAGCTCCAAGTCACTTTGGATAAGTCCCTATGAGCTTGCCGCATCTTACCACTGGGATTTTTGCCCATTCCTCCTTGCAAAACTGTTCCAGCTCCTTCAAGTTGGATGGTTTGCACTTGTGAACAGCAATATTTAAGTCTGACCACAGATTTTCTATTGGATTGAGGTCTGGGCTTTGACTAGGCCATTCCAACACATTTACATGTTTCCAATTAAACCACTTAACTGTTGCTTTAGCATTGTGTTTGGGGTCATTGTCCTGCTGGAAGATAAACCTCCGTCCTAGCCTCAAATCACACACAGAGTGGTACAGGTTTTGCTGAAGAATACCCTGTATTTAGCACCATCCATCTTTCCCTCAACTCTGACCAGTTTCCCAGTCCCTACTGCTGAAAAAGATCCCCACAGCATGATGCTGCCAACACCATGTTTCACTGTGGGGATGGAGTTCTTTGGGTGATGTGATGTATTGGGTTTACGGCACACATTTTTTTCTTTGATGGCCAAAAAGTTTAGTCTCATTAAACCAGAGCACCTTCCTCCATACATTTTGGGAGTCTCCCACATGCCTTTTCGCAAAATCAAAACGCGCAATTTTGTTTTTTGTTGAAAGTAATGACTTTCTTCTGGCCACTCTGTTATAAAGCCCAACTTTTTGGAGCGTAGGGCTTATTGTCGTCCTATGTACAGATACTCCAGTTTCTGCTGTGCAACTCTGCAGCTCCTCCAGGTTTACCTGCCTCTCTGAATAATACCCTCCTTGCCCGGTCTGTGAGTTTTGGTGTGCGGCCCTCTCTTGGCAGGTTTGCTGTTGTGCCATGTTCTTTCCATTTGGTTATGATAGATTTGATGGTGTTCCTAGGGATCATCAAAGATATGGATATGTTTTTTATAACCTAACCCTGACTTTTACTTCTCAACAACATTGTCCCTTACTTGTTTGGAGAGTTCCTTGGTCTTCATGGCAGTGTTTGGGTAGTGGTGCCTCTTGCATTTTTGGTTAGTGGTGCCCCTTGCTTAGGTGTTGCAGCCTCTGGGGCCTTTCAAAAAGGTGTGTATGTGTAATGACAGATCATGTGACATTTAGATTGCACGCAGGTGGACATCATTTCACTAATTATGTGACTTCTGAAGGTAATTTGTTGCACCAGAGCTTTTTATGGGTATCATAACAAAGGGGTGGAATACATACGCACATGCTAATTATCATTTTTTTATTTCAGAAAAATGCATATATTTTTTTAATTTTACTTCACCAACTTAGACTATTGTGTTCTGATCCATCACATATAATTCAGATTAAAAAAACATTGAACTAAAGGCTGTAATGTAACAAAATAGGTTAAAAGCCAAGGGGGGTGAATACTTTTGCAAGGCACCGTATATAGATCAGACCAAAATGAGGGACAAATGAGGAGGATTATTGTATTGTATGTATTCTATTGCATGGGTTCTGACCAAATCCTTTTGGGTGAGGAGCACCCCACTCCCTCATTAAGTACCTCTCATTAGTGTCCACCTGTGTCATGGGTGGAGACCTCACAGTTCTCCCATTTAGAGGAGTGTATTGCTCCCATGATTCAGAGAAGCAGGATCTCCTAATCTATGGATAGTGTAGGACCCACTAATCATGGGGTACTTTGTCGCAGTAAGTGGGCTTAAGTAGCATATAGCAACATGGTGTGACCAAATCCTCATATTTTTTGATAATGTTTTTTGAAAACGTCTAGGTGTTTTAAATAAGCCTTGCTGGAGGTAAATATCTTTTTTTGCATGTGTGTGCTGTAATATTTTGTTCTGTTGTATTGTTCCAAATCAGGGACAGTTGGGAGCTATGCTGAACTCAGGGGAAAATTGTAGAAGGAACTAACAATCCAGATTGACTACAGCCCAGCAGTACCAAATTTAGAATAGGGATACTCCTGCGGCAGAAATTTGGTTCCCTATATATTATACGTATCTTACATAAAAACATCTGAGTTTGTTTTTTGTAGCAAGAAAGCTTGCATATGTGTTATAGAAAATAAGACACTTTTCTATTGGAATACCGCTAATGGATCACATGTTGCAGAACTGGATGTTTAAGAGGGGACATTTTGTTTTACATGTTGCTTTAGTGTTTTCTTAGGTGTTTTGCCAAAAGATGGCATCTTAAAGTGGAACTAAATTCAAAAATTGAAGATTCATAGAGTTAAAAGGAACATATAGAGATATTAATTATGTCTGAGCGGTACCCTTAAAAACATACATTTTGTCTTGAATTCATCCTAAAAACTAGCAGTGCACGTGGTATCAGGGCCGACGTAAACATTAGGCGGGACAGGCAGCCGCCTAGGGTGGCAGGATGGGAGGGACGGTAAAATCCTTGCTGACAAAGTGATTCTGCACTGCTCCCTATTACACCCCCGCCGCATAGAGCAGATTGGCGCTCTATTGCGGTATGCAGGGTGACAAGTCAGTGGATGAGACGGGCAGGGATAAGGATAAACAAGCGTGGGTGGTGCAGGGGGCGGAGTCTGTGTGGGTAGCTGCATGAGGAGCGTCTTCTCCCCTAGGCACCATGACTTGTAGTGTGGAGATGGAGAGTATACCTTCACAGTAACACAGTGAGAGCGGGGAAAGCTTACACAGGAGTCGGGCTGTGTTCTGTCTCCACTGTCCTCCTAACCCCCGCCCTCACTCTGCTGCTTCTCCAATCTGATACTCCGCCTTCCATTTGTGCCCACCCAACCCCGCCCACTCTCCATCCACATGCATGCCATGCACTTGCTCTGTGCTGCGAGAGGAGTTTTGTAAACAGTTGAGCTGCACTTTTCAAACAATAGCTACTACAGCCTTGAGGGAAACCAGACTGAATGGGGGAGACATACAGTAATTGGTGAGTGTGAATTCCATCCCCAGAACAACCCCCCTCTCTGTTCCCACCACTTTGTGCTCTGCACCTTCTTTTCCCCTTCCCCTTTATTTTTCTCTCTCTACCCCCCTCTTTTTCTTTACACCTCTCTTCTTCCTCCTGTCCCTAATTCTCTCCCCTCTCCCTCATTCTCTCTCCCACTAGGCTAGGGCCTAGCCTGTCCATATACCACCTTAGCTATATACCAGCCTGTGACCCTGGCCTGTCCATATACCACCCTGGCCTGTCCATATACCACCCTATGACCCTGTCTATATACCACCCTGTGACCCTGGCTAAATACCACCCTGTGACCCTGGCTATATACCACCCTGGCCTGTCCATATACCACACTGTGACTCTGGCCTGTCCATATACCACCCAGTGACCTTGGCCTGTTCTATATACCACCCTGGTCTGTCTATATACCACCCTGGCCTGTCCATATACCACCCTGGCCTAACTATATACCACCCTGTGACCCTGGCCTGTCTATATACCACCCTGGTCTGTATATATACCACCTTGCCTGTCCATACACCACCCTGGCTATATACCACCCTGGTCTATCTATATACCACCCTGTGACCCTGGCTAGATACCACCCTGTGACCCTGTCTATATACCACACTGGCCTGTTTATATACCACCCTGGCCTGTCCATATACTACCCTGGCCTGTCCATATACTACCCTGGCCTGTCCATATACCACCCTGGCCTGTCCATATACCACCCTGTCCTGTCCATATACCACCTTGGCCTGTCCATATACCACCCTGGCCTGTCCATATACCACCCTGGTCTGTCAATATACCACCCTGGCCTGTCCATATACCACCCTGGCCTGTCCATATACCACCCTGGCCTGTCCATATACTACCCTGGTCTGTCTATACACCTGTGGACCAAGACTGGTGGTAGGAAGCGAGCTGGTGTCGCCACTGTTTGTCTTCAGGCTGGGTCCAGGTGCGGGCCTGAGGACCACAGCTGAAGAAATAGTGGCGAGGCCCTGCAAAAATCTCCACCCAGGTACCTCCACCGTATACTCCCTGCTGCTCTGTGATCTGGTTCCGCCCCCTCTACCCCTTACAGCTCTCACTGCAAGTCCAGCGTACTTATCTCTCCTCACCATCCTCATCTCT
This sequence comes from Lithobates clamitans, assembly GCA_037952925.1. Lineage (NCBI taxonomy): Eukaryota > Metazoa > Chordata > Amphibia > Anura > Ranidae > Lithobates > Lithobates clamitans. Next base: position 5,085,419 of record JBBGZY010000865.1, read on the forward strand.
CTTGGCCCCCTCACCTGTCCTCAGTCATGACGGGGCCGGCTGGAGATACAAGCTTTTAAGCTGGAGCCATTAGGAGATGGAGATACTGCAAGCAAGTTCATCAAGAGGTCAGATGCAGGGGGGAAGAGGGGGGTATGTGGAGGAATTTCGAGCAATCTAGAGTCAGGACACTGACAAGGCCGTGGGGCTTCTATACATTGAGGGGGACTGAGACTTCTCTGAACTCCCCCCTGTACTGCAAACATCCCATATGTGAGGAAGTGACAGGAACCCAGCATGGGGGAGGGGTGAGTCCTGGACATGCTGGGACTTGTGGTGACTGTGTGCCTTTCCCTAATTCTGTGCTGCAAGAGGTTCAGATGAATGTACAAATAAGCAAATAACATAAGGAACATCAATAACAGAGATCAATAATACCCTACTGGATATTACAACTAAAATCACCAGTGCTGCGCATATTTAAAAAGGTGCAAACAAAGCGGAATAAATAGATAAAAAAAAGAAAAAAAACCATATATACAGATCAAATGCATCAATAAAGTTCAGGTGAATGTCCAAATGACAAATAAATATATAAAACATAAAAATCAATAGTACCCTACTGGATATTGCAACCAAAAGCACCAGTGCTGTAAAAAATGAAGGGTCTTGATGTTAGGTGAGCTGTTAGCACACACGGAGTGATCACACCATCACTTAAAGGATTTCTTCATATATGCACGTTTATCACCACTGGGATCTGTTTGATTTATTTATTTACTTGGACACATTGATATGAGATGTGAAACACAAAAAGGGACACTTTATTGATGAACTTTATTATCCTATGTAATTTATGTGGTTTACCTATTCGCCATATTTGCACATATTTTGATTTCTTACAGCACTAGTGCATTTGGTTGCAATACCCAGCAGGGTCATCTTATTTGGATATTGCTACCGCATTAATGAACTTTATCTGCATGTGGAATTATCTTGCTTTGTTTGCACAATTTTTAATATTTGCAGCACTGGTGCTTTTGGTTGCAATATCCAGCAGGGTACTATTGATATTTATGTCTTATTTATTTGCACATTCAATTGAACTTCATTGATGAATATGATCTGTATATATGGTATTTTTCCTTTTTATCTATTTATTCCGCTTTGTTTGCACATTTTAATTATGTGCAGCACTGGTGTTTTTAGTTGTAATATCCAGTAGAGTATTATTGATCTCTGTTATTGATGTTCTTTACATTATTTGCTTATTCGTACATTCATCTGAACCTGGAGTTTTGATTTAGTACCCAATAGGTCTTTTTGTGTTATGTATATTTACACTTTGTTTTATTGAATTAGGGATAGCGCCACACTTTTTATTTTTAGTAAGTGCGGGGGACGCATTATAGTGTTGGCAACTGCCATTGGCTGTTTTTTGTCATATTAGTTGGTATTGGTTAGCGCATAAGTAATCATGTTCTCTTTATCCACTGCCCTACTGACACCTTCCACTGCTGTACTGACTAACACTATCCACTGCTCTACTGACAACATCCACAGCCCTACTGACACCGTCCACTGCCCTACTGACACCATCCATGGCCCTAATTACACCGTTCACTGCCCTACTGACACCGCCCACTGCCCTACTGACACCATCCACGGCCCTACTGACACCGTCCACTGCCCTACTGACACCATCCATGGCCCTACTGGCACCGTCCACTGCCCTACTGACACCGTCCACTGCCCTACTGGCACCGTCCACTGCCCTACTGACACTATCTGACACCTTCCACTGCCCTACTGCCCCTTTACTCTGCCCTACTGACACCTTCTACTGCTCTACTGACACCTTTCACTGCTCTATTGACACCTTCCACTGCCCTACTGACACGTTCCCCTGCCCTACTGACACCTGCCACTGCTCTACTGACACCGTCCAGAAAAAAAGAAAAGAAATCCTACGAGCCACAATGAACCTAGTGCTAAAAATAAGCACTACACAGCCGCATGCATGAACCACGTCTTGTACTGCGTGTAAATAACAAATAAATAAAAAATGATGCGCTAAAGTGTGCTAAACGTGCCCCTATCACGGCACAGAGAGATATGGTGCATATACAAATAAGTACAGAGTACAGAGGTGTATACCACACTACATACTATATCACATAAAGCTAATAAGCATAATGTGCACAAGTAAACAACACAATTTACATATAAAATAATAATAGTAATAATAATAATAATAATAATAATAATAATAATAATATTATCAATAAACACTTTTGCTTCAAATATAATTCATAAGTGCAAATAGATGCCGAAAAGTGACACATGCCAAACAAAAGTGCTAAGTGCCCCACAATACATATACATACTAGTCCATCTTGAACTAAATATATAATGAGCAAAAGTCCTTCAAGAAAGTACTGACATGTCACCATCATCAGTACTGACTACTGACACCATCCACGACCCTACTGGCACCGTCCACTGCCCTACTGACACCGTCCACTGCCCTACTGACACTGTCCACTGCCCTACTGACACCTTCCACTGCCCTACTGCCCCTTTACTCTGCCCTACTAACACCTTCCACTGCTCTACTGACACCTTCCACTACCCTACTGACACGTTCCATTGCCCCACTGACACCTGCCACTGCTCTACTGACACCGTTCACTGCCCTACTGACACTGTCCACTGCCCTACTGACACCTTCCACTACTCTAATGACACCATCCACTGCTCTATTGACACCTTCAATTTCCCTACTGACACCTTCCACTGCTCTGCTGACACCGTCCACTGCTCTACTGACACTTTCCACTGTTCTACCAACACTTTCCACTGTTCTACTGACACTTTCCACTGCTCTACTGACTGACACCTTCCATTGCTCTGACAGACACCGTCCACTGCCCTACTGACACCATCCACTGCTCTGACACCATCCACTGCTCTGACACTGTCCTCTGCTCTACTGACACCGTCCACTGCTCTGACACCATCCTCTGCTCTACTGACACCATCCACTGCTCTGACACCGTCCTCTGCTCTACTGATTGACATATTTATATTTTTACATTGACATTTTTTAAAGTTTTCCTTACTGTTTAGTTTGGGCTTGCTGGATAATTTCTTAAAAAAAGGTGCTGAACGCCGATGATCTTTGATCTCTTTCATGTTCAGGTAGATCTGTACCTCTCAAAGGTTGTCTACCCCTGCTCTAGGGTATTCAAAAGATTTTGGAGAAACTGTCCACATTTTGACATACCTCTCCAATTCTTTTCAATTACCCTCTCAATATGTAAATAAAGATCTGAAATAACTGTTTAGCCACTTGGAGTATCTTGGCGCGAGGTGGAAGGTGGTAGTGGGGGGCCCCAGGTCAACTTTTGCACCGGGGCCCACAAGCTTTAAGCTACGCCTCTGGTCCCATATATCGTCTGCCTTTCTTTTTGGGCACAACTTTCAGAGTTCAGATCTTCTTTAAATTAATTAGATTGCATTGTAAAAGCATGGACAGAAATTTCATATAGTCTGCCATTTTGCAGTCCTAAATCTGCTTTAAGAACCAAAGCCAAGCAACAAGATATATTATTTGATCATGCTTGTATTTACCATAATGCAGCAATGCTGGAGCAGAAAACACCAGAACTAAGTGTAAAAATGTGATAAGTTGCTTTTCTTATGGCCACATATGGCCTTATTAAGCATTTGAACTTAAGGGTGAATTGTGCAAATGATTGGAAAAAACAGAATAATTACCGAAGAAAAAGAATACAATCTCGCATTATTTCTTGCTCTCAATATACCTCCTCCAGTAGCATGTAGGATTGTTTTTTTTACCAAAGTAATCACTTTGTGTCTTCTAAGAAGAGCAGTCAATAGAAAAGAACTGCAAATGGCATCCAGAAAACATTGCCACTAAGTAAAAAAAGTCTACTAAATTCATCCTTAACTAACATTTAAATGGGCTGAGCACTTGGTTCTATGGGGCATCCATAATTAGAATGCACGTGCCTGTGGAAAGATATACCAGTCTATGTCTGTATATCAGCAAAGTTCTGATCCTGGGTCTCTCCGACCTACATGTTTGGTATTTGAGAAATGGGGACACTCAGTGGACAGAATCACTGCTGGGAATAAAATTAGCACTATGCAGGTACTGTATGAAGGACTTACAAGAGACAGAACTTTGGAACTGGTATCTTTCGGCCCTTGAAAGTTAGTTTTTGGCACAGAGGATCCTGGTAAAAAGGAAGTAGGAAAGATAAAACAGGAAGCGCCACCAGAGTGTAGTATTAAAACAACAGTTTAACCAGGGGCGTAACTACCACCATAGCGACCCATGCGGGCGCTATGGGGCCTGCAGCCGAGTGGGGCCCAGTGAGGATAAGAGCACCGCCAGCACAGTCTCCCAGCCAGGGGAAGAGAGAGGAAAGGAAGAGGCAAGCTGTCCGTATCAGCAGAGAGCTAAATTGGCCAATGTAAGAGCTTTCATTAGAACTTCCAGTGTTCCCGGGGCTCACGTCACATAGCTCCACCTTTTGGCCCGGTGCCTTTGATAGACAGAACGCCGATCCAATGCGGGACATGTGAGGTCATCAAAGGCGTTGGGCCAAGAGGTGGGGCTATGTGACGATGAGCCCCGGGAAGACAGGAAATTCAAATGAAAGCTATTACAGCGGGCAATCCCGCTCTCTGCTGATCCGGGTGGCTTGCCTCTTCCTCTGCATAGGTGGGGCTGTATGGGGCACAGGCAGACCAGGTTGTATTGGGAACAGGTCACACTGTATGGGGCACAGGTCACACTGTATTGGGCACAGGTCATGCTGTATGTGGCACAGGTCACGCTGCATTGGGCACAGGTCACGCTGTATGTGGCACAGGTCATGCTGCATTGACACTAGGGCAGCTGTGGGGGGGGGGGGGGGGCTGTTTGCAGGGGGGCCCCATACAACATTTTGCTATGGGGCCCTGCTATTTCTAGTTACGCCCCTGAGTTTAACCAAAAGGTTAAAAACACTCAGAGGAACAAAAGTACAAATGGGCTCATCTGGTGCAGGGGGGCGCTCTACTCAATCCCACGGACATCACGATGCGCACAGAGGACACAGAAGGCACTGGTGCTGTGGAGAGGCTGGATGGCGTTCTATGGTCTCAGAGAAGTCGGAAGAACCACCATGGGCCGCAGGGCGGATGTGACGTCACCGGAGGTGGGAAGGCGGCCAGGATACACACAGGAGGAGCACTGGAATAGGCAGGCCTGTCTATATGTTATGTCCTTGGGATGGAGTAGAGCGCCCCCCCCCCCCTGCACCAGATTAGCCTGTTTGTACTTTTGTTCCTGTGAGTGTTTTTAACCTTGTGATTAAACTATTGTTTTAATACTACACTCAGGTGGCACTTCCTGCTTTGTCTTTTCTACTTGTATTCCACAGAGTTAGCTTATCTTTGAGAACAGCTGCCACCACTAGTCATACATTGGACTTATGGATTTATTTTAGTCAATAGACTGAATTATTATATGTTGTCCATGTATGCATGTGTTTATACAGAGGGCTTTCAGTATTCATGATCACACTGTATTTTAGGTAGGAAGGAAGGAAGGTATGCATACATTGGGTTATTTTCACTTTGGGAAAGGTTAGTTTTAGGGTTACAGTTAAGCTTAGTGTTTAAAGGGCCACAGGGTCCTTGTTGTGGGAGCTTTTCACTGAATACTAAGCACAGATCTTTGGCTCTACCGAGGCAGGTAGGTTATGTTTACTATGTCTGTTAAACAACATATACAACATTTAACTGAAATGCCTTAATCAAAAATGTTTTTTTTTTGCTGCAGTTATGTTGGCATTTGCCAGGCTGCCCCCTACTGTTTTAAAAAATAAAGCTTACCATCAAATCAAAAAAGTTTGCATAGCTTGAATTCCATGTATTGTATATGTCTGCCCACCAGCATATTCTCTAAGTGTTATTGCAGTCATAGAACTGAACCTATCTCCTTTGCCTACAGTGTTGCGTTGATATGAAGGAACCAATGAAGTCTAAGAGGCAGAAGCAAAATTGAAGATACTGTGTAAGCATAAAAAATGTAAAATGGTACTCTAATTTAATGCTATAGCCCATGATACATGCTATATAATGCAATTGTGTATCTGTGGCAATGTAAGTTCACAGCCAAGTACAGGGGTGGACTGACAACTCATGTAGCCCCCGGGCAATAGAAGATTATGGGGCCCCCGGGCTTACAGATGGTCATCACGCCAGGAGTAAGTAACAAACAAAACAACATATCGAGTACAGCAGTCAGGATGAGCGCCACACTCATATCAGAGTCCTCCCTTACATCAGAGTCCCAAAATTTTCCCTATAAATCACAGTCCACAGAGTGCCACCTTACGGCAGAGCCTCCCAGTGTGCCACCCTATGGCAGAGCCCCCAGAGTGTCACCTTCCATCTGTGTCCCCTTACACACACCTTTGCACCTTAGTGCTTGGTGTGGCAGGCAGCTGTTGGGAAAAGGCTTTTAATTAGAAAAAATCCACTTGTTGCAGCCTCTGAACTACCCAAGTGAGTCGTAGAGCCAGCTGAATAGTGAACTGCTGTGGCTGGCCTCAGATCGGGCAGTGGGGCATGTGAATGAAGGCCATACTTGATGTGTGCCATGATATCACTACACAGGTGTGTACCCAGACCTGCTGCCTGATCCGAGGCCAAGCTCTGCAGTGCACCAATCAGATGGCTCCAAATGGCAACAACTGCATTTTTCACGGGGATGGGATTGTTAGATCGATTTCTGTTGAGCAGCAGTGGGCACACCTGGTTCATACAGTATACACACACGCATCCACAGTATACATACATATAGACACACATGCACAGTATACATATACACATACAGTATACATACACAGTATACATACACATGCAGTATACATACACACATACAGTATACATACAGTATACACACGCATACAGTATACATACACACATACAGTATACATACAGTATACACACGCATACAGTATACATACACACATACGGTATACATACACATGCAGTATACATACACACATACAGTATACATACAGTATACACACACATACAGTATACATACAGTACACATACACAGTATACATACAGTATACATACAGCATACACACACATACAGTATCAGTGGCGGTGCATCCATAAAGGGCGCATGGGCGTCGCCCCTTCTCTCTTGTCACCTCTATCACCATAGATAGATTCATGCATTGCATGAATCTATCTAGGGTCGCTGCTGCCACCCCCTATTCAGGTGTCCAACCCCTTTTCGGGCGCCGGGCACCTGAATTACAGTGGCGGGGTATTTTTTGTAAGAACCTGATTGGAGCCATAGGCTCTAATAGGCGTCCAAAAAGGTGAACAGCGGACACCATGCTGGGCGCTCGCTGTTCACTAAGCGTTGTGTTAGCAAAGCGAATGAATATTCGCTTTGCTAACACTGAACCACCTCTCAGCCAATTGGGTGCTCGGGTCTGTTACCTGTCACCTGATTGGCTGAATCAACAGGCCCTGTGATTGGACGCAGAGGACGGGAAGGTATGACGGGAGAAGACATCGAGGAGCGTGGAGGACGCCGCTCACCGCCTGCTGCCGTGACCCGCTGCCCCACCGAGACAAGATAAGTGCCAGGTGGGCAGGGGATGCCTGCTGGCAGCATTTGATGGGCACAGTAGCGGCAATTGATAGGCACACTGGCAACAATTGATGGGCACAGTAGCGGTAATTGATGGGCACACTGGCAGCAATTGATGGGCACAGTGTCAGAAATTGATGGGCACACTGGCAGCAATTGAGGGGCACAGTAGTGGCAATTGATGTGCACACTGGCAGCAATTGATGGGCATAGTGGCTGCATTTGATGGCACAGTGGCGGCAATTGATGGCACAGTGGCGGCAATTGATGGCACAGTGGCTGCCTTTGATGGGCAGAGTGGCTGCGTTTGATGGCACAGTGGAGGCAATTGATGGGCACAGTGGCAGCAATTGATGGGCACAGTGGCTGCGTTTGATAGTACAGTGGCTGCATTTGATGGCACAGTGGCGGCAATTGATGGGCACAGTAGTGGCAATTTATGGGTACAGTGGCTGCATTTGATGGGCACAGTGGTGGCAATTGATGGCACAGTGGCTGCGTTTAATGGCACAGTGGCTGCGTTTGATGGCACAGTGGCTGTGTTTGATGGCACAGTAGCGGCAATTGATGAGCACAGTACTGGCAATTTATTGGTACAATGGCTGCATTTGATGGGCACAGTGGCTGCATTTGATGGCACAGTGGCGGCAATTGATGGCACAGTGGCTGCGTTTGATAGCCAAGTGGCTGCGTTTGATGGCACAGTGGTGGCAATTGATGGGCACAGTGGCTGCATTTGATGGCACAGTGGCTGTGTTTGATGGGCACAGTGGCTGCGTTTGATGGGCACAGTGGTTGCGTTTGATGGGCACAGTGGTTGCGTTTGATGGCACAGTGGCTGCGTTTGATGGCACAGTGGCGGCAATTGATGTTTTTTTTTTTTCAGTTTGTTTAAGCCCCCCTCAAAAATTTTGAGCACCAGCCACCACTGTACAATATACATATAGTATACACACACACACACACACACACACACAATTACACGTACACACACACACCAGCACATTTCACCCAAAAATCAATCTGATTAAAAACACTGCTGCCCCCATCTCCTAGCATGCTTGGACTTGTAGTGCCTCAGCAGCTCACAGACACATTAGTTGGTAATACAGGAGAGGAGGGGACTGTGCCTGTGTAGTGGTGGGCAGCTAATGAGTAGGGAGGTGTAGTAGAGATTGGGGAGATATTCAGGACATGTTCTTCCTCCAGGAGAATTGCACTTCTCACACACAAAATCGATCAAATAGCCTCAGAGACAGGAGGAGCTCTGCTAGAGGTAACACGTCCTCCCTCTCCCTCTGTGCTCACCAGGGTAATCCACTGACTAGAATTCATTTTGTAAAGCTCAGCCAGCTTACCTTATCAGGCAGCAACCCGTCCCACACTGCAAGCTGTGTCCCCGCCCCCTCTCCTCCAGCAGTCGGAATCTCCTGCTCTCTAAAAAAAGCTGCGCTGTGGAAGAGGGCGTGTACCGCGTGTTCCTATTGGCTGAGGGGGCAGTGCAGAGGCAGAGCAGATATAATCTCGGGATTTTCACATCAAAATGATATCGGTGTCAGACATTTCAGGGACAGATGTAAAAATACACAGATTGAGGCTGGCCACCCTGATGGGGCCCCCTAGTGGCATGGGGCCCTCGGTCAGTGCCCGAGTGCCCAAATGGTCAGTCTGCCCCTTGCCAGGTATAATATCCACAAATATTTCATTACAAAGTACTGAAGAAGGTCAGCTAGTATGAGTGGATTGTTATATCTTCTGAAATGAATTTAGGACATATGCTTTGGTAGGACAGACTGATAGCTGCATATGATTCAGGGTCATAGCTGTGCCTGACTGTGCCTGACTTGGCCCCTTGGGTAAATATATTTATAGGGCCACTTTAGGGCCTCTACTGCTTACATTATTATGGTGTCATTGGTTGCTATGACTACTTACATAAAAAGGAACATGGCAGATTTGCCCTACACATCTGTTTGCATATGGGATCTATAGGAACAACATAGCACAGAGAAGCTCTATTGAGACCATTCCCCACTGAAAAAAAATGATCTCATGGAGGGAATTCAGCAATAATGTGTTAAAATATTCAGACAGCCTAGCTGCGGAAGAAGACCACACAATATTTATCAAAGATGAAACCATAGTACAGCGTGAGGGAATTTGACAGTGATGTGTCGAAATTTCCAGTTTGCAAAAATGACAGAATATACATCTCTGTTTATCCATAGGAATCCCAAAGGCTATAGAGGTTCATAGAGAGAACTGAATAAACCAAGAGGGAAAACCATACCACAGTGCAGAGGAAATGTGACCCTGCACACTTTCTCCCAGCTTATCTTTGGCTTAACTTGCAGAATTTGGCCACTTCCTTAAAAGACTTTAAATATGACAGTGTTATTTGTTGCCCACTCATAACCTATTACGATACCATGTAGCCTGTGCTGTTTTAGTTTCCATCACTATTATCAGTCATGTGGAAATGAAATAGGCTATTTTTACTAAGAAGATTGATATTCCTCTTGTTTTTTGCCTTCCACTTGTATCAAATAGTTCTCTCCATGTGTTGACGTTTATTAGACAGAATGGATTATCTCACTTGGAAGACAATCTGGACGTAGTGAGGAAAGATTCAACACAGTCTCGTCTATTCCATTCCTTGTCTTGTGCAAGTTTTCCTCATACTGCCCACACATAATCATATTTGTTTGGTCAATATGTTAGTTTATATCAGTTTAGGGAACAGTTTGACCATGTGATGCCACAATGGATTGTTTAATCATCAAAGCTAATTTATGCATCATCATCAATTTATGAAGCATCATATGCACCAATGAATACTGTCCAGGTTTTCATCATAAGTTGGTCTTTATGTATATACTAATATAAATATACAGAGCGTATGTGTATATTTGTGTATATATATATATATATATATTTTTTTTTTTATATATAAATATATATATATATATAGTATCTCACAAAAGTGCGTACACCCTTCACATTTTTGTGAATATTTAGTTATATCTTTTCATTTGACAACACTGAAGAAATGACACTTTGCTACAATGTAAAGTAGTGAGTGTACAGCTTGTATAACAGTGTAAATTTGCTGTTCCCTCAAAATAACTCAACACACAGCCATTAATGTGTAAATTGCTGGAAAAAAATAAATATATATATATATATATATATATATATATATATATATATATATATATATATGATTTTGGAACATGTTACATTAATAACTCTAATGCCCCGTACACACGGTCGGATTTTCCGATGGAAAATGTCCGATCGGAGCGTGTTGTCAGAAATTCCGACCGTGTGTGGGCTCCATCGGACATTTTTCATCGGATTTTCCGACACACAAAGTTGGACAGCAGGAGATAAAATTTTCCGACAACAAAATCCGATCGCGTCAATTCCGACCGTGTGTGGCCTGTTCCGACGCACAAAGTGCCACGCATGCTCAGAAGAAATTCCGACACGGGACAGCTCGTTCTGGTAAACTTAGCGTTCGCAATGGATACAGCACTTTCGTCACGCTGCAATGTAAAAAATGGTTTAACACAGCGCACTCTCTTCTTCTTTATAATGTGACAAGAATTAAGTAGTTTTCCTGCTCATATTCACACACACTTCTCACAAAGTTTTATTTGTGTTTTTTTAGTGGGATTCCCTCAATATATTGTTATTAGTTGTCACATCTGACAGTTTTATATTTTTTATGTTTTTTTTTTTTGTTTTTAAGCCTTTTTTTTTCTTTAATGTTTGGATTTTTTCCAAGGCTGATCTTTGTTCAATGTTATTTTTATTTTTACTCCAGAATATTTTTGTGTGTGTTTTGTGTGGCAAGTTACCCCAACACCATTGATATCTTTTATTATTTAATCTCCATGAGATTTTTTGTTGTTGGTGTCCCTTGTTCATTTCACATTGTATATTAGAAATGTACCTGAATCCTCACAAACAAACCATCATTTTTGAAGAAGTAAAACACATAGGAGAGTATAATTCAAAACAAAAATCCTTTATTAAGGGCTCAGAACCAAGCAAAGAGGAAGGCAACACTGGATCAACAGGAGAAATTAGTGAAGCCTGGGACCCCCACGGCAGACATCAATTCTTAAACCTCAAAATTGGTGGCCTGAGGAGTCCATATGTAAGGGAGGGCAGTCTGGTCCGGGATTCACAGAGACTCGGATAGCAGCAGATGACATCAGTGTCCCCAGGCTGTGGTACCACAAGAGGCTGCATCTTTTGGCCGACCAGACTGGATCCAGGGTCCTCACTGTCTGGTCTTCCTTTCACACTTCCTTCCGGGCTGTGGCTGTGCAGTTGGAGATGTGGCAGGAGGAGGAGTAGGACCTGGAGGAGGAGTAGGACCTGCAGGAGGAGGAGGAGGACCATCCCAAAGCTGTGTGTGAGGTGTAATTTGGCCCCTCACACCTTTCGCCAGAGCCTCTGATATGAGGGCCTGACACATGGCTTTTTGGCCCTCCTCCATCCTCTGCATTTTATAGGCTATGAATGCAGCAAGGTTCTCCTGCCTGGTGTGTGGTGCTCCCAGGACCTCTGTAGCCCTACAAAAAAATCTGATAGCAGCCTCCTCTAGGGCACTCCTCCTACTGCCACTTTCTGTTTCCAGGGTGGGTGGAGGGACCTGCAGATCAGCCACCTCCTGGCTGAGACTTCCCTGTGTATGAAAAAGGGACATGGTTTTAGTTTTTGCATCATCAATCACAATCATAAATTAGTACTCCCAACTAACATCTAGTTAACATCATTGATTGGACAAGCAGAAATATTTAGAGGAATGCTATACCTGGCTCAATCTGGGCTCCTCCACATGTGGCCTGGAAGGCCCAGGTTGGGCGTCAGAAGCCTCAGCCAGGGGGGAAGGAAGCGTGGAAGGAAGACTGGAGAGGGATGGCCTAGGTTCAGTCTGGCCTGCCAGAAAGTGCAGCCTGTCGTAGTACAACATCCTGGGGACATAGATGTCATCTGCTGCTCCGGATCTCTGTGAATCCAGGACTTTATTGCGCTCCCTCAGATATGTGCTCCTCAGGCCACCAATGAAAATCTTTAAATAAGTGATGTCTGCCGTGGGGATCACCTGCTTCACAATTTCACACAATTGCTCCAGTGCTGCCTTCCTCTTTGCTTGGTTCTTGTAATGGGGGTGTTTAATCTCCCACAGACAGGGCAGCTCCCTTAGCATCTCTATGAAGACTGAAATGAAGTCCTGATCTTCCAGTACCATATCCATGTTCACTGCAAGACACAACACAAGACAAAGCCTAATGTCACACCAAACTCTCCTAATCTTGTTACAATATAGGCCTCAATCTATAGAAGCAGTATAGGCCCAAGTTTGTCTCTTACCTTCGTTCTTACGATCGCCGCGTTCAATGCTCCTTCCTCCGCTCACAGATCGTACGTAATACGCACGCGTGTTACGTTTTATATACACTGCGCATGCGTGTAACTCCGCCCGCCCCTGACGTTCTTTCTAGTGTATTCCCCGCCCCTTTTCGTTCGGCGCAGTGGGGGAAGAGCATGATGGCGGACATACAGCAGGTGCGGGCTAATTGTAGCAACGAGGAGGAGGAGGAGGAGGAAAGGGCGGATCCAGGCACGTCCCGATCCAGAAGGAGATGTTTTAAAGCCACAAATATGTCGTTTGGGGAGATGTTGGAGATGGTAGACATCATGAGGAAGTCCGACTATGATGGAAAATATGGGCCTTACCCCCACCCCAACATCAGAAAGGCCAACATCATTGGTAAAGTGGTCCGGAGTTTAGAGCGGAATTTCGGGGTACGAAGGTCTAAAGATCAGCTCAGGAAGCGGTGGTCATACCTGAAGTTGAGAGAGCCAGAGCAGTACCGAAAGATCCGGAGAGTGCTGCAAAAAAGTAAGTAGTTGTGCTGTGTTACTATTCTTTCTGTCTTTATTACGTTCGTTCTGCTCCATATGCTTTGATTAGTTGTAACGTTTCCAAAGGTCAACTTTAATGTTCATGGGCACATTATTCGTTCGTATCAAACATTTTTCTTTCGGCCTCTAGAACACCATTGTTTAGGCCATATGCATTTTCACACATTTTTTGGGGCCTACTTGGATGCCAAATATTTGTTTGTGTAGATGGGTTTGTTACTAGAATGAAATGCAAACTAGATTGTGTGTAAGGAGAGGACACTGAGCAGCTGTTTTCACATCTGGACACTGGAGCACTAGTGTGGGACACAAGAACACCATTTTTATTAGGGGGCCACACAGGTGCTCCAGTGTATACTATAGGGGGGTCTCCATCTGTGAAGCTTGTACCAAACAGGTAAAGTATTGCAGCTTGACAAAGGGCAATAAAAAATATACATCTTGGAACTCGGCTAAAATAGACAATTGTACCCCACTTCCAAGCAATGTTTCCTATTTCTATAGTTCTGCCATCAAATATCTGTGTGCTAAGTATACCATTTTTGTTTTACATAGGGGAGAAAAGACTCGGACACCCCTCATCCCAGGAGACCAGAGACCCCCCCTCTCTGGAAGAAGGGGAAATACCAACCCAAGAAGCTGAGCAGGAGGAAGAAGAAGACGTGGTGGAGATTGGCATCACAACAGGTGAGTGTCTGCGACCACAGACTCAGGTAAAAGAGATGGCTGGTGGCAGATTTTTGAGACCTTTTTTTTTGTTCTTTCTCTCTTTTAGGTGATCGTGATGTGAGGGATCCAGAACGCTTTACATCTGAAAGTGCCCAGATACTGATAGGGGAGATCATGGGGTGTAATCTCCAATTGCAAAACATCCAGCAACAAATCAGTGATGTTATTAAAAAAAATAATAACATCATTGATGTTTTGGGGCGAATTTAAACCCCACAAAATCACCTGTTTTATCGTGGTCCAATCTTACCAAACTTTTTTCAATGTTTAGAAAAGCCAAATTTGGAGGATGCACACAGTGTGCCAACATGTGCTATCTGCCATCACGGGAGATCAATGGACGCGTTTTGGGGGGGCAACCCCTTCCTCAATTATAAAGTAGCGTTGAGGAAGGGCTTGCTCCCCCCAAACACGTCCCTTGATCCCCCATGATGGCAGATAGCACATGTGGACATTTGTAAATTGGTGTGCATCTTCCAAATTTGGCTTTTCCAGGGGTGATTTCCCCCCATCTGAACGCTATATCAAACCCAGTTCCTAAATACTGATGTCTGATATAGCCTTCAGGTTTTACCTAATGTGAACTTTGTAAGTTCAAGTTTTTTGGCTTTCTTGTTGGTTTTACACAGGCCTGTTTTATCTGAAATGGATATTTTGATTTTTCATAATGCTACTGCAAACATTGTTATACAACAAACATGTTGGTTTGTTTTAAAAACCTTTGGTAAATGCGCATGTGATTGTGCAGGTATAAAAAAGTGCCTTACTCAAGAATGTGTGGATTATTGTCTCAACACTACAACACTTTTGGGGTGATGTAATTGTTGTTTTATGCACAAATGGGGGTTATTTCCTAAGGGCAAATCCTCTTTGCACTACAAGTGCAGGTTCAGTGCAGTTGCAAGTGCACTTGTAGTGAAATGTGTTTTTGCATTTAGGAAGTACCAGCCAACACTGTTTTTTTATAAGGTTACCCAATCACGACATTTTCTGCACTCAACACATTTCTGTCAGGGTCAGCTAAAACAAACACAAGCAGTAAATGTCCACCAAGAATTTCTTTTGGTTGTTTTTTATTTGAAAAAGGTGTCACATATTGTCTGGCATATTGATAGCCCCCCTACCCGCAAAGAACTCCAGGTATCGTAACCGGACATCACGGGCATTCAGGGAGGGCAAGCCAGGACGGCCGCTTTCAAGTGCCGTCATTGTTGATGTATTTGGGATTCCGGCCTCAGGCCCAACTGAGCCAGCATAGTTGGCTGAATGTTTTCGTAGAAAATTATGGAGAACACAGCAGGCAAGTATTATATGGTTCAGTTTATACTCCGCCATATGGATGGGTGTCATAAATAATCGGAACCGGCTGGCCAGGATTCCAAATGTGTTCTCCACCACTCTTCGGGCTCTGGCCAGCCGGTAATTAAAAACCCTCTGTTCCGGAGTGATGGCTTGCCTCATGCAGGTATCCTGCCTGCTGATATAGGGGGTCTGCGAAGCCAACAAACGGTGAAACACGGGGTCCGTCATCCTGAGAAAGTTCCTGAAATCATCAGGATTATTCTCACGGATCTCACGGAGCAAAGGCATATGACAGAACTGTTCACGCTGAAGCAACCAATTCTTGGTCCATGAACTCTTCCCCACCCTGTTCATGGACTGGACTTGTGTCAAGGTCAGGACCCCAACACCAAGCCCCCGCACGCATACGAAAAATGGCTAGAAAACGGTCGGCTGCTCAGAACGAAGTAACAGAACGCACTGAAGAACAGCAAGGCCTGTGAAAAGCGACCTGAAAAACAGCAACGAGCGGACAAGATCGCACAGAAAACTCCAATACGAACTGACTGCACGCACTGAAGAGCAGATACAAACCCACAAGCACAAACTGAACGGCAGAAAACGATCTGAAAGCCACGAGTCTGAAAAAGCGCGAATCGTCTCTCACCAAACTTTTACTAACACGAGATTAGCAAAAGGAGCCCAAAGGGTGCCTCGCTTGGTTCTGAACTGGCCTTTTCTAGTCTCGTCGTACGTGCTTGACGTCACCGCGTTCTTGGCGATCGGAAATTCCGACAACTTTGTGCGACCGTGTGTAGGCAAAACAAGTTTGAGCCAACCTCCGTCGGAAAAAATCCGAGGATTTTGTTGTCGGAATGTCCGAACAAAGTCCGACCGTGTGTACGGGGCATAAGGAGGACTTGTAATCTACTATTACTGTTTCCTGGTGCACACAGCATCTAGAAATTCTGGTAAAATCCAGGATCTGATTTACACTGAACTCTCATAATTTGACCCTATGGGTGAGGTTTCATTTGCTTTGATAACCATGAAAGTGCAAGCATCTGTGGGCACATGGAGTTCATGAGCTTAAATGCTGGGGTTTTTAATTGCCCTGTTTTGGATGCTCAAACATTATTAAAGAGAACCTCTAAAGCAATTTCTGCCTCCTCGTGAAAATTTTAGTTGCCTGACTGTCATAATGGGTCACCTAAACATTTTTCTCAAACAAAAAATGAAAAACATTTATGGCCAGTTCACAATGAAATGCTTGTGTAAGAATGTGCATGTTCCCTTCTGTTCCGGTTTTGACAACCCATTCATTTGATTGGACTGGCAAAAGCACAGGGATGTGCAAAATAAGTACAAGCAATAGTTTTACAAATCGTGCCAAACCAAAGCACATGTTACCATGTGGTTTAATGGCCACAAACACAGTGCATTTGGCAGATGTGTTTGGGTGCCACCAACAATTAATGGCACCCACACATGTCTTTCAAGGGCAGCACTTTCATATGATCTGAGTGCGCTTTTCTCGCTCCATGTTCCAGCCACCAAAGAGTTAAAGTGATTGTAAAGGCTTAGCTTTTTTAAAATAAAATAAAACACATGTTATACTTTCCTGTTCTGTGCAATGGTATTGGTAATGGTAAACTCTTTTTTTCGGCTCCCCCACTGGTGCTCTAGGCTCCTCATCTTCTATGTCTGCCCCCATAGCAAGCCGCTTGCTAGGGGGTAGATGTGTGGGCTCCCTCCCAAGCCAGGCTAGTCTATAGACACACACAGTATGGCTCGGCCCTACCCCCTGCTCCCTCTTTACAGGATTTGATTGACAGCAGCAGGAGCCAATGGCTCTCTCTGCTGCTTCTGTGCCTGTGAGGAAAGAGAGAGCCTGTTTTCAGGCACAGTCCTGGACCCAAGGAGGAGCCAGGTAATTATTTGGGGGGCGGGGGGCTGCGGGGAGCTGATACTTTTTACCTTATTGCAGAGCAGATAATTTAATTCAGGTAAAAAAAAAAAAAAAGAAAAGAAACCTTATTCCTTTAGAACCACTTTAATCATTAGGAAAAAGATGTTTTCCAGGATCCTGTGAGAAGGCTGCGTGATAATATTGTGGCTCGTATGAGTGCCTTAAACATTTGGTGTAAGGGAAATGTAGAAGGAGCAAAAATAGAGGGCACACCAACCTTGTGCATTACATTTATACATTCTTTTATTGAAGTAATAAAACAGATGTTTACTCACAAAGAGCATATGATATCAAGCTCATCAATGTCCAGTGTTCCACTGCCCGAGTCCAAAAATGGCTGATGCGTTTCAAGGGTAGGTCCCCTCTGCTTCAGAGCCAAATAGTAGTCTTACATAGACCACCAATAAATACCTTTCTGGATGATGCATAATACCTAAACTTCTCCCATTTCCAAGTGGGCTGTAGTTATGTGAACCCACACGCAGTGAGAGTCATGAACATCAAACGTTTCTTATATACATATATACATATGAACATTAATACAATAGTTAATGACCATATCAATATTATACCCCAATATTATACATAGTGTGCCGTATCTAGCCTTATGGGCTTCCCCAGTCTTTGGGGGCTTCAAATACTTGCTGTGTTTCGAGTTGTTAAAGATCTGAGGTTGTTCTTTGCTGGAACATTCACCTTGAGCTCAGGAGGTCATTCACTTTGCTTTTAAGGGAATAGTTTTTTCATTTGTTTACCAATCTTTATTTTTTTCTTAATACTTAATTTGTGTTTTTTATTTTATTTTGTTAATTTTGCAATCTGCATCAAGCAGATTTGAGTTTTCATGCAAGGTCCAATTTATTGTGGCTCACTACACATTTGGATGGAACATGGGCTCTCTCCCTCTAACCGGGCAACTTGCCTTACTCCAGCCAGGTCTTAGGGTTCAGGAGAATGTCTGGCCTGTGGAAAGGCTTGGTTTTCATAGCAATAAGCTCACCTTCCAAACATGCAACAGTTTTTCAAAATGGCCTTTTGAGGGACATTCTGAGTATGCCACATGAATGCATCAATCTTTATGACATCACAGGCATCTAAGTGCTGGGGCATAGGGAAAAAGAGGCAGATTTTAGGAGTCTGTGAGAGAGGAGGGTCGGATACGTAAAACTGCTTTTCCCAGTCCTTTAGATATAAATGAGCATTTAACCCTAGCGGGAGGATTTTTATGCAAGGGGGGATTTTATTCTCTCCAGAATTAAACTTTAAAGAGAGGATTTAGTGTTTAAGCTGAACTACACCTCCAGAAATACTCACCTTCACCTCCTCCTCACCGGCCATTGTCGTTCACTTCCAGGGTGCCAGGATTTCTGCTTCTTGATTGACCAGTGGGGGAATGACGTCACCCCGTACATGCATATGAGAGTCTGTCATTCCAGTTGAAGTGTCTTGGGAATGCCTGCTGAGCTGCACATGCAGGAGTTTGCTATTGCATAAGAAATATAGCATGCCTCTTCTACATAGTTACATAGTAGGTGAGGTTGAAAAAAAAGACACACGTCCATCAAGTCCAACCTATGCGTGTGATTATGTGTCAGTATTACATTACATATCGCTGTATGTTGCGGTCATTCAGGTGATTATCTAACCATAACAACACGGTCTACAATCAAGAGCTGCCTGCAGTTTAATACTAGTTACGTTAAGTTAATTTTTTTTTTTTTTTAAACAATATACATATCAGAGCTTTGTAGTAATTGATCAATGGAGTAGATAGTTAAAATTAAAGCAAAATTAAACCCAAAAGCAAACATTTATCTTACTATATAT
The DNA here is from genome assembly GCA_037952925.1 of Lithobates clamitans. Taxonomy (NCBI): domain Eukaryota; kingdom Metazoa; phylum Chordata; class Amphibia; order Anura; family Ranidae; genus Lithobates; species Lithobates clamitans. The sequence goes on from JBBGZY010000865.1 coordinate 5,104,843, forward strand.
CATCTTACCAGATATTAGATGTGATGGCTACATTAGTTTTCTTTTTAGGCTTTCTTTCCTTTGTTTACATCTAATGAGCCTGCCCGTAAGTCTCTTGTTTTTCAACAGAACCTGCTGTCCTGCAGATGTAGATGTTAGAGGGGGTGAGACAAACCATGTAACACTGACAGGGGAGCTAACAATGATCAGCTTTTATTTGACCACCCTCTCAAAAAACGTTACTACTTTGATCTCTGTGATTGTGTTCTTCGTTGGCTCTCATCCTACCTATCCCACCGCACCTTCAGTGTCACTTACAATTCTACCTCCTCCTCTTTTCTTCCTTTCTCCATTGGGGTCCCTCAAGGCTCTGTTCTTAGACCTCTCCTATTCTCAATCTACACCTCCTCCCTGGGTCAGCTGATAGCCTCCAATGGCTTTCAACATCATTTTTACGCTGACGACACCCAAATTTATCTCTTTACCCCTCAGCTCACAACAGCAGTCTTCTCAATCATCACTAATTTACTGACTGACATATCAGTCCGGATGTCACACCACTTCCTCAAACTCAACCTGCCAAAATCAAGGTCATAATATTTCCTCCCCCACGTACCCCTTCCCCTGCCTTCTCTGCCAAGATCAATGGCACAACCATCAACCCATCCGTGCGTGTCAGGGTGCTAGGTGTAATCCTGGACTCTGAACTCTCTTTTCGGCCCCACATCCAATCACTTTCAAAAGCTTGCCACCTCAACCTCCGCAACATCTCCTAAATATGCCCCTTCATAACCAATGACACAAAAAAGCTCCTAATCCACTCCCTGGTTATCTCTCGCCTGGACTACTGCAACTCCCTCCTCATTGGCTTAACTTTAAATATGCTATCCCCATTGTCCATCATAAATGCTACTGTCAGACTCATCCACCTTACAAACCGCTCAGTGTCTGCTACCCCCCTTGTCACCTCCTCCCATGCTCGCCTCAAGACTTTTCTCGAGTCTCTCCCATCCTTTGGAATTCCCTACCACAATCTGTCCTACTATCTCATACTCTATCCACTTTTATGCAATCCCTGAAAACTTTTCTTTTCAGAGAAGCCTATACTGCCCACACCTAACAACTGTACTTTTATTTTCTCCATCAGCTCATCCCCCACAGTTATTACCTTTTGTATCACTTGACCCTCCCTTTTACAATAGATTGTAAGCTCTAATGAGCTCTCTGATTCCTCCTGTATTGAATTGTATTGTTACTGTACTGCTGGTCCTCACGTTGTAAAGCATTGCACCAACAATCTGGCGCTATATAAATCCTCTATAATAATAATAAACATGTTCATATCTCACAGTGAGTTATGTAGCCTTTAAATATAAGTGTGTTCCACATCTAAGATTGTAATTTAGGGAAGAGAATATAGCTAGAGCTGACATTGGAAAGAGCAGTGTGCATGTTTGAAGTGTAGAGGGAGTCTTGCTCTGCAGCTGCTTACTTTCTCCTCTGTATGAAGTGACTGTGTCTATATAGAAGGGGAAAGGTTACATCTTGCAATACACACATACAGTAAATGGTCATATTCATCATTTCTTTTACACCTGATTACAGCTGTCAGCCTCTGAAGATAGGAAGCCAAAATGGAACTGTACTGTATGAACACATTAATATAATTAATATACAGTTGCAAGTTAATTTTATTATATGCATTCATTTATAAGCGTGCGCAGCCTATTGCATTAGGGTGTGCACCCGAAAGCTCAAGCATTCATACATATTTATATTGTCAAAAGTATTGGGACGCCTGCCTTTACACGCACATGAACTTTAATGCCGTCTTAGTCCGTAGGGTTCAATATTGAGTTGGCCCACCCTTTGCAGCTATAAAAGCTTCAACTCTTCTAGGAAGGCTGTCCACAAGGTTTAGGAGTGTGTCTATGGGAATGTTTGACCATTCTTCTAGAAGGGCATTTGTGAGGTCAGGCGCTGATGTTGGACGAGAAGGTCTGGCTTGCAGTCTCCACTCGAATTCATCCCAAAGGTGTTCTATCGGGTTGAGGTCAGGACTCTTTGCAGGTCAGTCAAGTTCCTCCACCCCAAACTCGCTCATCCATGTCTTTATGGACCTTGCTTTCTGCACTGGTCCAAATCATTTGATGGAGGGGGGATTATGGTGTGGGTTTGTTTTTCAGGGGTTGGGCTTGGCCCCTTAGTTCCAGTAAAGGGAACTCTTAAGGCGTCAGCATACCAAGACATTTTGGACAATTTCATGCTCTCAACTTTGAGGGAACAGTTTGGGGATGACCCCTTCCAACATGACTGCGCACCAGTGCACAAAGCAAGGTCCATAAACACATGGACTTAGCAGGGGTGGTGGGAAATTAACTTCAAGTGCAATAATTCACATTATAACTGTAACTAAAACATATACAATTAAGTGTAACACTCTAAAAAATAAAAAATCCAAAGTGCTATAATGGTGTGAACCTTCCAACTAAAAAGTTGTTGCACTCGAAGGTAATTTGTATTGCAATTATCTGTAGAGGGGTTTCCACCATCCCTGCTAAGGCAGCACTAATGGGCACTAATAGGCTGCACTGATTGGCAGCGTTGATGGGCACTAATTGGTAGCACTGATGTGCACTGATAGGTGGAACTGATAGGCAGCACTGATTGGCACTAATGGGCACTGATTGGCACTGATAGGTGGCACTGATGTGCACTGATATGCATCACTGATGGGCTCTTATTGGTAGCACTTATGGGCACTGATAGGCTCTGATTCACAGCACTGATTGGCAGCACTGATGGACACTGATTGGCACTGATTGGCACTGATAGGCTGCACTGATAGGCAGCACTGATGGGCACTGACTGGCAGCACTAATGGGCACTGGTAGGTGGCACTGATAGGCAGCACTGATGGGCACTAATTGTCAGCACTGATTGGCACTGATAGGCAGCACTGATGGGCACTAATTGTCAGCACTGATTGGCACTGATGGGCACTGATATACAGCACTGATGTGCACTGATAGGCAGCACTGATGGGCAGCACTTATGGGCACTGATTGGCACTGATAAGCAGCACCGATAGGCACTGATATGCAGCACTGATAGGCAGCATTGATTGGCACTGATTTACAGCATTGGTTGGCACTGATAGGCAGCATTGGTTGGCACTGATAGGCAGTACTGTTTTCCACTGATAGGCAGCACTGGTTGGCACTGATAGGCAGAATTGGTTGGCACTGATAAGCAGCACTGGCACAGATAGGCAGTACTGGTTGGCACTGATAGGCAGCATTGGTTGGCACTTATGAGCAGCACTGGCACTGATAGGCAGCATTGGTTGGCACTGATAGGCAGCACTGGTTTGCACTGATTGGCAGCACTGGTTTGCAATGGTTGGCACTGATAGGCAGAATTGGTTGGCACTGATAAGCAGCACTGGCACGGATAGGCAGTACTGGTTGGCACTGATTGGCAGCATTAGTTGGCACTGATTGGCAGCATTGGTTGGCACTGATTGGCAGCACTGATGGGCACTGACTGGCAGCACTGATGGGCACTAATTGTCAGCACTGATTGGCACTGATAGGCAGCACTGATGGGCACTGATATGCAGCACTGATGGGCACTGATTGGCATCACTGATAGGCAGCACTGATAGGCAGCATTGGTTGGCACTGATAGGCAGCATTGGTTGGCACTGATAGGCAGCACTGGTTTGCACTGATAGGCAGCACTGGTTGGCACTGATAGGCAGAATTGGTTGGAACTGATAAGCAGCACTGGCACAGATAGGCAGTACTGGTTGGCATTGATAGGCAACATTGGTTGGCACTGATAAGCAGCACTGGCACTGAAAGGGAGCATTGGTTGGCACTGATAAGCAGCACTGGCACTGATAGGCAGCATTGGTTGGCATTGATAGGCGGCACTGGTTTGCACTCATAGACAGCACTGGTTTACAATGGTTGGCACTAATCGGCAGAATTGGTTGGCACTGATAAGCAGCACTGGCACAGATAGGCAGTACTGGTTGGCACTGATAGGCAGCATTGGTTGGCACTGATTGGCAGCATTGGTTGGCACTGATTGGCAGCATTGGTTGGCACTGATAGACAGCATTGGTTGGCACTGATTGGCAGCATTGGTTTGCAATGATTGGCAGCATTGGTTGGCACTGATTGGCATCATTGGTTGGCACTGATAGGCAGTATTGGGTGGCACAGATAGGAGAGAGGGGGAGTTTCACATTCAGGAGATTGTGAGAATTGCCAGAGCTGTTCAGTGTATAAAACTGTCAGATAATGACACTGCATGCAGGGAGAGACACCAGCTGTTAAAAGTCAGCGGTGATGCTGGTGGTGGGCGGGACTGAACAGTTACCAAACACCAGCCAATAGGATGGGTCTGGGCGGGCCGCTACATTTATCTGGCTCCGCCCCCACTCTGAAGCAGCCCAATCATTGGCTGGTGTTGGCGCTTAATCCCGCCCACCCCCGACATCGCGGCTGAGTTGTGATGACTTACAACTCAGCTGCGATGTCGGGAGTGGGCGGGACCAAGCGCTAGAAACACCAGCCAATGTTTGAGCTGCTTCAGAGAGGGGGCGGGGCCACATAAATGTAGCGGCCCGCCCAGACCCCATCCCATTGGCTGGTATTTGATGGCCGTTCTGTCCCGCCCACCCCCAACATCACCCCGACATTTTGACAGCTGGTGTCTCTCCCTGCATGCAGTGTCATTATCTGACAGTTTCATACACTGAACAGCTCTGGCAATTCTCACAATCTGCTGCCTGTGAAACTGTTTCACAGGCAGCGCGGGCCACACACTCTCTTGGATGCAGCATTTTGGGGCAAATCTCTGAACACAGCATGGGGTGATTAGGGTGTGCCCAGGCACACCCGGCACACCCCGTGTGCACGCCTATGCATTCATTATAAAAGCAGACTTTTAACAGTAAGTGCGATTTGAAAAAAAAAACCTCTCTTCTCTATACCTGTCATTTTCATCAAATGTATAAAGGTTATAACAAACCCCTGGTGCTGACCAAAGTACAATTTCACAGTCATTGCCTGTCCAGCGTTGGGCATCGTTGACATACTGCATCTTCTGTAAAGTTCTGCATTTGTCACGATCACAGATCTGGATTAATGGTTGTGTTGTTATCTTGTTGCATTCTTCATGGGTGGCCATTGCTCTGTGTGACTAGGCATTGTGTTCTGTATGGCTGGGAATAGTACATGTGCAACTTTTAGGTAAATTGTCATGACTTCTTTGGCTCAGAACTGAAAAGACTCCAGTGTAATGTAAACCTGTCATTAAAGGAGCTAATCAAAGCTATTTTGGCTATACTTCTACTATGGATCACAGGAGTGCAGTTCATTCTGCGGCCCTGTAATAATTTTTCAGCCAACAGCAGGCTGAAGCCCGCTGTCAGCTGATGTCACAGAAGCAGTCCAGGCTCTGAAAAGTTTTCAAACATATGATCAGAATCTGCCCAGAAGCCTGGATCGACAGCTGGCTCAGCCTCTCAGCGATCCACTGAGAGCCTGAGCCAGCCCCTCCAGCCCCCTCCACAATCCAGCACTGCAGTGAGTGCTGGAGGTGCAGAGCAGAGAGCTGGAGACTGACAGTCCCTGACTCTCTGCTTACAGAATGCTGAGAACTGAGCGATCGGCAGTTATTGATCGCTCAGTTCTCAGGACAGAGTCAGTGTTCTGTCAATGAGTGTCCTATATTGAAAAGTGCCTGAGCCGCAACGTGCATGCGCAGTACGAAACGGCAGAACAGCTGATTTTCTGATCAGCGGTTGTGATGGCGCATGCGCAGATCTTGTCCACAATAGCCGACAGTACAATGTTATTGTCAGATTGTGCCTTGCGCTTGTGGGGCGTGTTCATTCTAGTGAAGGGAGGTATTTTATCTATTGATGGGCAGTGCTGCAAATTAAATGTTATTCTGCTACTATGCCTGGAACCTTGTGGGGCGTGTTTAATGTGCTGAAGGGCGGGTTTTTTTGGTGTTGATGGGTGGGTGTTCACTGATTTGCAGGGCGTATTTAGCTAGCTAGAAGAGCAGATTTGCCACAGTATCAGTGTGAATTTGGGAAAGTTTCAGGGCGGATTTGGCTTTATTAAGACCAAAAAATTCTGCAGCCCCGTTATAGTTTTTCAGCCAACAGCAGGCTGAAGCCCGCTGTCAGCTGATGTCACAGAACCGGTCCAGGCTCTGAAAAAATTCCAAACATATGATCAGGATCTGCCGAGGAGCCTGGATCTACAGCTCATTCAGCCTCTCAGCGATCCACTGAGAGCCTGAGCCAGCCCCCTCCACAGTCCAGCACTCCAGTGAGTGCTGGAGGGGCAGAGCAGAGAGCTGGAGACTGACAGTCCCTGACTCTCTGCTCACAGAATGCTAAGAAACTGAGCGATCAGCAGTCTTTGATCACTCAGTTCTCTGGGCAGAGCCGGTGTTCTGTAGATGAGTGTCCTCTATTGGGAGGAGCGACGTACTGACGTCACCGCACGATACGCCCCGTTGTTTGTTTGCACGGGCGTGTGTACTGCAGCCGGCCGGCCGCATATTTTAGAATACTTTTGTATCTATACACCTTGTTGGCGTTTGTGTTTTTAATATTTAAATAAAACTACCCAGCAGGTTTTACCTATGGCCACTTTTTGCATTTTTTTTCTGAGCTACGTTCGTGCTATCACCTACCGAGCTGTGTCTGTGCCCAAAGTGGATGATTCGTCCAGCTTTGTTCTGGATCAGACGGCTTCCCTTGATGCAGTGAGTAGACTGGTGTCAGAACACCATTGAGGAAAAGGCCCTGGCTGGGTGTTAACCCTACAGGCATTTCTAGCCTGTGCAGCTGATAAGCTCACATCCTTTACGGTGGTGGATTTACAGTGTCTGTCAAGCAAAAGTCACATAAATTTCACTGAGTTGTTCACAAACTGATGCACCTTTTGCAAAGGAATCCTTGATTGGAACTTTGATTTATTTTCACAGAATCACCCACAGAGTCAATAACTTTTTAGTTGGGACTGTGTTTGAACTATCTATTTATCACTTATCATATGTTGTATAGGGTTAAGGTTCACTTGCACATTAGTTAGAGCGCAACCATATTTTGTATTTATCTGTATTTGTGTGTATTTCACTTTGTGTTGCAGCTTATTATTAGGGTTTAGTTTATTTTCCAGCGCAGTTTTTTTTCTTCCACTCTATTGAAAAGTGCCTGTGACGACGTGATGGCGCATGCACGGATTGTCAGCCACAATAGCCGACGGGACAATTATTATTATTGTCAGATTGTGCCTCATGCTTGCAGGGCGTGTTCATTCTAGTGAAGGGCAGTATTTTATCTATTGATGGGCAGTGGTGCAAACGGAATGTTATTCTGCTATAATGCCTGGAACCTTGTGGGGCGTATTTAGTGTGCTGAAGGGCGGGTTTTTTGGTCTTGGTGGGTGGGTGTTCAGTGATTTGCAAGGCGTATTTATCTAGCTAGCAGAGCAGATTTGCCAAAGAATCAGTGTGAATTTGGATGAGTTTCAGGGCAGATTTGACTTTATCAAGACCAAAAAACCCACCCTTCAGCACACTAAACATGCCCCACAAAGTTCCAGGCATAATAGCAGAATAATACTCCGTTTGCAGCACTGCCCATCAATAGATAAAATACCTTCACTAGAATGAACATGCCCTGCAACCGAGAGGCACAATCTCACAATAACAATGTCCCGTCGGCTATTGTGGCCGACAATCCGTGCATGCGCTGTCACACCGTCACAACAGCTGATCGGAAAATCCGTACTGCGTGTCGCAGCTCGGGCCCTTATCGATAGAGGGCACTCATCGACAGAACACCGGCAGGAGACAGATGTAGGATCAGATTGATGCTGCATCCACCTAGGTGAGTATAAATGTTTGTTTTGTTTTTCTAAAGCCCATACTTCTTTTTTATTCTAAAGTTAATAAACTAACCTGAAAACTGATGAGTTGCCACCATCAGTTCCTGAATTGTACAACTACCACAGATTTATAAAAATGTAGCTGCAGAGTACCTTTGTGCACCCCGGGCCCTTGGCACGTGTAATATGAAAACTTGAACTTTCCGGAAATTCCCACCCCAATAAGTTGCCTCCTATACTATATCGTGCACTATAAGGTGCTCATTTTTCAGGGTTCTCACCATAGCCTACAACCGAGGAGCCGATGCACGTGCATGGCGGCCACGCGGTCTCTCGTTAAACACACAGATCCACGTCCTGTCAGGGGAGAGGAGACAGATCGTGTGTTCATAGTATATAGGAACACCAATCGGTCTCCTCCCCCAGTCAGTCCCCTCCCCCTACAATTAGAATCACTCCCTAGGTAACACATTTAACCCCTTGATCGCCCCCTAGTGTTAACTCCTTCCCTGCCAGTGACATTTATACAGCAATCGATGCATTTTTATAGCACTGATCACTGTATAAATGTGAATGGTCCCAAAATAGTGTCAAAAGTGTCCGATATGTCCGCCGCAATGTCACATTTATGATAAAAATTGCAGATCACCGCCATTACTAGTAAAAAAAAAATAATAATAATAATATTGCCATAAATCTATCCCCTATTTTGTAGGCGCTATAACTTTTGCGCAAACCAATCAATATAGGCTTATTGTTACTTTGTTTTACCAAACATATGTAGAAGAATACCAAGGAAAAAATTATTTAAAAAAAAAAAAAGAGTTGGGATATTTATTAAAGCAAAAAGTAAAAAATATTGTGGTTTTTTTCAAACTTGTCACTCTTCTTTTGTTTATAGTGCAAAAAAATAAAAAACGCAGAGGTGATGAAATACCACCAAAAGAAAGCTCTATTTGTGGGGAAAAAAATGATAAAAATGTAATTTGGGTACAGTGTTGCATGACCGCGCGATTGTCATTCAAAATGTTACAGAGCTGAAAACTGAAAATTGACTTGGACAGGAAGGGGGTGAAAATGCCCTGTATTGAAGTGGTTAAGGTATATTATATAGCTTGATGAAATTTTTTAAAATTGCAATTGTAATTAAAATGTAATATCAACAATCATTACTAATATTTATGTATTTTCTTTGGTCTTAATATCCAGCATTCTTATTTTGAAAAAGATTGCTGTTTTCTAACAATATCTTTGTGTTATCTTTGTAATAGATATAGTAATTTAAGTACAATCCGAGGCCCTGATGAAGTGGGTCATCCTGCAAAACTCATAGACTAACTCATCAGATTTCTCAGCCAGTAATAACAACAGCCTGGACAACCCTACTGTTATGGTGTTTTTAACCATGAACTATTAAATGTTTTCTTAACATGTATACATTCTAAAATACAAATCATGTTCATTTTTCCTTTTAAACTCCTTGATTTGTGTATTCATTAAACCTTACAGGGTACATGTATAGTCCCACTTAATCTTACTCTACTTCTTTACAGGTGGGCCTGGGGAGGCGGTGCTGGGATCAGTAGCTACAGAAGGACACATGGGTACTAGGACTTTGCCACACAAACAAGGGGCCCCCGGTCCCTGCCTGTAACTACCTATCTAACTGAGCCTTTTGTCAGATCATCCAACAGTGCCACAAATCAAGATTTGTGCAGGAGGCAGAGAAGTATATATATGGACTGTAAATAGTTGTGTCCCTGAAGAGTTCTTTTCTGAAAGTCAAGTGGGCATCCCATAGTACCCCAATCCCCATCCAAGTTTTTCCCCTCAATAACATAAAACAAAGCACAGGTCTGTTCTTTGACTCAAGTTTGCTGTGAAGATGCGGTGTGCCTGGCTGTGCAGGGTGGGGGATCCCTTTACACTCGCAGCTCCTTAGCGGGTGCGCTACAATAGCAAAGCATGCTAACGGCAGAAATCACAAATAGCGAGGAATGACACATTGTGCAGGAATACCTTTACCTATGTAGCATCTCCCTGACCACTGGAGACACGGCGGTACTTGCAGAGACAGGGTGGGCTGACATTTCACTTCAGGTTGTAGATCATGTAGACAACAATGGAACATATGAACAGATGGGCACCAGTTACTTTTAAAGTGTAAGTAAACCCCCCTATTGTTTTCAGCCAAGGAAGCTGCCATCTTTGCCTCTTTTTAATCTACAACTGCCATGATGTTACACATGTGATCAGTTATGACACTAGCCATTGGATGGTTTGACAGTTTGGTTGAGAGCACAACCAATGGGAGTGTTACATATACGGCACATGCCATAAATGAAACTGTTTTATGGATGGGTTTACTTCCGCTTTAAGTGAAACAAAAAAAAAATATTATTCACAGTTCATGGGAGAGAGGGCTAGAGTTACAGATGAGTTAAAGCAGAACTCTGGTACTTCACATGTAATAGCACAGGAAAGGGCCTTTAAGTAAAATCTGACACTTCTGTGCTGACAGCTAAGCAGAGCTTAGAACAAGCCATAGACTATAAATTAGCATTGGCTGCCTGCATCCATGCAGGCTAAAATTAGAGGCACTCTTGCTTACAACAGTGTGGTTACACTCACCCCCACCAATATAGACTACATCATGGAGTGCACCATACTCTCATGGCTGAGAGTGAGCATCTGCAATGACATTGGAATGGGAAGCGGAAAAAGGAAAAGAGACACATTTTTTTACAAATTCAAGAAAAAATAAATAAAGAAACAACACAGTAGTACACAGACATAATGCAATATTCCCTAACTGTACTAACTGACACTGAACTACAAAGTAAGAACTATTCTTCTTGGTTGAAGATCTCTCTGCCACCTGCAGAGGGAGACAAAAACAAAGTAGCAGCACACAACAAATATCAAAACTCTTCTTGCATGTAGATTCCTTCCACCTATAGAGGAAACAGAACTACAATAGGGTTGAAGGCCCCACTCCCTTGAGAGTGACACAATCTCCTAAAAGTACATGACATTGCAAACCACAATTGACATTAAGGACTCAAGGCTCACAGTAGACTGGCATTCTCATGTCATGTAGTAGCAAAAGAATAAATGAGTTCAAAAACGTTTCTTCTTCAGCAGCAGGCAGAGACTTGCTCACGCAGGCATCTTCAGGGGGCACAGCCTACCGGCCTAACTACCAGTAACTGCACTAAGTAAACAGTCCCAAACTTGAACTATCTTGCTGGTACAGAAGAGAAAGTCCTGCGTGAATTTCCTTGAACAAGCTAACAGTCCACATTGGTGCCAGACATCACAGCAACAACTTGAACAAACAGTGGCTGAGTCCATTTTGGCAGTAGCATAGAATCCTCCCTGGATTCAACTCACCAGTAATACTCAGAGTCAGGCAGATAAACAGTACCATTCATCTGGTCAAGGGTAGTAACATGCTTCTTTTTATCTGGCCTGCTGAGTTGCCTAAACCAATAAATGCATAAATGTAACGACTGTATCACCATGAGATCAAGCAACTGTTGAAATGATCATTCAGCTAGATAGCAACTTTTTCTGTGGCAATGATGTTCAGGAATTTGTGGATAACCTTGCTATACCATTTCTTTTTTAGTTCTTTAACATCCTGTATGACAGCACATAAGGATGCAACAGTCTAATAATTCTGTGCAACTTTCTTGAGAACAATGCCCTACAACTAGCACAACATTTTGGGATCACTCCTTACATGAGGAAAACAGGATTCAGGTGACATAACCACAGTAATCCCTATGACATACTGTGGTGGGTGCGGGCACACCTCCGCTCGGGCAAACAAAAAAAAATGCCTCTTCATCCCACAAATGCTGAGCTAATGGGATCTTGGGTTTTGAAACAACTGTAACAGTCTCACAGGGCAGCTCCTGTTCAGACACAACCACAGCAGTAGCAGGACTGTCCCCACCCTCTGGATCCCCTTCCTTAAAGAGGAAGTAAATTCTGATTTTTTAACATTTTTTTCTTCCCTGCAAAGTAAAGGCATAATGTGCTAGTATGCATCGCATACTAGCATATTATGTGGCACTTACCTGCAAACGAAGCCCACGTCGTCCCCACTGGAGGCTGCATCCATCTTCACTCGTCTTCCTTCCGGAGCCACGGACTCCGGATTTGTGACTGGCCGAAGCCGCATCACGTCACTCCCGCGCATGCCGGTCGCGGCACACACTTCTGAAGAAATGGCATGGGCGGCCGTTCTTTCAGAATGCATGCGCCGATGACATCATTGGCGCAGTATTCAGTAAATGTCTCCTAAACGGCGCACGTTTAGGAGATATTTACAGTACCTATAGGTAAGCCCTATTCTAGGCTTACCTATAGGTACAAATTTTACAGGAAGGTTTACTAGCTCTTTAACTTTAGACCACCACCTGCCCGGAGACACTGACCCCTTGGTTGAGCCGGAAAGCCGGTTTAAAGGGATGTCAGTCAGATTCTGCAGACCACATCTGGGCTGGTACATAGGGGTGACTTACTCCTTCTGCTGTCACAGAATGAACGAAACATACAAAGCCATTTACAACTCTGCACCGAGCTACATCATCAATCTTGGCTCCAAATATCACTCAAACCATCCTCTCCGCTCCCCCAGGACCTCCTGCTCTCCCTATGGGTCGCTATGCATTCTGTCTGGGCCACTGTCTGCGCTGTAGGGGCCGATGCCTGTTCTGTAGAAGCTACTGCCTCTCCTCCTCCCACGCTCATCTCCAGGACTTCTCCAGAGTCTTTCCCGTCCTCTGGAACTCCCTACCCATATCTGTCCAATCTGTCCGGCGATCTCCTAATCTGTCCACTTTTAGATGATTCCTGAAAACTCATCTTTTCAGGGAAGCCTATCCTGCTTTCAGATAATAACCAAATCTTCTATTTCTCCCATCAGTCCATTCCTCACAGTTATTACCTTTTGTTCCACTAGGCCCTCCCTATTAGGTTGTAAACTCCCAGGAGCAAGGCCCTCCTAACCCTTTTGTATTGAATTGTATTGTTGCTATATTATATCCCTTTATATTTTAAAACAATGCACAAACTGTTGGCGCTATATAAATCCTGTAGTATAATAATAATAATAATAATAATAATAATAATAACAGCAGTTGACAGGAGGTGATAATTGAAAAACCCTCCTGGGAGACGCCACCCTTGGTAGTTCTAGCTGCAGTGTCCTCAGCAGCGGTGACAGGTACAGATGCTTCAGTATCTGGGACCACTGGTGTTAAAGGTACAGGCAGATCTGGATCAGAGGTGACTGGCAAGGACACACTTGTGTCAGTGACAGCAGGGACTGGCACTTTCACCGTGGCAAATCCTTGCATCCAGTCCACTTGCATCACCTGCGCTAGTAAAGATTTAGGAACTACTTCTATTAACAGGTCTCCACAGCTTTGACACCTGCTCCAGGGACAAATGGAGGTAGAAAACCTAGTACTAGCTGCAGATCACCTCCAGCACCTCAACTCCTTGGGTGATGTAAAAAGCCAGCTTCCCACAAGGCATCAGCTGAATTCCTGTGCACACAAGCTGTTCCTGCACGGCTGAAGCAGTAAATGGCTCCTCCCCATCCCCTCTGCTTGATCACATACAGTAGCTCAGGCTTACTCAGACTTTTTGGCACCAACTCTTCCCTTCCTTCCTTGTGCTTTTAATCCTTTTACTACCCAGGGAAAATCATCTCTCCCAACTTTTCTAGATGGGAACAAGGGACACTTAGTAGCAAAAGTATGTAGGCATAGGACACATCCCGCGCCATGCCCCCCTTAAAGGAGAATTAAACAAAAAAATATTAGTTAAACCCACAAGTGTGTTTTTTTCACTACTATTCCTTTATACTGGTTTTTGACATTTACAAATGCAGCAATTTAGGATGAAATGTTTAGCACTGGGATAAACTTTTAGAAAGATAAAAAGTGCATTTCATATACAACTACTGTAAATAAATCAGCACAAAATGAGGGGCAAATTGGGAAAGAAGAGGGACAGAGGGACTTTGTTCCAAATCAGGGACAGTCCCCCAAAATCAGGGACAGTTGGGTGCTGTGGAAAATGACAAAAGTCAGGGGCGACCCCCCCCCCCCACAAAAAAAATAAGGTTCTTCCCCACACTACATATCATGGTGGCAACACATATGTGGGGCTTGAGGGTGATAGTCTGCCAGTTTTCCATGTAGCCAAACAAAATCTCTAAGTAATTGCAGTCTGTTACTGGGGGCAATCACAGCAAAAATTGTCGAGCCCCACATTTGGCACCAAAAGTGTAGTACCCTTCAGACCCCTGGAGGCATGGTGGTATCCATGGAGACAGACTGATATTACACTTCAGGGTGTAGATCATTTAGGGAAATATGAACAGATGGCTGCATTTATTTCAAGTGAAACAAAAGAAAATTATTACTCACAGTAAGGGCTTTTTTTCAGCAGCAACGTGGGGGAACGCAGTTCCGGCACCTCCAGCTCTGAATGTATGTAATGGCAAGGGGTGCTGGGGTGTACTGGAGGGTCTATTGATGTTGGCTGCTGGGGGATCTATTGTTGCTGAAGGGGATCTATTTTTACAGGGGGAGAGTCTGTTGTTGCTGGGGAGGTCAATTGTTGCTGGTGGGGGATCTATTGTTGCTGGGGGACTTTTATGCTACTGGGAGACCATCGTTTCTGGGAGACATCTACTGTTGAGGGAGAGGTCTATTGTTGCTAGCTGTTCAGAGTCTATTGTTGCTGGGGGTGCTCCATTGTTGCTGGCTACAGGGGATCTATTTTACTTCCTATCATTTTCAACATTTACATACAAATTACTTAGCACGACAAATTGATACTTGAGTCTGTATCCATTACTGAGAGGTGGGTAGGGGTTGGAACCAAGGAATGGTGCTCAGAGGTGGGTAGGGGGTGGAACCAAGGAATGGTGCTCGGAGGAGGGTAGGGGGTTGAACCAAGGAACGGTGCTCAGAGTTGGGTAGGGAGTGGAACCAAGGAATGGTGCTCAGGGTTGGGTAAGAGGTGGAACCAAGGAATGGTGCCCGGAGGTGGGTAGGGGGCGGAACCAAAGAATGCTGCTCAGAGGTGGGTAGGGGGTGGAACCAAGGAATGGCGCTTGGAGGTGGGTAGGGAGTGGAACCAAGGAAATGTCCTCTGAGGTGGGTAGGGGTGGAACCAAGGAATGGTGCTCGGAGGTGGGTAGGGAGTGGACACAAGAGGTGACTCGGAAGGAGGGAGTTCCTGCACCTATTCTCTGAGAAAAAAAGCCCTGCTCACAGTCCATGAGAGAGAGGGTTAGGGTTACAAGTTAAAGTAGATATCTAGTACTTCACATGTCACTGCACTGGAAAAGGGACTTTAAGTCAAATCTGACACTTCTAGTTTTGGAATCCCTCTTGCAGCCTGCAGACACTCTTGCTTATGGCAGGGTGGCTACACCTGCATGTAACATTAATCTTTACTAATACCATGGTAAGTAAAGTTTATAATTCTGTTGGACAGTTGCAGCCAATCTCTGTGCATACTAAGGTACTCTAATGCAAATGCTTATTATAGTTCAGTAGTTCTCAGGACAGTCATGTAAAATCAGTGATAGCTCTCCAAAAAACATAAGAGCTCCCACTATGCTTATTTCCCCCACCCCAGTAAAAAATTACCTTCTCCCATGATTGTGGCTAGCCAGTGACATCAATTTAGGGGATTGCAAGATCAAATCTTCATAATGTTTTCATTTTTGTAAATGGAGAGGCTTCCAATGACCCCATTCACACAAACAAGACTCCAAAACCACCACAATCTTAAAATGCGTCAAATCCCATGAACACAAATGTAATAAAAATAGACATAAACCTCCTGCAGTGACAGAGCAGTGACATCTGCAGGTAGCGGCACAAGTTGCTTTTTAGCTCCACCCCCCTATCACACAGTGCAGTGCAGAGTAAGCTCGGGAATATCGGGTAACTGTACATAGCAGCTCTCTAAAAAGTTTTTTTTTTTTTTTTTTAACATATTCTAATAATGTGATCTATAGACAGGTGTTTAAATTGTTTTATTTGCTCCTCATATACCAAATTAATATGGCTCTGCATACAATGATGTGCTTAAAAACATCCACTAAATTTGACTTAAAAATCCACATGCAATCATATGCAATACTGAGTGCATATAGCAGTGAAAATAACACTATATTAAAAAAAAAAAAAAATATATATATATATATATATATATATATAGATGTAGCACCCTGGCGTTTAGGCAGGGCTGCTCTTAAATTTACCTGCCAGGTACAGCTACCTTGGCTAATTGTTGAGGATCAATTGATTTCACTCTAAGACTGTAATTACTGCACTTCTCTCTTTTGCCGTTAGGTGGTCGGGTACCTGGTGGCATTAGATATGAGAAGGGCAATGCAAGGTTAGATTATACTCCAACGCAATTTTGTTTGGAATCACTTTTTTCATCGTTCCATCTTGGTCTCATTTGGTATACTTCATGTTAGCCACTTCCTCACTGGCATTTTCACCTACCCCACCCTATCCCCTTCGATCTCTCTGTCCATGTCAGTTTTCACCAGGCTCCATTGTACTTGACACCTCTCTTACTAGCTACAAGTATCATGCCATCTTGTAGCAACTACTTACCTACCTATACATATTTAAGTTCCAGCTGTTTTCCATGACTTCGGACATTGAGAAATCCCAGAGGACACCTATTTTTCATTCTGATTCCATCCATCCTCCAGTTGACATCCAGAGGGGCCCTGCTGGACCCACTCCCTCAGCTCCCTTGCTATGCTCGTGCTGCTGCCATTGTTTGGGAAAAAAGCCTGTTGCACCTTGGTATTGCCTTTTAGTAAGTGTGGGACCTTCTACCCATAAGGTCCCCCTTCCTCACCATGTTGTCTAACGATTCCATCACATCTTTTCTATTTCATCATCATTTCTATTTTAGATACACTGCTAATGTACTTTCTCCTGAAGAAGCGAGCATTGACTCGTGAAACGTGTTGAGTTTTAGATGTGTATCATATTACATGGATCATATTGTTCACATCATATTATGTATCCTACCTATTACAAACTGTTTTTATCTATTGATGTAAACCATGTATGACTACCTTTATATACTCAATAAAGTTACTTTTTACATATGTTGGCCTCACAGTGTTCACCTCTACAAAGTCCCAGGGCAAAAATTTGCTTTTGATTATGGGGTATCCCAGCCAATGGGCAGGGGTTTTCTTAAAACTTCTTGGCCTGCTGGAAGAACCTATATGTTTTGGTGGAGTCAGGTGATCGGTGTTCTGTGCCACCTGGACGGCTGTCTGGGTGGACGTGTGTTATGCTGCCCGGGCTGCTAGGCTGGAGTTTGGACCTACCCCGGGCACATCTGGATGCTAGGCTGTTTGAGGGCCTATTCAGAAGCAAGAGAGCAGCGCAGAGTTGGGATTGCGGCTTGCAGTCCAACCAGAAGTAAAGGTTCTGCCGGCCGGAGAACCTGTTGTGGTCGGCGGTAGAGGGGAAGCTGTCGCCACTAAGGGACTAGCCACCTTATTACCAGGGGCCACAGTGAGTAGCTGAAGCAAGTACCGGAGCATTATTCTCAACAACTGGGGACGGTGAAGAATCAGGAAAATTCAGCGGGTATCAAGCCAGGGACCCAGACAGCAGAGGTGACGCTTGCAAAGCAGCCTTGTGTGTCAAGCCAGGGACCGAGCAGGCCAGTGGGGTGAAGCTTGAGAAGTATCTGGAGGGCCAAGCTTGGGACCCAGCAGAGAAGCTGGGGTGACGCTTGAGGAAGATACTACCGTGAAGATTGGAGGAGCTCAAGGAATTCAGTGGCAGTGAATCATCTAGTCTAGTGAGAGACTTGGAGCTCAGTGGGCTGAAGAACTACAAGAAGTGATTGTAGTGGAAGTGAAGGAACTGTTACACCTTGTGTTAGAAACTGTTAAAGACTGTTGCCATAGGAGACAGCATTCCTACAAATGCAGTGTGGCGTCTCGCTGGATGCCTTTTCCTGCATGGCTGTCCTCCTGTTGAAGTCTCAGAGTCTGACAATTAATCTTGCAACTACCTAAGGGTGTCCTGGCCCTAACCCTCTCTCCAAAACTTCTATCAAGAGAAATAAAATCTCTTTTGCATTCAAGAAGTGTCTGGCGCCCAATGACTCTAACTACTTTGTACCCACTATGCCTTACAACCCACCATATACAGAAGGATGTCAGCTCTCTCTGGCCCTGAAGGTTCTCATTAGACCGAAGGAGGCAAGGGGCCTTGCTATATATATATATATATATATATATATATATATATATATATATATATATTACAGTTGTGCTCATAATTTTTCAGAGAATATGAGTGATAACACAATAAACTTTTCTTTCACTCATGGTTAGTGTTTTAGTTAGTGTTTTTAAAGCATAATCGCAACAGAAACTATCAAATGACCCTGATCAAAAGTTTACATACCCTGGTGATTTTGGCCTGATAACATGCACACAAGTTGACAAAAAGGGGTTTGAACGGCTATTAAAGGTAACGTTCAAGTCGCCAGGATAAAGCCATTACTATGCAAATGCCACAAAGTATCCTGCTTACAATACGTCAAACAGCACAGAGACAAGTCACAAACCTTCTGGCACAAAGTAATTTTCGAGTGATGAGACCAAAATTGAGCTTTTTGGCCACAACCATAAACGCTACATTTGGAGAGGAGTCAACAAGGCCTATGATGAAAGGTACACCATTCTTACTGTGAAACACGGAGGTGGATCGCTAATGCTTTGGGGATGTGTGAGCTACAAAGGCACAGGATATTTGGTCAAAATTGATGGCAAGATGAATGCAGTATGTTATCTTAAAAATACTGGAGGAACATTTGCACTCATCAGCCAGGAAGCTGCGCATGGGACGTACTTGGACATTCCAACATGACAATGATCCAAAACACAAGGCCAAGCGGACCTGTCATTGGCTACAGCAGAATATAGTGAAGGTTCTGCAGTGGCCATCTCAGTCTCCTGACCTCAATATCATTGAGCCACTCTGGGGAGATCTCAAACGTGTAGTTCATGCAAGACAGCCCTAGAATTTCCAGCAAGGCTTTTTGCCAAGATGAATGGGCAGCTTTACCATCTGAGAAGATAAAGAGTCTCATCCACAAATACCACAAAAGATTTCAAGCTGTCATTGATGTTAAAAGGGGCAATACACGGTATTAAGAACTGGGGTATGTAAACTTTTGATCATGGTCATTTGGGTAGTTGTGAAAGAAAAGTTTTTGTGTTATCATTCATATTCACTGAAAAATGGCCAAGAAATCATAAATTCTGCCAGGGTATGTAAACTTATGAGCACTACTGTATATCTATATATATATATAGATATATAGTATCTCACAAAAGTGAGTACAGCCCCCACATTTTTGTAAATATTTTAATTATATCTTTTCATGGGACAACACTGAAGAAATGACACTTTGCTACAATGTAAAGTAGTAGTGAGTGCACAGCTTGTATAACAGTGTTAATTTGCTGTCCCCTCAAAATAACTCAACACACAGCCATTAATGTCTAAACCACTGGCAACAAAAGTGAGTACACCCCTAAATGAAAATGTCCAAATTGGACACAATTAGCCATTTTCCCTCCCCAGTGTCACATGACTCGCTAGTGTTACAAGGTCTCTGGTGTGAATGGGGAGCAACTTTGTTAAATTTGGTGTTATCGCTCTCACTCTCTCATATTGGTCACTGGAAGTTCAACATGGCACCTCATGGCAAAGAACTCTCTGAGGATCTGAAAATAAAGAATTGTTGCTCTACAAAAGATGGCCTAGGCTACAAGAAGATTGCCAAGACCCTGAAACTAAGCTGCAGCACCGTGGCCAAGACCATACAGAGGTTTAACAGGAGTTGAGTGCATATGCTCAGTGTCATATCCAGAGTTTGTCTTTGGGAAATAGACGTATAAGTGCTGCCAGCATTGCTGCAGAGGTTGAAGGGGTGGGGGGGTCAGCCTGTCAGACCGTACGCCGCTCACTGCTTCAAATTCGTCTGCATGGCTGTAATCCCAGAAGGAAGCCTCTTCTAAAGATGATGCACAAGAAAGGCCGCAAACAGTTTGCTGAAGACAAGCAGACTATGGACATGGATTACTGGAACCATGTCCTGTAGTCTGATGAGACCAAGATAAACTTATTTGGTTCAGATGGTGTCAAGCATGTGTGGCAGCTACCAGGTGAGGAGTACAAAGACAAGTGTGTTTTGCCTACAGTCAAGTATGGTGGTGGGAGTATAGGAAAAGATTACCGCTCCAAAAGCTCCAGACCTTTGAAAACACCCACCCTATTATGAACTTGCAGGTGCTGGCTTTGCACAAACTTAGAAGAAAAACAAAAGTCCTGGATGGCCGCACACTGCTGGATTTTATTATATCAATAAAGATGCCTTCAGTGGTGTGAGGCTGTCCAGGACTTTTCTTTTTCTTCTAATGGTGGTGGGAGTGTCATGGTCTGGGGCTGCATGAGTGCTGCTGGCAATGGGGAGCTACAGTTCATTGAGGGAACCATGAATGACAACATGTACTGTGACATACTGAAGCTGAGCATGAACCCTTACCTTCGGAGACTGGGCCACAGGGCAGTATTCTAACATGATAACGACCCCAAACACACCTCCAAGACGACCACTGCCTTGCTAAAAAAGTTAAGGGTAATGTTGATGGACTGGCCAAGCATGTCTTCAGACCTAAACCCTATTGAGCTTCTGTGGGGCATCCTCAAACGCAAGGTCTCTCATATTTTAGTGTTAGGACCACAGATATCAGGGTGCCGTGACGAGGCTCTGTGGCTTACGCATGCGTTTGCAAATGCGTGTGGACTAAACCCCTGTTTTTAAACGCATACTGTTAGACAGGTTAATTTGGTTGTCTGCGAGCTGGTGGTAAGTAGGCTTGGAATTTTTTCCTGGGTATTCCCCAGGCCTTGTTTATATCTGTTTGTAGCCCTCCAATGCTGCTTACTGCGATAGCCAGCTATAAATGAGGGTGGTGGCAAGTTTTTTGAGATCACCTTGGTGTATGTGTATTGGTCCAGCAATGCACCAGCACCTTTGCAGCCATTGTGCTATTTGCTGGGTGTCTGGTGTGCTCCTGTACCTTTAAGAAGGGATGGGCTGCCCTTCAGTCCACCTGCTCTCATTTATCCATCAGAATGCATGTGCCTCCACTGTAAAGGGGACACTCATATTTTAGTGTTAGGAACACAGATATCAGGGTGCCGTGACGAGGCTCTGTGGCTTACGCATGCGTTTGCAAATGCGTACGGACTAAACCCCTGTTTTTAACGCATACTGTTAGACAGGTTAATTTGGTTGTCTGCGAGCTGGTGGTAAGTAGGCTTGGAATTTTTTTCCTGGGTATTCCCCAGGCCTTGTTTATATCTCTAATATTTACCAGCTCTGTGATGTTGCCATGGAGGAGTGGAAGAGGTCTCCAGTGGCAACCTGTGAAGCTCTGGTGAACTCCATAACCAAGAGGGTTAAGGCAGTGCTGGAAAATAATGGTGGCCACACAAAATATTGACACTTTGGACCCAATTTTGACATTTTCACTTAGAAGTGTACTCACTTTTGTTGCAAGCAGTTTATACATTAATGGCTGTGTGTTGAGTTATTTTGAGGGGACAGCAAATTTACACTGTTGTACAAGCTGTACACTCACTACTATACATTGTAGCAAAGTGTAATTTCTTCAGTGTTGTCACATGAAAAGATAGAATAAAATAATTCCAAAAATGTGAGGGGTGTACTCACTTTTGTGCGATACTGTATGTATAGCCTATGTCTAGGACCACACGTTTAATTTCAGACATTTACAGTTAGACTATGAGTCAGCACATATGCATCTAGGCGTGCCATAGATACAATTGTTGATGGCTAGTCATGTGACATAACTCAGCTGGTCTGATGTCTAGTCATGTGACAGGGCTTACACCCATCTGATGCTCACTCTGGCAGCCCCCTTCCATTGGGAAGAGCAATGGCAACAACTGTCTGTGACAAAGAATATGTGATGGTCTCCATATGAAGCTCTAGAGCATTGTCTGATCTCAATCCTGGGGTATCACAGCAAATCTCATAATTCAATACTTTGCAGGGGTGGAATTCTCCATTGGCCTCTTTAGTTGGGAGGAGTTAATACTGTCTTTTGAAAATGGATTTCATAACCCAAAAATCTACTTAAATGTACCCAATTTAATGAGGTTAGGGGAATGACGTGCTAACAGAAACATTTGGATTGTAAAAAGAATTTTGATTAGGGAATCTTGTTCCAGTTGTAGACAGTCGCTCTGTGTATTCCTTAAAAACATAACTCAATCTAAGAACATTGTTAACTCTTCCAACACCTGATTGAGCTGATGATAAAAATGCAAATGAGGTTTTTAGCATTCCAAGAAATTGTCAAGAAAGTTTAATGATGGGCAGAGTGGCAAACAGCTGTGCAAGAGGAACAGGGATGTGCAGCTGTGTGCTTTTTAGTGTGAGAGTCCGAGATACAGACAGTACAACGTAAAAAAGATGAGCAGGGTCACAAACATTTCTTCAGATAATTGGTGCCGTGGGTTTGATAGAATGCAGAGTCAAAGTCAGCTGTTCAACTAGTAATGGAACTTCATGAGAATGGAGGAGCGCTGAACTCTGTAAAAGGCTATTGCATCTGTAATGCTGTACACTGAGCAGGCTTTTTACCTGAAAGAAATACTTTTCCTGTACTGTTGACTTATGCAGTGACAGCATTTTACAAGCAAATTGCTTTTACATAATTTGTATGTGGAAAGCACATCAAAATAGCCTACATTATTCATCACAACTTTCATTGGTGAATGCACAGTGATTAATCACAGCCGAAAACATAGCATTCATTCATGTAGCTAACATATGACATTTGACAAGTAGTGTAAGTGTCAGATGTACAGTAAGCATTTACAAGTCACTTGAACAACATAACAACATATACAGGATTATTCAAAAGGGCAAATACCAATGTGCAAAGTAATGTATCTCAAAGCAACCAATCAACATTAATATTTCATGTGACTATAATGCCCTGTACACACGATCGGACATTGATCGGACATTCCGACAACAAAATCCATCGGATTTTTTCTGACAGATTTTGGGCCAAACTTGTTTTGCATACACACGGTCGCCCAAAGTTGTTGGAAAATCCGATCGTTCTGAACGCAGTGACGTAAAACACGTACGTTGGGACTATAAACGGGGCAGTAGCTAATAGCTTTCGTCTCCTAATTTATCCTGAAGATGCGTGCGACTTTGTGCGTCGGATTTGTGTAGACACGATTGGAATTTAAATGATCGGATTTTGTTGTCGGAAAATTTTATTTCCTGCTCTCAAACTTTGTGTGTCGGAAATTCGGACGGAAAAAGTCAGATGGAGCCCACACACGATCGGAATTTCTGACAACACAATCCGATCGCACTTTTTCCATCGGAAAATCCGACCGTGTGTACAGGGCATAAGTGTTTTCACTTTGCACTGCTCCTTGTATTTCTTTGAAGTGTAACCCTTCAATTCAGGTTTTCTGGAGTGGTTTCCAGTTTGTGATCTATAGCCATAGCCACTGGGCGATGTCTCTTAATATGGCTTTTTGGAAAACTGGAAAAAACTGGTGATTTAACTTTTGTGTCATACTGTATGCAATGTATATGTATTGTTTTGTCTTATTTTTCAATAAAGATAAAGTGAAAGAAGTGTAACCAACAACAAAAATGTATATATGTAATAGATTGCAGCTTACCTATCCTTACATGTGATGGCTGCATTCGTTTTCTTTCCATTCCAGGCTATTTTTCATTTGTTTGAACCTGGTAATCTTGCCAGGATCATATTTAACTGTTGTAGGATGACACAGTCACTATACTGTGTCCATGGAGAAGCAGCATTGTCACCCTAGGACAGGAAATGTGTTAGGACTACAGAACACCTCCTCTCTCCACATTTCCATAACATGGGAGAGGGTTTTCTGTGCTCTACAGAGATAACTGGGAAAATTATAAATGTTAAAAGTTTGTAAAGGCTCAAGCATTTAAAAAAAAAAAAAAGTAACAAACATGGCCGAATACCCCATAGACATACAGAGTATGGCTCAGCCCTACCTCCTGCTCCCTCCTCAATGACTGTGATTGTCAGCAGCAGGAGACAATGACACCCCACTGCTGTGTCTCAGCCAGTGAGGAGGGAGAGACCTGGGAGAGCTTCTGCTCTAGTGCACATCTTTGGATCGAGATCAGACTCAGGTGAGTATAAGTGGGGGGTGCGGGGGGGGGGGGAGGGGCACACTGAAGGTTTTTTAAATTCATGCATAGAATGAATAAAAAACTTTCAGCCTTTACAACCACTTTAACACTTTATTATAGAATAAGGACTTATGGCAGGATCAGCAGGTATTTTTTGCACCTATCGAACAGATATAATTAATCTTTCAAATGCATATTCAAAGCCCAACTCAGGAAAATTTTAACCCACTACAAGGGATATTTTTCAAGTTTCCTGAATTTGGTATTTAACTAACCAAAATGAAGGAAATCAAATGTAGCAACCCCTTGTTCCTTGGTAAATGAGAAGGTTTCTTAGGTGGTCTGGTGGGCTAGCATTTCAAACCTCAGGGTGGCATACTTGACTCCTTGTGGGGTGAATGGCATTATGCAGCAGTTCGTTTAGAGAGTGTAATGGGACTGGCTGAATTTCAATTCATTTGTGGTCACAGAGAGGTTGTACAGTAGTCAATCTACGAATCAACCTCTGCCAGGCATGTACTGGCCATCGGGACTACCGGGAGTTTCCCGGTGGGCCGATGGCTCAGTGGGTCGGTTTTAGTAACAGACAGCCTGTCAAATTAATGTTAATTAATTAATTAATTAATTGATTATTTTGAGCACCGCTGTACTGCTGGACTCAGCATGGGGCACTTCGGCTCTTTCCGGACACTGCACACATCTTCGGCCACCTCCGGCGTGTGCTCATCCTTTTCCATCACCGCTCGACTTACTCCGCCCCCCCTCCTCTCCAACAGCTCTTCGGCTTCATCTGGCAAAACTCGGCTATCTCTGGCGGCCTCTGCAGTTCAGGGTCGCTGTGAGTTTAAATGGGCCGGAACCAACTGTGTGACGTTCTGTCACGTACCTTGTGGACGAGCCCGAATTGCATGGGATGGCCTCTCTTGCGGCTCCGACTCGAGGGCCCTGGTAGGATATACACGAAGCACAGGAGTGGCACAAGTGACTGGCAGGATCAACACAGGAAGTGGGTCTGGAACTCAGGAAGCGCTGTGCAGTAGAACTTCAGACTGAGCTGGAAGGTAGACTGGAAACTGGAAGGAGCTGGATCAGCAGACTGGTGCAGCAGACTGGAACCAAGCAGCAGACTGGAACACTGGATAGCAGACTGGAACACTGCAGCAGCAGACTGGAACCGGATAGCAGACTGGAACACAGGATAGCAGATTGGAACACTGGTGCAGCAGACTGGAACCACACAGCAGACTGGAATCGGATAGCAGACTGGAACACAGGATAGCAGACTGGAACACTGGTGCAGCAGACTGGAACCACACAGCAGACTGGAACCGGATAGCAGACTGGAACACATGATAGCAGACTGGAACTGAAGTCAGTATACTGGGCTGGAGAGTCAGACAAGCCGGATCGATAACCAAGCGGACTGTGGATAAGCCAGAGGGTCAGGCAGAAGAGTGGTCAGACAAGCCGGGGTCGGATGCAGGCAGAAGACAGGGATGGTCGGAGACAAGCCTGGATCAGATGCAGGCAGATAACTAGGATAATCAGGGACAAGCTGGGTCTTTGGTACAAAACAGGTTCTCAGGGATCAACACACTTAACGCTGTAGAGCAGACAGCAAGATCCCCGTGTGACAGCTGAGTTTAAATAGCCCGCCTGGCGCGCGATCGTGCATGCGCGATTGCGCAACTGCACGCACAGGGCGCCTGTTACTGGCAGGATCTTCCTGACATTGCCCCCCCCAAGGGGCAGCCTCCCCAACCGGGATACCCAACCAGGCCCATTTCTCAGGATGGGTTCTCTTAAAGGATTGAATTAAGCTTTTAGCATGGATGTTCTCTTCAGGCTCTCAAGAGTTCTCTTCCGGGCCATACCCTTTCCACTTGATCAGGAATTGGGCTCGATTATTCCTCTTCCTGCAATCAAGGATGGCTTCAATTTCCACTATTACAGGGTCCGGGGGATTCAGATTCCTTTCAGGAAAAGGGTTGGAGACAAAAGGTTCCAACAGGGAAATGTGAAAAACAGGATGAATCCTGAGCGAGTCCGGGAGTTCCAGCTCATATGCTACCTCATTAATTTTCCTTTTTACAAGAAAAGGACCCAGGAATTTAGGAACCAACTTCTTGGAGGGACAAGCCAATTTCAGGTTTACAGTGGATAACCATACAAGGTTACCTGGTTCAAGTAGCAATTCCCCTCGTCTTTTCCTGTCGAAAGTTTCTTTGTTGCGTTTTTGAGACTTCGTCATGGTTTCCTGTAATATTTGGTTATTGGAAGAGAAAAAATTTATTGTTTCCTGGACTGCTGGTATGGAACTTTCAGGAATGGAATTGGGCAAAAAGGAGGGATGAAACCCCTAATTTGCAAAAAACGGACTTTGTTTTGTGGCAGAATGGACAGCATTATTATAAGCGAATTCAGCCAAGGGAAGCAGAGAAAGCCAATCATCCTGAGAAAAGGAAGAGAAACACCGAAGATATTGCTCGAGAGTCTGGTTGGTCCTCTCAGTTTGGCCATTCGTCTGGGGATGATAGGCAGTGGAAAATAATAGTTCAATTCCTAGGGCTTTACACAGGGCTCTCCAGAATCTCCAGAAATTATATTAGCTGGAATTCTGTGGAGTTTAATTACTTCTCTAATGAACGTTTGTGCAGTTTCAGGAGCAGAGGGGGTACCCTTCACCGGAATGAAATGAGCCATTTTAGATAACCGATCTACCACCACAAAGATGGCAGTGTGCCCCTCGGCCGGAGGCAACTCGACAATGAAGTCAATGGACAACATCTTCCATGGCCTGTCTGGGACAGGTAGAGGTTTCAGCAATCCCCAGGCCCTGGTTCTACTGACTTTATTCCGAGCAGAGGTGGTACAGGATTCCACGTACTTCTTGCAGTCTTTAAGGACTTGGGGCCACCAGAAGGTGCGCAGGACAAGATCAGCCATCTTGGTAACACCAAAATGTCCTGTTAGTGCGTGATCATAACAAAGTTCTAAAATTGTGACCCGTAGGCCTTCAGGTACAAAGATCTTACTCCCAAACCAAAACAGGCGTCAGGTTTTATATCCTTAGAGCCTGGCCGATAGGTCATGTGGAAGGAGAACCTGGAAAAGAACAAGGCCCACATGGCTTGTCGTGGTCTCAACCTCTTCGCGGATTTCAAATATTCCAGGTTTTTGTGATCTGTGTAGATCAGAATAGAATGAGCAGCTCCCTCTAAAAGATATCGCCATTCTTCCAGAGCAGATTTTATGGCCAGTAGTTCCCGGTCTCCTACATCATAATTTCTTTCCGCGGATGATAGTTTGCGAGAAAAGAAGGCTACAGGGTATAACAGAGCTTTGGTCACTTGTCGCTGGAATAACTCTGGTACCAAGGGGAGTGGGTACCGATTCTTAACAGTAATTTTATTAAGTTCACAGTAGTCTATACAAGGGCGAAGAGAGTGATCCTTTTTTTCTACAAAAAAGATGCCAGAGCCTGCTGGGGATGTGGAGGGCCGAATGAAACCCTTCTTTAGGTTCTCATCGATGTACACCTTCGGTGCTCCTTGCTCCAGCTCAGTCAAAGGAAATATCCTGCCAAAGGGCACTTCGGCTCCGGGAAGAATCTCGATGGGGCAGTCGTAGACCCGATGAGGAGGAAGGGTTTCAGCCCCTTTTTTACTAAAGACATCTAAAAAGTCATGGTAGACCTCGGGGACCGACTGGTATAGCTCAAAGTCAGTGTTTAGACATAACAGAGCAGGGGATTAACCAGAGTCCTTCAGAATGCAGAACTGTTGGCAGTACTGAGAGGGGAACGTAACTTCTCCTGTGACCCAGTTTATAGCAGGGTTATGGGCTTGTAGCCAAAGCATACCAAAAATAATAGGAAATAAAGGAGAAGCAATGATGTCCAGGCGAAGTAGTTCTTGGTGCAAGTTGAAGATGGTGACTAGAAGGGGAGCAGATTCTTGTATAACTGGCCCAGATTTTATTGCAGACCCGTCGGCCAGGTGAATAGAGAGTCCATGGGCCTTGTATCGCAGTGGGATCTGGTGTTTAGCTGCAAAGGATGAGTCCAAGAAGCAGCCACAAGCCCCGGAGTCAATGATAGCGGGAACCTGTAAAGTCTTTCCTGGAAGCTGCAAAGATATAGAAAGAGTCAAGTGAGAGGAAGTCTTAGGCAAAGCAGTCACATCATCAGAGGAGACAGACAGGCACTTACGGAGTTCATTAGGACAGTTCCTGACACAGTGTCCAGGTTCCCCACAGTACAGACACAGGTTATTAGCCTGGCGACGTTGGCGTTCCTCCATCGTGAGAGGTGGGCGGAGGACTCCAAGTTGCATGGGCTCAGAGGTATCAGGTGTAGCGGCTGGACTAGAGGTGGGTGCAGGATGAGTATAGCTGGGGACCCTAGGTAACATTCAGGTTGGGCGAGTGGGCCCAGCACCTCTTTCTGCTTTTCGCTCCCTCAACCAACCGTCGGTCGATCTGTATAGCAAGGTTGATCAAGGCATCCAGAGTCTGAGGAATTCCCACTCAAGCCAGTTCATTTTTTAAGGGATCGGAGAGCCCCATACGGAACTGGTAGCGGAGTGCAGCGTCATTCCAGTCCATGTCTGCACTCCATCGGCGGAATTCCGCAACATAGTCCTCTACTGCCCTACGCCCTTGTTGAAGGGTGTGCAGGGCGGCTTCTGCGGTTGCAGAAAGCTGTGGATCCTCGTATAGCTGGGCCATTGCGTCAAAGAACGTGGTTAAATTAGTCAACACCTCAGCTTTCAGTTCCAGAAGGCGGTGAGCCCATGTTTGGGGGTCACCCAGGAGTAACGAGATCACAAAACCCACTTTAGTGGCTTCAAGCGAAAAGGTGCGAGGCTGAAGGGCGAAGTACAGTTCGCATGAATTCCGGAATGCCCTGAATTTACTTCGTTCCCGAGAAAACTTTTCAGGAGTGGGAACTCTTGGTTCAAGAGGCAGCATCACTACTGTAGGGGACGTAGAACTGCTAGCAGATGTAGATGGCAGAGAAGACCCCTGGGTTACAGTGGGACCGGACAGTACTTGGACCTGTTCTTCCAGACGTGTATATCCTTCCTGGAGACTTTTAACAGCCTGTGTAAGGCCGGCCAGGTGCATGCAAAGTTCTTCCATAGGAGAGGCTCTCTGCTCGGGCTCGGTCATGGCTGTCTGCTACTGTCACGTACCTTGTGGACGAGCCCGACTTGCAGGGGATGGCCTCTCTCGCGGCTCCGACTCGAGGGCCCTGGTAGGATATACAGGAAGCACAAGAGTCAGGAGTGGCACGAGTGCCTGGCATGATCAACAGCAGGAAATGGGTCTGGAACTCAGGAAGCGCTGTTCAGTAGAACTTCAGACTGAGCTGGAAGGTAGACTGGAAACTGAAAGAAGCTGGATCAGCAGACTGGTGCAGCAGACTGGAACCAAGCAGCAGACTGGAACACTGGATAGCAAACTGGAAAACTGGAGCAGCAGACTGGAACCGGATAGCAGACTGGAACACAGGATAGCAGATTGGAACACTGGTGCAGCAGACTGGAACCACACATCAGACTGGAACCGGATAGCAGACTGGAACACAGGATAGCAGACTAGAACACTGGTGCAGCAGACTGGAACCACACAGCAGACTGGAACCGGATAGCAGACTGGAACACAGGATAGTAGACTGGAACACTGGTGCAGCAAACTGGAACCACACAGCAGACTGAAACCGGATAGCAGACTGGAACACAGGATAGCAGACTGGAACTGAAGTCAGTATACTGGGCTGGAGAGTCAGACAAGCCAGATTGATAACCAAGCGGACTGTGGATAAGCCAGAGGGTCAGGCAGAAGAGTGGTCAGACAAGCCGGGGTCGGATGCAGGCAGAAGACAGGGATGGTCGGAGACAAGCCGGGATCAGATGCAGGCAGATAACTAGGATAATCAGGGACAAGCCGGGTCTTTGGTACAAAACAGGTTCTCAGGGATCAACACACGTAACGCTGTAGAGCAGACAGCAAGATCCCCGTGTGACAGCTGAGTTTAAATAGCCCACCTGACGCATGTGTGTGGTTGCGCAACTGCACGCACAGGGCGCCTGTTACTGCCAGGATCTTCCTGACACATTCTGAGAGCAGTCGACAGGCATGGAGGTCCGCGGAGCAGACGAGGGAGGCCCGAGGATGATGGTGCTGCAGGAACCCGGCCCGGCACAGCCGCATAATGCAGAGCCACTGAAAATATAGCAAAGGATGTGGAGCTAAAAAAAACATCAAAAATCCATTCAGTACAAATAATGATTCAAACAATATGCAAAATCCAACATAGCTAAAAGTTCATCAAAAGTGTCAATTAATATTTAATAAAAAATTGAAATGTGCAAAAAATAAGTGCAAAAAAAATTTTCAGCAAAAAACTCATATATAAACCATGCTTATAATTAAAACCATTATAGTCAAACTATGTAGATGGTATTAAAGTGCAAAAAAGAGTGCAAAAAAGTACAAATTAGTCTCTTCAAATGTGCAGAGAAAAAACTGTGCAAAATATGCAATCCAAGCAGTAAGGTTAAAGTGTCCCAGTGCAAGAAAAAAAACTCTGGGTAGTGTGATCCCACTTGTGAAAGGTGGAAGCACGTGGGATCACACCATCCAGAGAAGCGAAGCCTTCCAGCGATGTGCTGTCACTGCTGCCGGGGGTCTTTCCCCTTCACCTGGTCTTCCTTATGGGTTTGCATGCTCCTGCTGTGTGGATAGCCGGGTTGTGATGACGACACTCTCACGCAAGTGCACAGGATACTGTTTTTGTGCGTGTTTGCAAAATTGAAATGGGCCGGTCTGGATGAAGTCCAGGGCTAAATTTTGGTCCCAGTCCCAGCCCTGACCTCTGTGCAGTACCCTGTCAGACTTTCTCCACTCGATCAGCACCACCAGCTATAGTCGGCAGCAGTGGCGGCCCGTCCATAGGGGGCGCCTGGGTGCCCCCCCCTCCAGGCAGCCACAAAAAAAATGTAAAAAAAAATTTTTTAAAGCTCTTTAAAATTTTAAGGCCCTTTAAAAAAAAATACAAAAAAGGTCCTTAAGTGCACTGTGTTCGGATGCCAGACACAGTGCGACGCCGGACATGGTGCACTTATGGGAAGTGCCACGTCACGAGATTGCAGACGTGGCGCTTCATTTGCGGGCGTTTAGCCTGGCTTGCAACGCTTTCTTAAGCGCCGAATAGCTTCCGCCCAGTGCTAGTATCTATTACTCTATTACAATCTATACTCTGATTGACATCTGAGTATGATGTCACTTCCTGTTTCTCTCTCCAATTGCGCCCAGGAGAGAAGAAACAGGAAGTATGAGAGGAATGGACCTCTCCACAGGAGACACCGCTGGAGAGGACAACACACAGCAAGGTAAGTGACCGGGGGAGGGGGTTTGATGGTGACACACGCAGCTGCAATTTGGTGGTGACACATGCTGCTGCAATTGGTGGTGACAAATGCTGCTGCAATTTGGTGACACATGCTGCTGCAATTTGGTGGTGACACATGCTGCTGCAATATGGTGACACATGCAGCTGCAATTTGGTGACACATGCTGCTGCAATTTGGTGGTGACACATGCTGCTGCAATTTGGTGAAACATGCTGCTGCAATTTGGTGGTGACACATGCTGCTACAATTTGGTGACACATGCTGCTGTAATTTGGTGGTGACACATGCTGCTGCAGTTTGGTGGTGACACATGCTGCTGCAATTTGGTGGTGACACATGCTGCTACATATTGGTGGTGACACATGCTGCTGCAATTTGGTGGTGACACATGCTGCAATTGGTTGTGACACAGGCTGCTGCAATTTGGTGGTGACACATGCTGCTGCAATTTGGTGACACATGCAGCTGCAATTTGGTGACACATGCTGCTGCAATTTGGTGGTGACACATGCTGATGCAATTTGATGACACATGCTGCTGCAATTTGGTGGTGATACATGCTGCTGCAATTTGGTGGTGACACATGCTGCAATTGGTTGTGACACAGGCTGCTGCAATTTGGTGACACATGCTGCTGCAATTTGGTGGTGACACATGCTGCTGCAATTGGTGGTGACACATGCTGCTGCATTTGGTGGTGACACATGCTGCTGCATTTAGTGGTGACACAGGCTGATGAAATTTGGTGGTGACACAGGCTGCTGCAATTCGGTGGTGACACAAGATTCTGCAATTTGGTGACACATGCTGCTGCAATTTGGCGATGACACATGCTGCTGCAATTGGTGATGACACATGCTGCTGCATTTGGTGGTGACACATGCTGCTGCAATTTGGTGACACATGCTGCTGCAATTTGGTGACACATGCTGCTGCATTTGGTGGTGACACATGCTGCTGCAATTTGGTGACACATGCTGCTGCAATTTGGTGGTGACGCATGCTGCTGCAATTGGTGGTGACACATGCTGCTGCATTTGGTTGTGACACATGTTGCTGCAATTTGGTGACACATGCTGCTGCAATTTGGTGGTGACACAGGCTGCTGCACATTTGTGGTGACACAAGCTGCTGCAATTTGGTGGTGACACATGCTGCTGCAATTGGTGGTGACACATGCTGCTGCAATTGGTGGTGACACAGGCTGCTGCAATTTGGTGGTGACACAGGCTGCTGCAATTTGGTGGTGACACATGCTGCTGCAATTGGTGGTGACATGTGCTGCTGCAATTGGTGGTGTCATGTGCTGCTACATTTGGTGGGACACAGGCTGCTGCATTTGGTGGTGACACAGGCTGCTGCATTTGGTGGTGACACAGGCTGCTGCATTTGGTGGTGACACAGGCTGCATTTTATGTGACACAGGCTGCATGTAAGGAGGGACTCCGCTGGGGGCACCTGATGTAAGGAGGGACTCCGCTGGGGACACCTGATGGCAGGTGACGTGGCTAGTGACACGCTCAGGGCTCCCACTAATTCTGCATTATGGTGAGTTGAATGATTTCATTTTATATTACAATGTAATAATTGAAATAATGCTCTTCAATCATCCTGACACCATAACAACCATGGTGCCGGGATGATTGAAGTGCTAACACCAGGTGTTTGGAGTATCTTTATCTGCTGATTGTTAAACTTTCTAGAATACACATATTTCCATTGTTGTGTAGGATCTGGGCCTGCTGTCCCTCCATCCCTCTCTCCCTCCATCCCTCGTTCATCTCAGACACTTACCACACCACCTTAGAGCCACGCCCACTATTTCGCTGAAACCATGCCTGTTTTCACCAAGTGGGAGGGGTCAAAAAGGAAGGGTGACGTCTGGTGCCCCCCCATCCTAAAACTTCACCAGCTGCCACTGGTCGGCAGCACTAGTTTATTAGTGTATTTTGATGGCGGGGAAGCCTCCCCACTGTCAGAATACAATAGCTCATTGGGGAGAATGGATAGAGGAATCAAGTAATTTTTTTATTCCGTTCAACCCACTGGTTTAATGAAAAAGGTGACTCATCTATGGGCTGCCTAAGGGAGTTTATTCAGCATAATAATCCCAGGAGAGCGAGTTAGAGTCAGGGACGCTGATAATGCAGTAGAACGAGGAGTTCTCCTCTCCCTCTCATTGAGTTTCAACTGCTGCAGGGGGAGACACAGGGTGATCAGTTCCAGTAACCCCCCCCTCGCTGCTCTCTACAATCTGCCCCCCCCCTTCCTTTTTTGCAGCTCCAATCCCCCTGCTCCCCTCCCTGCAGCAGTTACATGCAAACAG
Source organism: Lithobates clamitans (assembly GCA_037952925.1). NCBI lineage: Eukaryota > Metazoa > Chordata > Amphibia > Anura > Ranidae > Lithobates > Lithobates clamitans. Next base: position 5,138,838 of record JBBGZY010000865.1, read on the forward strand.
CAGTGACGCCTGCCATTGATTTGATTTACAGCAGCGGGAAAAAAATCTACTGGTTCTTGCCAGTGGCCTCCACTGGTCACCCATGAACCCCTGTGTAAATGTAAACGTATTCATATTGTATGTGTGTGACAATTAGCGCTACCCTAATTCTTGCTAAAGTGCTAAGTGCAAAAATAGTATAACCCAGTATATGTAATCAAATATTGCAGCTGCTGTAGACTCTAAGTGGATTCACTTCACTTTGAATAAAATTGTGTATATAAGCATATATAGTGCAGCGCTACTATAATGGTAACTCTAATACCATACCTTGTGCAAATAATAAAATTAATAATAATAATCAGTCATTGCAATATCACATAACAGAAAAAGTCCTTATTATAAACACAATTCTTGATTGCTTTGATTTTCTGTGATATTCTATCACCACCGTGCTTTTCTTTAAACACTGTACACTTGCGCACACCTCCACCAGCTATTTTACCTGCTCACCTCAAGAATGAGTCAGGCAGACTCAAACATAACTCCTTGTCTTTGACTCTTCAATGATCTCTCCCTTCTATTATGGATCAGCTGTTCACCTTCCGCCCTCTTGTAGTTCCAGCTACTCTCAGGCTGGATTCACACCTATGCACTTTTAGTGCTTTTTGCATTTTGCAGATTTGCACTACAGTCCATTTAACATGGTTCCCTAAGGAACACGTTCTGTAGTGCAAATCTGCAAAAAGTACTAAAACTGCATAGGTGTGAATCCAGCCTCAATATGCTTCAAATGGATAAAGGGTTAATCTCTCATACAAACAGCCTCTCTCCTTATGCCGCATACACACGAGCAGACTTTACGGCAGACCTTGCCCGGCGGACGGGATTTTGTCGGACAATTCGACCGTGTATGGGCTCCAGCGGACTTTGTTTGGTCAAAAGTTGGACGGACTTAGATTTGAAACATGTTTCAAATCTATCCGACGGACTCGAGTCCGGTCGAAAAGTCCGCTCGTCTGTATGCTAGTTCGACGGACAAAAATCCACGCTAGGGCAGCTATTGGCTACTGGCTATGAACTTCCTTATTTTAGTCCGGTCGTACGTCATCACGTACGAATTTGACGGACTTTGGTTGATTGTGTGTAGGCAAGTCCGTTCATTCAGAAAGTCCGTTGTAAAGTCCTTCGAAAAGTCCGCCGGGCAAAGTCTGCCGTAAAGTCCACTCGTGTGTGCGCGGCATTAGACTCTCCTCCTCTCCTAAGTACTCGTTTCCAGTGTCATGTAATTACAAACACAGCAGACATAGTGCTCTCTGTTTTTTTTCAAATTTATTAAAAAACCCCACTTAAAAAGAGGACACTTACAAGACAAAATGAATAAATATGTGGCACTACCTCATCTAAAATATAATGACAGATAAAAATGTGTACAAGAAATGATCCAAAGTCAAATAGAATAAACAGAAAAATCTTCAAAATAGCATATAGAAAATATAACAATAGCATAAATGTATGCACCATAATGATAAATACCGGGGCCTCACTTTAAAAAGTGCATAGGTGCATAAAATAAACAATAAGATCGTGGAGTAATCAGATCAATAGTGATAACGTAAATAAATGTGCAAAGCCATACATAGTAACGTGACCTCATTAGTAAAAGTGCATAGTGCATAAATGTCAAAGATAAATAAAAAAATCACAAATAGACTTCATCCAATGAAATTATAACAAAAACTACAGTAATAAACACAAAGAAAGAAGCAATGTGTAAACTCCTAATAATATTACCATACACTGTGTATAAGATCAAAATTTCAAAAAGAAACAAGCAGCTCTAGGTGATAATCTGGGAAGAATTAACCCCAAAGTGATAAGAAAGTGCAACTGCAAAAGATCAGTGTAAATAGAGGCATAAATGTGCAAAAAATATTGATGATGAATAGATCAGAATTAATAGGATAAATATAAAAACAAACGAATGTCCAAGCAAAACACGAAGTGTAATGCAATAAATTGATAGTGTGCAACTCCCGGTATCAGTAAGGTGCAGATCTTCTAAAGATAATGGCAAAGGTGCAAGTAAAAGTCTTACAAATGATGGAAAAAAGTGCAAGTGCAGTGGATAGAGTTCTGCAACGGCCAGTGTCCAATAATCAATCCAATCCGGTCCCAGGGTGCACTGAGCGTTTCCCCCAGCCTCTCACCTGAAGTTGCGGCCCCCCAATGGGCCGAATCGAGTGTGTGCCCACAGACAGTGAAGCAATACAATGGAGGCAGGCTTCTAGTCGTTGTCTCAACCTCCCGGGACAGGGATATACTGGCCACAGCTCAACACTCCCCCGCACTTCAATGGGTATCCTCACAGGTCCTTCGATTCCAACCATTAAAGTGGATCAGATACTCAGGATCTTTCCTGCCTTTGTCATCTTTGCCAATGACAACATCAACAACCAATCAAACTACAACTTCCTGGTAGAGCTAACAATGGCTCCAATCATATTCCAATGAAGGAGGAGCTACTGTTAGATGCATCGAATAGACATAGTGCTCTCTGTTTTTTTTTCAAATTTTTTAAAAAAACTTCACTTAAAAAGAGGACACTTACAAGACAAAAATTTGCAGATGAAGACCAATCAGAGGTCTGTACTCGTGCAGAAGGGAGGAACTGAGCCTGTTACGTCACGCAGCCTCGGTGGTGAGCGAGCGGACGCTCTTATTATACACACATGCAAGTGTTTGTTCTTTATCTCGTAAGTGTCCTCTTTTTAAGTGGGGTTTTTTAATACATTTGAAAAAAACAGAGAGCACTATATCTGCTATGTTTGTAATTACATGACACTGGAAACGAGTACTTAGAAGAGGAGCAGAGTCTAAGGAGAGAGGCTGTTTGTATGAGAGATCAACCCTTTATCCATGTGAAGCACATTGAGAGTAGCTCCTATTCAGATTGGTATCTAGAACCCATACTTTTCTCATGACACTCACCTGGGTCAGTGTTAGTTGACATGGTACAATTGTAGACATTTCATTAGGTTTTCTATTTTTCTTTCTAAACAATTACAGCAAGTGAACTTTCACACATATATCAACAATCTTGAGTAGTTCAACGTTGCCTTATACCCCAAATTATTGCCAGATTGTCCAGATGCTTTACTTTTTCTGTAAATAATAAATACATATAGACATGTTAGTTCATGATTGTGATTTTCCAAATTCCTTGGCTACTACACAGGGGGCTGATTCCTAATAGCGAGCAGATAAAATATGTATTCTCTACTCATCATTGAAGGCATAATTCCTGTAAATCAGGCCACACTGTGTAGTTGTTTGAGATGCACAAAGTTCTTGCTGTAGAGAGGTCCCCTGGATTGTATAGGAGATGGTCAGAGTCTATACTTTCTTACCTCAGTAGGATTTCTTACCTCAGCAGCCATGAAAAGGTTCTGCCAGTGGGCTGTATAATATATATTTTTTTTATCCGTACCTGTAGTGGATCTCAAACCTGGTTCAGCAATTCAAAAATCTCTAGTGCAGAGTTAAAGCTGCACCCCAGTCTTACTTATTAGCAGGAGCAGAGTAGAGGTTATGTTAGTCATTGGAAATACAGCAGCTCTACAGACTTCTAGTTTTTACTGGTATGCTGTTTTGCTGTATATGGTCCTAGATCCAGCTTGGTTCTGACAACACTATACAGCCTCTTTACAAATGGCTTCTCCCTCCGGTGTTGTCAGTATCTGTAAGGTCCTGAGTTCCACTGTCTACATAAGAGTTTGGATGTTTGTTGCATTGCACATGCACTGGATATCCAGCACTGATCAATCTGGAGAGCCAGGCGCAGCTTCACTTCCTGTTATGATGCCAGTACTTTGTCATGCCCTTCCCCTGCAAGGTACCCCCAAATTCTGAAAGGTATGTGACCTGGTATGGTACCCTAGCTGCCCTTCCTTTCCTGGCCCCTCAGGCTACATGGATAAGGATCTGTTTGAAATACTAAGGGGAACCCAATGCTGTTTGATCCTGAATTCTGTCACCAATACTTTGATGGTGTTCAAATTTGGGTTTGGGGTTTTTGCAATCTTTGGCCTGTGACTCGAACACTCAGATAAAGACTATCAACACTAGACTTTATCAGAATGTGGATTGTAAGCTTTACATTGTACAATGCAGCAAAGAACTACTTCATTCTGTGACCTGGCCAATCCTATAACGTCATTCACCAAGCTTGAACAAAGGTAATGCGTTAGAATTTTGTCTTGCGAGTGTAATGGCTCATTGTACAAATCTTAACAGAACTATGACTTAAAAAAAAATAGGTATACCTATCCTGGGGTTTTAGTCTGAATTGTGAATTGAGTCTAATGTATATTGTGCCTATGATGACTTTTAGGGGGAGTTTTACTACAACTGGTGCACTCAGAATCTGGTGCAGTTGTGCATAATAACCAATTAGTGTCTAACTTCAGCTTGTTCAATTAATCTTTGCCAATAAAACCTACAAGCTGATTGATTACTATGCCCAGCTGCTCCAGGTTCTGTTTGCACCAGTTTTAGTAAGAGCCCTTTCACACTAATGCGCTTTTCAAGCGCTTTAGTGCTAAAAAAAAGCACATGAAAAGCTCACAAAAACCTATTTCCATTTGAATCAATTAATGCTTTCACAGTGGGGCAGTGGGCTAGCGGGAGGTGAGAAAGCTCCTGCAAGCAGCATCTTTGGAGCATGTTTGGAGCGCTTAAAAAAGCTCTCCAAATAAGCGCCATTGAACTGAATGAGAAGCCCCTTAAAAATGACTGAAAAGCACTACAAAAGCGCCTCAAAATGGTTCTTGAAGTCAATTTTGAGTCACGTGACCCTCTAAAAAGCGCACAGCTAATGCCTCAAAATCATTTGAAAAGTTCCTGAAAAGCGTTGCAAAAGCGGTCTGCATTTTATGGGTAGTTTTCAAGCACCTCAGTATGAAAGGGTTCTTAATCTCCCCCTAAGGCCCCTTTCACACTGAAGCGCTTGTAAACTGCCAGTAAAACACTGAGCACTTTTGAAGAGCTTTTCAGGCACTTTTAAAGAGCTTTTCAGGCGCTTTGAATCGCTTTCCATTCATTTCAATGGAGAGGGGCGTTTTTTCACCACCCTGCCAGTGCACTGCCTCAGTGTGAAAGCATTCATTGATTTTAATGAAAATAGGTTTTCATGAGCATTTCAAGTGCTTTTTTTAGACCCCTCTCACACTGAGGTGCTTTTCAGGCGCTTTCATGCTAAAAAAAAAGCGCCCGAAAAGCTCACGAAAAACTATTTCCATTAAAATCAATAAATGCTTTCACACTGGGGCAGTGGGCTGGCAGGGCGGTGAAAAAACGCCCCTCTCCATTGAAATGAATGGAAAGCTCTTCAAAAGCGCCTGAAAAGCTCTTCATAATCGCTCTAATGTTTTACTGGCAGTTTAGAAGCACCTCAGTGTGAAAGGGGCCTTAGTGTGAAAGCGCCTGAAAAGCACCTCAGTGTGAAAGGGGTCTAAGGCTGCTTTCACACTGGGGCGTCCGCTATTATTAGCAGCACTTTACCATCATATTTGAAGATGTTTCGGCCGCTAGCGGGGAGCTTTTAACCCCTGCTAGCGGCCGAAGAAGGGATAAAATGACTCGCAAAGCGCCGCTGCAGTGTCGCTTTGTCGGCAGTTCGGCCGCGCTGCTCATTCATTTCAATGAGCAGGGGCGCTTTAGGAGCAGTGTATACACCGCTCCTTCACCGCTCCAAAGATGCTGCTTGCAGGAGTTTTCTTAACGTCCTGCCAGCGCATTACCTCAGTGTGAAAGCACTCGGGCTTTCACACTGAGACTTTAGGGCAGCCGTTTTTTAAGGCGCTTAACTATTTTTAGCCCAAAAGCACCTGAAAAATGCCTCAGTATGAAAGGGGTCTTACTGTCTGTAGCTGATACCATCAAAAAACTCTATATTTGTGTCTGAAGTGTAGTGCATGTTCACTTTTGCTTTATTTGTTTCCTCCACAAGTAAACTTACCTTACTCATAGTTTTCACATATTCACTGTTTTGTAGAATAATGCAGTGTCATGGCTAAAGAATGACTTCGTAATACTTTTTTGAACAACTTCAGTAGCTAACAGAAAGCCATTTTATCACACAGGCTCTACTTTATACAGGCATATTTTTCAGTTTCTAGTAATTAGCTTGGTTGGTAGGGATAAGCTCAGGTGTGTTCAGATCTTAGTTTGAACCCACCTGAGCGAGCCTGCCAGGAAGCTGTCACTGTACTGGGCAAAGCATAAGTAACCAAGGCAGTCCCTGCCCCACAGTTGCATGTATACACATTCCTTGTACACATGTGGCTGTGGAATGAGGAGTTCCCCAGTGGCAGATTGCCTCAGTATAGAGATAACTTCTTGGAGGGCTTGCTCACGTGGGTTCAGACTACAATCCAAACACACTTAAACTCATCCCTAGTGTCTTTGTATAACTGTGTCCCTCTTTCTAGCAAGTGTTGTGCCCTGTACACACATGTGCAATCGGAGCTTGTTGTCGGAATTTCCGACCGTGTGTAGGCTCCATCTGACTTTTTCCATGGGAATTTCCGACACACAAAGTTTGAGATCTGGATCTAAAATTTTCCGACAACAAAATCCGTTCACGTAAATTCCGATTGTGTGTAGACAATTCCGATGCACAAAGTGCCACGCATGCTCAGAATCAAGCAGAAGAGCCGCACTGGCTATAGAACTTAATTTTTCTCGGCTTGTCCTACGTGTTGTACGCCGCCGCATTCTTGATGTTCGGAATTTCCAACCAACTTTGTGTGACCGTGTGTATGCAAGACAAGTTTGAGTCGGAAAGAATCCGATGGATTTTGTTGTCGGAATGTCCGATCGTGTGTACAGGGCATTCGAATGGTCATTTAAAATGCTTGTTTCATAGCTCCCAACTGTCCCTGATTTTGAGGGACTGTCCCTGATTTGGAGCAACATCCCTCTGTCCCTCATTCCACCTCATTTGTCCCTCATTTTGGTCTGATCTATATAGATGTATATTAAATGCACTTTTTATCTATTAAAAAGTTTTTTCCAGCGCTAAACCTTTCATCTGATTCCTAAATTGCTGCATTTGTAAATTCCAAAAGCCAATATAAAGGAATAGTAGTGGGAAAAAAAGCACGTGTGGGTTTTTGTTTTTTTTGTATAATTCTCCTTTAAGGGGGCGTGGCAAGGGGTATGTCCTATGCCTGCATACTTTTGCTGATAGGTGTCCCTCATTCCCATCTCAAAAAGTTGGGAGGTGTGCTTGTTTCTCTGACAAAGCATGTTATTTAATTGAACAATTTGGGGTGTTTAAGAAATGAAGCTTGTTCTGTTTATTTAATTAATAAATATTGCACAGTAGAAATCAATAAACAACTATAATAAGCAAATGTAAATGTAGCGAATGCTGTAAAGGCTCCATGTTTGTGCAGCTTTCACAATCTGTTTTATTATATTCTGCAGTGTATGCATGCTCCTTGCCACCCTAAACCTTTTTTGCATTATTGCTTCTAACTTTGGACCTGTTTAGTAAACTCCAAGTCACAATTACTCCCTGTCTGATCATTCAGTTGATTATTTATTCTATTAAAATGTTAAGTCATCAGATTAGGAGTTATGTTTTGTTTTGATGCAAGGACTAAGTGTTGGGGTCCAGTTAGGGGTTAATTTAGGAGTAGATTAAGGGTAAAATATTACATTTTGGGGGTTCCTATTACATATTAAATGTCATATTTTGTGCATGGTTATGATTTGCTTTATTTTTTGGATTGGGTTAGTAAAAACTCGGGGACATTTGCTGTTCATTATTGGTGTTGAAATTAAGTTTCCATAATCCATTGTGGTTTGTAAGTGCCAATGGCAATGAGTTGTTGAGTTTTTTTTCTACTATAATTTTCTGCTTAAAACAACAAGACAATAATACTGATATTTAAAAATAAAATGTAATTGTCCTGTGCTAAATCTGGAATAGCCTCAATAAAACGACATCAAACCCTTTTTCAGTGCGAGTCATCATAGGGTATAAAAAAAAAAAGTAGAATGAGCAAATGGGCAGCAAGTGCCAACAGGGAATAAGAAGCAATGTTGGTCAGATGTGATGCTGGGCAGAATAGATGTGTTTTAGTTATACTTATTCACTTTAGTTTTTGCCAACCCCATCCCAAGATGTTGAGCTCATGTCTCAAAACCAAATGATCCATCAGAGTTAGGGTTAATATTACAGCCAATGTTTTATGTGATGTAAAATGTGTGCATGTTACATTCATAGTCAGAATGGACGGCATCAAGAAGAAAAGTTCCCTTCATTTAATCGGCAAAAAGTCAAGACAGCCTGTGATATTAATTACGGCTCATTTTTTTCCAGAAAAAGTCGAATATATTGTCTTTAGTGGCAATTGGTTTCAATTTAAAACATTTTATACATAACAAAGTCTGTTTCTGTGTGAACTAACTAGATTTCTATCATTATTTTTCTTATAAAAAGAGTTAAAAATGGAGACAAGCATCTGATTGCTTTCTATTTGCAGTACATTAACATTAACGAGCTTATGGAGAATGATCACTAATACTTACAGACACTGGAATGCCTGGTACACACAATGAGATTATCAGACGAATGATTATCCTTTTCTTTGCATGCTAGTCTCACATTGAAAATGTAGAGGTTACTAAAGTTGTATTGAATCTGTATTGCATTTTTGGACGAAAACTGTACTGATTAACCACTTCAGCCCCTGAAGATTTGGCTGCTGAATGACCGGGCCATTTTTTGTGATTCGGCACTGCGCCGCTTTAACTGACAATTGTGCGGTCATGAGACGTTGTACTCAAACAAAATTGACGTCCTTTTTCTCCCACAAATAGAACTTTCTTTTGGTGGTATTTGATCGCCTCTGCGCTTTTTAATTATTGTGTTATAAAAAAAAAACTTCAACAATTTTGAAAAAACGCAATATTTTGTACCCTTTGCTATAATAAATATCCCCATTGTTTTTTTTAAAAAAGCTATTTTTTTCTCAGTTTAGGCCGATATGTATTTCTCTACATATTTTGGGTAAAAAAATCGCAAAAAGCGTATATTGATTGGTTTGCGCAAAAATTATAGCGTCTACAAAATAGTTATACATAGTTTTATAGCATTTTAATTGATCAATGACCAGGCCGTTTTTTGTGATACGGTACTGCTTCAGTTTAACTGACAATTACGTGGTTGTGCAACACTGTACCCAAAAAAAATTGATGTCCATTTTCCCACAAATAGAGCTTTCTTTTGGTGGCATTTGATCTCTGGGGTTTTTATTTTTTGCACTATACACATATTTTTGGTAATAAAAATCGCAATAAGCATATATTGATTTGGTTTGCGCAAAAGTTATAGCGTCTACAAAATAGAAGAAAGATTTATGGCATTTTTATTATTTATTTTTTTTACTAGCAAAGGCAGCGATCTGCAATTTTTATCAGGACTGCGACATTATGGCTGACACATTGTACACTTTTGACACATTTTTGGGACCATTGGCATTTATACAGCGATCAGTGCAATAAAAATGCACTGATTACTGTAAAAATGTCACTGGCAGTGAAAGGGTTAACACTAGGGGGCGATCAAGGGGTTAACTGTGTTCCCAGCTACGTGTGTCTAACTGAAGGGGGAGGGGACTGACTAGAGGAAGTGACGGATCGTGGTTCCTAGCTAATAGGAACACACGATCTGTCACTCCTCTCAGAACATAACAGGGATTTGTGTGTTTACACGCACACTTCCCTGTTCTGTCTCTCGTGCTCGCGATCGCTCGTGGACTGTCGGCCACGAGCATCGGCACCCCTGCTGTGCAGCGGATACGTGCGTGCCTGCTATCCCGATCCCGCGAGCTGACGTATAGCTACGACGGTTCGCTGGATCGTGCCGACCTGCTGCCGTAAAATGACGGCGGTTGGTCGGCAAGCGGTTAAACGAAAATCGTACAGCCTGGTATCGTACGAGAACATTTTTCGTGCTTGTCCCATTGGATAATTTTGCATGAATTGTTGAGATCGGCTCTCGAAAGCTGTACTAACAAACAGATTATCATATGATTGCTTCGAAAGCAGTGTTTTCCGTACGATTTTCTGATCGTGTGTACGGGCCTTAAGCCATGTGTGCTTTAGTCATTGTTTGAGGCAAGTGGGGTGGAGCTCTCCTATGCTGCCTCTAGAGTCCATGTGGGGAAAAATGAAAAGTGGCTTCCTCCATCTAAATATATTCACCTTGATAGCGCTCCCATGCTGCTGCTCCTTCCTCCTTTGTGGCTGGCAACAATACACAATGCTTTTGCATATGGGGGAGCATGTGACCTACCTCCCTGTAAAAGTACTCAGGGCTAGTAGACCTCAATCTAACATGGGAGTTATATCACTGACATCATCACTGCTCCCCATAGTTGCAGGCACCAGTGATTTTAGTACCGGCTGTGATGGAGTAAAGAGTGGTAAGGGAGTCCTGTCCAGGTAAGTAAAAGTGTGTGTATGTTTGTTTAGGGGAGAGGGGGGACTTACAATGATCAGCTTTATTTATTTATGTAAAACCCTTATCCCAAAAGAAAAAAAAACAGTTTGGTGCAACTGCTTAGAAAATGTATGTTCTGGGGTTTGGTTTAAACTTGTTAGTCTATTCTAATCTGCTAGTACATCTAACACCCCCCCCCCCCACGCTTGCCAATGCTACTGTCCAAATGTGCCCCCTGTGCTCATTTATCCAGAGTGGAGACACTAATACAGGATGTGTGTTTCCAGATTAGCAGGTGAAAACAGAGGGGAAAAAAAACCCTTTAACTCTTATGATTGAATGTTCCTATAGCGATTTTTCTCTTAGGATCGAATGTTACATTGACATAACAAAAAAGGCAACAAAGAAGCTATAATACACATATTACAAACATTATTGGTATTATTTTTTACGCTTTTATTTACGCTGACACATTTGCAAAGTGATTTTTTTTTATAACTAGACCCCATAGTCTCTTCTGCCAAAAAACTCAGAAAATTTTATTTTAGTTCTGCTTTAAAGTGATTATTAACCACTTCAGCCCCAGAAGGATTTATCCTCTTCCTGACCAGAGCACTTTTTTGCGATGCGGCACTGTGTCGCTTTAACTGACAATTGCGCGGTCGTGCGACGTTGCACCCAAACAAAATTGACGTCCTTTTTTTACCACAAATAGAGCTTTCTTTTGGTGGTATTTGATCACCTCTGCGGTTTTTATTTTTTTTCGCTATAAATAAAATTTTGGAAAAAAAGCAATATTTTTTACTTTTTGCTATAATAAAAATTCTCAAGAAATATATAAAAACTAATGTCTTTCTCAGTTTAGGCCGATATGTATTCTTCCACATTTAAAAAAAAAAATCGCAATAAGTGTATAACAATTGGTTTGCGCAAAAGTTATAGCGTCTACAAAACAGGGGATAGATTTATGGCATTCTTCTTATTTTTTTTTTGTAATGGTGATTTTTTTTATGACATTATGTCAGACACATCGAACACTTTTGACACAATTTTGGGACCAATGTCATTTATACAGCAATCAGTGCTATAAAAATATATATCTATAGATATATCTATAGATATATATCTATATATATATCATAAACATGCTTGTTTTGTTCATGATATGGCTATTCTGACCACAAAACTGAATAGCAGAGATTCACTTATTATTATTTCAGGTTGTTTTATTATGAGATCAATGTGGCTTTGTGCTAATATGATTTGTTCAAGGATTTGATTATGCTGCAGCAGGATTCTTCAACTTTCTGGCAAGAAAAGGTTCATGTAACCTATTGAAACTCCTGCCAAATCCACAAACCACTAATGACTCCTCTGAGCATAGAGACTCTTTTTACCGCAACCACAGGAGAAGCCGCAGACCTGCTCCCCTCCAAACCACACTTTGCCACACATAGAAAAATGCTATTGACAGTCCTGCAGGCTTACATAACACTCCAAACAACTAACAGCACTTAACAGATTACCTCATGAAGGAATCATACTGGGCAAAAAAACAAGTACCTGCATGTCTCCAGATACCAAAACATTACATATCACTACCTAAAAATCAGCCCTGAAGTTAACTGTTGCCAACTATGAGTAACAGGAGAGAAAAAATATATTTGATAGAATTGCAGCTCCTCAGTGTGACAAAAATACATCATTTGGAAATATATCCCTACAATACACACTTCTGAAAGCTCTAGAAGAAATGATTTCCATATACTGTAGAGGGCAGCATGGTGGCTTAGTGGTTAGCACTTTTGCCATGCAGCGCTTGGGTTCCTTGCTTTGAATCCCAACCAGGATACTGCATACATGGAGTTTGCATGTTCTCCTTGTGCTTCAGTGGGTTTCCTCCCACACTCCAAAAACATGCTGGTAGGTTGGTCGTCTCCTGACTAAATTTGCCCTACTATGTTAAACAGGTAGCTTAAAGATGAAGTTTAGGTAGTAAAAGAATCTCTACAGATTTAGTCACATCGCTTACCAGTAATGAAGGATGTCCCATGTTATAGGGGCAGCTGGATCTTGGAGAAACTTTCATTGCAGGGATGCCCTGTCCTTTTCCAGTTCTCTGAAATTCCTGCACTGCAATGGTCAGTAGCTTCAGGCAGAACAAAGAAAATGGGGCCATGCTTATGGTTACTAGTGGAAAATAACAACTATAGTGAAAAGCAGCTAACACACTATTTAATATCCCATATAAATCCTTTAAACAGATAGAATTAAGTGTAGCAATAATCAAACCAACAAAAGAAAATTAAAAAGAAAACACATGTTATCTTTCAATGATTTTGGGACATATAAACATGAGCATAAAGTAAAAACAGTATCAGTAAATAGAGTTATGTAAATAATGTAAGTTTATATAAAAGTCCACCATATAGAAAGGTTTAATGCTATAAAATCTACCAATGTGCTCTCCACGCCACCTCCACATAACCACAGCAAATGACCAAGTTACAGGCTTACCAGAAAGCCATAATCCCCTACATAAGATTGGTCAAAGAGCCCTTGTTGTCCTTCAGGTGGAACAGCAGTAAAGATGGTCAGATAGGCCCAAAGCAAAATAAAATAGGAGACAAGCAGGCATGACTGGGCTAGCAGGAAAGTCTAGGGTAGTAGCATGGTCAAGAGTTAGTATAAGGGGCACATGCATTGATTGGTGGAAGTAATGGCTAGGGAGGGGCAACAACAATGTTGAAGTGGGGGTTGAAAAAGTCTGAGGGCACTTCGAGACAATGGATGACGAGGAAACTTCCCTCCCTGTAGATGGTGGACTTGTTGGTGGTTGTAGTGGTATGGCAGTTAGGGTCCTTGGAGGCATCCAGATTTTATTGTGTAATATCAGAGTAAGGACCTGTCTTCTGTTTAATCCCAGTTAATGGGAATACGTGGAAATGGAGTCGTCAGCAGGAAATTTGGTATTTTCCTCGAGCCAGTGTTCTGTGGCTGAGAACCTTTAAGTGGTTCTGCAGATACAAATTTTGTTGTTGGTTCGGTAGTACCTCCAAGGATTGGCAAGCTTGGTCATTATTGTTATTGTTATTATAATCCTGTTCTAAGGAATGTTTATATGTTCTTTCATTGATTACACTGCTTGTAACATGATCTGTGAATATGGGATAATCTGATCAGTCACAGAATTTTAGCTCAATTTCAGCTTTAAATGTCAGTTGAATGTGCACCACTCTCATGAACAATACCAGGCCATGTACATAGCATAGCATAAGTACATCTACTCATTCATTAAAAAAATAATGCCCAGAAGACCCCCAAATGTTTGACAAGTCATTTATTAATAAATTAAAAATCCCCCAAAAATGTCCCTCATAAATCCAGCATTAATCACAATGCCTGCTGCCCAATAACTCACTGAAAAAAAATGACCTGGCACACATGACTGATCCCAATAGTACTTTGGTTGAATGACTACCGTACAGTTAATTTTAGGGCACTAAAATGTAAAAGATGAGGTTATACCGATTAAATAGATACCCCACATGTCAAACTTTAAATGTGTTTGAGCCAGAAAACAACAACAAACCTCTGTATCTATATTTTTAGATAGGTGACACTTTATAAGGCCCTACCTATAGGACATCAGTTCAGATTTAAATTTGAATAATGGCACTAGGAATATTGCTCTCACTCCAACATGTGAAAGGATATATAACATGCAGGCACGATATATACATACAGGCACCCCTGACAAGTGCACTTACGTTCATGTGTGTGCATACATGGGGGCAGGGTGGGCTAAAATTTTGTTTGGGGGAGCTTAAGTGCTTGGGTGTAACTTTGTTTTTTTAATATTTTTGTTGGTACTTTCACTAAAACTTTATTAAAATCACATTGAGGACAAATAGTTCCCTGTGTGGTATAATATTTTTCTCTCTATTGGCCATCCTTTATTTCATCTGTCTTCCACTAAAGATAATGCAGCCCAGATCGCTCTCAAGCTTTAACCCTGGCTGTGGAAGGGGGCTCACTCCGGTAGTCAAGGAAAACAATCAGGTGGCTTTACAGTCACCTGATCGCTTTTCTTAAAAAACTGGGAGTGTGTGTGTAGCGCCCTACTCCCGTAGGAGCGGCTAAAAGTTTGTTCTACCCTGGAGCTTTGCCATCACCCCCACTCCTCAACCAAATAGAACACGCAGACAGTCAATGAAAGTGAACAATATACAAGTTTATTGTGGTTTCCATATGAAATGCAGCATCATGTTGAAAAGTCACTTTGAACAATGCAGCACTATACTGAAAAGTCACTCTGAATAACTCTCAGCAGGGTTGGATGATATGCAATACAGTAGTAGACCTCCTGTTGCATAATATTCCCTTGTGCGATGCATGTTTCCTTCTTCCTCTTTACCACCACTTCCTGACTTTTGCAGCACCTATGATTATAACTTCTTGAATGATTCCTCTAATAACATTCAGAAGGTGACTTCTGGATTCCCCAAGGGTATCAGTTCTCTAAGGCCCAGCTCCATTACCCTGAACCCGCACACCGATCCCTGTAAAGTCTCTCCTAGGTACTGTTTCCCTTTGGGTTACACTCACTTGTGTTTCTGAGTAATGATCCATGTCGCACACGGAAAATCCTCACCCATTCCTGGTTGTCAGTATTGGCAGCGACTTGGAAGAAAGTATTTTAGTTCCTCTCCATCTGCATAGCTTTGCTTTTCCTCTCACCGGAAAGAATGTCAGTGCTATATCAGTGTCCGTATCCTGGCTCCTGGGTCTCTTCTCCACCCATCCATATCCACACCAGGCCACAGATACCCCCCCCCCCCGAGGGGGAAGAGCACACGCGGAAGCCTCCTGGTTTCTACACTCCCATGCAGAACAAAGAACCCCCGGAAGCAGAGGCATCGTTAGGGGGTGGCTATTGGGGTTATAGCCCCGAGTCTGGGGCTAATAGCCCCGAGTCTCTTGTCCCGGTCCAGAATGCAGGGGACAGAGGACTGAGCTGTGGTAGAGCTGGCTCCAGCTCCGCCCCCGCCTCCACCTGACTCTACTCTTGGTCACTGGTTGCTATAGCTGCCTAGCGGCTAGCACCCAGTGACATGCTAGTGCTCGTGGGGCCTGGCCTGCGACTTCTGGACTGGAGCATCCCGCCGCTGGTCCGGTGGCGGCATGGAGTGCAGAGCAGCAGGGAGGGGGATACCTGGGCAGCTGAGAAGAGTCCAGGAGGGAGAGAGAGAGAAGACACTGCCACCCTGAGCAGCATCCCCAGCGCCTCCCAGAGCCTGCACTCCTCCAATCTCAGTCCTCTCCCAGCTCACTGTGACTGGAACAGGAACAAGGCTCCAAAAGACGGGAATTACAATGTGGTGGCCGTGCCACATCGATCCCCGCTTGGGGATACGGTGGTGATAGTAAAAAAGATAAATCAACCACAAACTAAAAACAAAAGGGCCCCCAATGATAAAAATGAAAAGAAGGATCAAAAGGAAAGGAGGGGGGGGGGGAGGGGGTAAGAAGGGGGTGACTGCCCAAGAGCAAAGTTTCCTAACTGTCCCTAATCTCTACCTCTGCAGTTTGTCATCCCTTCCTATTTCCTCCTGCAATAGCCTTCAACATATGGATACTATGGCTGCTCTGAACCTTCTCTTTTTTAGTGAAGGGGTTAGCTTTTACAAAAGCCCCCTTATTGACCCTTCTAACCCTGTTGCCCATGGTTCAAAGGACACACAGTGCATTATAGCTGAAAAGAAATTCACCTGGGTGAATTTGCACATACAATAAATCTGCTACTACCAAGAATTTTGAATCCACAGGATTTAAAGAATCCATTGTAGGTGCAAACCTGAACCTTATCCATATTGGTAACTCTTATGCCCCATACACACGGTCGGATTTTTCGATGGAAAATGTCCGATCGGAGCGTGTTGTCGGAAATTCCGACCGTGTGTGGGCTCCATCGGATTTTCCGACACACAAAGTTGGAGAGCAGGAGATAAAATTTTCCGACAACAAAATCTGTTGTCGGAAATTCCGATCGTGTGTACTCAAATCCGACGGACAAAGTGCCACGCATGCTCAGAATAAATAAAGAGATGAAAGCTATTGGCCACTGCCCCGTTTATAGTCCCGACGTACATGTTTTACGTCACCGCGTTTAAAACGATCGGATTTTCCGACAACTTTGTGTGACCGTGTGTATGCAAGACAAGTTTGAGCCAACATCCGTCGGAAAAAATCCTAGGATTTTGTTGTCGGAATGTCCGAACAAAGTCCGACCATGTGTACGGGGCATTACAGTATTCCATTTTCATGGAGTACATTATACTGAGGTGATGTCAACGAGTGACTATTCCCTGTCACCTAATACCAGATCATAGATTCATTGTACATTCTTTCACAATGGTCATAATATCCACAAGGAATTAAGGATTTACAGGAAATATGGTACATAGCATATATCTTCCCTCCTAGATTAGATCTTCATGTTACAGCTGTAGTACACAATTATAAAAAAATGATATAATAGCACACGCATTTAAATAATTAAAATTACATTTTACTTTTTTTTTTGGAATACCATGCATGGCATCACACTGACTTTAAAATGATTCAGGGATTTATAATCAACAACAGAAAGATATTTAAAAAAAATTACAGTTAATGTGGTTAAAGCGGAGTTCCCACTAAAAAAAAAATAAAAAAAATAAAAAGTCAGCAGCTACAAATACTGCAGCTGCTGACTTTTAATAATCGGACACTTACTTGTCCCAGGATCCAGCGATGCAGGGGATCGAATCCGCGCTCGTCTCCCCTTCCGCTCGGCTGCACCGGCATTTTAACTGTGGGCGTCCGGCTGTGGCTTCACAGCCGGGCACCCACTGTGCATGCGCGAGCCGCACCGCGTGCCGTGACTGGCCGCACAATCATCTGGGACCTGTCACATGTCCCAGATGGTTGCCTAGAGGGAGGGGGGGGGAGCTGCGCCGAGGGAAGTGACATCAGGAGCCCAGGCACCGAAGGAGGCAGATTACCAGGGACCCCCTAGCAACAGGCATTAAAGAGGTGAGTAAAAAAAAAAAAATTTCTCCAAATGTTTTTTATTTTTATTTTTTTCATGCACATTAATGATTTTTTTTTTTGGGGGGGTGGAACTCCACTTTAAGTTAGATGGTTCTAAAGGCTGAAGTTTTTTTCCTGATTTAAGGTAAAAAAAGAAAAAACTTAAATATGCAGTTCTCCCACCCAGCCCCCACTGAGCCCAATCTTGATCCAGCACTAGGTGTGGAAAGAGGAGCCAGAAACGCCAGCGGGGAACCCGAGAAGAGGAGAATCAGGGGTGATCTGTGCAAAACCACTGCAGAGAGCAGGTAAGTAAGACATTTTTGTTAATTTGAAAAAAAAATAATTTGTTTACAATCACTTTAAACTAAAGTATAAATTAAAAAACATGCGAGCAAGCAGGCTCCTTATTGTAGAAAATACATTCAAGGTATCTTCTACAATAGAATAAACTTAGCTGTCTGCTTGTTGTCATCTTTAAAATGTACACAGTGTATGAGCAGCTCAGTTTACGTTGCGCAGTGCCTGTGTGCTGGGATGACTGAACTCCTGCACATGTGTGGAAGATACAGTACATCATCACACAATGGCCAATCAAGACAGCCAAAGGCCAACACCTGAAAGAAGCCAGGAAGAGGGGCAAGGGACCTTGTTGGCACAAGACCGTTGGAGCAGAAGTAAGTACTGCAGACTTTAGTTCTGCTTTAAAATAAAAAAACCTTCTAAACTTTTAATTATTTTATATAAAATTAAAGATACACATAAAATTTACAAAGTTTCATTTGGAAAGAATGAACCTTTAAAAAAAAAAAAATCACTATCAATTGTTATATTGGTTACAGTAACTTTTTTTTTAATTGGATCAGTGATGACCTACCTGCCCCAAAAAATTAACCGTCGGATGGCATATGTTATGTTAGTTTGAAAAGAATTCTTGGGGCCTGCTAGGGGGAAATTAATAAGAAGTTTCTAAACTGCAAAGCAGTCAATTGGCTTAAAAATGTTCATTTTTTGAGCTATGTGGAAAACTAATAAAATGTAGAAGCTAATTGGTTGCTATAGAGAATGGTATCAGTTGAGACAGAATTTGTCTCAGACACTTGTTCTTAATTACCCCCACTGTTTCCACTCTGCTCAGGCAGTAAGTAGTCAGTTTAGCTTCCATTGATATTAAAAATGTAATAATGCAATCACTGGAGGAAACAGTCAATAGAGCCTTTTTTTTAATTATTATTTATTTCTTGCTTGCTACTTTTCTTCTTTTCTCCATTAGCCTTGACTATGCAGCATGCATATAATCTAACTGAACTAAACACGTATATTTATATCTATGTATTGTGAGTATATACAGTATTAAAGTATTCATGTTTTTGTATATGAATGCAAATATTTACTAATTCCATCACTTGTATTTAACCCAAAATATTATATTATTTTTTATTCGCATTCACATTTAAAAAAAAATTGGATTCCATCTCTACATATACACAATATAAGCAGATCAGATAGTTTTTAGTTAAATATAGGTTTAGCCTAAAAAAATATATAGAAACTGGACCAAATATCTTTGAGAAAATAGGGATTACTTGAGCAAAAGGTAATATATGAATGCTAATGGTTCAGGTAACAGTCTTATTATCTTGTGTAGTGCCATATTATTATTATTATTATACAGGATTTATATAGCACCAACAGTTTACGTAGCGCTTTACAACTTGAGGGTAGACAGTACAAATACAATACACTTTAATACAGTAGGAATCAGAGGGCCCTGCTCCTTAGAGTTTACAATCTAAGAGGGAAGGTCAAGAGATACAAGAGGTAATAACTGTAGGTGATGTGCTGATTGAGAAGGTAAATGTACAGTTGTTAGGTGGGGGCCAAATAGGCTTCTCTGAAGAGATGAGTTTTCAGGGATCGTCAGAAAGTGGATAAAGTAGGAGAAAATTGGACCGATTGGGGTAGAGCATTCCAAAGAATGGGGGAGGCTCTGAAGAAGTCCTGAAGGGGAGCATGGGATGAGGTGACAAGGGAGTTTGAGAGCAGGAGGTCTTGGGAGGAGCGAAGAGAACGGGTAGGTTGGTATTTTGTGACTAGGTTAGAGATGTAGCTGGGGGCCAAGTTGTGGATGGCTTTGTAAGTTATAGTTAGTATATTGAATTTAATTTGGTGACTGAGTGGCAGCCAATGGACCAATCATATGCAAGACAGATAGTTGAGATAAGACTTGTAAAAGAGTATATAAATGCAAGCTCTGCAATTGTTAGACAGACAAGTCAGATAGGAGCTCATAAGGCTGAACTCTATGTATGCTGCCCTATTGCACGGGTCATAGAGGTCAGAACCAATGGGCAAGTATCTGTCCATAACTTGTCTCCTCGTACGAGTCAGAGAAGACTTCTTAACTTGTTCCAGAATGTGGTCTCAGGTGAATTTCCTTCAAGAACTTGGTCGAGCTGGAACCCAGAACTCTGTGAGGGGACCAGACCACCGGCAGATTGGCTGGTCCATATCAGGTGAGAGGTTCCCAAGAATTGGCAGTAAAGACCCATTCTGGTTCAAGGTGTGAACAATTCACAATTGTTTCAATTTGGTTAGAGGATAAGAATACCTATATCTAATATGCATGCATTGTAAGAAACTGTATAAATTAGACCTGTATATTGTAATATTTTGAACATAAACCTGTATGTTATCAGCTGTTAATAAACCTGCATTGCTGAAGTTCTGCCTGGTTCGATACTTTACTATTCTACTTCAGTTTGCTTATTCTAACTCTAAGGGCTCTAGATGTACAGCCCATATACTGTAGGGCACACGTGGTACATTCTACCATATACACTACATATTTTGTACTGCAGTTTGTGAAGCCACAAATGTTGAGCTCCCTGCCTGTAGAACAAGAGACAGCAGACTTATTATTCCTGTCATGTTTATTGCAATAGCAGCATGTTTTTAAACCACATTGAAAGGAGCCATACATGTTTAACCAAGTATATTAGAGTTTGATGACCCTTTTGACCAAGGGTTGCAGGTACCGATTCACTCATGCTCCAAGTTTCTCAACCAGGGAACCGATGCCTGCAACAATCAGTCGTCCCTTGATAGGGATCTTATCCTTATGGACTTTGTGTAAGTGGTGAAAAACCGGAGTAACTGAAAAACTCCACCATCAGGGAACCAGATACCTTCGATGTTAATACCCCCATCTCTTTGCCCATATCTAGATGTTGAGATAATTGTTGTTAAAATATTTTGGTGGAATCTGACTTTAAGGTACGGTATGTAGAAGTGTTACTCAACTGTCGCATGGCCTCCATCCTATATTCCTCAGAATAGAGGATTACCACCGCTCCACCCTTATCTGTTTCCCGTATTACTATATCTTTTCCCATTTTCAGACGTGTGAGGGCTTCCCTTTCAGATTTATTTAGGTTATTTCTAACAGGGCTGGAGTTTGTGACAGATTTACTATTCAATTCAAGGAGATCCCTTTCCATCAGTTATTGAAACATTTCAACTGGTGAACTTCTTGTATTGATGAGATAAAAATATTTATTACCATTATATGTATCATCCCTTTCCACACCATTTTTTAAAATTTGATATGGGATTTGTATTGCGCCGAATGCGCTCCGTTAGGAACGCGTCTATGCGCACCAAGACCCTAAAATCAAGTGAGATTTCCAAAAGAACGTTAAAAAAGGAGCCTAGGGTGCCCAATAGGGAAGAGGTAGAGTAAAAACAGAAAAGAACCAGGGCCAGGGGGGGGGGGGGGTTGGGCTAACCCTCCAGATGGGGGAGGAAAAATGAGCATACAAATCCATGTTTTTGTATGATTTCTATTCTTCATCAGATTATCCGTAGGCCTGGATAAAGAGGAAGGTTTTTAAACCCTTCCTGAAACTCAGGAGGGAGGGTAAGGACTTTAGAGACGCTGGAAGGGAGTTCCACAGCTCATTGCCCTTTGTAACCAGGCGTCTGTTACCAGTAAATTTTAGTCTGCCGATTGTCAGTTCTGTGAGAAGTAAGTTGGCCGAGTGGTCTTGACGGTACATGGTAAGGGGCCCATTCAGACAAATAAATTGGGCCCAGTTACCGGTGTGCCCTATACATATAGCACATTGCCTTGAATAGTACTCGCTTGGCGATAGGGAGCCAGTGCAGTTTTTCCAGCACGGGAGAGATGTGGTCTGTTCTGGCGCATCTGGAGACCAGACGAGCAGCTTGATTCTGAATTGCTTGCAATTTTTTTTGCCACTTCAATGGAAGTCCAAGAAAAAAGATGTTAGAGCAATCCAACCGGGAATGCACAAGGCCCTGTACAAGAGTTAGGCGGTATTTGTGCGAAAATAGATCTTTAATTTTCCGGAGTCTCTGTATATAAAAGTTGGAGTTTTTGATACAGAGTTTTGCAGGAGGTATAAATGATAGGCAGGGATCAAAGATGATACCTAGTTTCCTGACCTTTTTTGCCGGCATTGGGATGGGGCAGAATGAAATGGGCCAGGCCAAGAGAAAATTGGTGGTTGATTGAGGAACCACCAGCATCACTTCGGTCTTTTCTTCAATGAGGTCTAGCTTGTTGTCGACCATCCATTTTTGTATGTGAAGGAGGCCATTTCTCAGTTGTATGTACCTATTTGGCCCATTGTCAGCATTAGCCAAGATCTGCGTGTCATCTGCATAGATCTGGCATGCTAATTTGTGTGTAGCAATAATGTCAGCGAGTGGGCGCATATAGCAGTTGAATAGCAGGGGCGACAATGCCGAGCCCTGTGGGACTCCATAGAGAAGTGGTTCCATTGGCGAGCTGCAAGCGTTCATCCGCACTTGACGGGTCCTATCCGTGAGAAAGGAGTTGATCCAACGGAGGACAGTGCCACTACATCCAAAAAGGTATTCCATGCGATCTCCCAGGATTTGATGGTCGATAGTGTCGAAGGCTGCGGAGAGGTCGAGTAGCACCAAGGCTGCCGACCCCCCCGCATCCTTTACCCTTAACAGGCGTTCGCGTATGTCGAGTGTGGACAGTTCAGTGCTACGTCCCGGCCTAAATCCTGACTGGGAGTCATGGAACAGGTCGTTACCCTCAAAGAAGCTTTGCATTTGTTGAAAGACGACCTGCTCCAGGATCTTCACCAGAAAGGGAATATGAGATATAGGTCTGAAATTAGTAAGCAGAGAAGGGTCGAGTGTGCTCTTCTTCAACAAGGGGGAGACAATGGCATGCTTCAGTTGTGTTGGAACGGCCCCTATTTTTAAAGATAGATTCACTATCCTTGTAATTTCTGGGGCCAATGTATCTGCATTTTTCTTCATAAACCATGCGGGACAGATGTCATTCGGAGAGCTTGACGGTTTAAGCTTGGACATAATATTGGATATCTCTGCCACTGAAGTGGATGCAAATGAGCTAAAAGCTGGAGGAGCTCTTATTAGTGCTGGAGAGTCAAAGTCATCAGGCAAGATTTTGTCCTGGCTACGGATTTTTTTAATTTTTTCCCCAAAGGAAGACTGAAGCGCAGAGCATAATTCCATAGATGGGACAATCTTAGAATAAAATGTTTTTGGTTCAAATATGTCCCATACCATACATTCCACCAGAAGAATCAGACTGCAGTCTTTCAAGAATGGACCTCGCTTGGCGGTCCACAGAATGAAAAGTTTTAGAGCCATCTAATTCATACAAATAGTACTCTTGAGAGACTGAAGCTGGATCAGCCTCAACAGAAAAATGCTTTCTCAACAAATATTTCGGACAAATCGGTTCACATCCAATAAAGTTGAAAAGATATCAAAATGTGTATGGGGTGCAAATGACAATTCTTTAGAAAGAAAATAAATTTTGGCGGGTGTCAGGGAGACATTAGAAAAATGAATAACATTTTTCACCGGCATCAGCCTTTCCTGTTCCTCGCTTGCCGTGGATATGTGGTTCTTTTTGATCCCCCACCTTCCTCTCCTTGTCCTCCTTTCTTTTTTGCATGTTTGGGGCCTGATGTTGCAGACTGTTTTTCTTGGAGTACATTGGTGGAAGTGTCCTTAGTGAAAACCGAGGAAACAGAGCTCCTGGAAGTAGTTGACGGTCTCCCATCAGTTGCATTTAAAAACTCAGATTGGCTGTCGGATACATCTGGAGATCTAAAGTTTACATGTCTCTGATTATTTCGCTTGCGCCCTTTCTTGTTTCTTATGATCGAATGTGGCTTTCCTGATCTGTTGCGGACATATACTGTGCCTTACTCATAATCCTGGGTGTCCCTGAGATAATTGTCTTTTTGCCAGCATGATCTCCTGTTCCAGTTTATCAATAGAGGTTAGTAAATCTGTATTAAAGAGGTTGTAAACCCTTGTGGGTTTTTCACCTTAATGCATTATACTGATTAAGGTGAAAAACCTTCCGTCATGCTGCAGGCCCCCGTTTTGCTCACCTGAACCCGGTCTTTTTCTCCCCGGGGATGAGCACACCAGCTCTAGCCGGTGTCTCAGGTCCTGATGGGATAAATTGATAGCAGCGCAGCCATTGGTTTCCGCTGCTTTTAATGAAATCCAAAGACGCGGGCACCGGGGGGGGGGGGAGCGTGGCAGAGTCCTGCTTTCTGTGTCAATAGACGCAGAAGCAGGACTCGGGAGTGTGCCGCACGGGTGTCCCAAAGGAGAGCGCTTTTCCAACAGGACACTCGAGAAACCAACTCCAAAAAAAAAACCCAACTGTTTATACTGATAGGGGGGTCTGCTTTGGGGGGGGTGTTTATGCCAATGGGGGGTCTGCATTGAGGGGGGTGTTTATACTGATGGGGGTCTGCATTAAGAAGGTCTATACTGATAGGGGGAGGTCTGCACTAAGGAGGTCTATACTGATGGAGGGGGTCTGCACAAAGGGGTCTATACTGATGGGGGAGTCTGCACTAAGGGGGTCTATACTGATGGGGGGTCTGCGCTGAGGGAGGGTGTCTATACTGATAAGGGGTCTGGACTGAGGGGGGTGTCTATACTGATGGGGGGTCTGCACAGAGTGGGGCGGTCTATACTGATGGGAGGG
The DNA here is from genome assembly GCA_037952925.1 of Lithobates clamitans. Taxonomy (NCBI): domain Eukaryota; kingdom Metazoa; phylum Chordata; class Amphibia; order Anura; family Ranidae; genus Lithobates; species Lithobates clamitans. The sequence continues at coordinate 5,163,452 of JBBGZY010000865.1, forward strand.
GGGTCTGCACTGAGGGAGGGGGGTCTGTACTGATGGAGGGGGTCTGTACTTAAGAAAGGGGGGCTATACTGAGGAAAAGGGGTCTGTACTTAGTGAGGGGGTCTGTACTGAGGGGGAGGTCTATACTGACAGAGGGGTGTCTGTACCGAGGGAGGGGGGTCTATACTGACGGAGGAGGGTCTGTACTGATGGAGGGGCATCTGTACTGGGGGAGGGAGATCTATATACTGACGGAGGGGGGTCTGTACTGAGGGGGAAGGTCTATACTGATGGAGGGGGGCTGCACTGAAGAAGGGAGGTCTATACTGACAAAGGGGGGTCTGTACTGGGGAAGGAGGTCTATACTGAGGGAGGGGGTCTGTACTGAGAGGGGAAGTCTATACTCATGGAGGGGGGTCTGTACTGAGGGAGGGGGGTCTGCACTGAGGGAGGGGATCTATACTGCAGGAGGGAGATCTGTACTTAGTGGGGGAGCCTATACCGAGAGAGGGGGGTCTGTACTGAGGGGGGTCTGTACTGAGGGGGAACTATAGTTGGTGGAGGGGGGGTGACACCATTTTTTTCTGCATTGGGTGACACCAACCCTAGTGACGCCACTGCAGTAGAGGGATATGGAAGGAGAAGGAAAAAGGGAGAGCAGTCACTGCTCCAGCTCATTTACATGTGTAAATTTTATGCTTAAACTGTTAAGCTATGTAAACAACAGGCTTTTTACAAAGGCAAGAAACAACTGCATACTGTGAAAAGGAGCACGAAACACTACTTGCTGATAAAGAAAATACAAAATATTAATATTGAATATTCCATTAACCCCCCAAAAAAATAATTCTAAAAATGTCTATGTTCCATTTTCTTCTGACCATAATAAAACAAAACAAATTACACATTCCCTTTAAAAAATATATAAAACACCGCGCTATAATATAATTATCCAGGTAAAATGTGTATACGTGAAAAATAAAAAAATTAGATTGCAAATAAAGCCACAATAAACATACAATGTAAAGGCGAGTTGCTGCAACCTCCCACCCTCCCACTGTGTTCCCACAAGTATAGACAATGTAGTAATAAAAAATGATGTTCCGCAGACTCTATGCTGCAGTGTGTATCATAAAATCATATACAATTTAATACACTGTGGCATATACCATAACAGACAAAGTGCATATCTACAGTGCAGTCCATCTAATAGTGCAAATGAATGACTCTCAAATTATGTGACAGTTCATATTCCAGCCATGATGTGTCTGAATGATCACTTATTCCCAAATACAGTGCTTCTCAAGTGAACATATATAACTTTGTGGTGTGTTTTCCCTCCTTGTGACACCTCTGTGTTCACAGAACTCTTACCTTAGTAAGTTATCAAATGTGCTTTTTTATTGCTAAGAATCTCAGGGTAATGTTCCACTAATCCTATTGGTGCTTAGGGCGATGTTCCACCAGTCCTGGTCTGGTTCCTGGTTTTTCTAATGCGTTTAAAGGTGTTAGGATATTCCCTTGTTAGGGTCCCTTTAAGGCTCTGTCAACCACGCAGCATTCATATATTACAGTAAAGCAAAGTGACCTCCCATGGTGTAGTAATTTAAAAAAAACACTTGGTATATGCAGATACAAGGTCACCTCTGGTCCGGCAATGCCCTACATATTACGTCACGGCACATGACTTCATCAGGGCAACACCCCTACTCGTTACGGCACATCATTTGACTTCATCAGGGGAACCGTCCTACGCATTACGTCACAGCACCCTTATTAGTGACGTTCTACTGGAAAGTGTACCCTGACTGTGTGGTTTGCAGCTGGATTTGGAGGCCAGGAGTGCAGAATGGATGGGGAAGCGGCTCACCTGTCAATGAGCTCAACAACAAGTTAGCTATACCATCAATTATATCTTGCTAATGTGGCAGCTCCCAGGAACCAAAACAGTGCTGGAAAAGAGGCAGTGGAGGACCTGTGCCAAGCTGTTTCCTTTCTTTGTATAAAGAAAAGCACACAAACCATTGACTGTGCATGACATTAACATGTCAACCTATTTGCCCAGTACCTGCATAAATTCTCTGAAAAAAGCCCTGACTCTTATGTAATTCTTCTCAAAATGAATCAACAGTATAACACCTAAATATTATTTATTGGTTTACCTAAACCCAGAAAAAAATTGTGGTGAGCCGATGACATAATATTTTAGTCTGTCCATTGTTTTCTCCTTATGGGACTAGAACAGAAAGGGCAAACCTAGTTAATTACTTACAGTACAGTCATGTACCCATCACAACATGTTTAAACATAAGTGATCTCACCATATGCTAAAGGATTAATTTTTTATCTATCTGGTCCTATCCATTATACCATTCATATACTGTAACCTATTTGAGAATATATTAGAAGATAAGGACTGTAAAAAAAAAACAGACATCTGCTTAATCCAGTATGACTATTAAGGGGCAGGAAATAACACATACATTGCTCTACAGGACATATTTAGCACGGTCGAGAGTAGAAAATACTTTTCGGGGATTGTCCTAGAGTTAAACAAATTTGATGTACTTTTCAGATAATATATAAAGTATTAGGTTATCCTTTTCCAAAAACCACTTGGAGGAACTTTTCAAGAAAAGCTATGTACTGCATCATTCTGTTAACATAGGCTTAAAGTGGGAATATACACAAATTAAAAATTACATACAGTATATGGTCCAGTCTGTAAAAAGCATTAACACAGCAGTCTTTGTTTTGTCCATTCTGTCATAACATTTTTTTTTACCAATTGATCCTGCCAGTAAGTCTGTTATTTTTCCTTTCTTTACAGGCCAGCTGTTCAGCAAATGTGGCAGTTGAAAGGTTGAGAAAAACAATTTAACACTGACAGGTTTGTTTACAATAGTCAGCTTTTATTCATTTAATTAAAACCTTTATCCAAAAAGGCTGTTTCTGCAACTGATTAAAAACTATTAGCTGGAGGTATTCTTTAATTTGTAAGTCATTTATAAAAATTCTGTTTAACTGCTTCAGCCCCAGAATATTTTACCCCCTTCCTGACCAGAGCATTTTTTGTGATTCGGCACTGCGTCGTTTTATCGGACAATTGCGCAGTCGTGCGACGTTGCACTGAAACAAAATTGACATCCTTTTTTTCCCACAAATAGAGCTTTCTTTTGGTGGTATTTGATCACCTCTGCGTTTCTTATTTTTTGCGCTATAAACAAAAAAGAGCGACAATTTTGTAAAAAAGCCATATTTTTTACTTTTTGCTATAATAAATATCCCCTAAAAATATATTAAAAAAATGATTTTTTTCCTCAGTTTAGACTGATATGTGTTCTTCTACATATTTTTGGTAAAGTGAAATTTCAATAGGTGTATTTTGATTGGTTTGCGCAAAAGTTATCGCGTCTACAATATAGGGGATAGTTTTATGGCATTTTTATTATTATTTTTTATTATTAGTAATGGCTGCGATCTGCGATTTCTATCATGACTGCGAAATTATGGCGGACACATCGGACATTTTAAACACTATTTTGGGACCATTGTCATTTATACAGCGGTCAGTGTTATAAAAATGCACTGATTACTGTATAAATGACATTGGCAGAGAAACGGTTAAACACTAGGGGGCGATGAAGGGGTTAAGTGTGTCCTAGGGAGTGATTCTAACTGTGGGGGGGATGGGCTACAACTCACATGACAGCAATCACTGCTCCCGATGACAGGGAGCAGTGATCTCTGTCATGTCACTAGGCAGAATGGGGAAATGCCTTGTTTACATAGGCATCTCTCTGTTCTGCGGCTCCATGACACGATCGCTGGGACACCGGCAGACATCAAGTCCACGGGCCCCGCGGGCACAGTCATGCTGTATGCTAGTCCCACCAATTAGAGGGGACGTACAGGTACGCCCATTTGCCCATCACTGCCATTGTGCCGACTTATATCGGCGTGCGACGGTCGGCAAGTGGTTAAAGTGGATGTAAACAGGATTTATGAAATTTGAGCTGGGCACATATATCTGCAGTGTTTTCTTATCTCTCTTCAAAGCCCTAAGTCCCATAGCTTTCTCGTGCTCCATTTTATTCTGTTATCAGCATGAAAACTTCTGACAGGCTCTCCGTCAACTGAGATAAAACCAGCCTGAATTTTGTGTTGGGGAGGTTGATATAAATAGAGTCTCTGCCTATGTGGAGGAGGGGTGTGTGCATGTCCTCCAATCAGCTGTCTTGGGTGTATGCCCAGACTTCACACTACAGTGCTGAACAGGAAGAGAAAATCTGTAACATGATGTGAACTTTCTAAAGAATATATAAAGCTGAAGACAGCAGATATAAAGATGTAAAACTTATGTAGGGAGATTTGTTTCATCCCTGTGTATTATCTGAGGCTGTTCACTTCACTAGGTATATGTCGGGGGTTACATCCACTTTAAATTTACCAGTCCATCTAACACATCTAACAATGTTGCTTTCCAAGGGAGGTTATGTTGCTCCTCCATAGATACAGTGTAGCCACCTCAAGAAAGGAACTGTGTTACTGGCCAGATCATCAGGAGACAATAACATAAAAAAAATAAAAGACAAATCTAATTCCCCCATCACATTTAAGGATTGGTAAGCCGAAATACATAAAATATTGTTTTTGGATTTGGATAGGATTTAAGATAAATAGTCTTACTGACTCTAAATTGAGTTACGTGGATGGTAACAAATAAAATATTTAACTTCAGTATCGATGTACGCTTTGTGTTCAGCAGAGTTATAAAGTTTTCTGGTAGTGGATAAAGAAAGTGAATGCCCCTGTATGCAAATGAGGATCATAGGCTAAATTTCTTATTTGAAGAATATCCACTGTGCACTTAGATGACAGAGAGGAATTTTATTAAATCAAAATATGTTTGCAATACAATTATACAATTGGTGCAGGCAAATAATCTAACACTAACCATTATAAATACGATGTTCCCTTGAGCAACAGTGACAAATGTAACTTAATCATGCAAACTTGCAAATGACTGAAGACTACAATTATGTTTTATAAACATGGCTAATTTTTCGCTTTCTGCAGTGTAAAAATGAGAATGATCAATCATTTATACTTATACCCCTAAATAATAAAAAACAGAAGACCATTGAAAGGCTATATTATATCTAAATTATTTTATATGAAATAATCATGCAAAATTCCAATACAATCTAAAATGTTAGCAATCATTTTAAATGGTAATATTTTGATGCTTCATACAGTTATCCCATAGGAAAATAAATTTATAAAACATCCATATACTCTTGCTCTATCCAAGCAGTGTTATGCGTATGCAATGTTAGGAGCTGTGTGTGATTACTCCTTTTGCTTGGAAAGTTGCCACTGACACAACATATTTTTGTTACCCATTTTCAGACATAGAATAATTCTCAGTGTCTGATTTATGACAAAAACTATTGTCTGCCTTCCCTCCTTTGGAAATAAATACAAGATTCAGTTCATTTCCAGTTTATCTTCCCACAATTAATTTCTTATTCTTCTTATTGGCCAGTGAGGCTCATCATCATTGGTCAGCCAAATGGATGACACAGAGTGTGGGAACACTTGGGCCACGAATCCGTGTGATCGATAATTACCTAAAAGGGCCCCTGGGGTTTCCTAGAGCCATAGGTCTTCTAAATAAGTTCAGAAGAGTCACTTTAGAAGGCACAATGAGGCCACATTTTCCTTAACAAATGGGCAAAAAACATTATTTGGGATGTTTTATTTCTAGAACTGACCCTTTTTTCTTGTACTTATCGAAATGTTTTTGTGATTAAATAGTAACTCCACTTTTGTTGAGAAAAAAAACATTCCCATCTGAGTAATCTATGTACATTACAAGGATTTTAACAAACTTTGTTGTAGATTCCTACCTTTTGTTATTCTGAAGAAATCCCTGTGTGTCTGTGTGGAAAGTGAATCTAATGGGAGTGGTTTAATAATTATCAATCAGCAGTTGCACCTGCAGGGCTTTAAAGAGGAAAATTGCAGGGTCTGCATCCTTTTAGACATGATTTCCTATTGGGAGTATCTCACCAAAAATGACATTTTTGTGGCAGGGGATGACTGAAATCTGACTTGTATCTTAATGTAGACTTCTGGGAAAATCAGTGAGCCAATCACACAAGCATGAAATGATGTTTCTGGAAGGGTGGGGGGTGTACAGAACACCTCCAGGTAACCATATTGCATTTCACTATACAGAAAATTACAGAGCTGCAGATTGAAAGGGAAAAGTGATTTTTAATAATATTAAATTATAATATGACACAATTGTGTATGCTATATTATTATTTTTGTTATTTGCTATTTTTTTCCCCCACAAAAGTCAAGTTATCCTTTAAAGTTTTAATAAGTTTTAATAAATTCTAATGAAAAAACACATAGACCTGCAGATGCTAGCATTTACCTATTTTTGCATGTCTACTTTTTAAATGTCATGTTGCTTTAAATTTATTCTCTCCAAATGCCCACTTCCCTGCTTGCTGTTCTTGGGTGACTCTGTCCATTTACAAAGTCTCATGGATCCACTTTGCATGCATGCTCCTGGCTGACACTACAGAAGAGTCCCCCTTTGTCCACAAAATTATACCAGTCCCAGTGGCAAGCCACTCCCCTGCTCCCTCTCAATCCTCCTTCAAGTGAGTAATTCACGGTCGTTGGAGTCTACACTATCCTTAATGCATTGTGTATTTTAAAGTACTCAAGGTACCTATCTGGAAGTCAGTAGGAGTGGCACTTTGTGATCTCGAGCCAGAGGCGGTGAATAGAAAGCTCTGTAAGTGTTAAGCCTAAATATCAATCAAAATATGTCCTGAGTAAAGTTTACAAGGTTGCTTGGAATGCATCAGTTAAAAAAAACTGTAAGGCTCCTTGCACATGAAAGACCTGATGAGGTTAGTTTGACAGCTTTTCAGGTGGATCTAAGCAAACACGGACCTGTCATTCGTCCAGCCTATGTGAAAGGGGCCTAAGTGTTTATAATGGTTTAGTCAAACTAAAGATTTTATGATGAATGAGTTTGTAAAGTGTTACTATTACTATTTTATATCAAATTGTGTCTCTGTAGAACATTTTGTGTCTCGGTGACAAAAACTTTTTTGACTTTATCTGCTTACTGTAGTTTCTACAGAAAATTGTTATATCTTTGGTAGCGTCTTTTTGAGTTTTTACAATCTGCAGTGGTTAAATGGCCCAGGCTCAGGGAGAGATTTCTCCCTCCATTCCATAGCCTACCTAATCTATGTTTCAGGTTAGCCAATATAATGGCACCCTTAGATATAAGAATGAGCCATATCACGTCTAGGGATAGAAGCAGACTCTCAGTGGTGAAATTCTTGCCAATTTACCAGTTGGGTTGGATTTTCTTGTTTCACTCAGGATGAGGAAGGTGCCAGGAAAAGTCAGGGCATTCTTCTCTCTATGTATACTTTAAGCATTAAAATATGTGTCCATTTGACCAAAGTCCGACTGTCTAGAACGCGGTGATGTACAACACGTACGACGGGACTAGAAAAAGGAAGTTCAATAGCGAGTAGCCAATAGCTGCCGTCTCATACTTGCTTCTGAGCAGGCGTCGTTTTTGGTCCGTCGGAACAGCATACAGATGAGCAGTTTTCCCGATAGGAACTGATTCCCTCGGAAAGATTTAAAACATGTTCTATTTCTAGGTCCGTCAGAATTTTCAAAAAAAAAAAAAGAGTCCGATGAGGCCCACACACGATCGGAATGTCCGATGAAAAGATTCCGTCGGACTTTTCCTGCCGGAAAGTCCGACCGTGTGTACGGGGCATTATACCCGAATGTCTGGCAGCCATCTTGTGTCTCCTCATAGCATAAAGCCAAAAGTTAGTACAGAAGAAGCAGAACCTTTTTTCAGTACATTCATTCATGCCTGATCAGACTTTTATGCATAGGCAATAATGCTCATCAGCATTATCACTGCTATTGCCACTTCAAGGCCAGCAAAATGCCTACCCTTACAAACAGCCAAAGCAAGACATATACAGTAGGCATGTTAAAAAAGCAGCATATATTTTGGCTTTTTTTTTTCTAAAGGAAGGTCACAAGACTTACAATTAATGTTTCTAATTTCTTGCGTTTTGCAATTTGTCTACTGGATTTGTAATTATTTTAATGTAGCTTAGTTTCTAATACTATTTTCCTGCATGCATAATTTCAAGTCACTTATACTATATTTCTTTGAACATTAGCAGTGACCATAATAGTAATAATGTAATGCCTGTATGTATAGCCTATTACTCAAAAAGAATGTAGGTTAAAAGTGCACAGACAGAAAATGCCCAGACAGTTGTTTCATCTTGTGTAAAGACAGATCTCTGGAAGACTGTACATCATCTTCATTAAATGTATTGAAGCATTAACGAATACAAGGTGTTGTGCAGCTAAGAGACTTTCATCATTGGCCTTTCCTTTGTATAAATGAGCACACTGATAAAAAGAATCATTTATAAACAGCAAAGACTCATAGCACTATCTGAGCAATTTGTACACCAGGTGCGTCACTTAAAAGCACTGATCACTATCACTCATGGTCATGCCATAAATTGAATGACAGTTATCCCAAAATTGCCACTTTTAATTTACTTTTATTTCACATATTGCCTTTTAACTAAGTTCTTTCTTTTGTATATACATTAAAGCTGAACTCTGGTCACAAAAACTTTCATTTAAATATATTCCTCAATAACCACAAAGGATATAAATCCATTTTGAGTGCGCCAAACACCTTTGCAAACCCAAATATTACCTTAAAAATAGCTGTGACACCATCACTATGCTGTACATAGCCTGTACAGAGGACAGAGTTGTGGGGGTCCCAGCAGGTTCCACCCACTACAGGCTGCCTGCAGAAAACTACAGGAGGGGGCAGAGACAAGACCAGTCACCCTGCACAAGAAGAGAGAGAACAGCAGTGACTGTTTTTTTTTTTACAGGAAGCTCCTGCACAGCAGTAAAGTTTCACACTGGATTAGTGCACATATGTGGAAGAAATACTCAAAGCACACCTAGATTCGAGGAATAACACATGGGCTTGATTTACTAAAACTGGAGAGTGCAAAATCTAGGACAGCTGTGCATGATAGCCAATCAGCTTCTAACTTAAACTTGTTCAATTAAAGTGGTTGTAAAGGTAAGGAACAATTACAACCAGCTCCTCTGTTTATTTAATTTCTTCTACACTGTGTACATCTTTTTTTAAAACAATGCCTGTAAATAGCTTATCTTTGATCTCTTCTGGCTGGTCACGTGACCTCCGGACGCTCTATTCCTCCAATCTATGGGCTACAGCGGGGGCGAGGCCGAGATCCCCTCTGATGTCAGCCAGGGTGCTGTGCTGGCCGCTTAGCCCATCCCAGGGAGGTCACATGACCGGCCAGAAGAGATCAAAGATAAGGTATTTACAGACATTGTTTTAAAAAAAACATGTACACAGTGTAGGAGAGATTATTAGAACAGAGAAGCTGGCTGCAATTGTTCTTTACTTTTACTGCCAGCTACTAATAGCAGCAGGAAGAGGGGGGGACACACAAGAGCTGACAAGCAGGGAGGGAGGGGGAGTGGGAGAGAGAGGGGAGAAGCGGATGGCGAAGGCACGTAAACTGACCACAGTAATCAGGGATCAGCAGCCATGATTACTGTGGCCAGTACACATTGGGGGACACAGAAACAGGCAGGATCAGCCAGAGAGGGGCAAATTAGACAGCACAAGCACTATACTGTTTAATCTGCTATAAGGGAACCGGAGCTCTTTTTTTTTTTGGGTTACAACCACTTTAAGCTTTGACAAAAGAAACCTGGAAGATGATTGATTTCCATGCAGACTAGCACCATATTTTGCACTCTCTAGTTTTAGTAAATCGACCCCATAATGAATATATTTAGACAATATTTGTTTATCCCAGAGTTCAGCTGTAAAACAATACTGCAGAAAATCAGGTACATACATAGTTAAAATAGGTATAAGTGAACGCTTTAACGTGTCAAAAATTTTTAAATTATGCACAAAAAGTTTTATGATCCATATACTCCTGCAAGATAGCATAAGCCTGGACCTTCAGTGCTCTAGATCATACCTCAAAACTGCTGATTGGACATTAAAGGGGCAGAGCAGAAGTATTCATTCTGCTTTCTCTTGTCAGTGCTGTAAGAACATGTGCAGTGCAAGAAAGCTTAACTGGCTACTAGTGTTGAGAACCTCTCTCACCCATTGTCCTGCTATATTAAGAGACATTTGGATAGTTATACTACTATTCATCCAATGTCCTGCAACATCAAGACACATTTAGGCAGTTATACTACTATTCACCCAATGTCCTGCAAGATCATGACACATTTAGGTAGTTATGCTATTATTCACCTTTAGGAAGATAAAAAGGAGAAATGTCTGGTGCTTTTCCAACAGGGAGAAAAAATATGCCAGAGAAGGGGTGTGATAACACAAGCTAGCAACAGCTCCTAGATATAACTCTGTAACAGCCAACTATAATCAAAGCTTCTTAAAGTGATTGTTAAGTCTCGTTTAAAAAAATAAAATAAATAACAAACAAGTTATACTTACCTCCTCTTTGCAGTTGGTTTTGCACAGAGCAGCCTGGATCCTCCACTTCTCGGATCCCTCTTTGTTGCTCCTGGCCCCTCCCTCCTATTGAGTGCCCCCTCAGCCAACAACTCTCTATGGAGGCACCCGAGTTGAGTCAGAGCTCTGTGCATCTATTCAGACATGGTGCCTTGACCTGGCCCAGCCCCCTTTCTCCCCTGACTGACTTTGATTGACAGTAGTGGGAGCCAAAGGCGCTGCTGCTGTGTCTCAGCCAATCAGGAGGAGTGTCCCGGATGGTCAAGGGACTTGTAGACATCGCTGGAGAAAGATGGGGCTCAGGTAAGTAATTAGGGGGTGCTGGGGAGGCTGCTACACACAGAAGTTTTTATTATCTTATTGCATAGAATGCATTAAGATAAAAAAACTTTCTGCCTCTACTCCTTTAAGTAATTGGCATATACAAATAATGAAGTGTGCTTCAATGAATTGCAATATGAGTGTCAGCTTTTTGTAAGCTTAATCCGGAGGCTGTTAGCAACTTCTTCTTTTTATTATTATTTGTTTTAATTCATTATCATTACTGAATTGTGCCATACAGAGCACAGTGCCATAACACGTTATCAATCTCAATTTGTTTGTCTTGTCTTTTACTTGTTTGCCCATCTTAGATGGCTTAACTCAACATCAGAATTTAACAGGTGATTTACTGATATTTTCATATAATTATACAAAAGAAACTGCACTTAAAAATAATTAGTTAATCAAAAAGTGACTCAAATAGTGTCCTAAGGTGATAAAGAGCAGCAACTGAGCTGTGAGATTTCAGCACAGTGGGACTCAGATTAACATAGTAAAGAGTTGTTGTATGTCATCCGGCATACAGCATGCAACTTGCACTTCCAGAAACAGAGATACATGTTGACATCAGCACGTCGCTCCACCGCGGGTGCAGGTTGTATGCTATATGCATGGGATTTTTTTAAAGCGTATTTGCATTAAATGGGTGTAAGTGCAATTGTATACTGTTAATAAAGTTACCTAAAGGTTTTATACTATGTGGAGCATTCTTTACATGTTCTTGTGATGAACCTCTGGGAATGATACAAAGACGATCACTGCTCTAAATATCGGCCTCCAAAGGGACCCTATAGGAATATTGAGACTCAGGTGATCACAGATCCAAGATCCCGGCCCCTTACCACGTGATCAGCTGTCAGCCAATGAAGTTGATCAAGTAATGTAAACAGAGGATCGGTAATCTGTTTTTTTTCCTTCTCACACTGAGGAGAAAAAAAGCTGATCACCGGCTTCTATTTGAAGGGACATCGGTCCCGAAGAGGAAGAGCCTCATATATGCCCACCAGTACCGCCTGCCAGTGCCACAATCAGTGCCCACAGTGCCCACCAATCAGTGCCCACAGTGCCCACAGTATGTAACTGCCAGCAATCAGTGCCACCTATCAGTGCCCACAAGTACCACCTATCAGTGCCCACCAGTGATGCCAATCAGTGCCACCTAGCAGTGCTGCCTATCAGTGTCACCTACCAGTGCCAATCAGTGCCCATCACTACCACCCATCAGTGCCCATCACTGCCACCTATTAGTGCCCTTCAGTGCCACCTATCAATGCCCATCAGTGCCACCCATCAGTGCCACCTCTCAGTGCCCACCAATGCCACCTATCAGTGCCCACCAGGGCCACCTCATCAGTGCCCATCAGTGCCGCCTATTAGTGCCCATCAGTGCCACCTTATCAGTGCCCATCAGTATTGCCTTATCAGTGCCCATCAATGCAGCCTATCGGTGCCCATCTGTGCAGCCTATCAGTGCCCATCAGTGTAGCCTCATCAGCGTACATCAATGAAGGAGAAAAACTACCTGTTTGCAAAATTTATTAACAAAATATAAAACGGTTTTGTATTTTTTTTTTTAAATTCGGTCTTTTAAATTTTTTTTAACAAAAATAAAAAACCCAGAGGTGATCAAATACCACCAAAAGAAAGCTGTATTTGTGGGGGAAAAAATGAGAAAAATCTTATGTGGGTACAGTGTTGTATGACCGCGCAATTGTCATTCAAAGAGTGACAGTGCTAAAAGCTGAAAATTGGTCTGGGCAGGAGGGGGGTTTAGGTGCCCAGTAAGCAAGTAGTTAATGTGAACATGGAATCCCTTGATTACATCTGACGAGGGACTAATTTTCTCTCTTCATATCGCATTTGTACTTTGAATACCTTTTGAGCATATTACATTTTTAAACACTTTATTTATGATTGTCATATCACTATTATCATTTACTGTATATACAGTAAAAAAATATTATTATTTGAGCTCATGATTTGTAAGTTTGCTGACTTACAAAGAAATGTAGGGTCTGTAATTGTTATCATAGGGGTATTTTAAATGATAGAGACAGAATATCAACCAAAAATCCAGAAAAAACACATGGTACAAATGTTATAAATTAAGTTGCAGTTCAGTGAGTTTAATAAGTATTTGATCCCTAAGCAAAACATGATTTAGTACTTGGTGGGGAAACCCTTGTTGGCAAGCACAGAGGTAAGACATTTCTTTTAGTTAGTGCCCGGTTTTCACACATCTCAGGAGGGATTTTGGTCCACTCTTCTTTATAGATCTTCTCTAAATCCTTAAGATTACTTGGCTGTTGCTTGGCAACTTACATTTTCAGCTCCCTCCATACATTTTCTATAGGATTAAGGTCTGGAGACTGAACAGGCCACTCCATGACCTTAATTTGCTTCTTCTTGAGCCACTCCTTGGTGGTATGTTTTGGGTCATTTTCATGCTGGAAGATCCATCCATGACACATCTTCAGTGTTCTGGCTGAGGGAAGAAGGCTCTCATCCAAGATTTTACAATACCCGTCCATTGGCCCCTCAATGTGGCAAAGTTGGCCTGTACCATTTTTTTAAATCAAACTTTATTTAGAAATGTTTTATTTTTTATTTACAAGTACAGAATAACAGAGACACACACTATCACACAGAATAAAAGAACTAAAAATAGAAAAATGTAAACAAATTAGCAACAAAAGAAAGAAAGGGGGGAAAAAATTACAGCACTAAGCCCACAAGTTACCATTGAATAAATATATCAATGTAGCACAGGAACGTGCGGTCAGGTCAGTGGCTGATGAGGCACTGGCTAGTATCAGAGCCAGATACACACAGGTTAAACGTGAACGTTAGAGCGAGAGCAAAAAATTCTAGCACTAGTCCTCCTCTGTAACTCTAAACACGTAACCTGTAAAAAAAAAAATTTAAAGCGTCGCCTATGGAGATTTTTAAGTACCGAAGTTTGGCGCCATACCATGAGTGTGCACAATTTTAAATGTTAGGTATCTATTTACTTGGCGTAACATCATCTTTCACATTATACAAAAAAATTGGGCTAACTTTAGTGTTTTTTTTGTTTAATATTCATGAAACGCGTTTGAAAAATTGCTGCACAAATACCGTGTAAGATAAAAAGTTGCAACGACCACCATTTTATTCCCTAGTGTGTCTGCTAAAAAATATATATAATGTTTGGGGGTTCTGAGTAATTTTTTACCAAAAAAATTATAATTTTTACATGTAGGAGAGAAGTGTCAGAATTGGTCCTGGTGGCAATCAGTTAATTACTATAAGTAAGTAATATACAAATAATTATTATATTCACAAACTTTGGTGGAAAGATTGGGTATAGAATAGAAGCTATAGTCAGTCAAGGGTAAGGAAGAGGTCCTTTTTGCTCCCACCCATGGATGGATGGGGTTGTAGAGTAGGGAGGGGAGTGGAAAAGGACAGGGCAGGGTGAGAGGTGTAGGGGTTTGGTGTTTGAGGGTCCAGAGATGGTGTGGTGTTGTTGCCCCGGTGATGTTCCTTTTAAGAGCCACATGGCTCACATCAGTGTGAAGCTGTCTGTCTTGCTATTTATATATGATGTCAGGTGAAAATAGTTGCCACTCTATAATATCATGGAATGTTTGTGGGTTAAATTCTAAGTTCAAACGACCAATAATGTTTCAATATGTAAAAAAGTACAATCCACAGTTGATTTTACTTCAGGAGACACATCTAGTGGGAGGGAAACTAATGACTCTTAAAAAAAAGTGGATTCAAAAAGCCTATCACGCTACCTACTCCTCCTATGCGAGAGGGGTGTCAATGTTAGTAAATAAATCTTTTTCTGGCTTAATAGAGAAGGTATATATAGATGTACAAGGAAAATATGTTATCTTAGCATATACGTTAGGGCAACAAAGGTACGTTATAGCAGCAATTTTTATATTCCTCCCCTTTCTTTCGTTGAAATACTAAACATAATACTAGAGAAAATTATCCAACATTCTCCAGCAAAATTATTATTCATTGGAGACTTCAACGCTATCCTATCCCCAGATTTAGACAGACTGAAGCCTCCCAAGCATTATTCAGCTGATCTATACAACTGGGCACAGGCGACAGGTGTAATAGAAATTTGGAGATGGAGAAATCCACAAAAAAGAGTATACTACTGTTTTTCCACCTCCTATAAAACCTCTTCCCGAATGGACGTAGCTTTTGCAGATCCGGCATTGGCGGCAGATATTGTGGAAGCTACATATTTACCAAGTGGCCTTTTAGACCACTCTCCCTTGCTTTTGTCAATACGTATCCTTGCTTTAAAAAATGCATCACTGTAGCGATTGGCTCCTCGGTGGGTGTCGTACCCAGAGATAGCAGAAAAAATGTCATTAATGTTAGTAGAATATTGGGAAAATAATGATGGATCATCGTCGTTAGATATGGTCTGGGATGCTTTTAAAGCACATGTGCGAAGGCAATATATCTCAAACATTGTGGCATTTAATAAGAAACAAAAGATTGATACACAGGTATTACAAACACAGGTAGAATTACAGAAGGAAAAATATAGCTTGGATCCTAGTATAATTAATTTTGATACAATGATGGCTGCGCAAAAGGGATTTACACCTGCATATGATGGAAATAACTAGATTTGAATTATATAAAAATAGACAAAATTTTTTTGAACAAGAGGATAAAAGCAGAAGATTTTTGTCAAGGTTGGTGCAACAGGAACACCAGATTACACTTATACAAGAAATTAGGACTCTGGAAGGAGAAACGGTAGAGGTATTATGGTTCCTTTTATACCTCTGCTCTCCCCTCCAACCTATCCGCGGGGAGATGTCGGACCTTTTGGACTGGAAAGCCCTTGGGTGGCTGTTGGATAAGGACAGAGAGACATTGGTTAGCCCAATCACAAGCGAGGAGATTTTGAAGACTATACATACTTTTCCAAGGGGAAAAGCCCCAGGCCCTGATGGAATCCCTGTTGAATTTTATATAAAATAGGGAGACTTTTTGGCCCCAAAATTAGCAGAAATATTCACAAATGGATTGTCAAAAGGGACTCGTCCAGATTCAATGAGACAGGCACATATAACCCTTATACATTAAGGAATGAAGGACCCAAAATTATGAAGGCCAATAGCATTATTGAATATAAATTAAAATACTGATTAAAATATTAACATGGAGAATACAACCTTTGTTAAAAACCGTTATAGATTCAGATCAGACGGGATTTATGCCTCAGGAGATGACAGATATTAATCTACGTAGGTTACATGCTAATATACATGCACTTCATGATAATGAGGGATCTAGAACAGTGGCCTCTCTGGATATAGAGAAGGCCTTTGATACTATCGAATGGCCCTTTCTATGGGGAATACTCAGAAGGATGGGATTTCCATTAGTGTTCATTAATTGGATACAAACAGTATATATAATAAACCTATGTCAGCGGTTAAGCTGGGAGGAAGGCTGTCAACTTTTTTTCAGTTATATAGAGAAACGAGGCAATGGCTGCCCTCTCTTTCTGGCCCTCTTTGCTATAGCAATAGAGCCGGAGGCAGAGGCTCTCCGGTCTTCCCCTAATATTTGGGGATTACAAATTGAGGGGCTGGAGGAGAGGGCAGCTCTATATGCAGAGGATTTGCTGCTATTCCTTGGGAATGCGGGTCCATCGCTACAAGGAGCTTTAGATCTGCTAAATACATATTCACAATTTACAGGGCTTAACATAAATTGGGGTAAATCCCTACTGTTTGCGATCGATCAAGGAGCGCAGGATACGGCTTTTTCAGATTTGCCATTACAATGGGTAACAGAATTTAAATACATTGGTATAATAATTTCACAACAGGTTGGGGATTCCTTTATGTTGAATTTAAATCCAGCAGTACAGGAATTTAAGAGGAAACTGAAGAAGTCGGAGACCTTGCCCCTTTTACTACTAAGACACATAAATCTAATAAAGATGAAAATTCTTTCTACATTTTTATATTTGTTTAGAAATTCACCACAATGATTACCAAAATAGTTTTTTATACAATTAAAGCAGCTCTTTTGCATATGATGTACTAATGCCTGCTAATATGTAACACCTTGTATTATATTTATCAACATTTACTATCTTTTATGTACTGCCAAGCTAATGTATATGTATCCATTATGTTTATGCCATTGTGCATGTATACATATGAAAATACTTTTTTACTATTGTTACAAATAAAAAATGATAACTATATACTTTACCTCCACAAGTCAATTGCCTCATTTAAAGTCCCACATTCCCCTTTTTTATGTACTTGAATCCGGGATGGAGGCACAAACATTGTGCTTCATTTAAAGTCCCAAATTCCCCCCTTTTGGCTTTATACAATTAAACAGTATTTTTTCCTCATTTTTATGGAGAAATAAACTACCCAGATTTCAATTAACTACACTTTTGCATCCTTTGGCACAGAGGGGACTGGCCTTCCCAGACTTTAATAAATATTATTTAGCAGCACAGCTGGTAACGGCAGGTGAATGGATAAAGATAACCCTGCAACAAGGCGGCAGTAGTACACTCTACTGAAGCACTTCAGGCACTGCTGTTCTGAGGGTTAAAATCTGTATACGATCTGACCCCCTTGATGGTAACTACTATAAAGGTATGGTGAGCCGGCTTAGCGGGGGAAAAATATATTAAGGGGATTTGATCTCCAAATACTCCACTGTGGAGGAATCCTCAGTAAAAAGTATAACAGTTGGGACATCCAGACCATCTTGAGGAGGTTGGTGCGGCTGGCTACAGATAATGGTAATTTACACCATACAGAGCATTGGGAGTGAAATCTAATAAGTAATGGATTTAAGTTCAGGGAGACGTAATCCTGTATCTGGCTAGTAATCTGTACTCCTAGGTATTTAAACTGAGAAACAATTTTAAACTGGGACAATATAGAAAAAGATAAATCGGGTAGTGGATCAAGTGAAAGCAATACAGATTTGTCCCAGTTAATTCTAAACCCTGAAAACATACCGAATTCTGTAATAAGAGACATTGCAGAGGAGAGGGATGTGTACATATCAGAGAGAAAAAGATGTATATAATCAGCATAAAGAACTTCCTTCTCCTCATGCATTTCCCTATAAAAGCCATGCACTTCTGGGGTCTCTCTTAACAAAGTCGCCAATGGCTCTATTGTAACCACAAATAGGAGCAGCGACAGAGGGCAGCCCTGTCTCGTTCTACGATAAAGCGGAAAGAGAGAGCACTGCACACCATTGATTTGGACCAAGGTCTTTGGAGAAGTAGCCAACAAATTGACCCAGACACAAAAAAAATCTCCAAGCCCAATTTTTTTTATAAACTTCCCACATATAACACTGCTCAAAATTGTCAAATGCTTTGACAACATTAAGAGCTCTATTATTAGATGCATTATTTGGAATCAGAATATATAAGAAAGTATGCCTAATGTTAATTGCAGTGGATAGATGAGGCATAAAGCCTGTTTGATCTGGGTGTATTATTTTAGAAATGACCTTGTTTAATCTATTAGCGAGAACTTTTGCAAAAATCTTTACATCACTGGTAGGCAGTAATATTGGTCTATATGAGTCTGAATATAAAGGATCTTTGTCTTTTTTGGGTATCACCACAATAGTTGCTTCTGTCATGGAAGGAATGATAGAACCAGAGGAAACGGCTTCCTTAAAGGTATTTAATAAAACAGGCAGTATAATCTCAACATACTGTTTATAGATTTCATTAGGTAGTCCATCCAAACCTGGTGCTTTACCATTAGGGAGACTAGCAACTGCAACCTCAAGTTCCTCTAATGTCAGAGGAGGAGCATCAAGCATATGTTTATCTCTTAAAGAAAGGGAGAGCAGAGTAATAATATCCAAAAACTGTTGCAATTCAACAATAGTAAAATTAGCTTGAGAGGAATACAATGGTTGGTAAAATAGCTCCTTAATGGGGAGTAGCTGATTGGGAACAGGCGATATTAGCTAGTAACCATTTTGCTCTCCCTCTGCCCATAACAGTTGCTTTTTAAAAAATTGCTTGTGCTGTGCCTATTTTTGACAACAATTTTTGCAATCTGGATTACATATCCAACCAATATGCATGATTACTGCATCACTGTCTCAAGTCTCAAGTACCAACCTATTTGCCCGATCCACTTCACGTCTACCTGCAGCATTAATAGTGTTAATCTCTTCAATAAGAAGACCACGAAGATATGCCTTCAATGCGTTCCGCACCAATAATGGTGGTGCCGTATTAATATTAATATCCAGGAAATAAGTAAGGACATCCTGGATAGACCTATGGGCATTGGGCAGGAAACAGAGAAAGCCAAAAAGGGTTGAGTCTCCATCTAGCACCACTAAACACGCAGCTTATGGTAACAGATATCAATAGTGGGAAATGATCAGAGACTCCTCTCACCTGTATATCAGTAGAAGTAATGTAAGGGAGGATTTCAGCAGAACCCAAAGCTAGGTCTATATTAGAAAGAGAATTGTGGGTTTTAGAGTGACAAGTATATTAAAGCTCAGTGGGGTTTGCTATACGCCAAAGATCATAAAGACCTAGTTCACTAAAAAAATTACCAAATGGGGTTAATATACACCAAACTGAGGATTTAGAAGAGGGGAGCTTATCTAAGGTTTCATCAAAGAAATTATTAAAGTCTCCCATAACCAACAGAGGTAGAGGCATATGCTTAGATAAAAAATTAGCAAAGGCCTGTACCTTTAGCAGAGAAACAGTCCAAAAGCATCATGTTTCCACCTCTG
Organism: Lithobates clamitans; assembly: GCA_037952925.1. NCBI lineage: Eukaryota > Metazoa > Chordata > Amphibia > Anura > Ranidae > Lithobates > Lithobates clamitans. The sequence continues at coordinate 5,183,184 of JBBGZY010000865.1, forward strand.
TGCTTGACTGTAGGGATGGTGATCTTAGGGGGCGAGTTGAGTTAATGCCAAAAAGCTCAATTTAGGTTTCATCTGACCACAGCACTTTCCCCCAATCCTTCTCTGAATAATTTAGATGTTCATTGACATGACTGTACATGTGCATTATTAAAGGGGGACTCACCATGTTTGGAGGAAGAAAAATGCTGACTAAGAGGCCATGCATACCTCTAATGGTTTGTAAATTTATGTGAGCGAGGCTCTCTTTTCACGTAAAGTATCGAAGTGATAGAGGATTTTAATTAATAAATACATCACATTGTAAAGCTCTTTATTACAAAATAATTAATCTAGGAAGTATTTAATCAAATTAACAGCGTAATGATGCATATTCATTGCAAATGAGCAGGAAGGTGATGGAAGAATTTCCAAAGCTGGAATAGGAAACAGTAGTCTCACCTGCTTGGCTATAAAGTAGGGCAGATTTACTAAAACAGATGAGAATCTTCACTCAAAAATTGTGTGAATATTCACTTCAATTATCCAATTAGGTGAAAAGCAAATTTGTGTTCACTTTAAATACCCAGTATGTGGCAGATAATTTTCACATTATTAAATAAATGAAGTGAACAATTTTTGAGTGAGTCCACCTACGTAAGGTGAAAGTGAATTACAAGACCACCTGAACATAAGTGTAAATCCTTTAGCAGGTAGAACAGTTAATATTGTGTATTTTATGCCGTTTTTCTCCAGTGATGCTATATCTCCTTGCTCTCAATGACTACTTACCTGGATTAAGCAGTCTGGACTGATTATAACCTTTATTACACTCACATGGAACACGGATGTATAAATATTTGACTGCATTATGATATTCCCATGTTCAATCCTGTTGTCTTTTCAGCCCCACTGACTGACGCACTTATAACTAGGGTAGCTTTGTAGATATTATAGAGTGTGGTTCTTTCTCATAATCTTTCCATTATGGGATAGTGTGATTTATGTTACATGTGTTTTACACAGACACACACTGTTCTGTTTTAGGAAAGAGCTACAGAGATCCAGTTTTTTAGCTGGCTTTGAGACATTATTTAGGAATTAAGGGGGTGCTTTGCATTGGGGAGGGTGGGCTTGCCTATTGTGGGGTTTTCTTGCAGTTTTTTGACCCATCGGTGATACGAGGGGTATTTTTGCCCTACATAGAGTAGTTGGTTTTAAGAGGAATATTTTTGGGGAGGGTTGGATTATATGGGGGGTCTTGGGTCATTGTTCTAATAAATTGTTGTACATCACTTCTGTTAGCAATAAATTTATTTTGCAGGTTAACTCTTTAGGGTGTGTAGAAATCTCTGTGTTTTTATTTTTTGTTTGTTGGTTTAGTATATTACTGATTACACCCCCCCCCCCATATTTATTCGGTGAGCTCTACATATATATATTAGGTAGGATTCCCACTTATACCATATTTTTTGCATATATAGTTATAGGTTGGGGTGGTTGCCACTTCATTACTGATCAGGCATTTGGAGGTTCATAGTGATATTTGTGTGGGAAACAACCTCCAAACCCTGACTACAGGGACTTTGTTCCTGAAGGGGTTAACCCATCTGTGTGTAAGTCTGGAAAAGGAACAGTAAATACCCAGCACTTGCCTATGATGGAGTGGAAAGCCATACGCACTGAGGAGCAAGCGTGGTGGACTATTTTTGACTGAGATGGTTAGGCTGCTGATGACCTGGCCTTTGAGACCCCTAGAGCACTAGAGGAATTTAACCCTGCATGGGACATGTTTTTTGTGGGCATTGAGCCATACCTTTACCTTTGAATCATGTGTGTATGGCATTTGGACTTTCATTTATCTGACAAAAGTGGTCCTCAAACAATTTTTAAGATGCCATTGAGTTGGGCATTTCTATTGTTTTAGTTGTATTCCATGCTGTGCGATACTGAAGATCCATTCCCTACAGAACTCCACCCTAGGGTCACAATTTCCAGTAAAAATCCACTTGGCCTATCAGTTGTTTGATATCATATATTTTCTGATCCACCACTGTTGCTTGATGTATGTTGGGGAATATGCACAAAACAATTTAAGAGAGATCTGGACAACATGGCTTTACCATTATGCAAAGGAAAACTATATGGCCAATATTCTGTTTACAGAAATGTCACATTCTTAAATGGATTTTAAAGACAGGTGTTCTGGATCAATGTTTTAAATGTGTGTTCTCCGCTAGAGCATAATTACAACTATGACTTGAATTTGTTTTTGTATACAGCTTATATTTTTTATTTTCTAATGCCCCCCAGGGCTCTGACTATTCAGATTATGGAACCTATTGTGTAATGTATACAGTTTGCTCTCTGCTGAAGAATAGCATTCTGTGTGTTTTCTCCATTAGCATTACTGTAACATTGTACATATAAGTAACAGATACAAAGTAAAATGGAATGTTTGCTGTACAACCAGTAATTTACATTATTTGTAGCAACGATTGATTTGCTTGTTTTAAATGCCACATTCTGTAATGCATTTCCTCTGAGTAATTTAAAAACTTTGGAGTTATATATGTGTTTTCAAACTGATGAAATGCTAGGAAGCTCAAAAGCTTACAGTCATTTGTGTAAAGCCACAATGAACTCCATTGCTTTTGGATTAGCTTTAAGGATCTGTATTGCAGTGCTTCTGTCTGTGATGTACAGTATATGAGATTAACTACTTCAGCTGTGTGATTGCTTAGCACATTCGAAGTACAACTGACTCCTAGCTGTGCTATATTTATGCACATGACATTATAAACTTAAAGCAAATCTGTCCTCATAAAAAAACCCGCTTAAGTGTTAGTGTGAATGAAATCTGGAAGCTCTTGGAGAAGCTGAAAAGGACCTGATATATCTACCTACCCCCGCGAATAAGTATGGAGTACATAGTATCCTTGGTTACTCATTCACAAAAAAATAGCTGCAATAAAAATAAACAAAGCACACATCTGACAACGTTCTTTATAAAAAGTCACTCTGTAATTCCATCTTCAATCACACTGTCCAACAATGTAGATCCCCGTCAATGATAATTACGTCTGGACCAAACCTGGAAGGAAGCTGTCACATCCACTGCCACCCAATCAGCTGCAGCCAGGTGTCAGGTACCTGACTGTGGACTGTTTGGTAGGAGGTGGATGGAAGGCGCGTGATCAGACACTTGCATCAAAAAATGTATGGTTTATTCATGTATAGGAATACAGACATATAGTCATATAGATAAAAAATCATACAAATACTACATTACATAAAAACAGGTAACAAAATAAGTACTAGGATGTTAAAATTGGGGTGTGCCCATATTGAGGCAGGTATTTAAAAAAGTCTGACGCATTTCGACACACCTTTTCTTCCTGCACAGAGATTTATGTATATATATATATATATTGATTAGAATCTCATGTTTTGTGCTTCAAAGCCTACTACCTATCATTAATTCTTTGTATTGATATGGTAACTTTTATTTTTAATATATATTTATATTTTCTATTATTTTAAGTCTTCACATCTGACCTTTTTGAATGCAATTTTCAATGAAAATTTATCTTACGTCTCCAGTCTGTAGTGTACGGTATATATTGTTCTGATTTATACCCCACCTAGAACACCTGGACGTGGACTGGTATGGAACTTGGAATAATCAATTATCCATCACAGGACATACCCTCCTACTAGCCACACCACCTCTCCCCATGTACACATGTCGGCCTACCGGCCCATACAGACTGTGCTCCCGTTCTCCTGGCTCTGATGAAGAGGTTATCCTCGAAACGCGTCAGCCTTTTTTAAATACCTGCCTCAATATGGGCACACCCCAATTTTAACTTCCTAGTACTTATTTTGTTACCTGTTTTTATGTAATGTAGTATTTGTATGATTTTATATCTATATGACTATATGTCTGTATTCCTATACATGAATAAACCATACATTTCTTGATGCAAGCGTCTGATCACACGCCTTCCATCCACCTCCTACCAAACAGTCCTTTCCTGACCACCCCTTGCCAGTTAAAGGCAGAGGGACACGCTCCATCATCTCCTCCAGTCCTTCCACTGTCTACAATACTATCCTTTTCTTACAGCAAACGATCTCACAAGCGCAGGAGTATTTTTCACCATATCTTGTTTACACTTTGCATTAACCTGACTGTGGAGCCTGAGATGATGAGGGTGGCCTCTTGCACAATTCCTGTCCAAGCACCCCTTGTAGTGGACACAGGGACTGCTAGGGTAGTGGAAAGGTGCAGGTGCAGGTGCCTGGAAGCTGTAGGAGTGAGCTGTAGCTTGGAGACACAGGAGTGTTTCTAGTGGTGGTTTGGAGTCTGGTCACAAGCCTTGTTCAGCGAGAGCCAGGCAGACAGGTGCAGAATCAGGATCAGTTGCAAGGTCGGGAACAGGCAGAAGTCGGTAATGTGCTGGCGGTGGGGTACCAAATCAGGAGGCAGAGAGTTATGAATCCAAGCCGGGGTCGATAACATAAGCAAGAAGCAGATATAGCAGGCAGGGGTGATCCAAGAGAGATGTCAGACGTAGCCGGGTCAGGAACAAGGTTAGCAGACATGGATTCAAATCAGGAACACAGGAAACAAAGCTGAAAACAATCCAGCACTGAAGGCAGGCAGACTCTTATGCCGTGTAAACACGACCAGACTTTTCGACAGCAAAGGTCAGACGGAACAAATCCGCCGGACAATTCGATCCTGTGTGGGCTTCATTGGACCTTTGCTGTCGAAAAATCAGACGGACTTTAGAAATAGAACATGTTTCAAATCTTTCCGATGGACTCGAGTCCGGTTGAAAAATCAGTTCGTCTGTATGCTAGTCCGACTGATGACAACGACGCAAGGGCAGCTATTGGCTATTGGTTATGAACTTTCTTATTCTAGTCCGGTCGTACATCATCACATTTGAATCAGTCGGACTTTGGTGTGATCATGTGTAGGCAAGTCCGTTGCGTCGGAACTCCGTCAAAAGTCCGTCAAAAAGTCCTTCAGAGTTCAGTCCATTGAAAGTCCGCTCGTGTGTACACGGCATTAGTTTAAATAGGCTGCTGGGCACCAGAATCTGTGGATGCATGTGCACGCTAATGTGTACGCGCATGTGCTTGCACGTATGTGTCAATTCTAGTCTTTGCTCATCTTGGTCTATACTTGTGACTCTGCACATTAGCACAATAGAATTAGCACTTGCTGAATGGAAATTAGCAGATGCTGAATGGGAATAAGCACTTACTGAAAGGGAATGAGTACCTGCTTCACGAGATCCCAGACACCAGGGCATTCCCAACACCGCAGTTGACCCTGCCCCTTAGGTGCTGGCTGGGGAAATGTCATTTATGGTTAGAAGTCTTCTGGGAACTGATGTCACAGTCTCTTGTGTCCTAGCATCCAAAGACGTTTGTGGCCGCAGAGCAGAGAGTTTTCATTTAGGGGTAGTAGTAATATTGCCACTAAATTATTGACTGTCTGCAACTGGAGGATTGCTTCAGTGGGTGGCAGAAGTTTTTTTCGCCCTTTCTTTGATAATTCCATCGCTGTTTTCACATATTAATCATCTTTAGAAAAATATACAGATATGCATTAATTTCAGTATCATTTAGCTTGTAATATCATTTTAGCCATTTCTGTGACAATCAGTTAATAATGCATGTGTATTCTGAGCATGCACATTACAAATTCTTTGCTCATTCCTACAGTGTGATGTAATTTGTAAACCGCGTAAATTAGAGACACAATTGTCTTACACCTGCCGCACAGCATTGATCAGTATATACAAAATGTGGCCTTTCACTCTTTTGTTTCTTGATTGACCTACAAAAGCATTACACTGTAATGGCTTGCAGGCCCCTCTGGCATTGAAACTATTAGTTATGAGGCTAGACTTTGTTATTTTTGGCATTGCATTGTGTAAGTTAATTAGGTTACTGGAACCTGTGTCTCACGCGATAAGAGTTTGTCTCACGCATGGAATTAGCAGAATCATGATAGAGGCTGATTCTTTGTGACTTTCAGGAATTTCATCAGCATATCCTCCTTTGTGTAGAATACAGTATGGTAGGTGGTAGTCATAACTAAAACCTCTATTTATTGTATGCGCACATTTTTCAATTAAAAGGTGTTTCCTAAAACACTTGCTAGCTGAGGCTAATCACATAAGGAGCTCACTGTATTTGGTGAGAATGAAAATAATGTGACAGGTGAGTACATTACTCTCTGCTCTGTCTAAGGCAATTGCTAAAGCCAATAAAATGTCAAAAAAGACATCTGCCTTTAAATTTTTAGGAGTATTGGTGCAATTGAAGTGAAACTCATCTAATGGTTTAGTTCTTAAAGGCTTAGTTCACCTTTTCCAGCAGACATTATTTTTTTAAATGAAATAAAGTGTTTGGTATACTATTTGTGTCCCAGTCATTTATACTTTGTTAGCGCTAACGTACCCTTCTCCCTGACCACAGTGAATCTACCTCTTTTCTGGGGTAAGTCTTAAAATATGCATGTATAAGCAGGTTTAGGCTGCAGTATTTCCTTCAACCTGCTAGTAGCACTGTGCAGTTTCTCCAGGTTGACAGGAACCCATTAAGGAATAATTGCCTCTTGCTATGGGCTCCAGGCAGCGATCTTGGGGAGGACGGAAATCCCATTAGATACCAAAGTTCCGTGAGCTTTGGTTTGCTTTCTTGGCTAAAGATTCCATAAATAGTGAAATTCATTGTCATTCACTGTGTCTGTAGTGTGGAAGTAAAGGAGGGACAAATACAGTGCATTCCAATATAGTGTCTGTACCAAAAGCACTTTTATCAAATATTCTTCGAAGTATATATACAGTCAGGTCCATAAATATTGAGACATCGACACAATTCTAATATTTTTGGCTCTATACACCACCACAATGGATTTGAATTGAAACGAACAAGATGTGCTTTAACTGCAGACTTTCAGCTTTAAGAGGGTATTTATATCCAAATCAGGTGAATGGTGTAGGAATTACAACAGTTTGTATATGTGCCTCCCACTTTTTAAGGGACCAAAAGTAATGGGACAATTGGTTGCTCAGCTGTTCCATGGCCAGGTGTGTGTTATTCACTCATTATCCCATTTACAAGGAGCAGAAAAAAGGTCCGGAGTTCATTTCAAGTGTGCTATTTGCATTTGGAATCTGTTGCTGTCAACTCTCAATATGAGATCCAAAGAGCTGTCCTTATCAGTGAAGCAAGCCATCATTAGGCTGAAAAAACAAAACAAACCCATCAGAGAGATAGCAAAAACATTAGGTGTGGCCAAATCAACTGTTTGGAACATCCTTAAAAAGAAAGAGCGCACCGGTGAGCTCAGCAACACCAAAAGACCCGGAAAGACCACAGAAAACAACTGTGGTGGATGACCGAATAATTCTTTTTCTGGTGAAGAAAACACCCTTTACAACAGTTGGCCAGATCAAGAACACTCTCCAGGAGGTAGTTGTATGTGTGTCAAAGTCAACAATCAAGAGAAGACTTCACGAGATTGAATACAGAGGTTTCACCACAAGATATAAACCATTGGGGAGCCTCAAAAACAGGAAGGCCAGATTAGAGTCTGCCAAACAACATCTAAAAAAGCCTTCACAGTTCTGGAACAACATCCTATGGACAGATGAGACCAAGATCAACTTGAACCAGAGTGGTGGGAAGAGAAGACTATGGAGAGGGAAGGGAACTGCTCATGATCCAAAGCATACCACCTCATCAGTGAAGCATAGTGGTTGTAGTGTCATGGCGTGGGCATGTATGGTTGCCAATGGAACTGGTTCTCTTGTATTTATTGGTAATGTGACTGCTGACAAAAGCAGCAGGATGAATTCTGAAGTGTTTCGGGCAATATTATCTGCTCATATTCAGCAAAATGCTTCAGAACTCATTGAATAGGGCTTCACAGTGCAGATGGACAATGACCAGAAGCATACTGCGAAAGCAACCTAAGAGTTTTTTAAGGGAAAGAAGTGGAATGTTATGCAATGGCCAAGTCAATCAACTGACCTGAATCCGATTGAGCATGCATTTCACTTGCTGAAGACAAAACTGAAGGGAAAATGCCCCAAGAACAAGCAGGAACTGAAGACAGTTAAAGTAGAGGCCTGGCAGAGCATCACCAGGGATGAAACCCAGCGTCTGGTGATGTCTATGCGTTCCAGACTTCAGGCTGTAATTGACTGCAAAGGATTTGCTACCAAGTATTAAAAAGTGAAAGTTTCATGGATGATTGTTAATCTGTCCCATTACCTTTGGTCCCTTAAAAAGTGGGTGGCACATATACAAACTGTTGTAATTCCTACAACGTTCACCTGATTTGGATGTAAATACCCTCAAATTAAAGCTAGAAGTCTGCAGTTGAAGCACATCTTGTTCGTTTCATTTCAAATCCCTTGTGATGGTGTATAGAGCCAAAAAGATTAGAAATGTGTCGATGTCCCAATATTTATGGACCTGACTGTACATGTGACTTTGCTACTGAGTAGGGATGAGCCGAACACCCCCGGTTCAGTTCGCACCAGAACCTGCGAACGGACCGAAACTTTGCACGAACGTTAGAACCCCATTGAAGTCTATGGGACTCGAACGTTCGATATCAAAAGTGCTAATTTTAAAGGCTAATTTGCCTGGTATTGTCCTAAAAAGGGTTTGGGGACCCGGGTCCTGCCCCAGGGGATATGTATCAATGCAAAAAAAAGTTTTAAAAACGGCCGTTTTTTTCGGGAGCAGTGATTTTAATGATGCTTAAAGTGAAAAAAAAAGTTAAATATTCCTTTAAATATTGTACCTGGGGGGTGTCTATAGTATGCCTGTAAAGAGGCGTGTGTTTTCCGTGCTTAGAACAGTCCCTGCACAAAATGACATTTTTAAAGGAATAAAAGTCATTTTAAACTGCTTGCGGCTTTAATGTAATGTCGGGTCCCAAAAATATGGATGAAAATCAGTCAGACAAACGGCATGGGCACCCCCCCCCCCCAGTCCATTACCAGGCTCTTTGGGTCTTGTATGGTTATTAAGGGGAACCCTGCACCCAAATTAAAAAAAGGAAAGGCATGGGGCCCCCAGGCCCTATATACTCTGAACAGCAGTATACAGGCGGTGCAAACAAGACAGGGACTGTAGGTTTGTGGTTAAGTAGAATCTGTTTGTAATTTTGAACTGGTACATTTTTAAAGTGTAGCTCCAGCCAAAAAATCTATTTTTAAGCTTTTTGGAAAACATAGGGAAGGATTATCACCCCTGTGACATTTGTTTTGCTGTCTGTGCTCCTCTTCAGAAGATTGCACCTCACTTCCTGTCCCAATGACATATGTTTTTAGAAAATTTAGGGTTTTTAGTGAAACAAGGATTGGTGATAAAGCATCAGTGGAAAGGAGAAACGTTTTTCCCATATTAACTTACAGGAGAGAATTTCCCTTCCTAGGGGTAGATTTAATCTCACTTCCTGTTGTCTCCTTCCGTTTGTAAGTAGGAGTCGTTTGTAAGTTGGATGTTTGAAGGTAGGGGCCTGCCATATATAATCTGCAGAAATTGTGGCCTAAGGTGTTGGTGTTGCCACAACACTGTAAGCCATCACAGGGCCCTGCTGTGAAATATTAGATCAAGAATTGTAATTACATGCCCCTGTTGAACAGGGGCAGAAAAATTAGGCCTTTGGTGATGGTGGTGGTGCTGGTGCCACAACACTGTAAGTCCTCACAGTTACTCTTGGTGGGCGCTGGAACGGGCCCTGCTGTGAAATATTAGATCAAGAATTGTAATTACATGCACCTGTTGAACAGGGGCAGAAAAATTGGGCCTTTGGTGGTGGTGGTGGTGGCGGTGGGGGTTTTGCTGGTGCCACAACACTGTAAGTCCTCACAGTTACTCTTGGTGGGCGCTGGAACAGGCCTTGCTGTGAAATATTGGATCAAGAATTGTAATTACATGTCCCTGTTGAACAGGGACAGAAAAATTGGGCCTTAGGCACTGGTGCCACAACACTGCAACCCCTCACAGATACTCTAGTTGGAGCACAGGAACGAGCCCTGCCGCAAAGAATTGCATCAAAAATTGTAATTACATGCCCCTGTTAAACAGAGGCTGAAAAATTTGGCCTTAGGCACTGGTGCCACAACACTGCAGCCCCTCACAGATACTCTAGTTGGAGCGCAGGAACAAGCCCTGCTGCAAAGAATGACATCAAAAATTGTAATTACATGCCCCTGTTAAACAGGGGCTGAAAAATTGGACATTAGGCACTGGTGCCACAACACTGCAACCCCTCACAGATACTCTAGTTGGAGCACAGAAATGAGCCCTGCTGCACAGAATTGCATCAAAAATTGTAATTACACGCCCCTGTTAAACAGGGGCTGAAAAATTGGGCCTTAGGCACTGGTGCTGGTGCCACAACACTGCAACCCCTCACAGATACTCTAGTTGGAGCGCAGGAACGAGCCCTGCTGCAAAGAATTGCATCAAAAATTATTATATGCCCCTGTTAAACAGGGGCTGAAAAATTGGGCCTTAGGCACTGGTGTCGGTGCCCAGAAACAAAAATATTCTTACAAGCTATCAGGATGATCACTGAGGGGAAGAGGATAGTCACTCAGCATAACAGGATAGTCACTCAGCATCAGCATAGACAGTCTTGAAGGATCTGACATTTAGAAAAAAAATTACTCGGTTACATCAGCATCAGGTGCTTGGTATCTGGTGGTGATCCAAGACTGATTCATTTTTTGTGAAGGTCAGTTGATCGACCAAGTCGGTGGACAGGCGCACCCTGTGATTGGTTACAAAGCCTCCAGCAGCACTGAATGTGCGTTCCGAAAAAACGCTGGATGCAGGACAGGCCAGTAGCTCAACTGCATACTGTGCAAGCTCTGGCCAGTGATCCATCCTCAAGACCCAGTAACCCAGAGGATTTTCCGTGGGAAAGGTGTCCAAGTCAGATCTTGCCCCTAGGTATTCCTGCACCATGTAAAACAGACGCTGGCGATGGTTGCTGGAACCGATCATACCTTGGGGCTGCGGACTAAAAAATTGTCTAAAAGCATCAGTCAGACGGCCACCTTCTCCACCGCTCCTTCTTTGACTGACTGAAGCCTCAGCAACACGTTGTCCAGGAACAGGAGTTTGTAACCTCCCAGTCTCTGGGAACGCGTTGCACAGACCTTTCTGCAAGGCCTCCTGAAGATTTTTCATCCTCTGCTCCCTCTGCGATGGCAAGATAAGGAGGGTTGCCAGCCAGTATTGATCCCTCTCCTTGATACCACGAATACGAGGATCCTTCCACAGGCTTTGCAGGATCAGGGAGGCCATGCAGTGTAGGTTTGCTGAGGCATTCGGTCCGGAGTCCTCTGGGTTACTAAGGATGACATGATCCACAGCCACCTCCTACCAGCCACGTACAAGTCCATGGGTTTCTTGGGACTGTAAATGATCCCTTAAAGGGACACTGCAGGAACACTGTCTGGATAAAGGGGGCCTTGAGAGCTAAGGAAGGCCTCCTCTTTCTGCCTCTGTTCTGCCTCAAGTGCCCTGTTCATTATTCCACTCAGCGTGTGCTCCAACAGGTGGACAAGGGGGACAGTGTCACTGATGCATGCACTGTCACTGCTCACCATCCTCGTGGCCTCTTCAAATGGTGACAGGACAGTGCATGCATCCCTGATCATGGCCCACTGGCGTGGGGAAAAAAAACAAGCTCCCCTGACCCTGTCTTGGTGCCATAGTCACACAGGTACTCATTGATGGCCCTCTGCTGCGTGTGCAGCCGCTGCAGCATGGCCAACGTTGAGTTCCACCTGGTGGGCATGTCACAGGATAGACGGTTCTTGGGCAGGTTAAATTCCTTTTGGAGGTCTGCTAGCCAAGCACTGGCATTATATGACTGGCGGAAATGCACAAAGACTTTCCTGGCCTGCCTCAGGACATCCTGTAAGCCCGGGTACCTGCCCAAGACCTGCTGCACCCCCAAGTTAAGGACGTGAGCCAAACAGGGCACATGGGTCAGTTGTCCCTGTCGGAGGGCGGAGAGGAGGTTGGTGCCATTGTCGCAAACCACCATTCCTGGTTTAAGTTGGCGTGGCGTCAACCACCTCTGAACCTGCCCCTGCAGAGCTGACAGAATCTCTGCCCCAGTGCCCACCAGCTCAAGCACCGCATGGCATCTTTTGGCCTGCGTACTTTTGTAGCCCCTTAATGCCTACGGAGCACTGCTGGTTCTGAGGACAAAGCACAGGAAGAGGCCATGGAGGAAGAAGAAGAGGAGGGGTGGAGGAGAGAGGTGTGTCAGAATCATCAGTAGTGGCATTTTGGTGGTGGTGGCGGAACAACCTCCAACACTACTGCACCTTGTCCTGCATCCTTCCCAGCTGCCAGCAGAGTCACCCAATGCACCATGAAACTTAGGTAACGTCCCTGTCCATGCCTGCTGGACCATGAGTCAGCGGTAATATGCACCTTACTCCTGACCGCCCTGTCCAGCGAGGCCAAGACATTGCCTTCCACATGCCGGTAGAGAGCCGGAATCGCCTTCCGTGAGAAAAAGTGGCGTTTGGGAACCTGACACTGAGGAACCACACATTCCACAAACTCACGGAAGGGGGCAGAGTCTACCAACTGAAAAGGTAGCAGTTGAAGTGCTAGCAATTTTGACAAGCTAGCATTCAACTGGTGGGCATGTGGATGGCTGGGAGCGAACTTCCTTCTGTGGTGCAGCAGCTGGTGCAGGGAAATTTGCCTGGTACAATCTGACGTCAGTGTACCGATAGCAGATTGCCCGCAAGTACTTGCCTGTGACACACCTAATTGTATACCTTCATTCCTCTCAGTGCAGGTCTCAGAGAGGACTGAAGGTATAGTGGAGTTGGAGATCCCAGCTGATGAGGAGCAAGGAGAGGTCCTCTTTGTTCTTTGGTGTGGGTCTTTTAGGTACGCTTGCCAACGAACTGCATGGCAAGTCAACATATGTCTGGTCAAGCATGTGGTGCCCAAGCGGGAGATATTTTGGCCACGCGAGATACGCTTGAGACATATGTTGCAAATAGCAGCGGTGGGATCTGATGCACTCGTCTCAAAAAAGGCCCACACCAAAGAACTTTTGGAATAACGTGCAGAGAGAGCAGCGCCCTGCACATGCGAAGCTCTGCAGTGTGATGCAGTCAGTGTGCTGCCCTTAGTCTGGCCCCTGGAGGGCATCCTGCCTCGTTGGTGATGTGCCTCCTCCTCCTCCTCTCTCCTATCAGGCAACCACATGGAGTCAGTGACCTCATCATCCTCTCCCTCCTCATCACTGGAGCAAACCTGGCAGTATGCTGCAACAGGGGGAACGTGACTGCAAGATTGCTGTCCTTCTTGGGCACCCCCTCTGTCTGGGCTCACGTTACTGCCTTCCTCTAGCTGAGTACCATCATCGGAGCCTTCGAAATGCTGGGCATCCTCCTGGAACATGTACCCAACACTATGGTCAAACAGTTCGGGGGACTCCTCAGGAGGACATGGTTGGGCTAGGGAAGGAGTCACTGATGCCATTGAGCCAAGGGAAGAGGCCACGTTAGCAGCTGTTTTACCAGACAAAGTACCCTGAGCCTGGGTGAGAGAGGTTTAGGAGGATGAGGATGGCTTGGTCATCCACTCGACCAAGTCTTCCGCATGTTGCAGCTAAACACGGCCAGCTGCCAAAAAAAAAGGCCAAGCGTGTCCCACAGCCACGTGCTGATGAGGATGCATCGTGTCCATGTCCAGCACCGTTGCCTCTAGACACAGAGCCTGCTTGCCCTCTTTTATTGGCTTGTGACTGTCTGCCTCTCCTTGTTGGCCTTCCAGACATACCATTGGCCTGCAGTGAGATGTAGCTGCACAAAACTGGGATGTATATATATACCGATTATACTGCAGCTAGCAGAATCAACTGCCTGCTTGTAGTACAGTAACTGGAAATACGTCGAGAGCCCACACAAGCACCTGGCTTCAGGTAGCTATACTGTAGATGCAACTGTGCAGGGTACACAGTACAGTAACTGGAAATATGTCAAGAGCCTACACAAGCACCTGGCTTCAGGTAGTTATACTGTAGGTGCAACTGTGCAGGGTACACAGTACAGTAACTGGAAATACGTCAAGAGCCTACACAAGCACCTGGCTTCAGGTAGTTATACTGTGGGTGCAACTGTGCAGGGTAAACAGTACAGTAACTAGAAATATGTCAAGAGCCTACTCAAGCACCTGGCTTCAGGTAGTTATACTGTAGGTGCAACTGTGCAGGGTACACAGTACAGTAACTGGAAATACGTCAAGAGCCTACACAAGCACCTGGCTTCAGGTAGTTATACTGTAGGTGCAACTGTGCAGGGTACACAGTACAGTAACTGGAAATACGTCAAGAGCCCACACAAGCACCTGGCTTCAGGCAGCTATACTGTAGGTGCGACTGTTCCGGGTACACAGTACAGTAACTGGAAATACGTCAAGAGCCTACACAAGGACCTGGCTTCAGGTAGCTATACTGTAGGTGCAACTGTGCAGGGTACACAGTACAGTAACTGGAAATACGTCAAGAGCCCACACAAGCACCTGGCTTCAGGTAGTTATATTGTAGGTGCAACTGTGCAGGGTACACAGTACAGTAACTGGAAATATGTCAAGAGCCCACACAAGCACCTGGCTTCAGGTAGTTATATTATAGGTGCAACTGTGCAGGGTACACAGTACAGTAACTGGAAATACGTCAAGAGCCTACACAAGCACCTGACTTCAGGTAGCTATACTGTGGGTGCAACTGTGCAGGGTACACAGTACAGTAACTGGAAATACGTCAAGAGCCTACACAAGCACCTGACTTCAGGTAGCTATACTGTAGGTGCAACTGTGCAGGGTACACAGTACAGTAACTGGAAATACTGTAAAAACACCTGCCTGCCTGTCAGTATATTAGGAAGAGAAGAACAGGATCTAGCTAAACTGAATACAGTGTGTATATATATATATATATATATATATATATATATATATATATATATATATACAACACCTGGGATGCATATATATACACAATACACTGCAAGTGCAGCTAACTGACTCGACCTGCCTACTCTATATAACTTAAATCAAATGACACTGTCTCTCTGTCTATCTAACTCTCTCCACCGCAACACACTACACAGGGCCAACCTGCAGGTGGCCTTATATAGTGTGAGGCGTGTACTGAACCCCCTGAGCCATAATTAGCCAAAGCCTGGCTTTGGCCATTTATGGCTCTCTGTACACACGGCTCTGTGATTGGCCAAGCATGCGGGTCATAGTGCATGCTTGGCCAATCATCAGCCAGCAATGCACTGCGATGCCGCAGTGAATTATGGGCCATGAGGCGCCACTCGAATTTGGCGGCAACGGCCCATAGCGTTCGTAATTTGGCGAACGACCGAACACACGATGTTCGAGTCGAACATGCGTTCGACTCAAACACGAAGCTCATCCCTACTACTGAGAGACACATCTATTTAATATATGGATGTATTTATACATGGAGTGCCCCCTTACCCCAAGGAAGTGGATGAGGACCCCCAGGTAGCTTGATGGGCTAGCATTTCCAACCTCGGAGTAGAATCCTTTATTCTTTGTGTATTGAAAAGAAATGGGGCCAAGTCATTTTAGAAACTTTAAAGAGTTTATTAAAGAGGTTATATACCTTCACATATGCCCAGTGCAGTGAATAGCCTCAGATTATACACAGAGATAAAACAAATCCTCTTACATGTCTTCCTCTTTCTACACTCTTTGCAAAGTGCAGTTTGTGTTTAAAATCTTCCTTCCTCTTTCAGTAGTACATAGGGGTGGTTGGGGATACTGGACTTACACTGTGTAAAAGCTGATTGGAGGAAAGGGACACCCCCCCCTCCACATAGGCAGAGGAACGAAGGAACATGTAGAGCTGTAGTCTGAATAGACAAGCTCCCTGCTTATCTCCCTCTAAGCTCCCTCCCTGACACAAATTTTCAGCTACTATTATCTCATGTGTCAGAGAACTTGTCAGAAGAGACTCATGCTGATAACAGAGGAACAGAGCACCAGAGAGAAACCACACTTAGAGCTTTGGAGAGAGATAAGTAAACACTGCATATATATGTGCTTAGTTCAACTTTCATGAATGGGGTTTACAACCACTTTAAAGCTCAATAAACTCATTATTAGGGCATGAGATACCCAAAACAAAGTGAAAATGCAACTCCAGGCTACTGATCACAGTTAGCACAGAAATAAGTTATAGACAACTAAAAGGCACAAAGCACTAGTACTTCTAAAGTAACCCTATTGAGTCCATAATAGTCCAAAAAGTATGGGGTAGATAGTGGATCTGTATATTCAGGGCTGCCATCAGAAGAGACCAGAAGCCAGAATTCCAGTAAAGCTGAGAAAAGCAAGGAGTGTGGAAATTACACACTTTAATAGTAAAAGCAATAGTAACTCACATGGGAGAAAGTGAAGAAGAGCACATCTGTAGGCTGGAAAGCGTCCAGGAGAAAGATGGATTACCAAGTAACGGTTGTTCCACCTATCACTGGTTCTGCAGGAGATATGGCAGGCACATCGGATATCCCAAGAGGATGGGGACGGTGAACTGTTAAAGCCTTTAACTCTCAACGCTGCTAATCCAGGAGTCCTCTCTGGGAACCGTTATGGATGGGAGACGGCCGTGCTTAGTATAGAGCGAGGCTTAGAGAGCATGGGGCAGCGTGGTGTAGGGCAATGACATCACAAAGGTGCATTGTGTTTCCTGAGCGTGTGTGCTGCATATGTTGTGTCAGCCGCGCTCCTTTATCAAGCAAAAAAAAAGGGATTTTGAGCCAAAACTGGCAATCTGTAACTGTACTCTTCAGACTGCAAAACACCATCAGGCAGCACAAGTATTTACGTCTGCAGAATGGTGCTGGTGGGCGAAAGGGCATACAGGTACGTACAGGTACGAGCAGTGCTTTGGATAGCGCAGTCTCTGTAACCGCGGTTCCCGTGGACTCGATGTCCACCGGGTGCCAACAATCGTGTCACGGAGAGGTAGAACGGGGCGATGCTTTTGTAAACAAAGCATTTCCCCATTCTGCCTAGTGACAGGACAGAGATCACTGCTCTCTGTCATGGAGAGCAGTGATTGCTGTCATGTGAGGTGTAGCCCCTCCCCCCACAGTTAGAATCACTCCCTAGGACACACTTAACCCCTTCACTGCCCCCTAGTGGTTAACCCCTTCACTGCCAGTGTCATTTACACAGTATTCAATGCATTTTTATAGCACTGATCGCTGTATAATTGACAATGGTCCCAAAATAGTGTCAAAAATGTCAGATGTGTCTGCCATAATGTCGCAGTCCTGATAAAAATCGCAGATCGCCACCATTACTAATAAAAAATAAAAATGCCATAAAACTATCCCCTATTTTGTAGAAGCTATAAATTTTGCGCAAACCAATCAATATATGCTTATTGCGATTTTTTTTACCAAAAATATGTAGAAGAAAACATTGGCCTAAATTGAGGAAAAAAATGTTTTTTTTATATTTTTGGGGGATATTTATTATAGCAAAAAGTAAAAAATATTGCTTTTTTTTCAGGGCATCTCTCTGTAGACCACCCGTCATCAACTTTGCTGATGACCTCACTGGATTCGGCAGAAGATTCCCGCTGCATCAGCGTCCCTTGCGCCCTGCGCTCTGGCTCAGGCCTCCCGGAAGCAGTTTGCCTCAGCCGTATCTTGTAAGGATGATGAGCTGTGGGGTACTTTAGAACCCCCAGCTGCAGCAGGGACATGCTGTCACTTTAAGGGACAGATCCCCCAGCTCGAGTCTCAGGCCTTCTTCCACTAACATTACCAGGCTTCAGCGGCGCTAGAGGACCAGCAGAGGGAGTCCGAACCCTCCTGCAGCCCATAGATGATCTATTTGCTGGTCGAGCTCCTCTCTGCACTGAAGCCACAGAGAGAGCCGACGCCTCCGGATCCCGGCGGCGGCGGTGGCGGCTGGCAGGGGAGTAAAGCGGACTTCCCCTCCATGCAATCTCCTTCAGCATCCAGGGCAGATGATCTACTGCTGGGAGCAGCTAAGGGGCTGTAACACCCTTTACTGCGTGTTCCAGATTGTCTCCCATGCTGAGCCGCCCCTCCCGCTCAGCATCCCAGCAGGGGGGTCTGCCGCAAGCTCTGGTACCTGAAGAGAGGGGGAGGAGGGAGAGTGAGAGCAGGATGCCCCCTCCCCCCTCAGGTCCCACCGGCGATGAGAATTCCTCCCAGGACCACCGCTGGGACTGGAAGCATGAAGCCCCGCAGCAGGCCCTGGAGGGTCGCTATGACAGGGCCTCCTACCTTGATGCTGGTCTAGGGGGACAGGTGAAGGATTGAGGCACTCAGGAGGGCGAACCCTTCCAGCACATTTCCGATCAGGTGGGGAAGTAGCAGGTAAGGGAGCCGCTTCCGACCCCCCCCAGCATGTCTGATAGCTGCTGCTACAGCCACTGTGGGCCCCGACCTGCTGCAGTGGCCCTGACTTTATCTAACAAGGCCTCCAAGATGCTCATTATGTCATTTTTCCTGCAGGGGGGACCGAAGCTGACACTTCTCTTGACTCCTTGGAATGTGAGAGAACTACCTCACCGCAAAGACCCTCTCATCTGAACAGTGCCCCTTCAACCTCTGCCTCCAATCAGGTAAGGGCTACACCCCCACCAAACACACTGACCCAGCTGACCGTTCCCTGACCCTGTTCCTCCCTTAGTCATGCCGCCCCTCCGTCCATTCTCTCCTCCAGGTCTCACTTTCTTCACTGTGTTAGGAAAGATAGCTGATGGGCCCTGTATGATAAAGGGGGCTTTCAGATTCAGATAAATATTCCAAAAAACAACATTCCTTTTGGGTGGAATGTTTCAATTATTTCATGTACGGTTACTGTCGATTGGCAGATTGAAGTGGTGACATCACATATTTAGGTTCTTAGCTAATCTCTTTTAAGCACTATATGACTTCTCATTGTGAGGGTCATACTGTTCTGGTAAGCCTTGCATATGGGCACTGATGTAGGAGCATGGAGTGTATTGTATTTTTCACTTGGAGAAGCTTTTTTACACCATATGATGATTATTTCATCTTTAATTTACAGTGGACTTTTTTGTTTGCATGGACATTCTATTATAGGCACACATTCTGGACTGTTATCAGTTTCCTTTTTGTTTTATGAGCGTTGCACTTCAGTTTGGGTTTATTTGATATTACCATTTTGTATCCAATGGTGTGTTAGCTGCTGGTTTAGGAATTTTACCCTTTTGATGCATTTTTTTTTAGTTTTATGCACCCAGGCTGCATGCCTAGATAAGGCCCTGCTTAAAATTCTAAGGGGAATACAATGCCATCCCTTTTTTAAAGGGATATTACAGAATAAAAATGTATTAAATAAAATGCTGCACCATTATAGTGAACCGAACTTTCTCCAGTATGCTCATCCCTCCATCCCTACAAGAAAGAATCTGGTGCAAATGGGAAGATTCTGCTCCCGTCAACACTGGATTCCTTTCGTAAATTCACCCTAGAGGTGGCATATAAATTTGGGAAATGTATATATACAGACATAGAAAGGATGGTAAGAAGATCTACTCACTAAGACATGTGCAATGTATTGTTGTCGGAAAATGTCTCTGAAATGTGCCACATCCAAAGTAGTTAGACAGAAAAAAAAAGGATTTACTCCTAACTGGACTTTTACTAACTGATGATATCTTATGATTCACCCTTGGGTAAATCATAAGATAATATCATCAATTATTGTGCTGACTGTTTCAATTCATATGCATATTTGTCTAACATTCCGCCACTTGTATATTGTATTTTTCGTTATATGTACTTATCAATAAAATATTTACAATTTTCTATTTATACGCATTTGAGTGCCTTAAAAGTCCAGTTAGGGGTAAATCCTTTTTCACTAAGACACGTGAAGCATGGAATGAATGTTTTTAGCAATATTAAACAATACAGTCACACAAGACTTTCATCGTAACCATTTGGCTTTACTGCTACAGGGTGGCCATTCTACGCAGAGTGATACTGCACTTCTGGGTAGGGGGTGCATGCCACCAGTGTGCCATTCCTGCTGTGATTAGCCACAGCAGAAGCTGATCAGTGAGTGCTGGCCAATAGATGACTGCCAGCACCCGCAGACAAACTGGATGGAGCTCTGCCTATGTAAACAAGGCAAAGCTCTGTTCCTGTAAGCGGGGATTTGCTGAATTTTGTTTCTCTGCAAAGCAGGGAATAAAAAATAACACATTCCTTAGTGAAAGCAGCACATACACACAAGAATACTGATTAGGCACACATTTAACCCTTTGATTGTTCTAGAAATGTAACCCTTCCCAGTCAGTGTTATTAGCACAGTGACAGTGCTTATTTTTAGCACTGATTACTGTCTTACATAGCACATAGTTACATAGTTAGTCTGGCTGAAAAAAGACGCAAGTTCATCTATTTCAACCAATAGAAAAAAAAATATATATATATATAGATGCAGTACTGTATCGCAAAAAATTACCTGGTCATGAAGGGGGGTAAATCTTCCGGTCAAGTGGTTATAGAAAAGAAAAAGACCTCCAGGACAGTATTCTCAGAAATACTGCCTGTACCTCGAGCCATATCAGAGAGGCAGCTTAAGGAACTCGAGTGGTTGTGGGACTGGTGCAGGAAGGAGGGTTTTTTTTATCCTGAATGTATAATATGTATTTGTTGTATTCACATAGATGTGTGAGGACCAGGGGGTGGGAACAGGAAGCAGGAAGTTATGAAGTGAAATTAGGAAAACAGGTATACATGTGCCTCACGGCTGGCTAGAAATAAACAAATTCTTCACAAGGTTCATCTGACAACTCATCATTGCTTCTACAAAATCTACACTGGAGAACTGGGCTGACATTTTGATCAGTTACCAGCTCTATAGCAGAGACAGACTGCACCTAAAAGGGGAGGGTGCAGCTCTGTTGGGGGAGATGATGGCCAAAAAAATATAAGAACTTTTAAACTAGGTAGTGAGGGAAGGGGATCTGAGAAAGCTATTCCAGGCAGTGAACGAGGATCAGAGGGTGCTACTGTGGTGAGCATTGGTAGGGTAGCTAAAGTGCCGAGGGCCAATACAAGTAGGCTGACAGGATTTTATTGCAGCCTCAGAATGGGACTAGAAGTCAAATTCAATTCAACTTACACTTTAAAATATAATAAAAAACCAATAGACTCAATATGTGGTTTGAATGGCGGCGGCCCTTTATTACTGGTATGACGATATATATAACCAATAATAATTACCAATACATTTTACCTTAACGATATAACATTTATAACCATACATAGATTATAAATACCAATGGTTCAGCTTTAAAAGCTCGAACCAACCAAACAATGACAAAACCACTATCCCTTATAACAGAAGGAATGTTCAAAACAAAAGGGGGGGGGGGGGAGAACCATGACAAAGGGAGGGAGGGGTGCCTTTTTCTTCTGCTGCAGCCGTTGTTCTGAATAAAATCATTGGTTTGAATGCTTTTATAACCTCTTCTTTGTTTTTATAGGTTCGTTGGATCACCTGATCAACTGAAGAATTTTCTAGAAGTTTGAAAGTCAGCTGACAGGTAAGTGACCAATTAATTAACTGAAATTTAAAATATTGAGCAAACTGTTATTGATTTGTCCCTATTCCCATAGGTAGGGGGCGCTATTGCATTCCCCCTACCTTCATGGGACTAGAGGTCAAATTCAATTCAACTTACACTTTAAAATATAATAAAAAACCAATAGACTCAATATGTGGTATGAATGGCCACGGCCCTTTATTACTGGTGTGACAATGTATATAACCAATAATAATTACCAATACATTTTACCTTGATGATATAACATTTATAACCATACATAGATTATAAATACCAATGGTTCAGCTTTAAAAGCTCGAACCAACCAAACAATGACAAAACCACTATCCCATACGCCAGGCTCATTAATTAACACGAGCCTGGCACCCCACCCGGGCCACGGCCAGTTCAATACATCAATTAAAATCCAAATTGAGAATATCACAGTCAATTGCTGATAGATGGACCTGGTCAAAATGAAAAGACCAGGCAAACCCCCTTCGAGATCAACATGACGGAAGGATAAAACTCAAGATGAGACCGTAGCATCTCAAGGAAGCTCTCCTTTTCGCCCAATAGACGAACGAATGTCCTATAATCCAGACATGACAGGAGCGCCCTAAAAGGAAATTAGAAAAAGCACAAATTAGGCCTGACATATGACCGGAAACAGTCAGATCTCCAACCACCCAGATTTTTAATAGCTTGAGATGACAAACCCAACTTTGAAGCTTCGGTAGCCGCCCCAATTCTAAAAGAATGCGAGGTAATATGCAAGTGGCCTAAACCGACATAGCAAAGACATTTATGCAAAATCGTCTTAAATTGGTATTGTGTAAGCGGAAGACCCGAATCATGTAGCAATAAATGGCCTTTCTGGTCAGGGCGCAATAACAAATATTTTGATAGCAAAGAAAGGACACAAAGCGGAGAATCAGTCATTTTGCGAATGACAATCCAACGACCTTTCCCTAATTGATCTGTTTTGCTGAAGCGCAACAAGATCCTGACACAATCAACATGCATAAAAACGTCAGAAAACAAAAGGCCACTGCAAGAAGATGAAGATTTCAGCAATAATTCTGAAATGCGAAAAGCACCGAGAAAACACAGGCAAAAAGAAACATTCAAAAGAAGGGATTCATAATCAGAATAACAAATGATGGACGAGGCAAGCGAAAGACAATTTAAAATGTCAGAAGTAATCGGCACTCTGTTGTCAACCTGAAAATGTTTCTTACGGTACCCTTTAGGAGCTTGCTTAACAGAAAAGAAATGCGAGCACGGAGGAAGACCTTGCATATTATTAAAAAAGCAAATACCCACCAAAATTTTAACCAAATGAGAAGAAGAATAGGATCTTTTCATTAACTCATCAAGAAAGGCCAAAACCAACATTTCGGAGTAATAATGTACAGGAACATGGACAGAGTGTAGAAAGGAGCTCCACAGGGACCACGCGGCGTTGTACTGCACCCACGTGGAAGGAGCCAAAGAATTTGAAATAGCGGAAGTCACGGAGGACAGACTACCAACCACAAATGTTCCGGGCACGGGGAACCCCCAAGATCCGCATCGGGCGCCAAACTGCGAAATCGATCCAGCTGAAAACGGGATAAAGAATCAGCAATATCGTTAATGCAGCCTGGAATATACTTAACCCTAATCCATAAATTAAAGGCAAGGCATTTGAAAACTAATCTTCTTAAGACTGCTAAAAGAGGTAAAGATTTAGATGTCAAACAATTTATAGCAAATGCAACACCTTTGTTGTGGGAATGAAAGAGAATACGAGAATTCCGAAGATGATCACCCCAGAGTTCAAGGAAAGATCTCAAGCAAAATCACATTTTTTGTTAAACCTTGATTTACCCATGAAGTAGGCCAAAAGTCCATGGACCACTTACCGCACCAATATAACTGACCGAACCTGCAGCATCAGTAAACAAGGAAAGAGCAGAGGAATCACAAAAAGGGCTTTGCCAAATTCAATAGCCATTATAAGAAGATAAAAAATCATCCCAAATCAATAAATCAGAAACTAAGTCAGATGTAATACGAATAAAATGAAAAGGCGACTTAAAACCTGCTAAAGCCTTATACAATCTTTTAGAAAAAACCCGACTGATAGGTATGATTCTAGTAGCAAAGGCAAGCGGGCCCAACAAGGATTGCAAGGTTCGAACTGTAACCTTAGGTCGAGAAATAACAAAAGAAACCAAAGCACGCAAACATGCAATTTTCGCTGAAGGGAGATGACATTCCATCAAAGCAGTGTCGATGGTTATGCCTAAAAACTCAAGACAGGTAGTAGGCCAAACAGATTTTTCTTCCGCAAGCGGAACGCCAAAACGCCTACAGATGACACGGAATTCGCTAAACAAATATAGACAATGTGAAGAATTGGCTGGACCCATAAACAAAAAGTCATCCAAGTAGTGTAACAAGCTAGCAGAATCTGACTGAAAGGAGACTGTCCATTTGAGAAAGCAAGCAAAAGCCTCAAAATATTTGCAGGACAATGAGCAGCCCATAAGAAGGCATTTATCGAAATAATAAGCTCCATCAAAATAAAAACCCAGCGAGCTAAAAGCTGTAGGATGAATAGGCAATAAATGGGAAGCAGATTTGATGTCAGCCTTAGCAAGTAAGGCAGATTGACCAATTAAACGAACTTTTGCAAGGGCATCATCGAACGACGCATAAAAAACTGAACCCTCAACAGGGTCAATACAATCGTTAAGAGAAGAAGCGACAGGAAATGATAGGTGGTGCATCAAACGAAAACTATTTTTGTCTTTTTTATGTATCAAGCTGAGAGGCGAAACTCTAAAATCCAAAAAAGGTGGCGAAAGAAAGGTGCCTGCAACTCTACCCCCATCAATTTCTTTAGAAATTTTATCAGCTACTACAGCAGGAAATCGAAGCGAAGGGAGATTATCGTGATGGACACAACCTGCGCCATCAAACACTGGCAATCTAAAACCATTAGAAAAGCCATCAAGAATGAGATCCGCCATCGGACGATCTGGCCAGATTTGAAGAAACGGCAACATTTCGACTAATTTCACTGGGGTAATTTCCAGAACGAAAATTATCCCTAGAATGAGATGTAACAGCCGGAGACAATTTTTTGAAGCAACGATTAGCGGGATGAGCACCTGCGCACGTGGCACATTCATGGTTGTAGCGACAGGAGTTAGGCCATTTACATTGCCCTTCATTAAAACCAAAACACAAGCCCTTTTTAAAAGGCGCTGGCTGTGAAGAGTGAGAGGGCAGCAATTGTTTCCTTGGAATCAGCAGATTCAGCCATAAACCTATGTCTTTAGAACCCCATTTCAAATTTTTATGAATCGCTAACTTCTGACGGAATGACTCCTCATAATAGAACCAAGCCAAACCTGAAAATTTTTAGCTTCGAGAATGATGTCCACGTGTTGAAACATTCCACAACACAATTCAGGGTATTTCTCGCCCATGATGCTAGCATATATACAGAATGTTTGAAGCCAGTTGTTGAAAGAACGGGGCACAGACTTGCGTTTTTCATCATCAAATTTATCAGAATCCTTTTTATCTAAACGATTCTCTTTAAAAGAAGGAAGGAGAGAAAGAAGGTCAATGTAATCGCCTCTCCAAATTCTTTCTTTAATAGAGGCTGATAAGTGAAAACCAAGAGGCGAGACTTCGCAAACCAACGCCTCTTTGAAACAACTCTCAGGGACCGAAGGAACAGAGACACGATCGGTTACAGAAAAAGAAGGTATAATAGGCGATAAATTATGTGTCATAACATGTGAAGCTGATGTGTCAACATCTTTCCAAGCCTGCAACAATGAATTTTCAGAACTAGCAGGCAAGTTACTAATACAACGTTTAAAACATTCAGTAAAGGAGTTAAATGACAATAATAACGAACGTCATTGCTCAGACTCACCAGTATTCTTAACTTGAACATTATCAGATGAGGACGCAGCCTGAGCAGCAAACGCCAGTGAAATTTCAGCCTCAGGTGACGAATTCGATACAGGATCTGGCAAATGGACAAAAGGCAAAGAAACCGCAGGCAAAGCATTTGTAAAAGACAAAGAAGAAGATGGACACAACTCAGATAAACATGAAAATTTATTGCCAGCAGAGGAATTGACAGCATTAACAAAAGAACCATTTGTTTGCAAGGAACGATCAATAAATTGCAGAGGTTGCTGACATTGAGACACATTGACATTACTAGAAGATGTACCATCTAATAAATTCTGTTTTGATAATGGCACAGAAGTGGAAGAATGAGAGCATAAAGAGTTCATATTTTTACCATAAATTTTAGACTTCTTTGTCGAAGGCTGGCCCCTGGATTCGACCCAGCGGACCGGCTTTTGTTTCAATCTCCGCGGGCGTCCAGTCGGAACTGTGCATGCTCCAGCATCGCCTTCAGTGACAAGCTTGTTTGGGATGACGGAGGAGGGCAGGAAACAAGCGATCCGGTCGGAACCAAAGAGCGGCTACTTAGAGAAATAGAGGAGGGTGGAATAGGTGGCTGCACAGGAGGAGGAGCCGGAGTGTTAGAAAGGAAAGAGGAAGAAGGAACAGACTGGGCCGGAGGAATTGCAGGAAGCAAAAGGGATGGCATGGGAGAGACAGGAGGCAAGATGGACAAAGAAGGAGGAAAACAGGGAACAACGGCTCGGAAAGGAGGGGGGAGAGGAGGCAGAGAAGCCATGGAAGGGTCGGAAGATAAACAGGACCTCATCCAGGCATCGCCAAGCGGAGCAGAGGCCCTCTCCATCAGCTGACGCAGCAAAGAATTCATAGCAAGTGAGAGAACAACACAGGGGTGCCTTTTTCTTCTGCTGCAGCCGTTGTTCTGAATAAAATCGTTGGTTTGAATGCTTTTATAACCTCTTCTTTGTTTTTATAGGTTCGTTGGATCACCTGATCAACTGAAGAATTTTCTAGAAGTCAGCTGACAGGTAAGTGACCAAATAAATAACTGAAATTTAAAATATTGAGAAAACTGTTATTGATTTGTCCCTATTCCCATAGGTAGGGGGCGCTATTGCCTATAGGTTCGTTGGATCACCTGTTTAACTGAAGAATTTTCTAGAAGTCAGCTGACAGGTAAGTGACCAATTAAATAACTGAAATTTAAAATATTGAGCAAACTGTTATTGATTTGTCCCTATTCCCATAGGTAGGGGCGCTATTGCGTTCCCCCTACCTTAATGCACATTGAGAAAATAAGAAGTACTGGTACAAAATTACAACGCATGTTCAGAAATGCTAATAGTTTTGTGAATAAAATGACAGAACCAAAGCTACTGATGCATGAGGAGGATTTTGACTTTGTGGGATTATCAGAAACCTGGTTTAACTGCTCACATGACTGGCTTTTGACTGTCAAGGGATACTCCCGGTATTAGAGGTACAAGAGGAGGAGGGTGTGCATGTGCCTCAAGAGTGATTTGATAGCGAATATAAGGGATGACATTACTAACAAAGCAAAGGAAGAGGTTGTATCTTTGTGGATGGAGCTTAAAACTGATTGTAAAGCTCCCTTTTTTTTTATAGAAACAACAAACATGTTATATTTACCTGCTATGTGTGGTGGATTTGCACAGAGCAGCCAAAATCCTCTTCTTCTCGGGTCCAGGGTTCTGTGATCCAGGCCTCTCCTTCCTGTTCAGTGCCCCCACAGCAAGTAGCTTGCTATGGGGGCACCTGAGCCGAGTCACATTCCCCTGTGTCCATTCAGACATGGAGCCCTGACCCGGCCCCGCCTCCTCTCTCTCATGATTGGCCAGCTGACTTTTATTGACAGCAGTGCCAGCAAATGGTGCAGCTGCTGTGTCTCAGCCAATCAGGAGGGAGAATCTCAGGTGGCTGAGACAATTGTGGACATCGCTAGTCAGAGAGGGACCTCAGGTAAGTATAAGGCGGGTTGAGGGGGGCTGTTGCACACAGAAAACTTTTTATCTTAATGCATAGAATGCATCAACATAAAACATCTTCTGACTTGACAAACCCTTAAAAGGGTAAAAACAAACAGGAAATTAATACTGGGTGTATGTTATCGGCCTTTGAATCTGAAGAATAAAGAGGAGACTCACAGATCAGCAACAAAGTTCATAGGCTTCCTCAGGGGCAATAGCTTCCTGAGGTTTGGAACTCTCTTTGCTGGGGAAAGACAATCTCTCCAGGGCTCCAGACTATTTATCAGCTTCCCAACCCCCATCTGGACACACCTCCCCAGGGACTGGCTAGGCTCTGATCAATATTCTGGCTGGTTATTTGAATTCTCCCTCCCTAAGCTCTAGAAACTTTTTCTAGAGGCAGGGGGAAGCAATCACAAACTTCCAGCCTCTGAAACCCTGAACAGACCAGAACAAACAATCACTACTCCCTTGATTGCAGAGGGAGCCAAATACTAGATTTATCTATTATCCTACACTAGGAGGGTGCTACACAATCATAAGTCTCAAATATAACATCTGCTATTGTGATTACATTTCTCTCCACTGCTTTCAGCAGGAAAGGTAACCTAAAGGAACAAGCGTTTGACAATACACCACAAGTTTTTTCACCTAAGTGGTTCAATCCTTCATGAAAGAGAGAAATATTGTGCATAGAAAATCCTCAGTTAATTATCCTCAAGCAAATGGAAAAATTAAGAGATTCAACAAAAGCATTAAAAAAACTCTTTATGCCCTGTACACACGGTCGGACTTTGTTCGGACATTCCGACAACAAAATCCTCAGATTTTTTCCGACGGATGTTGGCTCAAACTTGTTTTGCCTACACACGGTCGCACAAAGTTTTCGGAATTTCCGATCGACAACAACGTGGTCACGTACACCACGTACGACGAGACTAGAAAAGGCCGGTTCAGAACCAAGCGCGGCACCCTTTGGGCTCCTTTTGCTAATCTCGTGTTAGTAAAAGTTTGGTGAGAGACGATTCGCGCTTTTTCAGACTTGTGGCTTTCAGATCGTTTTCTGCCGTTCAGTTTGTGCTTGTGGGTTTGTATCTGCTCTTCAGTGCGTGCAGTCAGTTCGTATTGGAGTTTTCTTGTCCGCTCGTTGCTGTTTTTCAGGTCGCTCTTCACAGGCCTTGCTGTTCTTCAGTGCGTTCTGTTACTTCGTTCTGAGCAGCCGACCGTTTTCTAGCCATGTTGCGTATGCGTACTTCTCGTAGAGTTCGTGCTGTGCGGGGGCTTGGTGTTGGGGTTCTGACCTTGACACAAGTCCAGTCCATGAACAGGGTGGGGAGGAGTTCATGGACCAAGAATTGGTTGCTTCAGCGTGACCAGTTCTGTCACATGCCTTTGCTCCGTGAGATCCGTGAGAATAATCCTGATGATTTCAGGAACTTTCTCAGGATGACGGACCCTGTGTTTCACCGTTTGTTGCCTTCGCTGACCCCCTATATCAGCAGGCAGGATACCTGCATGAGGCAAGCCATCACTCCGGAGCAGAGGTTGGTCGCTACCTTGCGGTATTTGGCCACAGGGAGAAGCCTGCAGGACCTCAAGTTCTCGACAGGCATCTCCCCCCAGGCTCTGGGGATCATTATCCCAGAGACCTGTTCTGCCATCATCCAGGTCCTGCAGAAGGAGTATATGAAGGTAAGATTTTTATCCTTTTATATCACATTTTATGGTATTGAATGTTTGATAATATATTGTATTTCTTTCCTCATTCCCTAATTACCATGATTGTAATATGCTGTGAATGTCCCCTTTGTCCTCATGCATGCTTGATTTTTATATAATTATTATTTTAGGTCCTTCATACATATTTCCCCTTCAATAACCTCCCCAGCATGGTGTCTCCTGGCCCTATATTCACCTCATGTAGTCACTTAACAATGTATTTTATCAGCTCCATAGTAGTGCTTTACCTCAAACACCCCCTAAAATGTTTGGAAATGTTATTTTTGATTTAAATTCAGGCAGAGGGCCAGAGGCTTTTTTTTGTGGTGTCCCCAAATTTTTTGTAACCCTCCCTCCCCCAACTGCTAAGTCAGCTTATCCCAATTCTCTATCTATCCTCAATCATCTATCTGCTGACTTTGCCAAACCCATACACACTATACCCATCTCTTAAGTGCTCAGATTTATGGATGAATTGCCCAAAGCATGTAGTGCAAGGGCCTGCCTGTATACTTTCCAATGGTACTGTTTAAAGTTCTTGTATCCTATTATGATCTTGATAGGTAATAGCAGAATGTCCAAATGTGCTCAAATGTGCACAATGTGTATTTATATCTTTGTATTATGACACTTCTTACCTGTCCAGTGGGCTGCCAATAGTGTAACTAAGGAGGGGCTGTTCCAAGTAATACCCATTATTTAGGCATTCATCTCTAAATGAAGTGAAGAGGGTTACCTGTCCAAGAGCTCCCCCCCTATAATGTTAGAAATGGCCCATGAGAGGGGGTGGGGGGGATATGATAGGTGTACCTTATACTTTGTTGTTGTTAAATTCCCCTTAATAAATGCTATCTGGAGGTTGACCCATAATGTTTGTGTCTAATCTGCTTGCCAGGTTTCTGTGAAAAAATAGTAATGTTTATTTTTTTTTCCTCAACAGTTTCCTTCAACGCCACAGGAATGGCAGACTGTGGCCTCCCACTTTGCCCAGCGGTGGGACTTTCCTAACTGCGGAGGGGCAATTGATGGGAAACACGTCCACATCGTCCCACCACCCAACTCGGGGTCGTACTATTATAATTACAAGGGGTTTAATAGTATAGTGATGTTGGCGGTGGTGTCGGCTAATTACGACTTCTTGTATGTGGACGTGGGGAAGAATGGCCGGATGTGCGATGGTGGAGTGATCACCCAGACGGAGTTCTACAGGCGTCTCCAGAATGGCAGCTTGGACTTGCCACCTCCAGAGGACAATGTTGAAGGTCTCCCATTTGTGTTCGTTGCTGATGAAGCGTTTGCGCTGGGGGACCACCTGATGCGGCCATTCCCGATGAGGACCCTCACCCCGGAACAGAGGGTTTTTAATTACCGGCTGGCCAGAGCCCGAAGAGTGGTGGAGAACACATTTGGAATCCTGGCCAGCCGGTTCCGATTATTTCTGACACCCATCCATATGGCGGAGTATAAACTGAACCATATAATACTGGCGTGCTGTGTTCTCCATAATTTTTTAAGAAAACATTCAGCCAACTATGCTGGCTCAGTTGGGCCTCAGGCCGGAATCCCAAATACATCAACAATGACGGCGCTTAAAAGTGGCTGTCCTGGCTTGCCCTCCCTGAATGCCCGTGATGTCCGGTTACGATACCTGGAGTTCTTTGTGGGTAGGGGGGCTATCAATATGCCAGACAATCTGTGACACCTTTTTCAAATAAAAAACAACCAAAAGAAATTCTTGGTGGACATTTACTGCTTGTGTTTGTTTTAGCTGACCCTGACAGAAATGTGTTGAGTGCAGAAAATGTCGTGATTGGGTAACCTTATAGAGAATAGTGTTGGCTGGTACTTCCTAAATGCCAAAACACATTTCACTACAAGTGCACTTGCAACTGCACTGAACCTGCACTTGTAGTGCAAAGTGTATTTGCCCTTAGGAAATAACCCCCATTTTTGCATAAAACAGCTATTACATCACCCCAAAAGTGTTGTAGGGTTGGGACAATAATCCACACATTCTTGAGTAAGGCACTTTTTTATACCTGCACAATCACATGTGCATTTACGAAAGGTTTTTAAAACAAACCAACATGTTTGTTGTATAACAATTTTTGGGGGGGCATTATCAAAAATCGAAATATCCATTTCAGATAAAACAGGCCTGTGTAAAACCAACAAGAAAGCCAAAAAACTTGAACTTACAAAGTTCACATTAGGTAAAACCTGAAGGCTATATCAGACATCAGTATTTAGGAACTGTGTTTGATATAGTGTTCAGATGGCGGGAAATCACCCCTGGAAAAGCCAAATTTGGAAGATGCACACCAATTTACGAATGTCAACATGTGCTATCTGCCATCAGGGGGGATCAAGGGACGTGTTTTGGGGGAGCAAGCCCTTCCTCAACGTGACTTTATAATTGAGGAAGGGGTTGCACCCCCAAAACGCGTCCATTGATCTCCCGTGATGGCAGATAGCACATGTTGGCACACTGTGTGCATCCTCCAAATTTGGCTTTTCTAAACATTGTAAAA
Organism: Lithobates clamitans; assembly: GCA_037952925.1. Taxonomy (NCBI): domain Eukaryota; kingdom Metazoa; phylum Chordata; class Amphibia; order Anura; family Ranidae; genus Lithobates; species Lithobates clamitans. The sequence goes on from JBBGZY010000865.1 coordinate 5,215,037, forward strand.
ATTTTAGTAAGATAAAACAGGTGATTTTGTGGGGTTTAAATTCGCCCCAAAACATCAATGATGTTATTATTTTTTTTAATAACATCACTGATTTGTTGCTGGATGTTTTGCAATTGGAGATTACACCCCATGATCTCCCCGATCAGTATCTGGGCACTTTCAGATGTAAAGCGCTCTGGATCACGATCACCTAAAAAGAGATAAAAAACAAAAAAAAACAGGTCTCAAAAATCTGCCAACATCCATCTCTTTTACCTGAGCCTGTGGTTGCAGACACTCACCTGTTGTGGTGCCAATCTCCACCACATCTTCTTCTTCCTCCTGCTCAGCTTCTTGTGTTGGTATTTCCCCTTCTTCCAGAGGGGGGGGTCTCTGGTCTCCTGGGATGAGGGGTGTCCTCCGAGTCTTTTCTCCCCTATGTAAAACAAAAATGGTATAATTAGCACACAGATATTTGATGGCAGAACTAGAAATAGGAAACATTGCTTGGAAGTGGGGTACGATTGTCTATTTTAGCCGAGTTCCAAGATGTATATTTTTTATTGGCCTTTGTCAAGCTGCAATACTTTACCTGTTTAGTACAAGCTTCACAGATATAGCCCCCCCTATAGTATACACTGGAGCACTTGTGTGCCCCCCCTAATAAAAATGGTGTTCTTGTGTCCCACACTAGTGCTCCAGTGTCCAGATGTGAAAACAGCTGCTCAGTGTCCTCTCCTTACACACAATCTAGTTGGCATTTCATTCTAGTAACAAACCCATCTACACAAACAAATATTTGGCATCCAAGTAGGCCCCCAAAAATGTGTGAAAATGCATATGGCCTAAACAATGGTGTTCTAGAGGCCGAAAGAAAAATGTTTGATACGAACGAATAATGGGCCCATGAACATTAAAGTTGACCTTTTTAAACGTTACAATTACTAAAAGCATATGGAGCAGCACGAACGTAATAAAGACAGAAAGAATAGGAAGACAGCACAACTACTTACTTTTTTGCAGCACTCTCCGGATCTTTCGGTACTGCTCTGGCTCTCTCAACTTCAGGTCTGACCACCGCTTCCTGAGCTGATCTTTAGATCTTCGTACCCCGAAATTCCTCTCCAGACTCCGGACCACTTTACCAATGATTTTGGCCTTTCTGATGTTGGGGTGGGGGTAAGGCCCATATTTTCCGTCATAGTCGGACTTCTTCATGATGTCGACCATCTCCAACATCTCCCCAAACTACATATTTGTGGCCTTAAAATGTCTCCTTCTGGATCGGGACGTGCCTGGATCCGGGCTTTCCTCCTCCTCCTCCTCGTTGTTAGAATTATTATCACGCACCTGTTGTAACTCCGCCATCATGCTCTTCCCCCACTGCGCCGAACGAAAAGGGGCGGGGAATACACTAGAAAGAACGTCAGGGGCGGGCGGAGTTACACGCATGCGCAGTGTGTATAAACCGTAACACGCGTGCGTATTACGTACGATCTGTGAGCGGAGGAAGGAGCATTGGACGCGCCGATCGTAAGAACGAAGGTAAGAAACAAACTTGGGCCTATACTGCTTCTAGATTGAGGCCTATATTGTAACAAGATTAGGAGAGTTTTGTCTGACATTAGGCTTTGTCTTGTGTTGTGTCTTGCAGTGAACATGGATATCTTAATGAGAGATACTGACTTCATGTCACTATTCATTGATATGCTAAGTGAGCTGCCCTGTCTGTGGGAGATTACCCACCCCCATTTCAAGAACCAAGCAAAGAGGAAGGCAGCACTGGAGCAATTGTGTGAAATTGTGAAGCAGGTGATCCCCACGGCAGACATCACTTATTTAAAGATATTAATTGGTTGCCTGAGGAGCACATATCTGAGGGAGCGCAAGAAAGTCCTGGCTTCACAGAGATCCGGAGCAGCAGATGACATCTATGTCCCCAGGATGTTGTACTACGACAGGCTGCACTTTCTGGCAGGCCAGACTGAACCCAGGCCATCCCTCTCAAGTCTTCCTTCCACGCTTCCTTCCCCCCCGGCTGAGGCTTCTGACGCCCAACCTGGGCCTTCCAGGCCGCATGTGGAGGAGCCCAGATTGAGCCAGGTATAGCATTCCTCTAAATATTTCTGCTTGTCCAATCAATGATGTTAACTAGATGTTAGTTGGGAGTACTAATTTAGGATTGTGATTGATGATGCAAAACATTACAACTATGTCCCTTTTTCATACACAGGGAAGTCTCAGCCAGGAGGTGGCCGGGCCGAGCCGGCTGGCTGATATCAAGGTCCCTCCACCACACCTAAAAACAGAAAGTGGCAGTAGGACGAGTGCCCTAGAGGATGCGGCTATCAGATTCTTTTGGAGGGCTACAGAGGTCCTGGGAGCACCCCACACCATGCAGGAGAACATTCCTGCATTCATTGCATATAAAATGCAGAGGATGGAGGAGGGCCAAAAAGCCATGTGTCAGGCCCTCATATCAGAGGCTCTGGAGAAAGGTGTGAGGGGCCAAATTACACCTCACACACAGCTTTGAGATGGTCCTCCTCCTCCTCCCTCTCCTCCAGGTCCTCCCAGTCCTCCTCCAGGTCCTCCCAGTCCTCCTCCAGGTCCTCCTAGTCCTCCTCCTCCTCCTCCTCCAGGTCCTACTCCTCCTCCTGCCACATCTCCAACTGCACAACCACAGCCCGGAAGGAAGCGTGAAAGGAAGACTAGACAGTGATTGCCCTGGATCCAGTCTGGTCGGCCAAAAGATGCAGCCTCTTGTGGTACCACAGCCTGGGGACACAGATGTCATCTGCTGCTTTCCGAGTCTCTGTGAATCCCGGACCAGACGGCCCTCCCTTAGATATGGACTCCTCAGGCCACCAATTTTGATGTTTAAGAATTGATGTCTGCCGTGGTGGTCCCAGGCTTCGCTAATTTCTCATGTTGATCCAGTGTTGCCTTCCTCTTTGTTTGGTTCTGATCCCTTAATAAAGGATTTTTGTTTTGAATTATACTCTCCTATGTGTTTTACTTCAAAAATGACAGTTTGTTTGTGAGGATTCAGGTACACTTCAAATATACAATGTGAAATGAACAAGGGACACCAACAACAAAAAATCTCCTGGAGATTAAATAATAAAAGATATCAATGGTGTTGGGGTAACTTGACACACAAAACACACACAAAAATATTCTGGAGTAAAAATAAAAATAACATTGAACAAAGATCAGCCTTGGAAAAAAACCAAACATTAAAGAAAAAAAAAGGCTTAAAATCCAAAAAAAAAAAAAAACATAAAAAATATAAAACTGTCAGATGTGACAACTAATAACAATATATTCAGGGAATCCCACTAAAAAAACACAAAGAAAAGTTTGTGAGAAGTGTGTGTGAATATGAGCATCAAAACTACTTAATTCTTGTCACATTATAAAGAAGAAGAGAGTGCGCTGTATTAAACCATTTTTAACATTGCAGCGTGACGAAAGTGCTGTATCCATTGCGAACGCTAAGTTTACCAGAACGAGCTGTCCCGTGTCGGAATTTCTTCTGAGCATGCGTGGCACTTTGTGCGTCGGAACAGGCCACACACGGTTGGAATTGACGCGATCGGATTTTGTTGTTGGAAAATTTTATCTCCTGCTGTCCAACTTTGTGTGTCGGAAAATCCGATGGAAAATGTCCGATGGCGCCCACACACGGTCGGAATTTCCGACAACACGCTCCGATCGGACATTGTCCATCGGAAAATCCGACCGTGTGTACGGGGCATTAGACTGCAAATTTTACAGAGAAATCCTGGTCTTCAGAGTGACTAGACATACAAATACACAAACATCACCAGCTGAAATACTACATAGCAGACAAGTGTGAACTAAACTACATGGTGCAGGCATACAACTCCCACAAAATCCAATTCCTCCAAAATCATTTGCTAAGAAATACTGATCAAAACATGGAGTTAGAGAAGAGGAGGTAAGTGACCTCTCTCTCTAATATTGTTGCACAGGGCAGGTAAGTATAATAATTTTATTTATTTGACACTAATATATTTTATCCTTTAGTATCAATTTAATATGACACTGTATAACTATGCTGCCTCCCTGACTAAAGGACACAATAGTACTTGCCCTATTTTAGTGTAAAGCGTGTGAGTGGCCAATCTCATTTTTCACCACTGGAAGAGTCTCCTGGCCGTGGCTATACTATCATGACTTTTATCACTGCTATTCAGTTCCTTATTTATTGTCTTTGATCTCCTATGCCATTTATACAACTGAAAAGGGTTAATGTAATCAAATACAGCATGCAGCCTAACTAATACTGCAAAAGAAACAGCAATGCTCCCATGGGACATAATAGAGCTGGTTTCTGTACTTATTCCATTTCATCCTCCGCAACTCAAAGGGATTATGGAAAGAGTCATTGGTCCTTTGGTAAAACCCAGGGATGAGTTCCAATAAATCACAGTTGAAAGCACAACTAGACCAGAGGGGGCTAGACAGGCCAAAGGCCAAATGTGCCTGCAACCTACAGCTAATTTATTAATGTCAGTTACTTAAAATGTTTTAGCACATTCAGTACATATTAGTGTTGGTCAGTGTACGTCAAGTATATAAATACTTGAGATCATTAATAAAATATTCATATTGTTATTCCAATACAGTTTGAAAGCAGCTGCAAAGAAGAAACTGAGCAAGAAAAATTGATCCAGTTAATCTTTCCCTGTTTGAATTTTTAGCATCTTAGATTGATATCAAAGTGAAAATTTGCTAATATTTGGTAGATATAGAGGCTGAAAATTGCCAATTGAATTCAATTTGATATGTGTTGTACTTGACAGCTGGTGGTTCAATGACACAGTCTCAGGAGGGAAGGTGTTTATACGATTTCTTATCTTTCTAAGAAAAATTAAGTATATTTAAAAATTATGTCATTGGAATGGGACTAAAAAATGCAATTAAGTTGTTTTTTCATGTATCTGAAAAAAAGTGTATTTTCATGTATCTGAAATATTAGGGCACAAAACAAAAGAAAAGGTCCAAGCCATTCAAGCTTCTTTTTAACTCCAAAAATCCAAGGCTTGGCTATGACCTTAATCTCCTCATTCATTGTTAAGGAGGTGGGGGCTGAAAAGTTCTATAGGTTGTTGTGGGAAGCGGTGGACCAGACCCTAACTTTTGCCAAGAAAGTTGAGTTTTTAGTGCCCTTTCTTTAGAGGGCCTTCTGAAAAAGTCTATGGTGGTAATAGTTCCAAAGAGAAGCTGTAACTGCAAGTACTTGTTTTTGGGCCCTTTCACACCAGGGGTACTAGGACTATGCTAGGCACCCTTGTACAGTACAGTCTCAACGGAACACAATGCAAACGGCCACTGTGGTTCTGTAGTGTGTGCTGAAAAAGCACAGCAGACAGTACTTTTTCAGTGCAGCAAGTACTAACAAAAAAAAAGTAAACAGTGCATAGTATCAGAATCGGCATAACAGCACTTTATCGTCCTAGTGCACACCAGCATTAATGCATTCAGCACGACTGCTGGTGTGAAAGAGCAGTTAGTCTTAAAATTGGTACTGATGTCCAGCTGTAATAGCTCTGCATTCTGGAACAAGAAAAAAGACCAATATGAAATAGAATATATGCCATACAATATCTGGGCTAAAAATTCTTGATCATATGCTAGCATTTTAAGTCAATGTCACATTGTAACTTTATTAAAAGATAGAACAGGACTGACATATGCTAACAGCTCAAATGCCTCATGATAATTGTGTATGTTAAGTTGGCTTATGCAATATTATAGCAATGGGTAGTCTAAACCAAGGTTCAAAAAGAAGAGGAACTGGGACATGATATTCTACAAGAGAAAAAATTTCACAAGAAATCACTATAAGACTAATAGCATTGAAGAATAATGTGGATGATCACCAGTTTCTTGCAATCAAGTGTAAAAGTGAGGAATGGTGCCAGGAGCTGGCTTGTGTACATGTTATGTTGATTATATGAACAATATAGAACATGCAGTAGACAGCTGTTTCTCCACAAATCACTTTATTTACATTGAAACGGTATAAAAGCATAAATGATAAATCCAAGAATTGGAAAAAATGTGTCACATGACTCCCAAACCTCTCTTGTTACAGGTAAGATAGGTAGGCTCTAAATAAGTGAGAAAATCTCCATCACTGTATATAGCTGTTAAAATTATGTAGCAGGCCAGAAAAACATCCGGACACTAATCACCCCTTCTGACCGTATCAAGGGATCGGGGATATACACAGGATTACCCGGAGCCCGGAAAGATGGTTTGGCACGGAGCGGTGGGATCTAAAACAGCCGATGAACGGCCGCTGACACAGACCGCGCTGAGAAACAAAGATGGTGCCTTCCTCTTCCTCCTGCAAGATAAACAGTTACAACCTGTTCCCCTTCCCACGCACAAAAGCCCGCTGTCCCTACTAAAAAATACAAAACTGCCAACCACTATAAGGGAACACTTTGCGGACTCCCCACAGAGCCCACGCTTATCAGCCTCAGTGGTGGCCCTAGAGGTGGAGGAATCAGACCCATTGAAAGGAGCAGGCAGATGGGAGGAGGACAGTGAGCCTGGGGGTCCTTCACAGCCAGCTATGGCGGCGGAGGGAGGAGGAGAGGATAATGAAGAGGAAGAAGAGCTTACTCTCAAACATGTTATGGAAGCTATCCAGCATTGCCAGTCCACGTTGACAACGCAGATCGAATCAGTCAAACTAGACCTCTCAATTGTCAAACACGACGTGCAAAAGATCCGCTCCAGGATCTCTAATGCAGAACAATGCATTAGCGATATGGAAGATTCTATGCAACCCATGTCAGCTAATTTACGCACGCAGCAACAAGTATTAAAGGATCAAGCTATGAAACTGGGAGATTTGGAGGACCGCATGCGCAGAAACAACCCGCGTTTTGTTGGCTTTCCAGAAGGCACTGAAGGCAAGGATCCTGAACTGTTTCTGGAAAAATGGCTGAAATCACTCGTGGGGCCGGAGAATCTATCCTCTTTGTTCGCAATTGAAAGGGCGCACAGAGTTCCTATGCGCCCCTTCCACCTGGAGCCCCTCCACACCCTCTTCTGACGAAGCTACTACATTTCAGGGACAAAGAGTTCATAATGCCTGTAACCTCTCTGATATTAAGTTCAACGGTAACAAAATATCGATTTTTCTGGACTTTTCTGCTACAACCCAAAAACAGAGAGTGGCTTTTACAGCGGTGAAGAAGCACCTTCGAGATAAGCAGCTTAGCTACAACATGCTTTACCCTGCCAAACTGAGGGTCATCAATGATGGCAAGGCTCAATTCTTTTTATCTCCTTTAGAAGCCTCTGATTGGCTTGATGGCCTGGGATAAGTCCCTATACTCTTTTTCTGGAGCTTTAAATTAACAGCTACCTTACCTGGTTAGATCTTTACAAGCAACTGTTGTGGCGGCTTTGCTGGCTTTGTTCATTCTTTTCCCTTTTGTTTTCCCTTTTTCTTTTATATTTTTCCCCTCCAAATTCTCCTGGGCATGACAGAATTATTTGGCAGGTACGGGAACATAGAAGAGGTAATATATTGACTCTGATCCTTCTGCATATGCAATGACTTAGAGCTTTACCGCTTAAGAGACGTACTTGCGGGGATAGGTATTCTACTCCTGCAATTGATTGGTGTCTGCCCCTGCATCTCATATCTGAAGTATGCCCAGGATTAATACCAGTAGGGTGAAGGAAACTTTAAATAATAACTTTGCATGGGATGCACAACCCTAAATCTTTTCTTATGAAGGTGCTAATGATGCTTGATAAGACATTTATAGTATTTCTTCTTGGTAATACTAAGTTTTTCCCCTTTTTTTTCCTCAAAAGAATACATGGACCTACTACCACTTTAGCTGAGGGATCTTTCTGGTCACCTCTCAGGTTACTTCCATGGTTACTGGGATAAAGCTCGTTGAAGTTTGGGGCAATGAGCAGGGTGGGGGGATGGGGAAGTTTGTATTTACTTGTTTTTCCTTTTTGTTTGTTGGTGTTTTCTGTTTGTTTTTTTCACACTGCACAGACTTGTTTCAAACTGCTACTAATAATGAGTTGCTGCTACCATGGTCAACTTATAGAAATGGTGACCTACGCCATAGTAGACACAGGTATGTCAGGGACATCCAGACTGTCCCGAGAGGATAATATAATATTTTCTGAGTTATTGACCCTTCTCCCCAGAAATGAGTATTAAATATCTTACCTGGAACGTGCGAGGCCTAAACTCAAGGATCAAACGATCTTTGGTTTTTGACTACCTCAAACGCACAAGATTGCACATCATACTGCTGCAAGAGACTCATTTGGTGGGGTCTAGGGTCATGGACTTGAAAAAAACCCACATTGCCCATGCCTTTCAGGCAACATATTCCACTTACTCTATAGAAGTATCTATACCCATTCTTAAATCTCTACCGATTCAGGTGTTGGAGGTTAAGACTGACCCACAAGGATGTTATGTTGCTCTGGTGTTTAAGTTTATGGAGGTACTGTATACCATAGTAAATGTGTATATTCCACCACCTTTTGAATTACAAAGATTGGAGGATTGCATGGCCGCAGTTCTTCCTATAAGGTCAACTCATTATAGGGGGTGACTTTAACAGGGTCATGGATACAGAGATGGACAGACTCCGATGTGCTAGACCACAGTTCCACGCCTTAAAAGAATGGGCAGCTGTCTATGATTTAACTGAATTATGGCGTTGCAAACACCCAGATGAGAGGGAGTTCTCCTGCTCATCGTAGTCCTATAAATCTCTGTCCCGACTGGATATGTTTTTTATCTCAAAATACTTTACAGAAAGTGGAAGGGGCGTCTTTCTGATCATTCTCCCTTGGAGCTTACCGTGCGAGAGTCCAGACCCTTAGGTGGCCAGGTTTGGCGCATGAGTCCGTATTGGTTGGTGGAGCCGATGGTTCTGTACTCTTGTAGGGATGCTATAACCAAATTTTGGCAGGAGAATACACGGGAAGTGTTAGACTTGATTACCTGGGATGCCTTCAAGACAGTGCTGCGGGAGCTTACATGACGGTAGTCTCGCACCTTAAAAAAGCTAACGAAGAACAGGTACTTACTTTGGCTTCCAAATTGAAAGAGGTGGAGGACATTTATGTCAGGGACACTTCCCCAGCATGCTATCAGCTGCTGCAAGATGCCCAAAGGGCGTATGAACTGGCGATTGTGTCAAAGACCCAAAAGCGATAATTGTATTAGCGACAAAAGATTTTTGACACAGGAGACAAAAATGGGAGGCTTCTCGCCTTTTTAGCTAAACCAATACCTGACCCCATCACTATTTCCTGTGTCTATAATAGTTTGGCCACTCTCCACACCTCCCAGGTTTGGATCATGGAGGCCTTCCTACAATTTTACTCAGACCTCTATAAATCCCGAGCTCACTATACTCCCCCGGAACTATATGAATATGTAGACTCTATAACTTTCCCTACCCTAACAGAGGAACAACAATTAGCCCTGGAAGCACCCATTTCTATAGAGGAGATCGAACATGTCCTTAAAAGTTTTGCTAAACATAAAACTCTGGGGACCGGATGGTTTCCCCATTGAGTGGTATCTAGAGCATCGAGAGGTCCTGGTACCAAGATTACATAAATTATATTCCACTATCTTTACACAGAAAAGTCTCCCCCCATCCATGAAAGAGGCCCTAATTGTATTGATTCCTAAACCCAATAAGGACCCCCTCTATTGTGAATCCTATAGACAAATTTCCTTAATAAACACAGACTTAAAAATTATGTCTAAAATTCTAGCCTCCTGCATAAATTCAGTAGTTACTACACTGATAAGTTCAGATCAAACCGGATTTATTCTGGGGAGATCTTCATATAGTAATATACGTAGATTGTTTACAAACCTTCAATCTCCTAACACATTGTTGATCCCGAGGGCGGTCATCTCCCTTGATACCCACAAGGCATTCGATTCAGTGGAATGGCTTTATCTCTTCTATATAATGGAAAAATTTGGGTTTGGAAATAATTTTCTTACCTGGATCCACATATTGTATGACCAGCCTATAGCCCGCATTAGGATTAATGGAATAATTTCTAAACTGTTCACAATTGACAGAGACACCAGGCAGGGATGCCCACTTTCACCACTACTATTCGCGCTCGCTATAGAACCCCTGGCCAGACACCTTAGGTCATCATTGGATCTGCAAGGTATGAGGATCGGTACGTTGGAAGAACGTATATCACTATACGTGGATGATATGTTACTTTATTTATCTAATCCCAGAGTTACGATCCCTATAATGCTCCACTTAATTGGGCACTTTGGGGACTTTTCTGGTCTCAGGGTGAACTGGACCAAGTCTAGTGTTTTCCCCGTGGATCCTACCCTCCCACTTGATCTTCCCCTAGACTGCCCGTTACAAGTTACTTCAGTGTTTACATATTTGGGAATTAAAATCCAGTTACCGATTTCCAACTATATTGTAAATAATCTCCTATATAGATTCCTTTAAAAGCAAAATGAATAGCTGGGTAAACCTACCATTGATGCTAATGGGTAGAATAAATCTATGGTGTTTTTGCCCAAGTTTTTAAATCTTTTAGCTAGCAGCCCAGTGTATGTACCCAAAAAAATCTTTCAAGAAATAGATTCTCTATTGTCGACATTTTTATGGTCTCCTAAGAACCCTAGAATTGCTTTGAACACACTACAATTACCTACAACTCAGGGTGGACTGGCTCTACCGAATTTAAGACTTTATTATTTTGCTTCACAACTGGTTTACATGCACTGGTGGCTTTTTCCACAATTGGATAATGCCGCTACTGCAGCAGAGGCGGCCCTGCTCTCCTCTTATGAAGCTCTAACTAACCTAATATTTCGGAAAACGGTTAGAATCACTGAGGGTACAGATATAATAAAGGTCTCTCTTAGGATATATGGACAGTGTATCCCTCTGGTTCCAGATGACTCAGTCTCTATATCCCCCAACCATCCTATATGGTTTAACCCTACATTTCCTCACTTCCATGACCTTCCTGATGGTTGTTTATGGGCTACAAAGGGACTAAAATACATACATCAGCTATATGACCAAGGCCAATTTAAATCTTTTCCAGCACTGCGGCAGGAATTTGGGATACCTAACACATGGAGTTTTAAATATCTTCAATTAAAACACGCAGCCAGGTCCCAACTAGTTTTAGAAATGTTTCCTTTCAAAACTCTGTCTTGGAGGGAGCATTAATACAACCAGAACACACAGCTCTAATCTCCACTTATTATAAATTACTGGGGCAGCAGGACTCCAAACGACTATAAGCCCTCAAAAATCAATGGTTAACAGATATACCAGACCTATCAGACGACAACTGGGAAGAACTCCTCAATACGTACTTCGTTACTGCAATATCTTCTAGGGACAGAATGATACAATTACGTATCTTCCATAGAATTTATTATACTCTTCTGCGGTTTTTCCAGCCCTATCTGCCATAAATGTCATAAGAACACGGGTGATCTTCTCCACATGCTCTGGAGTGGCGAAAAGATACCACCATTTTGGTCACTAGTAACCCACTTTATTGCAACTAACTTTAATTTACCCAATATCTGCAGTCCAAAGTGGTGTATATTGGCTATTTTCGAGGATGTGGAGTTGGGCTCCTATCAAAAACAATTCTTACGCTTTCTGCTATATTATGCCAGAAAGATGGTAGTTTTGCAGTGGATAAACTCCACGTCAATTCCCCTTAACCTATAGAAAAACCTAACAATCAGGTGCTGTCGATATACAAACTCACTTATGAAGCTAGAGGGTGTGCTAGTAAATTCATGAAAATATGGGGAGAGTGGACTGAACTTATAGATACATGTGAACTCCCAGAAGGTGGGTTAAACCCATGAAAGGCAATTAAAGAGATGAATCTGATAGGCGGACATGAGGACTAAAACTTCTATTTGCCTGTGATATCTGAAAAATGAGAACTATGGTGGCTTAGGTTTCTAATATTCATCGTTACATGTGCAAGCGTTTAACTGGTTAAGATTGCTGAGTTTATAAAAATAAAATATTTTTTTATTCGTCAGAGAATTGACTAAAAAAAATCTCATTCTAAATATATGTAGAATGGGGCCGGGAAGAAGAGGGGATTCTTTTTGTTTCTAAAAATACATTTGATACTGACGAATCGATAATTGTACACTGAATTTTCTATGTAATATGTTTCTGATGTATCCTTTATGTGCTAAAGATTAATAAACATCAGTTTAAAAAAAAAAGAAAGAGTAAACACTAACAGTCAAAACTTCTCTATGGTTGCTGAAAATTCATGAATAGTTAAACAGTCAATTGTATTATTTTCCATAACTAAATATTTAACAGATCTAGCCAACCATTGTGTGTTGACAGCATCCAGTGATATAAACCAGCAGTTCATTGTTTATTCATCAATACATAAAAAAAATTTAGAAATACATACTTGACAAATTCAGGTACAGCCATCTTGACTTCTTTATTTAGATAGTTGTAATGGAAAAATATTATAAACAGAACATCATAATGGCTATTTTGGTCTACCCATAAATATTTAGGGTTCATTTACTGTAGGCAAATAGGCTGTTCACTTGCAAGGGATTTTTCCCTTAGCTTAGGGAATGAGGTGAAGCTCTGCTGACTTTTATCATCCGATCGCGTGCAAGTAAAAACACTGTGTTTTGCATGTGATCGGGTTATATATGCAAACTGATTTTTTTTTACCACATTCCCAAAGCTAAGGGAAAATTCAGTTGCAAAGTGAAAATTTCCTTGCAAAGTGAACAGGCTATCTGTCTTTAGTCAATCAACCCTATAGTGTTTGTACACATATTTTCACAGCAAGATATTCAAATGTCAAAGTGATGGTGATAGATTTGTGCTCAATCTCAAAACATTAATTGTGAACACCCACTGCATCCGATATCAGCTCCCGTCTGTGTCATATTTAGTCCCTCCTCCGTATGTAGCTGTGAAGAAGGACCATTTCACATTGCCAATGTGGCGGCTTGCTTCCCAGGCAAGATGGCTGCTAGTACTTGGGATACTTATTGCAATACCTTCATTCCTCTCAGTGCAGGTTTTTGAGAGGACTGGAGGTATAGTAGGGTTGGAGATCCCAGATGAGGAGCAAGGAGAAGTCTGTCTTTTTCTTGGATGTGGGCCTTTCAAGTGCTGTTGCCAATGGACTGAATGGCAGGTCGTCATAAGTCTGGTCAAGCATGTGGTGCCCAAGCAGCTGCTGTTCTGGCCACACTTGATCGGCTTTAGACATAGGTTGCAAACAGCAATGGTGCGATCTGCTGCACATGTGTAGAAAAAGGCCCACACCAAGGAACTTTTAAAAGTCAGCAGCGCCCTGCACCTGCGGTGCTCTGCGGTGAGATGCAATAGGGTGGCTGCCCTTAAGCTGCCCCCTAGAGGGCATCCTGCCTCGTTGGAGTTGTGATTCCTCCTCCTCCTCCTCTCTTCTCTCAGGCACCCAAGTACAGTCAGTGACCTCATCATCCCCTCCCTCCTCATCACTGGAGCAAACTTGGCAGTATGCTACAGCTGGGGGAACATGACTGCCAGTTTCTTGTCTTTCTTGGGCACCCCTCTCTCTAGGCTCACGTTTCTCCCTTCCTCAACCTGGGAACCAACATTGGAGCCTTCAAATCGCTGTGTATGAGGACAGAGGAGGATGGCTTTGTTATCCACTCCACCAACTCTTCTGCATGTTCTGGCTCAATAACACGGCCAGCAGCAGAAAAAAAGGACAAGCGTGCCCCATGGCCACCTGCAGAGGTTGCACCATGTCCACGACCACCACTGTTGACCGTAGACACAGAGGCTGCTTGCCCCCTTTTAGTGGCCTATGAGCATCTGCCTCTCCTTGGTGGCCTTCCAGACATGATGTATATTTTGTTTTGCAACACCACACTACACTGTATTAAATACTGTGTACACCACCTGACGTATATTAGAAACTGTATACACTGTATTAGATACTGTGTACACCGTCTGCACTGTATTAGCAACTGTACAACGGCTGCACGGTATTGTATACTTTGTACACCACCAGAAGTGTAGTAGAAACTGTGCACACTGTATTAGATACTGTGTACACCACATGCACTGTATTAGAAACTGTACAATGGCTGCACTGTATTGTGTACTGTGTACACCACCAGAAGTGTAGTTGAAACTGTACACACTGTATTAGATATTGTGTACATCACCAGAAGTGTAGTAGAAACTGTACACACTGTATTAGATACTGTGTATACCGCCTGAAGTGTATTAGAAACAGCACACCACAGAATGCACTGTAAATATAGGCTACACTGGATGCAAATTGTGTGTATATATATATATATATATATATATATATATATATATATATATATATATATATATATTAATACACTGCCTGCACTGACTGAATATTGAATAAACACTGAATATATAGTCTATGCTAAATGCAGTATATATATATATATATCAAATACACTGCCACTAACTGAATAACCTGCCTGCTTAATCTAAATCAAGCTATCTCTCTGTCCACGCCAACAACACTACACATGGCCGCTGTGTAAGCAGCCTTATATAGTGTGGGGCATGGACTTAGTCCCCCTGAGTCATGATTGGCCAAAGGCACCCTGCCTTTGGCCAATTATGGCTCTCTTAGCAGAGCGTGCTGTGATTTGCCAAAGCATACAGGTCAGGTGCATGCTTTGGCCAATCAGCATACAGCAATACACTGCGATTTCGTAGTGCGTTATGGGGCGTTACGCTGTGCTCAAATTTTCCACTAATGCCCCATAATGTTCGCTCTTTGGCGAACGGGCGAACACCCGATGTTCAAGTCGAACTTATGTTCAACCCGAACATCAAGCTCATCCCTAGCCACAGTGATTGACCTCTCTACTGTTAGGTCAGAATGTATTTCTGTAATAAATGTATCTGTCACTCAATATCGACTCCTTTGGAGACCAAAATCCAGGAGGGAAAGAAAACTCCTCTAATAGTGTAGTGTACCTCAGACCCAATTTGTATATTGAACCACATGCCAGTTAAAATACTCACAAAACCATAAAACGAGCAACAAGGCATCTGAGCATAATACTATTATAAAAATACAGCACAAAAACCCTGTCCTACATATTTTCCCAAAGAGGCTACTTTATAGACTTACATTTGCTTAAGAGATGCCTTAGGAGTTCACTTCACTGGAACTATGGGGCCAAGCCCAACCCCTGAAAAACAACCCCACACCAAATGATTTGGACCAGTGCACAAAACAAGGTCTATAAAGACATGGATGAGCGAGTTTGGGGTGAAGGAACTTGACTTTTCCTGCACAGAGTCCTGACCTCAACCCGATAGAACACTTTTGGGATGAATTAGAGCGGAAACTGCGAGCCGGGCCTTCTCGTCCACATCAGCGTCTGACCTCACAAATGCACTTCTGGAAGAATGATCCATAGACACACTCCTGAACCTTGTGGACAGCCTTCCCAGAAGAGTTGAAGTTGTTATAGCTGCAAAGGGTGGTCCAACTCAATATTGAACCCTACGGACTAAGACCGGAATGCCTTTAAAGTTAATGTGCATGTAAAGGCAGGCATCCCAATACCTTTGGTAATATAGTGTATGTTTTGGCTATAGATATAGATATGCTTCAAAATTAATTTTAACTCCCAAGAGAAAAGAGCCACATTAGACACTATCCATGTGTGCACTGTTAATCTACTTGGGTGATATTAACATAGATAGGCAAGTGTAAACTTTTGAGGAAGGGGTTCAAAATGGCTGACTGAGCACCAATTCAAACTGAAACCCACCTAGTTGCTGCATATCTCTTTCAAATACTGGGGTCATATAACAACACAAGACAGGAGAAAGCTTAGCTCAAATAAATTTTAAAAAATGTATACTTGGGAGACATGGCAGAAAGTGACAGAACTCTGAACATTTTGGGGACTTTCTAGCATATACACAGGATTTGTCAAATGCTTTGCCCAAACTCCTACTTGCTATTTTCTAAAGACCTACCCAAAAACTGTGTTTCAGTAAATGGTGTGGTGGTAATATTTGGAAAGATGTGTACCAGGAAGAATTGCTTGGTTATTTTAAAAAAGTTTTTGTTTTTAAAGTGTATCTAAACCCCAAAACAAACATTTTATATATTGCAGCTTACCAGTACTTAGACGTAGTGGATGCATTCGTTTTCTTTGCTGGAAAATGTGTTGTACCTTTCACAGTGAGGGCTAGGCATTCATTTTGCTTTTAAATGCCCTATTTTATATCTTGCATTTGCCCATGTGTGGGTAGCGACACTTTGTGGCACTTCATAAGGATGTTTCATCCAAATTAAGTTACAGAATATAAACTGATGTCGAAAATTGCTCCTAAAGAAGCTTTGTTTGACTTTAAAGGGAGGATTATAAGCAGCTGCTCCATCTTCACCACAAAACTGTTGTAGTTGTAGTTATATTTATATTTTATGGCTTGTAACATTAAATGAGACTGAAAGTTCTAGAAGAAATAAAATGGAATGCCAGTTTTGTTACTTACCACCATTAGCAAAATTTATACACATAATCATATTTCTTTCTTACTTTGGTGTGTCAAGGATCTGAGCTGGAAACAATCATATGGGCAATTGCTTGAATTAATTTTCCCAATTGTCTGTGACACCTTAATTTATTTAACCTAAAAATTAGGTGAAAGACTTGCGTATTTCTCATTCCTGATTCTGAGTCTAGTGAAGGATCTTCTATGAGGCGCTTGAAGATGATTGTCTGGTTGTTCCGTGGATCTCTAGATTACCAGGCTGTTTAGTTTAGTCAGTGCAGTTTGTCTGCAGACTTACTTATTATTTATTATTCGTAACTGGTATTGAGTAGATGGCTGGAAATATAAACACAGGATGCACTTCACACTTGTTAGTGTTAAAGCTTTATTGTTCCAAGAGGTGTCTATCATTAAGCCCGGTAGCAGAGAAAAATAAATCAGAGACAAGACAAATCGAATGGAGTACTAGATCCATTAGGAAGTTTTATTGAACACTAACAGTATGTGCCCTGCAATTGTATTTGCATCTGTGAATTGGGGAGTGAGCAAGTCCATGTTGTTGGCCTTTTCCTCATGTCTTGTTGTTGCAGCCATAGAGGACCTGGGCCATTGCTTACATTTAAATGTAAATGGCTTGATTGAATCATTAAAGCAGACATAAAGTATAAAAGTAAGCAAAGTGGAGGGCCGTGGATGTTCCCAAGTGAAGATAAATACAGTAAAATGTAAAAATCCTATCTTGCAGAGATGCAGGACAGTTACAAAACAGTTCAATACAAGAAACTTAGAAGGGCCATGCTTATGAGAGCTTGCAGTCACAAATGGTGGTGGTGGTAGGGAGGGGGGTAACATGATATAAAGATAATAGCTGTGAGGATAAGAAAGTCAAAGGTCAGTTTTTAGGTAGAGATGGGATAGGCTTCCCTGATAAATGGATGGATTTTCAGGGATATCCTAAAGGCAGAAGACCTAGGAGATAGTTGGGTAGATATTGGGGCAGAGAGTTTCAGAGGATGGGAGAAGCTCTAGATTACTAGAGGTGAGCATGAGAAGAGGTGACAAAGGAGCGAGGATGATTTGGGTGATATTTTCAGACTAGGTTGGTAAGTGATATAATTTGGGTACTTACTGGTTTTATGATGCCTAGATAGTTTGTATCTTGGGAGACTGATTTAATCAAGCTTGATCCCTCTTACAAGTTCAGCCCTTGACTTTAGCCTCACAAGAAGCACATTTTCTTAAAACTCTGGAACCCCTGATCACTTTTAATCCAGAGTTTCTCTGACGTTTTCACCACTGAAATGTATGCAACATCCAACAGAAAATAGTATAAATATTGTTGGTAATTAAAAAAAAAAAATTCTGAGATACTGCGATTGCATTTATTGGCACATCTCTGTATCCCTACTTGTTTTGCGCTCTGCCCGTTTTCATACAATCATACTGAGGAAAAGGATCTTCTTCAGGATAGCTTAAATAAAATATATGAACTATGAAGCCGAAGATGAAATATTTCATGCAACAGTTTGAATATAATCTATTTTTGTCTAGTGCAGATTGTGGAAAAAATACTCATGCAGATTGATACCACAGACACCTAAATCATATCAGTGGGCTGGCATATCGAAGCAGGAACAAAATGTTGGCTTATGATGAGGAGTACTCCAATATTGCACCAAGGGTTTTGGAGAAGCCCAGGGATTACTTTTTTTGCATTGCAATAGCAAAGTTAGTTCAGGTGGGAGCGTTAAACTTTGGCATAAAAGCCCATTTAGATAATCTAATAAAGACTGGGAAGTATGCCTTTAGGTCAGGCCAGCCAAATAAAAGAATAAAAAAAAGTTTTAAAAAATTGTGTTTAAGAAAATAAATGTGTCTATTTAGACATGTAATTCTATATGCCTTTTAAAGCATTGTTTTCACAAATAATTTAGAGCTGTAATTGCCATAAAAGGCAGATGAATCCCTACTTGGATTGTGTATCCACCAATGTCCAGGAGATATTGCACCTCATGATAATAAAGAAGTCGTAGCATTGTTGGAGCTGCTATACAATGTATATAATTCAACTTAAAGAGGAGCTCCAGTCTCCCCCCAAAAAAATGTGAAATCCAGGTACCCGCTCCCCCCCCCCAAATGGGGCAGTGGAGGGTGCTAACAAGAGTAGCTTTCCCTTTTTCCCTTTAGGATGGAGCTCCGCTCAAAAAGATTCAACTGGAAAGTCTTATACATACTGTCCTTACAGTCCTAGATCATGACTCATATTAACCACTTATGCATAAATTTCAGCAAGTAGTCATCCCAATGTAAACACTTGTGTAAATGTAAAAACATTTAGCAATTCTATGCCATGATGGTATTCATTCTTTACCCCAACAATTAATATTCTTTGAAATAATTCACTCTGTGTTAAAGTGTTCCATTTACTCGCTCTGTGTTAAAGTGTTCCATATCTCATATCATAATAAAATGAATAGAAGTTTCATCTTGTTATTCTTTAATTGCGAGTTATGTTCATGTCTAAGGCAGGCCATAGATGAAACAATGTTCTTTTCTGCAACCATGGGGCGCAGGTAGCCATCCATGCTGGGGGGAACACAGTGATTATTAACCACTTGCCGTCTGCTGCACGATGATGTACGTTGGCAGAATGGCACGGCTGCGCAAATGGGCTTACCCGTACATCCCTCTGTCGTCGCAGGCTAGCATGCTCGCAGGTCCTCGCAGGTCCTGCGTACTCGATATCCGCTGGTGGCCCGCCATCGTGGCATGGAGAGGCAGAATGGGGAGATGCCTATGTAAACAAGGCATTTCCCTGTTCTGCCTAGTGCCATGACTAGTGATCGGGAGCAGTGATCTCTGTCATGTTCTAATGAGCCCATCCCCCCTACAGTTAGAACACACTGAGGGAACACACTTAACCCCTTGATCGCCCCCCTAGTGTTTAACCTTCTCCATGCCAGTGACATTTATACAGTAATCAGTGGCTAGTTTTAGCTCTGATCGCTGTATAAATGTCTATGGTCCCAAAATAGTGTCAAAAGTGTCCAATCTGTCCACCGCAATGTCGCAGTCACAATAAAAATCGCAGATCGCTGACATTACTAATAAAAGAAAATTATAATAAAAATGCCATAAATCTATCCCCTATTTTCTAGACACTATAACTTTTGCGCAAACCAATATATATACGCTTATTGAGATTTTTTTACCAAAAATATGTAGACGAATATATATTGGCCTAAACTGAGAAAGAAATTTGTTTTTTTTATATTTTTTGGGGGATATTTATTATAGCAAAAAGTACAAAATATTGGGTTTTTTTCAAAATTGTCAGTCTTTTTTTGTTCATAGCGCAAAAAATAAAAACCACAGAGGGGATCAAATACCACCAAAAGAAAGCTCTATTTGTGTGAAAAAAAGACATCAATTTTGTTTGAGTGTAACGTCGCAGGCAGTGCCGTATCGCAAAAAATGCTCTGGTCATTAAGGTGGTAATTTTTTCCGGGGTTGAAGTGGTTAAAGCCACTGGCAATAATCGCATGTAAAAATCCAACATGCTGGTTGTACCCAAGTTGATTGATGGATTGCATTGGGTACAATTAGCCTGCCCATAGATGGTTCAAATCTCGGGCAGTCTCTGCTGAACCGGCCAAGATTTGAACCATCTATGGCCAACTTAAGAGCTTTTTCCTAAGAAACCTGGAAAAGGTGTGAAATTTGCTTTCAGTAAGTTTTGTTTTGGTTTTGCTTATTAAATTTCAAGGCGTTGTATTGTTTTGAATTCCAATGACTGCATCCTTAGGTGGCTTTTGCGCATAACTTATGGCCATCTATGTGATGCATGTATAATGTGTGCATCTTGATGTCAACATGCTTTGTAACATCGAGCCCCATTTGTGGCTCCATTTTATGTTATTTAAACCCACATGTACATATGATACATACAGAAATACTAGAGCTACTTGAAAAAATTGCTATATCAACCACGATAAGCATTTTGGTAGCTAGCAGTATAGTTTTCCGCTACATCTCCTGGCATAAGCAAGGCTTTGGTTCCATTTTTGCCCTTTGAAGGATATAAGACAGGGATATGCAATTATACTCCTTTCCGGTATCTTTACGACAGGGTGCAATACAGGCAAGGAGTATCCATTTACTCACCATTCACCAGTACACACTCAGAGCAATGTATTAACCAGCTTTCAGATACAGAGTCTCGAGGAGGGCCTTACTAACCCATTTTACTAACCTAAAATACACATATGTCACACTATACCATAACATGAATTAACCCATTACCATAATATATGCATATATATGTGACCCATCCAATTACACATCCTGCTCCCAACCTCCTATAACCCTTTACTGTAAAAACGGGTCGGGATTAGGCAGGCTTGCTCACAATGGCCTTTCCTACAGCAATTTTGGCACGTCAGCGGTATTTCAGGGCTCTAGCCTCTAACTTGTATGAAGAGACCTTACCATCAATTCATCCCTCAACTTGCATAGATAAATGCGAGAGCTTCCTATTTGAGTCTAATACATATAAACCCTAAACAATGACAAACCACAAAATTCCATCCCTGTGCCTGGATTTCAGAGACCATGTCCAGGGTATACCATGCACCTCTATCCACTGTTAGGTTCAAGGAACACCCTGGTTCCACGACTAACGTTACAACGGCATCCTTTAGGACAAAGAAACAAACTCGTCTGTGTCCCAAATAATACCCAGATGCTTCCTTCACAGCAATGATCTCTTAATCCAGAACCCAGAGTGAAATAGCTTACCAACATTTCTCATTCACCACTGTGCATCGATCTGGCACACAAAGGACATCATGGTCATGCTTCCGACAGAGGGAAATATCAACCTGCCTCCAGCTTCCATCCTCTCTGATCACATGTGGGTAATTTAGCCTCAGATGCAACAAGGTAGAATCCCCAGTCAGTAAGCCTATTCATACTACCGAATACACAGACTGCACTTCTGTAAATGGGATCAATGATGAAGCATAACATCTCTCATAAGCCAAACTAGCACAGCCCATCCAGGCATTCGACCACCACCTTGGATTAGTGTAAGAGATGTGTTTTGGCAAAATATTACTGAGCTGTGATGCCAACTCATAAGGCCACTGCCCCTCATACAGAGACTGTACAATCAGATTGAAGTTGGTTGATACCTCCGCCTGCCCCTGCATGCACACCATAGCCCATGACAGATATCAGGTATCACCACACTATCTACCAACCTCTTAAAATGGTGGATAAAATCTTGAGCCACTTTAACCTGGTTATTTATGTAACTTTGTTGAATGTTATTAAGAATGTAATTAATCTCTCTCTGAGTAACAAAGCCCCCCATACTGTCTGAAGTTATGGCTGAGAGTTTGTTCCTCAGGAGAACGATATCCACTCCATTAACAACACCCATCCCAGCTCCTATTCCCCCCCAATATAGTGCTGAATAAATCCTTCCCCTTTTGGTTACTCTTCAGAAATAAGCGTCCTGCGTGAACCTCATTCTGTGTCCGCATATCTCTGGGAGTAAGCCACTGATATAATGACTGCACTTGATTCAGTGTATATTCAGCACATACAGGGTAATAGGATTTGATCAACCACTATGGGACGTTGAAGTGCCATGTGGTGAAGGCATACTGTATCCTGGTAGCCAGCATTTGGGAAGAGCTTAGATCTATTTGTAGTGGTTCCCCTTTCTCTAATGGAGCATGCCCCTGTGTGTAGTCACTGTATCACGTACCTGGTGGGTTGTGAGCCTGAAGTGCAGAGAAAGACCTCCCTTACAGCTCCCACTCCCGTTCCCCTGGAATGGAGACAGAGGGCCAGGAGTGAAGAGTGGTATGGGTGCCTGGCAGGATCAACGGTTGCTGAAAGACAGTAGTGGTGGCACCCTCTGGAGTCAGGAACCTGAAGAGTAGACTGAGAACAGAGACTGGAATGCTGGACTGGAACCAGGAACAACAGCAGGTAATAGCAGACTGGAAGCTGGACTGGAACCAGGAACAACAGCAGGTAATAGCAGACTAGAAGCTGGACTGGAACCAGGAACAACAGCAGGTAATAGCAGACTGGAAGCTGGACTGGAACCAGGAACAACAGCAGGTAATAGCCTGGAACACTGGACTGGAACACAGCAAAAGATAGCCTGGAATGCTGGACTGGAACACAGCAGAAGATAGCCTGGAACGCTGGACTGGAACACAGCAGAAGATAGCCTGGAACGCTGGACTGGAACACAGCAGAAGATAGCCTGGAACGCTGGACTGGAACCAGGAACAACAGCAGGCAATAGCAGACTGGAAGCTGGTTTACACAGTGGAGGGTCAACAAGCCGGTGGTCAGTAACGGTCAGACAGCAGAGGTACCAGGGGTAATGCAGAGGGATGGTCAGGCAAGCCAAGAGGGTCTGGTGCAGGCAGATAGCAGGATCGTCAAACAGCAAGCCGGGTCAGATAACAGGATACACAGATCAGATCAGGTAACACTCACAGAACGCTGTAGAGCAGACAGCGGGGAAGGAGTGTGACAGGCATGTTTAAATAGCCCGCCTGACACCAGCGGGAGTGCGCGCGCGCGTGCCCGTGCGTGACCGCACCCGCGCATGCGCAATGGAACCTGTGACCGAGTTCCCATGCGCCTGGGACGCCGGTTACTGGCAGGATCTTCATAACATTGCCCCCCCCAAGGGGCAGCCTCCGGATGCACATTTGAAAAAATTTCTCTGGATGGGCTGTTTTAAAGGCTTGTAACAGGTCTTCAACGTGAATATTATCCTCTGGTTCCCAAGAATTCTCCTCTGGACCAAACCCTTTCCACTTTATTAAGAATTGATTTTGGTTACCTTTTTTCCTGTGGTCCATGATAGTCTCCACCTCGAATTCCTCTTCCCCATCTACCAGGATTGGATCAGGAGGATCCGTACTTCGACCTGGAAATGGGTTGGTAATAGATGGTTTAAGCAAGGACACGTGAAAAACTGGATGTACCTTTAGTGAGTCCGGGAGTTCAAGTTCATATGCAACTTCATTAATTCTCCGTTTAACAGGGAACGGTCCAAGAAATTTGGGACCCAATTTCTTGGAAGGACAGGCCAACCTGAGGTTTATGGTGGACAACCATACCTGATCCCCAGGTGCAAGTAAGAGCTCACCTCGCCTCTTTTTATCGAAGGTTGCTTTGTTGTACTCCTGGGTTCTGGTCATGGTGTCCTGTAAAACTTGGTTGTTAGAGGTAAAGAAATCCAATTTCTCCTTGACTGCGGGTACTGTGCATTCTGGAAGAGAGTTAGGTAAAAATGAGGGGTGGAAACCATAATTCGCAAAAAACGGAGTCTGCTTGATAGCAGAATGAATAGAATTATTATAAGCGAATTCGGCCAATGGTAAAACAGAAATCCAATTATCTTGGGCAAAGGAAGAAAAACAGCGCAAATATTGTTCAAGGGTCTGGTTTGTTCTTTCTGTTTGCCCGTTAGTCTGGGGGTGATAAGCCGATGAAAATGAGAGTTCAATGTCCAAGGTTTTACACAAAGCCCTCCAGAATCGAGAGGTAAATTGTACCCCTCGATCTGAAACGATATTAACTGGTACCCCATGGAGCCTGCTGACCTCTTTAATGAATGCTTGTGCTGTTTCTGTAGCTGAAGGGGTGCCCTTCATTGGGACAAAGTGCGCCATCTTCGACAACCGGTCCACTATGACAAAGATTGAGGTGAAGCCCCCGGCCGGGGGTAGTTCTACAATAAAGTCTATAGAGAGCATTTTCCAGGGTCTATCTGGGACAGGCAAGGGTTTTAGTAGACCCCATGCCTTTGTTTTGTGCCCTTTGTTCCTAATGCAGGTGGTACAGGACTCTACAAACTCTTTACAATCTTTGCGCAGCTGAGGCCACCAGAAGGTGCGTTGGACCAAATCAGTGGTCTTAGCTACACCGAAATGCCCAGCCAGCGCATGATCGTGACAAAGCTCTAGTACTGGAACTTGTAGTGTCTCAGGTATAAAGATCCTACTCTCATGCCACAATAACCCATCCTTAACCTGGAGCGCTGTCTTAATGGAAGATTCCATTCCTGCGGAGGCCTGTTTAATCTGGGAAAGCAGGTTTCCCTGAAGTAGAAGAAAATTCCCCGGAGACAAAATGGTGTCTGGAGGGGAAATCTCTTGAGGTTTATGAAACATTCTAGACAGGGCGTCAGGTTTGGTATTCTTGGAACCAGGACGGTAGGTGACATGAAAGGAGAACCTGGAGAAAAAGAGAGCCCACCTGGCCTGACGTGGTTTCAACCTTTTTGCAGACCTCAAATACTCCAGGTTCTTATGATCTGTAAAGATTAAGACTGGATGAGCGGCACCCTCCAACAGATAGCGCCACTCCTCCAATGCTGACTTGATTGCCAACAACTCTCTGTCACCTACATCATAATTTCTCTCTGCCGTGGACAATTTACGAGAAAAGAAGGCCACAGGATGCAGCAGGGCCTTGGTTCCCTGTCTTTGGGATAATACTGCCCCTACAGCAATTTCAGATGCATCCACTTCTAGAATAAATGGCAGAGAGGAATCTGGATGCTTTAGTACAGAGGCAGAGGTAAAAAGGCCCTTGAGAGTCTCAAAAGCCTTTTGAGCCTCAGCTGACCAATGGAAGCGTGTACCCTGTTTGGTTAGCTGTGTAATGGGTGCAATGATGGCTGAGAACCCCTTAATAAATTTACGGTAAAAATTAGCGAATCCAACGAATCGCTGGATTCCTTTCTTGTCTGTTGGGACTGGCCAATCTAGGACAGCCGTGACCTTCTGGGGTCCATTTTAATGCCCTTATTGGAAATGACTAACCTTAAAAATGGAATACTTTCCTGTTCAAATTCACATTTTTTAGCCTTTGCATATAGACCGTGTTGTGGAAGTCGGCCCAATACACTTCTGACGTGCCTGCGATGGGATTCAAGGGAACAAGAGAAAATCAATATGTCGTCTAAATAGACGATGACAAACAGGTCTAGAAAGTCACGTAACACATCATTAATAAAGTATTGAAAAGTGGCAGGGGCATTGCACAGGCCGAAAGGCATCACGATGTACTCAAAATGTCCATAACGGGTACGAAAAGCGGTCTTCCATTCGTCTCCATCCCTAATACGAACTAAATTGTAGGCCCCACGGAGATCAAGTTTGGTGAATATGGTGGCCGTTCCCAGTCTCTGAAACAGCTCTGGTACTAAGGGAAGAGGGTACAGATTCTTCACAGTAATTTTATTTAGTTCGCGGTAATCCACACACGGCCTGAGGGTTTTATCTTTTTTCTGCACAAAGAAGATGCCTGCACCTGCGGGGGACGTGGATGGACGAATGAAGCCTCTTTTGAGGTTTTCGTCAATGTATTTCTTCAATGCCCCTTGCTCTACCTCAGTTAAGGGAAATATTCTTCCAAAAGGAATTTCAGCACCAGGAAATAACTCAATGGGACAGTCATAGGCCCGGTGAGGGGGTAACACCTCTGCCCTCTGTTTACTAAATACGTCCAGGAAATCATGATAGGCGGAAGGAATGGATTGATGTAGACTAGGATCTGTATCTAGGCATAACAGAGTAGGGTTCTCCTGGGTGTTCTGGGTTCTTCAGAACTGTTGGCAATAAGGAGAGGGAAAAGTCACCTCACCCGTGATCCAATTTATGTCCGGATTATGGGCCTGTAACCATGGCATGCCGAGAATTATGGGAAACAGGGGTGAAGCGATAATGTCCAGACGTAGCTGTTCCTGATGGACGTTGGAAATGAAAACGGGGATTGGCATAGTCTCTTGGGTGACAGGTCCAGACTTGATAGCAGTTCCATCAGCTAGATGGATAGAAAGTCCATGGGCTTTAGGTGACAAAGGTATTTGGTGTTGGGTGGCAAAACGAGAATCCATGAAACAGCTGCAAGCTCCTGAGTCAATAATGGCGGTGATTTGTAGATCCTTCCCTGGAAGCTGTAGCAGAAGAGGAAGAGCAAGGTGAGTGGTATTTTTAACCAGAGATATCACATAGTCAGTAGATAGGGATAACCACTTACGGAGTTTAAGGGGACAGTTCCTGACATAGTGCCTGGGTTCCCCACAATACAGGCACAAATTATTTGCTCGACGACGTTTTCGTTCCTCTGGGGTGAGCGAAGGCCGCAGGACACCTAATTGCATTGGCTCAGGTAAGTCAAACGTGGAGGTAGGTGGTGTTGATGATGGATGATGAGGAACTTTAGGGGTAACCCAAGTTGGACGAGAAGACCCCATAGCTCTCTCAGACCTGCGCTCTCGTAGGCGTCGATCGATCTGGATGGCTAGATCAATTAAAGCATTTAAAGTCTGTGGTGTACCCACCCTGGCCAGTTCATCCTTCAGAGGATCAGAAAGTCCCAACCGAAATTGATAACAGAGAGCCGCATCGTTCCAATTAGTATCCGCACTCCACTTCCTGAATTCAGCCACATAGTCCTCTGCTGCTCTGCGACCTTGTTGAAGGGTGTGCAGAGCCGCCTCTGCAGTTACAGATAGCTGGGGGTCATCATATAACTGACCCAGTGCGTCAAAGAAAGTGGTCAGAGATATGTCAGAGATATGTCCTTTTGCTCTAAGAGGCGATGGGCCCAGGTTTGGGGGTCACCAGAGAGTAGAGAAATTACGTAGCCCACCTTTGTAGCCTCCAGGGAAAAGGTACGTGGTTGAAGAGCAAAAAATAGTTCGCAGGAGTTGCGGAAGGCTCTGAACTTATGGCGATTTCCGAAGAAACGTTTAGGTGTGGGAACTTTAGGTTCCGGAGGGAGCATCACCACTGTTGAGGAAGGCCCAACTGAAGGAGCAGGAGCAGAGGAAGTTCCCTGGACCCCGATGGGGTTGGACAGGGTTAACGCTCGTTCCTCCAGTCTGGTGTATCCTTGCTGTAGATTTTTGACTGCTTCAGTCAATCCTGCCAAATGTGCACAGAGTTCCTCCATGGGAGACATTCCCTGCTCAGGCTCAGACATGGCTGTTTGCTACTGTCACGTACCTGGTGGGTTGTGAGCCTGAAGTGCAGAGAAAGACCTCCCTTACAGCTCCCACTCCCGTTCCCCTGGAATGGAGACAGAGGGCCAGGAGTGAAGAGTAGTATGGGTGCCTGGCAGGATCAACGGTTGCTGAAAGACAGTAGTGGTGGCACCCTCTGGAGTCAGGAATCTGAAGAGTAGACTGAGAACAGAGACTGGAATGCTGGACTGGAACCAGGAACAACAGCAGGTAATAGTAGACTGGAAGCTGGACTGGAACCAGGAACAACAGCAGGTAATAGCAGACTGGAAGCTGGACTGGAACCAGGAACAACAGCAGGTAATAGCAGACTGGAAGCTGGACTGGAACCAGGAACAACAGCAGGTAATAGCCTGGAACACTGGACTGGAACACAGCAGAAGATAGCCTGGAACGCTGGACTGGAACACAGCAGAAGATAGCCTGGAACGCTGGACTGAAACACAACAGAAGATAGCCTGGAACGCTGGACTGGAACACAGCAGAAGATAGCCTGGAACGCTGGACTGGAACCAGGAACAACAGCAGGCAATAGCAGACTGGAAGCTGGTGTACACAGTGGAGGGTCAACAAGCCGGTGGTCAGTAACGGTCGGACAGCAGAGGTACCAGGGGTAATGCAGAGGGATGGTCAGGCAAGCCAAGAGGGTCTGGTGCAGGCAGATAGCAGGATCGTCAAACAGGAAGCCGGGTCAGATAACAGGATACACAGATCAGATCAGGTAACACTCACAGAACGCTGTAGAGCAGACAGCGGGGAAGGAGTGTGACAGGCAGGTTTAAATAGCCCGCCTGACACCAGCGGGAGTGCGCGCGCGCGTGCCCGTGCGTGACCGCACCCGTGAACGCGCGCGCATGCGCAATGGAACCCGTGGCCGAGTTCCCGTGCGCCTGGGACGCCGGTTACTGGCAGGATATTCATGACACACTGGCATCACTTATGCAGAGTTTCAATCTCTCAGGTGAGACATCAACCAGGCATATCTCTCCCATGCCCAGTTCTGGTATCCCACATGTTCAGTAACAGAGAGCCTCTCTATAGGACTGATAAGACTGAGATACCGCCCCATGAGGAAATTTTCACCCCATTTATGTGTCATCTGGAGCTCCCTAGTTTGGCCAACAGACACCTTACCATATCAAGTGTCAGCCTCCTGGGCATCTGCATCATATCAATTTGGTTATGCCAAAATATGCCACACACAAAAACATATTTCCCTTTCAATTCCTCCCTCCATAAAAAAAACATATTTTACATTTCTTGTTCTGAAGGATTGGATAAGTTATATTACTTCTCCAACCTCCAACCCATTGCACTTGTATTCACAGTACGTTTACATTCATAAATGACAGGAGAGACTCCGGCTACATGTTTCACAAGTCTCGTTGCTGGGCAAAGTCTTTAAGATTCAGCATTAGCGCTAAATTGTCCATAAGAAAAAGAAACCTTACATTGCAAGTATTAATCTGAATCTTTTCATTCGTCCCTTCTCTCCTGAATGTTTATCAGAATAAATTTGTGGTTTAGTATGGCACAGACAAACTGCCAACCAGATGAACATCTTTCATCTCTGTTCCAGAAACCTCTCCAATCTCGCTCCACCAGGACTCTGGAAGTGAAAAACAAGAGCATAATCAAATTCTTATCCACAATATCTGCTCGCTTGCTATGTTTACTTATAGTTCCCTCCTTGGAACCCAGGAACTTAGTTTTTCTGGCTTCTGCAACTCTAAACAAATTATGAAAACAACTATGATTTATTTAGGCTGAACCTCAAAAATTCTCAATTTAAACGCTAAAAAAACCAATGCATGTATCTATACCTTAAGACCTATGCACTAATTCCCCTTTCAGATGGACAAAGCCTAAAACCTTTTGGAACTTTTTCCACCTGAATGAAAATAAAAACAAAAAGAAAAAAAAATACAATAACTGTAGTGGCTAGAATGGCTTCCTACCAAGTCTTGTCTTAACTATTTTAAGACCAGGCCTATTTTTTTAGATGTGTTGTTTACAAGTTAAAAACATTTTTTTTTGCTAGAAAATTACTTAGAACCCCCAAACATTATACATTTTTTTTCTAACACCCTACAGAATAAAATGGCGGCCGTTACAATACTTTCTGTCACACTGTATTTGTGCAGCGGTCTTACAAGCCCACTTTAAAAAAAAAACAAAAAAAACGCTTTTTTGAATTAAAAAATAAGACAACAGTAAAGTTAGCCCAACTTTTTTTATATTGTAAAAGATAATGTTACGCCGAGTAAATTGATACCCAACATGTCACGCTTCTAAAATGCTCGTGGAATGGCGACAAACTTTTACCCTTAAAAATCTCCATAGGCGAAATTAAAAAAATTCTACAGGTTGCATGTTTTGCGTTACAGAAGAGGTCTAGGGCTACCTACAGAGGAGGTCTACTGACCATCTATTCAGCCCCTAATTGAGGGCATAGCCAATGACCCCCCTTTCAGATGGACTAAACCAAACATTTTTTCAACCTGAACAAAACAAAAATAAAATAAATGAATAAACAAATAACAAAAATTAAAAAAAAAATAAAAAAACAATATTAAAAAAATAAAAACCTATTAAAACATTTTTTTTTAAACAAGTTAGAAATAAGAGGAGAGAAAAAAAACATAATAATCATACCAGAAAAAAAATAAAAAAAATGACAATCCAGAGGCTTATCCTTGAAAATACTAAAAATATATCAAGGTCCTCTATAATATTCCAAACATGAAGGGCAAATCTCTGAAACTCACATCTAAACCTTATTCATAGCAATGAACCATTAACCAGAAAATGCTTACCATCCATGCATCTCACTAAGGACTGCTAACATTGTTTCCCCCAGTTCTATATTTGAATGAACATGTGGCTACCTCCATTTTGAGTTTATGCGACTGTTCTATACAGTGGTGCTTTTCCTGTCTTAATTGACTATTTTCGGTTTGTAGTCTCAGCATTTGGCTCTTAAAAGGGAAATGGGTTTGATTACTAGGCCTCTATGCCTTGGATTGCTACCCCATCTCGCAGAATAAACTTCATAACGCCTTGGTGTAGTTTTAGGGTATTTCCTTTGCATATCATTATTAGCCACCAAACAATACCTAGCGATGTTACCCCCCTTTTCACAAAGAAAGCACTTGAGGCCCTGCATAAGCCCTTCTCTGAGCATATGGCGCTGGAGACTCACATTACTGAATAACATTAATATAATTGGAATGAACAAATTTTACACTTTCATTGTCTGAGTATTCATTAGCAATGGAGTCATCAGAGGTCTCCACTGTTTCAACTCCTGATTCACTTTCAAGCGCAGTTATAGCAGTTTTATTTAAATATTCCTCATTCAGATCTCCAATATTGATTCCCACCATAACAACATCACTTGCAGCAACACTAGCATTTGGCTTTTCTACATGTTCCAAAGCCTCTATCTTTGCTAAGCACTGAGCATGTGTGGAGAATAACTCCATAACGGCAGACTGGGCTTCATGTAATTCCTTCCTAAGCAGTATTATAATACGCTGCTTCTCAGCCTCTCTCTAAATCAAAGAGGCAATACAACTTTCTCTTTGTTGACACAATTCATTCATTTTCTGTTCCAATACACATTTCTCAGTCACTAATTGTTCAATGTGATCACGAACATTTGCATCTGCCTTTGCAACCATTGTTAATATATTCTTAGTTACACTTTGTACCTGCTCCAATAATTGCTTTCTCTCAGTACACCACTGTCCTTCTTTCGCTATAGCAAAGTCTTTAATTTTCAATAACATGCATACAACATTGGCCATCTTGGCTTTCCTGCCTTTTTTCAAAGACTTTTTAAGTTTTATCTGATCATTATGAATATTGCATTGTCTCAATAACTCATTAAAGAGGAGTTCTGCTTAAAAAAAAAATAAAAGTCAGCAGCTACAAATACTGCAGCTGCTGACTTTTAATAATCAGACACTCACCTGTCCCACGGCCCAGCGATGTGGGTGTACAAAGCCCCGCTCGTCTCCCCCTCTTCTCTGCAGCACTGGCATTGTAACTGTGGGCACCTGGCTGTGGCTTCACAGCCGGGCACCCACTGCACATGCGCGACCCGTGCTGCGTGCCGTGACTGGCCCGGGCAATCATCTGAAACCTGTGATGTGTCCCAGATGATTGCCGAGAGGGAGGGGGGCGAGGTAATCTCCCTTCCGGTGCGGCGGTGTGCCAGGAGGAAGTGGGAGCTGAGAGGGTACCGCCTCCCCCCCCCAAAAAAATGACATGCAAAATGTGGCATGTCAGGAGGTCACCTCCCTTAAAGCGGAAGTTCCATTTTTGGGTGGAACTCCGCTTTAAATTGGTTCGTTAAAGCGTTTTCTGCCACAGTGTTAAAATTAACACAGGCATGTCTCTTAAGAAAATCTTCAATGACCTCCATTGACTTGTTAATTAGTGAAGGTTGTTTAACCAGTCTATACAACAGCTACAGACACAAGACACACAGACACAGGCACACGGATAAAGCTGTTTAAAAGCTAACATTGACTTGTAATTCCACAGCAGGAGACATGCACACTCTTAATCAATGCCTTACTATCTCCTTATTACCACTGATTTTTAGCCCCCTTAGATCGCAGGCCACATTAAACTTCTATTGGAACAGAGAGCTATTTCACTCTAACATGGGGAAAAAAAATAATAAAAAATAAAATAAAAAAATCTATATTTCTCCCACTTTCTCCTCAAAGATGTGTGATCCTGTCAATCTACAGGCTACATCAGATAACCAGGGGTGATCAGCCCCTCACTCGCCAGCACATTTGACCATCTACACAGGCCTAAAACAATTTGCATTAGCAATACAATAAACGTTAACACATACACATATACCAGCCAAAAATCTCACCAGATTTTGCGTTTCCGCTCACTGATAAAATATTTCATAGAACTTTCAGGACCACTCACGCAGGACGTCAGAAATCATGAACCAACGCGAATCTTGTTCATGACCAGCGCAAATCTTGTCCACGGTAGAGAAGGTTTTCAGTTCTAGGTGTAGTTGATTCCTTAGCTTATAGGACTCAAGACAAAAATACATTAGGGTTTTGATTTTGTGCAGAAATAAATTCCACATGCCTTCTGGGGTGCCAATCGAAATAAATCTGGAATTGGAATAGATTTTAAACAAAATATTATCGGAAGGTGATTACGGATACCCCCTATTCCATATATGTAATAATTTGTCTATTCCTATAGTTAGCTCGTCTATTAAAACTCTGATAGTTACTGTTGATAGCACAATAATATAAGGTTAGCTATGAAAAGAAACACACTGCTTAGTAAAAACGTCTTATTTATTTCCCAAGAAAATAGGAAAATGCTAACATAAAAATACTAAAGAAAGATATTACAAAGCATATAACAACAAGAAACATCAAATAAACAAATCGCAAAGCTGTCCTATAGATACGGTATCATCAGCTGGGCTCGAGATGGTAACAGAGAGAGCCATGCGGCTCAGAGAGCCATCAGGCACAAGCCAAGAGCGCCAAAGGGACGATTTCCCTTCTGTGTGCCCTTTTTATACTTCAATCATACGCCGTCCAGACCCAACCCCATTGCCTACCCATTTAGGTTTCCAACAAATGAAAGTAGTTCTGGGGCAGTCCTTCGAAATATATTATATTTCTGTCCATCCTGCTGTATTGGCCTCTAGGGGCAGCATTCATCCATGTATCATCGCTATGTGACCTGGGTCCTTCAGTCTTAGCTGGCCCTTTGATCTTCTGTAGCAGGACATTCATCAATCATCTTGTCTTATCACACCAGTCAATCAGGAGCCAAGCTTTGTTTTACAAAGCTTGGATGTGCAACTTGTTACATTCCAAAGGCCACCTGTCTGCATCAACCAGGAAGTGAAACTCCAGAAATATGATATTAAACCATGTTGCCTTCCAACAGTGGACTACTTGGTGAATCATATGCATAAGTGGTTAATATGATCTAAGACCTAAGACTATGTACTTTTTCTTAGAGACATTTCCATTTTATTTATTAATTTGATTTAAACACAGTTCATAGCAGTTACAATGCCACAATTCTTTTATTATCCTTCATTATCCTGAGGTGGAATAATTCTAGAGCTTTGGTGGATATACAATGTAAATAGCTGGGGCTTCATCTGTCTTTTATGGTGTTTACAGTTCAACTTTAAAGGGATTGGAAATGATCACCTTGTAAAACAAGCCACTAAGTTTCAAATAAAAATGAAAGGCAAATGTGTTTGTATGGATATAAAGAAACATTATAAATACCTTTTTACACTTTTTTATGAGTGATCACATTACCTCTGTTCTCAGTTGCATAAGAGCTGGGGGAGGAGAAGCAACAGTAGCACACTGAGCTTCCCAGTGAATGGCTGTGTAACTGGGTTGGGGTATCAGGACATGTTTGATCATTAGAGGAGAGCAAACTGAGTTCCCAGCATTCCCAGAACTGACCAGGTATGTTCTCCTGTTTAGTGTGGTGAGTTTTTAATAAGAAAGGAGAGGGGCTGACAGGAACACCAGGGATTTCACACAAAGGAAGCAATACAAAGAGAAGAAGATACCTTTCTCATACAAGTACATGGTACAGCAGGCTCATATCAGGAATATAAAATGTTGGGGTAACAAACGCTTTAACTCTGGCTTTAAAGCATGTGTTTCAAACAATATTAGAAGGTTATGATATAAACTGACCTACGCTCTTCTTTATTTATGAGCTTAGCTGTTCTCTTGTGTTTTTCCTGATCTTACAGATGTGTCAGTGGTTGGTGGTTGATGTGGATCCACATCACTGGATGATGTGACTGATGGTGGATTTACATCATGGGGCATTTTTTATTAACCAGTTCCCGCCGTTTTATAATCAAATGACGGCTGTACGTCATTTGACATCCTCTCAGAACGCACCTTGTGCACTTGTGCATGCTCCCCAGGCAGCGCTGCAGCACAATCTGTTATCCGCTGTGTCCACCAAACACAGCAGATAACAGATCAGTGTACACATTGGATGGCTTCCTTTTATGCCATCAATTGTGTACATTTGTGTTGCTTGCTGTATTGGTCACAATGATCACATGATACAGACAGGGCCAATCACAGCCCATCTGTGCCATGTGATTAGCTGTGACCAATCACAGCTAATCACAGTCGTAAACACTAAATGGTCAATTTCATTCAGTAAACATGGTGTTTAAAAAAAATCCTGATCACCTCCCCAGAGTAGTACAGTGTTACTATAGTAACATTGTGTTGCTCTGGTCACAGTATGAAAAAAAAATCAATAGTAAAAAAAGAAGTAATAAAAAAGAAAAAAGTATTGAAAAAAATTGGAAAAAAATTATAATTTTTTTTTTTTTTTTTTTTTACATACGGTCACCAGTCATTGTCTCTGATCACTTGCCACACCAGTCATATGATGTCACTGTACTGCACTGGTGACAGTATGTAAAAAAAACATATTTTTTTCATTTCTTTATTTTCCAAAATATTGTGACAAAAAACACTACAACTTTAAAAAACTTGCCATGCCTCTTACTAAATACATTGGACTAGACATGTGCACCGACAAAAAATTCCTTTTTTGTTTTTTTCGAACATTCAAAATCTCGGAAATTCGAAAATCTGAACGTTCGAAAATAAGAAAGGAAAGTCCAAAAATTTGAAAGAACGAAAATACGAAAATCCAAAAATTTGAAATAACTAACTGATAATAACTAACTATTAAATTATAGGTATTGGAATTTCCTTTCAAATTTGTCTGTTAGTAAACGTAACGAATACAAATTTATCTGAAGTTACTAATTATCCAAAATAAGGAATGCCGCATCTAAACAAAAGAAATGGAACAAAATAATAATAAATAATAATTATAATAAGTTTTTATTATTATTTATAATTATTAATTTGTTACGTCCCATTCCTTTAGATACGGCATTCATTATTACGGATAATTCATAACTTCAGATAAATTTGTATTCATTACGTTCAATAACAGCCAAATTTAAAAAGGAAATTCCAATACCTATAATTTAGTTAGTAATAGTTAAGTTATTATTAGTTAGTTATTATTTCAGATTTTCGAATTTTCAGGTTTTTACATTTTTGTTCTTATTTTCGGATTTTCTTTTGAATTTTCGGATTTTCATTTTTATTTTTGGATTTCCGAATTTTTGAATTTCTGAATTTTCACATTTTGAATTTCCGAATTTCCGAAATTTAGAATTTTCGCATTTTCGCATTTTCGAATTTTCGAATTTTCGAATTTCTGAATATTCGGAAAAATTTGGAAATTCAGATATTTCCGAATTAAAAAATTTGTATAAATTAGCTAAAAAACTAATTCTGAACTAAACTAATTGCACATGTCTACTTTGGACTGTCTACTTTCCAAAAATAGGTAATTTAGGGGATATCTGTACTTTCCTGGTGTTTTCGTGCCTCACAAAATCAAATAGGCCATCATTACATCAGGACTGATCGATTTTCAGATATATACAGTATCTCACAAAAGTGAGTACACCCCTCACATTTTTGTAAATATTTTATTATATCTGTTCACGTGACAACACTGAAGAAATTACCTTTTGCTACAATGTAAAGTAGCAAGTGTACAGCTTGTATAACAGTGTAAATTTGCTGTCCCCTCAAAATAACTCAACACACAGCCATTCATGTCTAAACCGCTGGCAACAAAAGTGAGTACACCCCTAAGTGAAAATGTCCAAATTGGGCCCAAAGTGTCAATATTTTATGAGGTCACCATTATTTTCCAGCACCGCATTAACCCTCTTGGACATGGAGTTCACCATAGCTTCACAAGTTGCCACTGGAGTCCTCTTCCACTCCTCCATGATGACATCAAGGAACTGGTGCATGTTAGAGACCTTGCGATCCTCCACCTTCCGTTTGAAGATGCCCCACAGATGCTGGGGTTTAGGTCTGGAGACATGCTTGGCCAGTCCATCATCTTTACCCTCAGCTTCTTTAGCAAGGCAGTGGTCGTCTTGGAGTTGTGTTTGGGGTCGTTATCAAGTTGGAATACTGCCCTGCGGTCCGGTCGCCAAAGGGAGGGGATCATGCTCTGCTTTAGTAAGTCACAGTACATGTGACTTTTTATTCACGGGGATTAACCCCTTGGTTTCTTTATTATTGTTTATTACATTTAAACCGGCTTCCCACATTTTTCATGGCTCAAACATTGTGATATTACACATGATTAAGTGGGTGCCTAAGATTCTATCAATATATTAATTATACGTTTGTTCATATATTATTATCACAGTGTGATTATTTTTAATCTAAATTTGACCATTTATTTAGCGCGAACCAAATAAGTTGTCCTTAGTCTCATCAGACCACAGGGCGTGGTTCCAGTAATCCATGTCCTTAGTCTGCTTGTCTTCAGCAAACTGTTTGCGGGCTTTCTTGTGCATCATCTTTAGAAGAGGCTTCCTTCTGGGACGACAGCCATGCAGACCAATTTAATGTAGTGTGTGGCGTATGGTCTGAGCACTGACAGGCTGACCCCCCACCCCTTCAACCTCTGCAGCAATACTGACAGCACTCATATGTCTATTTCCCAAAGACAACCTCTGGATATGACGCTGAGCATGTGCACTCAACTTCTTTGGTCAACCATGGCGAGGCCTGTTCTGAGTGGAACCTGTCCTGTTAAAAAGCTGTAAGGTTTTAGCCACCATGCTGCAGTTCAGTTTCAGGGTCTTGGCAATCTTCTTATTGATGTGGAGATTTCACTATACACTAAACGTAATCAATCTCACCTGTGCTAATAAGCGCCCATTTTGTCTAATGGTATAATACATCTTACCTATCACTCTATTTCCCACATATTGCCAAGGAAACAAACATGACCACAGCTTACGTCCTCATCTCAGCACAACCCCTCCTGGGCAGAGGCTCTTGCTTTTATTCTCACACACAAAGGAAGTCACAAACAGGAAACCCTGGCCCCAACAGCCAATCGTTTCCTTCACAGGATATGACCTCACAGGATATGACCAAACAAGGATATAACCAAACAAGGATATGAATTTATACAACAACCAATGAATAATGACTAGGGGAGTCTTATGGGCATGTCTGGGTGGGGGTAGCGTGTACGATCTCCAGACTCCTGTCTCTGTACACCAAATGAGATCACAGGAAGCCTGAGATTATGAACGCTGCTCCCAAGTCCTTATTCTGCGTTGTTCAGAGAACAATGCATACCCAGACTATACTACTGTCTCTGTGGACGGGAGATTATCTGCAGGTATAAGCCATGGCACCCCAAATATGTTGATCAGGCATACAGGGATGACACGAGTGCACATCCACTAAACCGATAATGTCTTTCCAGAGCGAACACATCCCCTCCAGATGATCGTTCTGTGCATCACACAGGGGCCCTTCGCTGGCGGACGTATCCCCACTCCGCAAACACTTCTCTACATCCCCAGGGAGCTTTCCATTACCAAACGGATCTCAACCAGCATCAGTCTGCCCCAGTCAGCTCTTTAGAGCGGGCTGCGGGAGTGCTAACACTGGGAGACACTATGACAATACATATTAAAATACATCTTCATAAAATTTCCACAACATTATAGCCTAGGCCGTCTTCATGTAGAGCAACAATTCTTTTTTTTTAGATCCTCAGAGAGTTCTTTGCCATGAGGTGCCATGTTGAACTTCCAGTGACCAGTATGAGAGAGTGAGAACAATAACACCAAATTTAACACACCTGCTACCCATTCACACCTGAGACCTTGTAACACTAACGGGTCACATGACACCGGGGAGGGAAAATGGCTAATTGGGCCCAAATTGGGGTATACTCACTTTTGTTGCCAGCAGTTTAGACATGAATGGCTGTGTGTTGAGTTATTTTGAGGGGACAACAAATGTACACTGTTATACAAGCTGTACACTCACTACTTTACATTGTAGCAAAGTGTAATTTCTTCAGTGTTGTCACATGAAAAGATATAATAAAATATTTACAAAAATGTGAGGGGTGTTCTCACTGTTGTGAGATACTGTATATATACATCATAGTTTGTGGACTCTATAACTTTCCTACAGACTAAATAATATACATGAATTTTCATTATTTTCACTAAAGAAATGTAACAGTATACATTTTGGCCTAAATTTATGAAGAAAGATTATTTGTTTGCAAATGTATATGTACAAAGTGCATCAAAAACACTCCCTAAATGCTTGAAGAGGTTCAAACTCTTTTGTGAACCTAGCCTTATTGTGTCAGTGTCCTTATTAGAGAGATTTCCCATTACATCCGATCCCCAGGACAGGAAGTGAGCGGCAATCTTTTATACCCAAATAAAATGATTTACTGCATTTAGGCTTTAGCATTCATGGCATGTGCATTCTGTTGGGCTGCAATATTCAATGCTCCTCGTGTAGCTGTGAAGTGTACTGAGCTTCTACTGTAGTTGAGCACTGGGGGTGCCATGCTAAATGAATTGTACCACCACACACCACTGCACCGCAGATTATGCATTGCTGTGCAGTGTAATGCATGACCATATATGACCATATATGCATAACCATATATGCATAACCATAACCAGATAATGCATAACCATAATTCACAGGTTTAAATGAAACAAAAACTTCCACACATTTTATTCCTTGTTTATGTGAACACACTCCTATAAATATGAACCTATTACAGCAGCAAGAGTGTCTTGTGGTGTGCATTGGGTTAAAAGGAATACTTGGCCAATAAGCAACAACAGCACCATCAGCATATTGGGCCCTAGGCAGTTTTCAATTCATGGGCCCCCTGCCAATTTAACTGGATCATGCAAAAGGGGTAGTGTACACAGACATTTGTGTTTCGCTTCTGACATTGTTTTGTGAAACATTTCTGCAGGATTTGGAACGCAGTATTTTCATTATCAATTGGATCTTAGACAGCGTTATACTGTTTTCAAATTACTCACATGATAGTGGCAAATAATATTGAAATAAAGATTCCAGCTGAAAGGAGTGATGCATTTGTAATGTATATGTTCATTTGATCTTTCTTTCATCTTAAAGAAAACTTTGATCACTTTTTAAAAAAAAGTCTAAAGACTTGCAAAATGAAATAAACTTTCTTTGAAGTGCACTAAAGTGCAAAAACCTTATAACATCTCCATAATTCCCCAACCCCCCCCCCCCCCCCCCCAGAGTCTGAAGCCCCAGACATCTGTCCATTCTGTCCTCCCTATAATCTGCCACTGATACGAACATTGGACCAATTAGAAAGGTACGCCAAGTTAAAGGATAAAAATCTTGAAAACCAAAACTTTTGAAAAGTACATAAACACTGCAAACATTTAAAATTAACAGATGGCACATAACAGGACTGAGCCACTCAATTACTGTTTTTACTAGCCTCAGAAAAAATACTTTGGGGTTTTTTTTAATTTTTTTAAAATAAATCAAGCTATGCTTTCCAATCCCAGAAGAAAAATATCACACAATCCAATCAATTTCTAGCTTAAAAACGGGATTTTGTGCACATTGCAAGTATATGTGGAAGCTGTACCCAAAGCAAAGAAACAGCTGCGACCCCCCTTTCTTGCCCCTATACCATCTTATTGGTCTCCTAATGTAACGGGTGGCCTTATTGACCAATAGGGAAGCTGATAAGGTGGAGACATGCTCAACATTGCAGAATTTAAGCTGCCTGTATCTTTGGATAAGTAATCTCTGTTTATGCATTTTGTCATACGTCTGAATAGCCTATGTTTAAGAAAGGTTTACTTTAGTGTCAGTGATTTATTTATTACAATGATGAGAGGAGTGATATAGTCCATGAAGGTTGTCTTTGCTCACACATCTTGGCGCTTTGTCAGAGAAGTGGAAGAGATTAATTTTGAAGTCAGAGAAATAGAGCAGACAATTTTTTTTGATGTTATTCAGGCATTGCAGATGATTTTGTCCCTTGCTTTACTTTATCAATGTTAGCAATTCCTTTAACATAGAAATGAGAAGGTTGACATAGTTCATGCACAGTCATCCCTACCAATGATTATGGTTGCTTTTAAAAAAACAAAACTAAAAGCTCCTATCCCTTTAAAACTGACCCAGGCTGGGCTCAAAGAAGCAGAATCTTGCCGCAGTAGTGAAAAATCTAGTAGTAAACCACTCCCATAGAGCAGGGCAGAATTATATTACATGGGATCATGTAAGACCAATTTGTAAATAAAAAAGTAGAGGTTGTTTCATTTCTGTTTAACATAATTTCTTTCTTCAGAAGACCAAAAGATACATTTTACTTCATAGACACATCCTCTCTTGACAATTTGATTTATTGATATTGGCCAAACAGATATTGCTTGACATGTATAGAAAAAGGAAACTCCTTCTCTGTATTGAACACCTGGTGTCCACCAAAGAACCCTGCTAGGATACAATGATTGACTTTATTGTTAATCGCTCCCAAACTGTGGCCCTTGGTTACCCTAGGAGTGGCAACAGCTGAAAGGAGGCAGAAGCAAAGCATGGTACAAAATCAGCTAGTAAGGTCATGGACAAACAGACAAAAGGTTAAGGCAAGTAGGGAGGCTTACATGGATCATTGAGAAACAGGCAAAATGTCAAGGCAGGTGAATAACCAGGATTGTCGAGAAACAAGCAGAGGTCATAAACGTGTATTAAAACTAGAACAGAAATCTCTGGGACAGGAGTGCAGGAACAGACACCCAGAGAGTTCTTTGCTCAGGCAACTCCTAAGTGCCAAGAGCAGGTTTAAAAAGGTTTCTAGAACATGATGAGGAAGTGTCCAGCAGCACTCTTTGCTAAGGACCTGCAAGAGCAGGAAAGAAGTGCAAAAACATCTAAACATACAATCTGAAAAAGACCTAGGGCATACATACAGTATATGAAAATTTTGTTTCCTTGCTCACAGTTCTGTTGTGACATTTAAGAGAATTGTTACTGTGCTTAATTTAGGGTTCACTGAGTTATAGCAGCAGAACTGTTAGGGTAAGGAACCCAACCTAAAGTTATCCAGGGTAAAAAGAAAGCATAGACGGATGTAACATAAACAAACGATATAATGATGATCACAAAGTTATATATGTATAGTAATATAAAGGTTCATAGTTCATAAGTCCATGAAGTGAATTTAACTGTAGTTAGCACCAGTGCCCCTAGAGTGAAGCAGGCAGCTCTGTAGGTGTAGAAACGTAAACACAGAAGGTCGCCAGACTAAGTGCAGTATCCGTTTCGTACTGCCCTCCAGTAACACAGTTCCATCATCTGATGCCGCCATCCCACCAGGACCACCAAGGAGAGCCCGAGAACTGACCATAATGATTTTATATATGCTTTACTGATCTACTAAGATGTGAGTTGCCATTTGTCTTGTTCGCCCTCTGTGTTTCCCTTTCTAAAGTTATCCCAGAGGCCAAGGTAAACTATTATTCCATAACTCCTTAGCATGGTCCATTTATTTCTGAAATCCTCTGCTAGCCAATTTTTATTGTCCTTTATAAAACATATTTTATATATCGTGTCTAACACAACATTTAAAAAGTCAGTCCCCTTAAAAGCATTTTAAAAATCAAGTATTTTAATTGTGAGGAGAGGACTCGGGGGGGGTGAGCTCACATAGCTTATTTAATGTCTTCTTTTTGGTGTTCCTGCTCAGCTTTGCATTTTACAGCACCACCTGTTGCATTCTTCATCATGAAAAAAGATTAAAATTTCTACAAAGAGATTGGAGCGCCCACAGAACAGCAAGAGCACGTGCACAGACCCAGGAACTGGTGTACTTACCAACAGTTCCTGAGAGATATAGGAAAATTTTAGGCGGTTCCCCAAAGTCTTGTACCATGTAAAATATGAGGTTTGAGTGCACTGCTATAGTTTTCCGTCAGTGCCACTGGTCATTGGCATTTGTTT
This sequence comes from Lithobates clamitans, assembly GCA_037952925.1. Taxonomy (NCBI): domain Eukaryota; kingdom Metazoa; phylum Chordata; class Amphibia; order Anura; family Ranidae; genus Lithobates; species Lithobates clamitans. The sequence goes on from JBBGZY010000865.1 coordinate 5,257,663, forward strand.
TGTACCTGTTGGGACAGTATTTTCTTTGGCATATGTAAGCTTGTGCACCCATATTCTCTCAGCTCTCTAAGTGTTTTATGCCTATATTCTCTTCTATCCTCCGTGTTTTGGTGTCTGTATTCTCTATGGTGATGAAAGTTTTTTAAAAAAAGCTTGAAGAGCTTATGTATGCTCAGACTCAGAAAGTAATCAATATTTACATCTGCTCTCAGGGTAAATGTCTGTATTGGAGTTTAATTTTCAGTGCTTTTGCTTTGCTTTAATTTTGGCCTAACTTTTGACTAACTTTTGTTAACATTCTAATTGACTCGTATAGCAGAAAAAAAAATAGCAGAATAGGACATGCTGCAATAACCAAATGGAGGACATAAGAATTACAGCAATACTTATGAAATCATTGCAACTGAACTTTTATTGGTAAGATGCAAATCTTGGTTCAAATACCGGGTTCCAAATGCTTACAAAATGTTCCACTGATGCATATCAAAAGCACAAAGTTGAAACCTGTGTATACAAAATACACTTCTAAAAGAATCACAAGTAGCATATCTTTGGAGGCTACTTAGAATACTACATGCAGTTTTCATATAGCTACCTCCCAGACACAGCTGTCACTAAAATTCAGATGCTGTCATGGCTGTAATGACACATTTGTCTGTAGATTTAAAGAAGAACTATCATTAGGAAAAAAAAATCTTGCTAAACCTGTCAGATGTGGTGTAAGACAGCTAACTCTGTCCACGAGCCACAAATTTCTGAGAGACAGCTCAGAAGGAGAGGGGGCATGACTGGCAATGCACACAGAGTCCACACAAATCCTGCACAGCCCTCTTCCCCCTCCTTCTAAGCTGCCAGATAGTGCATCTCTCTGCTGTGCTGTCTCCTCATCTCTCCTGTTTAGTACATATAGGGGTTGATTTATTAAAACTGGAGAGTGCAAAAATTGGGGCAGCTGTGCATGGTAGCCAATCAGCTTCTAACTTCAGCCTGTTCAATTAAGGTATGACAAAAAAACATGGAAGCTGATTGGTTTCTTTGCAGAGCTGTACCAGATTTTGCACTCTCCAGTTTTAGTAAATCAATCCCATAGAGTCCAGATGTGCAGCCAGCTATTCAGGGCAACAGAGACATTGAGTGGAAACTGTCAGCTGGAGTGCTGAATAATTGCAGCTGGAAAAAAAGGAATTTTATTCACAAAAACACAAGCTGACAACAGCCCAAGTCAGGTACTACACCATGCTGTCTTTGACTAGTGTAGTAGTTGGTGTGTGCTGTTGTCAGCTTGTGTTTTTGTTAATGAAAGCTCTTTTGTCCAGCTGCAATCATTTTTTGTGTTCCCCTTAGCAGCAAGCTGCAAGTCCAGACTCTTTGTATATTAAAGAGAAGAGATGAGGAGACAGGGCATTGTAGTATAGAGTAGGAGTGGGGATCAGTGCTGGCTGTAACTCTCCACATGGGAACGCTCATGTTTTTAATCTTTGTGGGGGGGGGGGGGGGGGTCGAGCTTCAGCCAGCAATGAAAGAAAAGGATAAATTTTCTTATTTTCACCACTTAAGGACTGTCCACCGCATCAATACTGAGGCAGGGTGGCCCTATTGTAGGGTTGCCACCTCATCCCTTTAAACCCGAACACATATTAATTACACAGGTTCTGTGGCTGATTAAGGTGGTAATTAAACAAACTTAGTGTCTTAACTGCATTCAATTAGCCACAGAACCTGTGTAATTCATATGTGTTTGGGTTTAAAGGGATGAGGTGGCAACTCTACCCTATTGCCCAAAACGACATACACATATATTGTTTTGTGCATGAGCCACTGCGGGTGCACGAATACCGGCTGCACAGTGGGGGTACAGTGGCCGTGATGTCTGCCGGCCACTCTTGATCGCTCCTCAGAGAGGCAGAACGGGGATCTGCCTATGTAAACAAAGCAGATCCCTGTTCTGACAGGGGAGTACGGAAAGATTGTCTGTTCCTAGTGATCAGACCATTCCCCCCACAGTTAGGAAGCACCTCCCTAGGACACACTTAACCCCTTGATCGCCCCCTAGTGTTAACTCCTTCCCTGCCCGTTCATTTATACAGTGATCAGTGCATGTTTTTAGCTCTGATCACTGTAATAATGTCACTGGTCCCAAAAAAGTAAAAAAAAATGTCAAAAGTGTCCGATCTGTCCTCCACAATGTTGCAGTCCCACTAAAAAACACTGATCACCACCATTAAAAAAGTAATGGTAATAGTAAAAAAAGTAATGGTAATAGTAAAAAAAATAAAAATATCATAAATCTATCCCCTTTTTTGTAGACACTATAACTTTTGTGCAAACCAATCAATATACGCTTTTTGCGATTTTTTACCAAAAATACATAGAAGAATACATATTGACCTACCATGATGAATACATTTTTTTTTTTACATTTTTATTGCATATGTATTAATGCTTTAATAGGCTCTAATAGGCTTCAAAAAAGGGTGGGCTCAGGGTGCAGAGCACTGCGCTCTGAGCCCACTCAGTTGTGTTAAAATAGCAAATGAATATTCGCTATTCAGACACTGATCCTCCTCCCGGTCAATCAGAAAGTTGGTCTGAGACCCATCCCCTGATTGACTGAAAGGACATGCGACCCAATTGGACGCCTAGAAGGAGGAGGGAGGAGATGCACGGCGGAAGCCGCCATGATGTAGAGTAGGAGGAGATGCTGCCCACTGCCTGTGGTAGTGCTGTCCGCCCAGAACCTAGATGGGATAACTGAGGGGCTGGATGTTCGACCGACTGCGAGACCCCCGGGACAGGGGGGGGGGTCCATAACACCGGCAGTCCAGGGAGGGTGATTGTTTGCTGCTGCCCCCCCCCAAAAAAAACACCAGCTACCACTGGACAAATCCTAGGTGTACAAGGACCCCTGGAAAATGTAACCAGCTTTTTTTCTTCTTTGATAGTTCTTCTTTAACAACCCCTTATCAGTATTAAGAATACTGCTGTTGCCCAAAAATAGATTAAGTTTTGAGTTGAATTTAAATTGGTACATGACTACCTGTGAAAGTACACATGGTTGGTATTAAAACGCTGGCTACAAGTCAACCTCATTTTGTGACGCTTGCCAGTTCAGTCTACATGAGGAGTCATTGCTTTCAAGAAACAACATAGTAGCCAAAACAATGCTGATAAGAAAGCAAGAGATCGCAATAACAATAAATGCATAACCAGTCTAAACAGCAATATGTTGTTTTTAGAAGAAATATCTAATCAAATACACATCTACTTGCCTTTATTCATATTTTCTTTTGCTAAAAACACCACAGCCAAAGTTAACTCTAACAATAATATTTGCATTTTGTCTACAAATCATTTTCGCCCTTAGTGTGTTTGTGTTATTCTTAGTCCCATCAGCACTTCTAATGTGAGTTAGTAATTTAACCATAGGTTTTTCAAAACAAAATACAATCTGAGGAAGCTAAACTTGGCGATTAAATAAGACCACAGCTTCAGGCATGTAGGAGTATCATTTAGCACTCTTATGATAAAGACCATGTTACTGTATATACAATCCTGTAAATTTCAAGGAAATTTCAAGTTCCATCACACCACACTGGTAGAACAAGTTTGGTCTAGTAGACCCTTGACAACTAGAAGATGCAGGTTTACCAACAGTTACACTGTATTTTGCTGTGCTGCATTACTGACAATGTCATTTAAAGTGGAACTAAACTTCTTTAACATTAACTATTTTTAATCCTTATATGCTAGCATTAGTAAATAGATAGGAAAGTACATTATATTTACTTGTTTTAACCCTTTTCTATATGTCTTCAGTTGCTTCTTAAGCAAATGCTAAAATAATGTCATACATCCTATGAGCCTTCACGGGCAATGTTTTTTCTCTTTCATCTGGAGGAGTGGAGGAGGGGTTTTCTCAGCTAAGCACACCCTCCTGCCTGTATGCCTGAGCTAAGAGCAGATGGAAATAAATTCTACATGAATCATCTGCCTTTACTTACCATGTCAGTGGCTAGAAATGCTAGGGGGCGTTTCTCATAGTGATTTCCAAATAAAATAAAGCATAGATACATGGATTGGTGAGTTTGCTTTGAAAAATAAAAATTAATTAAATAGTCTTTTCAGTTTGTGATCCTCAGATACAGTTTTTATCCACTTTAAGATGGTAATGCACTTGTAGAAATTTGTTCAAAAGAATTGCTTTTCGAGCATTCATTTGATTTTCGAATAGTTAACAAGGTCAAATCAACGATCATAATGAGGAAAATTGAAGGAGAAAGATGATTTTTTTTTTTCTCAAAAACGAAAACTAAATTTTAATTTTAAATGTTTTCATTCTTGGAAAATTGTACTTATTGTTATCTGCATGTGCATCCCCTAATCAAATAAAGAATTCAAAACGATTCCATTGGCAAACAACATTTTCAAAATTTTCATACAAAATTTGTCAAGTCTTTTTAATCTATCTTTATCTATTTTATTGATGCTTTGACAAATGTTTTGTGTACAAATTATATTCTACTTGTGTATGGATAGCTTTAGGCTTGAAGGCAGCATGCTGACATCTGTCTTTTGTTTCTACATTTGAGCTTTCTGGAAAGTTAATATACATGTAGACATAGGTAAAATTTATCATTTATTAAATCATATCAAATATTTAAAAAAACTAAAACCAGAACACTGTTAAAGCAACTCTTTATTAAGGCTATGATTGCAGAGACACCTTTCAGATGTTGACTATTCAACTTATAAATAACTCCATAGTGCCTAATAAGTGAACAAAAAACTTTTCGTTAGTCTGTCCCATGTGACTTATTTATTTCTGCATTTCTTGCCAACATCTTGCCTATTGCACAGGGCAGAAATATTGCTATACATAAAGACTTATGCCCTTCAGTCATGGATATCTGTCCTCTGCATACATCAGTAGCCAGGGGAAGTGGTTAGACATCGACATAAGGGCTTAACTGTGGACTTTGACAAAAAGTAAAAATGTGCATGTGAGTGACAATGTTTAGGTGGCAAGTTTTGGGGAAAGAGTTTGAAAGAGTTGATGAAATGGATTATAAAGGTACTCATATTTTTACTTATTATTTATTTTGGTAGTGGGCAGATTCACTTCACAGTACCCCTAAGTCCTTCCCCAGTAAATCCAACCATTGTGTAACTATAACACACCAATTTGGTTTCAATAATTTTTAGCAGGTCCTTTTTCACATTCAACTGTTGAATCTATATATGTCTATGAAGAGTGTTCCAGTATCATGAGATTCCCTAAAGTATGTCCTATAAATGCATTGTAATGGGACTTGCAGGCAACGATTGAGTAGAGCGTCCAAGGCCATGCAGTTGAATGATATTTATTCTATCTTAGTCCTTTTTCTACCATCACTACTCTGTTTCTTTCCTTCGTTCCCCCACTATCCTCTTTTCAACGAAAATGGAGGTGTAACTTTAGGATTCTGATAAATTATCTGAAGATGGGAACTTGCAAACATTAGGCACTGTGTAAATGATAACTGGACAAGATTCTAAAACAATCTGTTCCTGATACAGGTAATTCAAAGGGAAAATCACAAGACAAATCAGAATGGCTGAAAGTCTCATGACTGATATTTGATCAAGTTGGAAGAAATATGTCTTTGTACAAAGTTTTCGTTGTAAGGCATGAAAAAAAAATCTGTAATTCCTGCAAAAAGTGCTATAAGGAAGCTTGTAAGTAAAACAAAGCTACAGCAATATGATTAATGTGTCTGGAATTTTTTTTTGGCTTGGTAACCTGTGTTTATCTTCAGAGTGATTATTATGATTTAACCATTTTCATATTATTATAATTTAACCATTAATTGTTTTATTTCAAAATTAAAAAAAATAAATGACTCTGGAATTCCGAAATGTATTATTCTATGCCAACAAGACTAGTACTGTTAGATCATAGTTCTAACCCCAGTGGCCATTTTCAGGATGTATTTACTTGGCCTGCTGTGAGGGAGCACTGATTTAAAGTCCCTGGGGACTGCGTGGATTTTTGCCCAGCAAAAATAAACAGAGAGAAAAACATAAATGTCTCGCTTGACCTCTCCTTGGTAATGACTGTGACATCACAATGTGCCACGAAGACAATGGGGGTGGAGGGAGGGGCCGCATCCTTCAAAAGGTCCCAGAAGGACCAATTACCTGATAGTCTGATAGCTGTATGTCAGCTTCGGCTTTTAGCTGTTATGAGATATTCTTTCCAAGTGGGATGGACAATGTACATTGGTTAGGCTAAAATGAGCAGCCAAGCCAGTGACATTGTGACTCATAAGGGCAGCAGTCTAGAAGAAACAAGATTATCTCAACTAAATACAGTCATTACACTGAACACATCTCAGCTGTTGCTTCACAAACAGAACATAACTGGAGCTCCTTGCCTATTAATATATAATGAATGGATATTTGGTCAGGGTGAAGGAATTTCAAACCTATGTTAAAAATATATCCTTTAAAGCCTGACTCTGTGATCAATGTATCTAAATGCCCAATTTTCACTTGCTTCTCCTATTCTGTTCACTTCCAGCTTGGGGTCCTTCTTTTGATGTCCAGGTCACTACCTGTGTGATGTGGAAACTTCCTATTGGATGGCTGCCAGCCAAGTCCTCTCAGGAGAGAAAAGAGGACTGACATCAGCACAGGGGGGCAGCAGGGGATCGGTGGTTTTGGGGCACCAATGCAGCCCTAGACTAGTGGTCACCCACACAGGAAAAATTTTTGGATTCAGGTTTTTCAAATTGTGTACCCAGCAACAGGCACTTTCTTTCGCAAGGGTCATTATGAGGCTTTCCTTAAAAAAAAGATGAGTGAAAGGGATAGGATCAGTATAAGGCTTTGAGAGTGCTCTTGATCTCCACTGATAAGATTTCCCCTCACTTCTGCCTTGGGCAGAAAGTAAAAGGGAACCCCAGCAGTGGGAAAACACACTCCAGCACCAGTAGAGGGACTTTACTGATGGGTGGAAAGCCAGCTGAAGCCATTCTGTGTTCATTTGTTTTGTGATTCACTATATTGATGAGCTGTCCTGAGAAACATTTGTGGCTATATTGTTATTAATATACAGGATTTATATAGCGCCAACAGTTTATGCAGTGCTTTACAATATAGAGGGAGACAATACAGCAACAATACAATTTAATACAAGAGGGCTAGGTGGGCCTGCTCCTGGGAGTTTATAATCTAATAGAGAGGGGTTGGTGGAATAAAAGCTAATAACTGTGAGGAATGAACTGATGGGATAAATAGAAGATTTGGTTATTAGCTGAAGGCAGGATAGGCTTCCCTGAAGAGAAATGTTCACAGGGATTGCCTAAAAGTGGACAGAGTAGGAGATAGCCATTTGTGGTAATGAGCTCCAGAGGATGGGAGAGGCTATGGAGAAGTCCTGGAAACGAGACGAGACAAGGAGGAGACAAGGGAGCTGGAGAGCAGGAGGTCTTGGGAGGAGCAGAGAAGATAGTTTGTGTGATATTTGGAGACAAGTATGGAGATGTAGCTCAGGACAGATTTGCAAATGGCTTTGTATGTTATTGTTAATGTTTTGAATTTGATTTGTTGGGCAATAGGAAGCCAGTGGAGGGATTGGTAGACAGGGGTGACAGACACTGAATGGTTGGTAAGGTCGTGAGTCTGGCAGCAGCATTCATGATAGCCTGCAAAGAGGTAGGCCAATGAGGAAGGAGTTACAATAGTCAAGGCGAGAGATAGCAAGTAAGTGAATAAGATGCTTAGTGGTTTTTAACGGTTAAAAAGAGGCATCCTAACATAAGGTGAGGGACTCATAGTTGTATTATTGATCTTTGATGGAGAAGTCAGGGAAGGGGGGGCGGGCAGGAGGGAATATTATGAGCTCAGTTTTAGAAAGTAGTAGTTTAGTTAGTAATGCTGGAGGAGACTGAAGAAGTGAGGTAAGGAGTAGAGAGATAGATGTGGGTGTCATCAGCACAGAGATGGTACTGGAAGCCATGGGAGTTTATAAAGTGACCAAGGGGGGAGGTGTAGATGGAGAAGAGGAGGGGTCAGAGGAGGACAGAACCTTGGGGGACCTCTACAGAAAGGGGAAGTGGGGAGGAGGAGACAGAGTTGTAGGTAACCCTGAAGGAGCGCTGTGATAGGTAGGAGGAGAACCAGGAGAGAGCAGAGTCTTGAAGGCCAAGAGAGTGGAGTTTTTTGAGGAGGAGGGGGGTGGTCAACAGTATCGAAAGGCTCTAGAAAGATCTAGTAGTATGAGTATAAAGTAGTGGCTATTGGTTTTAGCAGTTAGTAAATCATTAGTGAGTTTTAGAAGGGCAGTTTCAGTAGAGTGTAGTAAGCGAAAGCCAGACTGTAAGAAGTCAAGAAGGTTGTTGTCAGTGAGCTCAGACGGTTGTAGACTAAGCGTTCTAGAAGTTTAGAGGTAAATGGGAGCAAGGAGGTGGGTCTAAAGTTGTTCACACTGGTGGGATCCAGTGAGGGCTTTTTAAGTATAGGGGTGATCAATGCATGTTTTAGAGGGGAGAGGAAGGTGCCAGTAGAGAGGAAGAGATTGAAGATGTGAGTGAGAGAGCTCTGGATAGAAGAAGAGGGTGACTATAGTGGTTGTGAGAGAACAGGGTCCAATGGACAGGTGGTAATGCTGGGTTCAGAGAAAACTTTAGCGACCTCTTTGGTAGCAGCAAGGTCGAAAGAGGAGAGTGTTGAGGATAGTTTTGCACAGGGTATGTTAAGTGGGCTATAAGGAGGGTCTTGACATGCTCTTATCAATGACCCAGCACCCAGCCACAGTGTTTAAATCGGTCGGTGTATCTGGCAGGAGCTTGTGAGCGGTGCTGCTTTTTATTTTTGATTTTCGTGAAAACACACTTCAGCGACAATTTTTTTCCAGTAAATGCAAAAGATTTTAAACCTCTGTCAGGTTACTCTTACTGCCCTGGTGACAACTGCTTCTTCATTTCTTATCCTTTCTGTTACAGGCTATCACAGGAGACGGTAGGATGAAATCTCCCCAACAGGGTCATAGACAGCAATAAAAACAAGATAAAAACCTTATAAAAGTATTTACATTTTCCAAGTCTATGAAAACTAAAAAAAGTTTCAGCTGGAGCGGGACTATTAAAAATAATGCAGTCCAATCAGCAAGAGAAAAAAAGAAAAAATCTCAATGTATTAAAGGGGTTGTAGAGTCAGAAGGTCTTTTATCTTAATGTATTCTATGCATTAAGATAAAAAAACCTTCTGTGTGCAGCAGCTGCCCCAGCACCCCCTAATACTTACCTGAGCCCCATCTCTCTCCAGCGATGTCCACAAGTGTCTCAGCCATAAGCTGCTTGCTGTGGGGTCACTTGACAGTAGGGAGGGGCCAGGAGCGCCGAAGAGGGACCCGAGAAGAGGAGGATCCGGGCTGCTCTGTGCAAATCCACTGCACAGAGCAGGTAAGTATATTAAGTTTGTAATTTTTATAGAAAAAAAACGAGATTTTACAATCACTTTAAAGCCTATTTTTACTCTAAGGAGGAGGGGTTAAAACCTCTACCATGTAGAGGCTTTAATCCTTCTGTCTCCCATCTGGGGAACTTTTATCTTCTTTGCTGTCAGGACAGGAAATGATGGGTAAGCTATTCAATTGTGACACAGATAAAAAGAACAGATTTTAGTAGAATGAGAAAAGGTTAAAACTTTTTACGACCAGTGACGGTTCCTTACATGGATGTCACAGAAGTAAAAAAAAATGTTATCCATGTGGTCACAGACAGAAACTAAAAACTATCCAAAATGTAATAAAAAAAAATAGATGATGTTAAGCCTAAATATGTATGTATAGCTTTTTTTTTTTGTCACTTTTTTTTTCATTGGGGAAATTGACATTAACTTCCTGTTCCAGATCTGAAGAATATTAGAGTAAATCTCCAAAAGTGAGGGGTATTCTCCTTAGGCCTGGGTTCACACTATTGCGAATTGGATGCGGAATCTCCGCATCCAATTCGCAATAGCAGGAGAATGTGACCGTCAAATTTGCACAGGTGCCCTGTGTGTCTTTTTGTCTGTTTCAGGTCCAAATTCAGCCCAAAATTTGGGCTGAAATCGGACCTGAAACGGTGAACCAGGGCACCCAGGACCCCTGCTGTGAGCCGCATCAGCATCCAGTGTGAACCGAGCCTTAGGCTGGATTCACACCTATGCATTTTTAGTGCTTTTTGCATTTTGCAGATTTGCACTACAGTCCATTTAACATGGTTTCCTATGTAACATTTTCTGTAGTGCAAATCTTCAAAGGCCCCTTTCACACTGGGGCGGTGGGGGCGTCGGAGGTAAAACAGCGCTATTTTTAGCGCCGCTTTACCGTCGTTTTACCGGCGGTATTTGGCCGCTAGCGGTGCGGTTTAACCCCCGCTGGCGGGCGAAAAAGAGTTAAAACCGCTCGCATAGCGCCGCTACATCGGCGGTATAGTCGCGCTGCCCCATTGATTTCAATGGGCAGGAGCGGTTAAGGAGCGGTGAATACACCGCTCCTTCACCGCTCCAAAGATGCTGTTTGCAGGAGTTTTTTTTCTCTCCTGCCAGCGCACCGCTTCAGTGTGAAAGCCCTCGGGCTTTCACACTGGAGAAACAGTAGCGGCAGTTTTAGGTCGGTTTGCAGGCGCTATTTTTAGCACAAAAGCACCTGCAACCCGCCCCAGTGTGAAAGGGGCCTTAGGCTCGATTCACATCTATGCATGTTGCTTTTGAGCGTTTCTGAAGTGATTTTTGCGTTGCTTGCCGCATTTTTGAACATGTGTTTTTGCAGCATTTTTACCACGTTTTTGCAGTTTTTTTTTACAGTGTTTTTTTTATACTGTATACAGTGTTAAAAAAACAAAGAGAAAAAAAACGCAAAACGCGGTAAAAACACTGAAAAAACCCGGTAATTGTCTTTTTGGATGCGGGTCCATTGAATGGTATTACATGCAACACGCTGCATTTTGCATGAAAAAAAGTCCCCAACCCTTTCCAAAAATGCAGAGGCACAAAAATGCATTGATGTGAACATGTTCCATAGGAACCCATGTTAAAAAATTCCCATGCATTTCTGCAAAATGCATCAAAAAACGCATTAGTGTGAATGGAGCCTAATGCCTCGTACACACGTTCCGAATATCGTACGACCGATCGTACGACCGTTCTCGCTTAAATAGTCGCAAGTAGAAATTGAATAGCTAATAAAGTCACAAAAATTCTCATACAGACAAAAAAAATCGGAAGTGATGTCATGTGTTGTAATGTATTTGTATTGTATTTTTGAACGACAACTATACTGACTAAACGAAAATCGTACGATCTGGAATCGTACAAGGAAAATTTTCGTGTATGTCCGATCGAATAATATCGGATGAACGGTCATGATCGGCTGTCGAAAGTAGTGTACACGCGATCCGAATATCGTACGATCCTTCCTAGAATGACCGTTTTCGTACGATGTTCGGATCGCGTGTACGGGCCATAAGACTTCAACAGAAGATTTCTCAGAGTTCTGACTTTTTTTTTCTGTAGAAAATGCTGCTTCAGGTGCCTTCCCTGGTAATCACAAGTCTAAAAGCCTAGGTGTTTGGTTAAATGATTTCTACTGAAGGGCAAGGATTAGCCAATCTTTTTAAGAGAGAATTTAGTTTAAAATGATTATATGAGCATTGGTCCAGGTTTAAGTTGCAGTACACATGTGATTCCCAGATTTACCTAGCATTAAGCAGAAAAAAGAAAGAATGGAACTTGCTTTGTCAATTTTAACTAGCATAGGAGGTGTGTACAGGAGATGCAGATGCAATAAATAGGGTGGTTTCTACTGCAATCTCCAATCCCACTTTTGATTGGAACATCTCAGTCTTTTTTAGTATTATACTAATTTGTGAAAATAATAAGTTTTTTTTTCTTGAATGGAGTAGGGAAGGGTAAGACCATTTAATATTTTTATTGCTGTCTGTGTCCCTATTAGTGAGGTTTACCCAGAAAGAAAATGAGGGGAATCCAAAATTTTAGGATTGTCCCCAGAAGAAAGGGTATATATAAGGCATGGGTGCTCAACCTGTGGCCTTCCAGCTGTTGCAGAACTACAAGTCCCATGATGCATTGCAAGTCTGACAGTTACAAGCATGACTCCCAAAGAGAGAGGCATGATGGGACTTGAAGTTCTGCAACAGCTGGAGGGCCACAGGTTGAGCATCCATGGTTTAAGAAAACCTTCTAATGTGGACCTATGTTCCAGGCACAACTGTCTAAGGGTTCTTTCACGCTCATCAGTTTTTGATACGCTTTTCGAAACAAAAATGCATAAAAAATGTATCCCTTTAAATCCTGTGAAACTGTCCACACCAATGTACTGAGGATGCGGTGCATTTTTAAATGTCCTGTATGCTGCATTTTCAGTGTATGTTTAAAAGGACACCAAAAACGTACCTCCCCATTGAAATGATTATAAAATGTCTATGTTTTACAGGTGCATAATTGGAATAAGGCAACCAGAAAAGCACCAAAAATGCATTAAAAAAAAACCCAAAATACATTATAAGGCATATGCATTTTTACTGTGTTTTTTGAATGGAGCAGTGTGAAAGGGCCTTAATTAGCGGAGGTCAGAGAGCGGAACATGTGAGAGCTGTTTGGAACCCAGGGGATCAATACTTCCAGAAATGTTGGTTTTGATCAGAAACCTCAGAATTGGAGGTGAGTTGGGCATTCAGCAAGATAGGTAAGTTTTCACAGACACAGTATGGCTCGAATTAAGATTTTTTCTATAGGGAAACGGTCACGTTAATTCTACAGTATTTGAGACACCTATAGAAACCCATCTGTTCTGCTGATTACAACACAGGCACAAACATGTGCAGAAATAAATGCATTTACCAGTGGACTGAATCACAGAAAATTAAGTTTATAGGTAGAAGGGTGTGATCTCAGCATTACAGATCATGTACAGTACATATTTATATTAGGACAACATTATCTTGAGCAAATTTCTCAAATTTACACATGTAAATGGCAGCATGTAAGGCATTAAACGCTTCACAAATGATTAATGGCTTTAAAAATATCACGCCACTTACCACTTATACATGACACATACCACTCCCATGTTAAAAGAACCAGATTTAGTGTCAAATTAGGGTGATGGTATTAGACAGAAGTTTTTCCTTTCTTCAGTTTTGCTCTCTTTCTCCGCTGCTGTACTCCCTCTGTGCCATCTCTCCACATTCATGTCCCTTCTGTAATAGTGTAGCCATTCTCTGCCCTCACCCCATAATTGTATCACCCTCCACTATCATTGTTCCTGTACTCTGTTTCCTTTTTACCTTTGTGCATAATGTATCTGCTACTGTCTGCTTCTCCTCCATTGTCGTGCCCCCTCTGGACTATTGTGTCCTCTCTGAACACCTATGTAAGGAAAAGAGCCACTGGGCAATTTGTGATGGAGCCTGCTACCCAGGGGCGGACTGACCATTGAGCCACTCGGGCACTGCCCGAGGGCCCCCGGGCCACTAGGGGGCCCCATCAGGGTTGCCAGCCTCAGTAAAACCAGGGACAGTATGTAAAAATCTGTGTTTTTTTTACATCTGTCTCTGAAATGTCCCTTACCAACATGCTTTTGGTCTAAAAATCCCAAAATTATAGCTGCCCCACCTCTCCAGTACCCTCTCAGCCAATAGAAACATGTCTGTGTATAGTGTGTATACTGTGTGAATGTATACTGTGTGGCCCCATAATCTCCTATTGCCCGGGGGCCCCATAATCTCCTATTGCCCGGGGGCCCCATGAGTTGTCAGTCCGCCCCTGCTGCTACCTCTTAAGTACATATCTCTTTCTTCAATGACAGAATGACAAGAGTTGGTGCTTACTTGTTAGTGCTGGAGACCACACTGGACTGACTTGATCAGTCACTGGTCATGGGTGGGTGATAGCGTGAGAGGGCAGAAAGGAGTCTCTTACAGTGGTTTGTGCCCAGTTTGTGGATGGTGGCAGTGAGCCTTCTTGGGGCTTGGGCTGCTGCTTTTTAGTGCAGCCTTAAGGTTGTTTCCACATGTAGATTTAGAAAGGTAGGTGGCGAAAGGAGAACCCGGTGTCCAATATTATGCAAACTAAAAGGTGAGTTAGAAGGTGTTTATTGAAAATAAAAACAAGTACATCGAGCCAACGCATTTTGGGCAAACAAGCACTGGCTGGCTACCAATTAGAAGATGTACCAACAAGGTACCATAATATACTGTAATGTTTGTGTTCACAAGATGAGGAACACCTCATCTATTGCTGCATTAATACGGTAAGAGTGTTTACTAAGTTTGGCATTTTATGTATAAGTAATGAAACAACTGAAGCAGTGAAGAGCATAACTTAGAGGTATGAAAGATGCTGAAATTGTCACAGAAGAAGGCACCCTATCTTCATTGGCTTAATATGGAAAATACAGCTCAACTTGTTTCTAAGACAATTGGACTAGAGAAAGAATTTCATTAGAATGAGCATATTTGTGACATTTTTGTTTAGGAAAAAACATTAACACTTATATTTATGATATGATAGATTAAACAGTAGGTGTGGCGCTGTTCTTAAACAATACCAAGAGTCTGATTGCTCCAATGATGCACTCCAACCAATGTCTGTTGTTGATTAGAAAAATAAACAATCATTGGTGCAAAAAAGATGTGACATGTAAACTTATAAATAAAGTGACTGATGCAAAAGATGCAGTTGGTGCTCTGACAAGTTGTATAGTTCATATGCATAATGGGACATAAGTGCAATCTTGAATAAATAAAGTGACTGGTGCTTTATAAATGCGGCTAGTGCTATGACAAATAATTATATGCATGTACAAATCATGACATAAGTGCAATCTTGAATAAAGTGACTGGTGCCTTAGTGAGCAAGTTGATGTAGCCCAGTTCTTTTAAGTGAACGCAAAGGGGGTTATTTACTAAAGGCAAATGCACTTTGCACTGCAGGTGCACTTGGAAGTAAAGTCACAGTAGATCCGAGGGGGACATGCAAGGAAAATAAAAAACAGCATTTTAGCTTGCACATGATTGGATGATAAAATCAGCAGAGCTTCCACTCATTTCAGATCTACCCCTTAGATTTAGAGCAACTGCACTTCCAAGTGGACTTTCAGTGCACTTGCAGTGCAAAGTGGATTTACCTTTCGTAAATAACCCCGTCAGTCTTTTCTAAAAAGTGGCAGGTGCTTCTTTATTGTGCCTTTGTGCTGGTGCATCCTATGGTGCTCCCCTATAGGTATTGCACTCACCAGAAATATTCATCCCACAAAGGGGTATTTCACATTCACAGTGTTTGCCACTGTGCGGCAGTTTCCAGATCGGCACCTTTAAAGATCTCTCCTTGCTTTGGTCTTTTAGATAATCATCCGTGTCACCCTCATACAGAAAAAAAGAAGCTCCCATAGCATGATACCGTTTTCCAAAAGATTTATTAGATGTATACAGTTGGAAAATATACTCACATTATCTCTATACACATACAAATTTAAAAATCAGGAAGCCGGGATGATTCGCGTTCCACGGCTCTAAACCGGAAGTGACGCAAAGACGCTACAAGCTCCAGACAACAGACATTGGTTGGAGTGCATCATTGGAGCAATCAGACTCCTGGTATTGTTTAAGAACAGCGCCACACCTACTGTTTAATCTATCATATATCATATACTCCACTTAGGTGGTTGTATTAGTAGAGGCAGCAGTTCCATTTAACAACTGATCAATTTCAGCCATTCGCGCGGGACTACCCACAATTTCCTTTCACTTAATTATATTAGAAGTATTTGTAAATTTGCATTGGATAGGTGCTATTTTACATATAATGTGTAGTCTATGAACATGTGTAAACAGGTGATATTACATGATTCTACATTTCACTCATAAACTCTTATTTCCTGCTACTGATTCCACAGTTCATTTCTACCTTTTAAAACTTCATTATGCTTATGCAGCAGTATAGTGGCAATTCACTTGAAACAGACCAGTAACCAAAAACGAGGAAATAATTGCAGAAGAAGAGTTTTCAGGCTTGGCTCTCTAGTACAATATCTCTGTCCTCCTGGTCAAGTATCGGATGAGCTCCGGTATATAAACAGATCCTTCAGGAAGTCACTGACGTGATATGGAAGATATTCTTCTCTCACCACCCAGCACATTAACTACTGAACCTCCCCTGGCTGCCCCTTCTGATAACACTTCGGCACTACTCCTTTGTGAGCTCCGCAGACCATCACTCCATTAACACTATGTTTACAAGATGTATTTTAAACTGGATAATATAATGAAATAAAACAGCTTCTTTTTGAAAACCCGCATTGTCTGATTAAAAGCACAACAGTCCACATAATGATGATGCGTTCATCATGCTGAAGTTTTCCCTGTCATACATAGGCTTGATGTGCAGTACAGAAAACGATTTTGTGACATTTTACATTCTACAGCTGGAACCAGAAGGTCATGCCCTGAATCACAAGCCCCACATAATTCAGGTTTGGTTATCATAATTATTTTATGAAATAGTACTATGCTCTACTAACTATTAAAGTGGTTGTAAACCCTTTACAACCACTTTTTGTTACAGGTAACCCTATAATTAGGCTTACCTGTAGCTACACTGGGTATCTCCTCAACCTGCACGGTTCAGGAGATATCCCCTGTATTTGCATGTGCCGACGTCATCGGCACATGCGCACTGAAGCAGCGGCACGTACGGCTGTGTTGTTACGGGTGGCTCCCGCGCGCATGCATGACATCATCACGGCTCCGGCCAATCACAGCGCTGGAGCCCTCAATACGAGGAAGTAGCTCCAGGAGCGATGTCGGCTGCCGGAGCGGGGTACAAGGACGGCTGCAGGGGCTTCGATCTCGGGTAAGTAATTCATATTGAGCTAGTATGCTATGCATTTTTTTTTTCTCTAGGGTTTACAACCCCTTTAAGGTATTAAGAAAAACACCACCAGGCCAGTGTTGCCAACCGTCAGTATTTTTACTGGCAGCCAGTAAAAAACAGGTAATGTTCTCCTGCCAGTAAATGGCAGTAAAAAGAAAAGGTTGCCAGTAAAAAATATGGCTGTGACATGGCGGAGCCAGCCGAGACCATACAAGTGCCTGCTACAGTGTGTTCAGGCGGCTTTGGTGGAGGCGGTGCCTGAGCATGTCCTGTAATGTCATGGTGCAAGGGAACCAAGCAGAGCGGCCATTGCCTTGTGTGTGGGTCTGCAGGATGGGAGCAAGACAGGCCAGGAGCGGGACCATCAGTGCTGTTTGGACTGGAGGGACCACCCGGCTTGGAGCGAGACTATCACTGTGACTCAGGAGGGGAGGTGTCATGTCGGTAATCTGTACTGCTGCACACTGCTGTCAGTATCACCGTGAGAGTCAATTTCATGTGTGTGCCACTCATTCTAATTTCTTGCCCTCCTGAGTCCTGCCCCTGAGCTACTTATTTACTATATCGAAAATAAAATAAGAAATATGTTTTTTGCCTTATTATCTACCTTAAATCACATTGCTACAGTAATTACATATTGTACTTGTTTTGTTTGTAGCCTAAATAGTAAAATGTGTACTTAAAACTGTAACTTTGTAACTTTTGGAAATGCCAGTAAAAACGTGGCTGTGCCAGTAAATTTTGGGTGTCGTGTCAGTAAATTTCAATCTGTTTGGGTGGCAACACTGCACCAAGCTAACCAAAATAATAATTCTGCTGGAGCTTAATGGAAGGCTTTGGCCTTCCTTCCAGGTGAAGAACACATTTTCAGTGATTTGGTATACTTTTTTTTTTTTCATTGCCTTGCATGTCCACTATAACTCAAGTGTTGAAAGCATAACTTTCATGAATCTCAACCAGTATAGATTGAAATATGCATATGTTTTTTGGAAATCACTAACAGGACTGAAAAAATGAAGTGTTATAAGTCCACATAACATTGTAATCATTTTATACTCGTATGAAACCCCAGACACATTTGATTGTAGTAATAGTCAATTAGCAAACATGTGAATTCACTTAACTTACACGTGAGTGGAAAATTGGTTGGTTATCCTAAAACATGATGTAATTGCTGTTCTATGCTGCTGTGATTGAGAATTGTGCTAATGCTGTATGAAAAGAAAAAAGAATGAAAGAATGAATTTCCAATATGGGCCTGGGCAGTACAAATGAAAAATCAACAAAAATCAAGCTGTCCAGATCCTGCAGCTGGGGTAAGAATCAGTGCAGATTATCTTTGTATACTATTGAAAAGGAACTCATGATTACATTATCGTCCCATACTTTTTAACTTGTGGCAGTTGGAAGATTGGATGATAGACAGCAGGATTAGGTTAGCTCACTTATTTGCGGTCACATGCAATATGTGGTAAATTTACCTTACTAAAATGATTCCTGAATTTAAAGAAGCAGAAAATATAAAAGTTGATTATTATAAAATAGCTACCAAAACATTCACAAAAATATATGTATATGTTTTAGATGCTCACAAGAATTAAATATAAAATATCGAAAGTGATACGATGGTGTATTAAATACAGGACATTTGGAATATTCTGATCATTTACTTTGGGCCTGGCTTTTTAACCACTTGCCTACTGGGCACATTCTCCCCCTTCCTACCGAGGCCGATTTTCAGATTTCAGCACTGTCGCACTTTGAATGACAATTGCACAGTCATGCAACACTAGCTACCTTTTCCCTTCCCTGCCTGATCAGTTGTGGTTGTTTTTTATGTTCTACAATAAAGCTGTTTTCTACGAGTATGGAGTGTGCAGCCATCCAATCGTTTGTAGACATCTCAATCGCTGTGCAGTCTGAGCATTATGGCCAGCAAACATCACCTGTGAGCGGCTGTTTCTTATTGTATGCACAGTCATGAAACACTGTACCCAAACAACATTTTTATCATTTTTTTTTTTTGAGACAGAGAGAGCTTTCTTTTGGTGGTACTCAATCACCACTGTGTTTTTTATTTTTTGCTAAACAAATGAAAATAGACTGAAATTTTTTCTGAAAACTTTTCTGTTATAAAGTTTTCTAAGTAATTTTTCTCTTTAACTGATGCGTGCTGATGAGGCCGCAATGATAGGCTGCACTAATGGGCACGGACAGGCTGCACTGAAGTGCCACTGATGAGCACTGATGAGGCAGCACTCATAGGCACTGATAGGCGACACTGATGGGCACTGATAGGTGGCACTGAAAGGCATCACTGATGGGCACTGACAGGCATCACCGGTTTACACTGTGATCAGCTGTGATTGGACACAGCTGGTTACATGGTAAAGAGCCGCTGTGATTGGCTCTTTACCCCAATCTATGATCAGCTGTGTCCGTAGAATACAGCGATCACAGATCTGTGCCTATGCACGCTGCAGGGGACAGACGGGAAGCGCGATCATGGGAGGATGTCCAAGCACAGATGGGAGGTTGTTAAATAATAGTTCCAGGTACCGGCATGTTATACAGTGCCTTGCAAAAGTATTCACCCCCCCCCTTGGCATTTTTTGTGTTTTGTTGCCTCACAAACTGGAATTAACATGGATTGTTTGAGGATTTGCATCATTTAATTTACAGAACATGCCCACAACTTTGAAGATGTGTTTTTTTTTAATTTTGAAGCAAACAACAAATAGGGCAAAATAACAGAAGAAGTCAATGTGCATAACTAGGGATGCACTGATTTTTTTTTTTTTACAATGAGTACGAGCACCGATACCTTTTTTTTAGTACTCGCCGATACCAATTACCGATACCTACCACAACTGTTTTGTTTTCACTTCAGCTGTCAGCAATGATATAAAGCATTGAAAAGTTATTTACAAATGAAATAAATATTTTTTTTTTAATTGTGTGCTTTTTCAATGTGAAATGTGTAAATATATGTTATATGTTTCAATGTGAAACGTGTAAATATATATATGTGTAAAATATTGTAAAATAGTGTAAAATAGTGAAAATATTCACTAACAAAGCAAACAGAAAAAAGTTTTAATTGTTTATCGTTTATAAAATAGACGTGAACAAAAAAAAAAAGCAGGTAACTAATTAAATGGAGGAGAATAGGGAGTTAAATAAGGCTGATTAGTGTAAATTAAGGGTTAATAAGGGGTTAAACAGGGGAACATTTGTTCATCCCTTTGATCTGCAGATGAAGAAACAGAAAGATTCAAAAAAGAAACAATGTTTCTTTTTATTTTAGTGTTTCAGCGGCTGAGCAGTGTTGTTAATAAACATTGCCGGCTGCTTTTTTTTTTTTACAGCTCCAATTACTAAACTTTTTTAACACTTCAGCTGTCAACAGGGGTGATCCACTGACAGCTCAAAGAACCGAGCCTGAAAGTATCGGTTTCAGGTATCGTGAATTTGCAGGAGTACCGATACTTGTACAAATACTCGGTATCGGCACTGATACCGATATCGATACTAGTACCAGTGCAACCCTATGCATAATTATTCACCCCCCTGAAGTCAATACTTTGTAGAGCCACCTTTTGCGGGTATCACAGCTCCAAGTCGCTTTGGATAAGTCTCTATGAGCTTGCTACATCTCACCACTGGGATTTTTGCCCATTCCTCCTTGCAAAACTGCCCCAGCTCCTTCAAGTTGGATGGTTTGCGTTTGTGAACAGCAATCTTTAAGTCTGACCACAGATTTTTTATTGGATTGAGGTCTGGGCTTTGAATAGGCCATTCCAACACATTTACATGCTTCTCCTTAAACCACTCAAGTGTTGCTTTAGCAGTGTGTTTGTGGTCTTTGTCCTGCTGGAAGGTGAACCTCCGTCCTAACCTCAAATCACACACAGAGTGGTACATGTTTTGCGCAAGAATATCCCTGTATTTAACACCATCCACCTTTCCCTCAACTCTGACCAGTTTCCCAGTCCCTACTGCTGAAAAACATCCTCACAGCATGATGCTGCCACCACCATGTTTCACTGTGGGGATGGTGTTCTTTGGGTGATGTAAGGTGTTGGGTTAGCGCCAGACATAGCGTTTTCTTTGTTGGCCAAAATGTCAATTTTAGTCTCATCAGACCAGAGCATCTTCCTCCATGCATTTTGGAAGTCTCTCACATGCCTTTTCGCAAACTCAAAATGTGCCATTTTGTTTTTTGCGGAAAGTAATGGCTTTCTTCTGGCCACTCTGCCATAAAGCCCAACTGTATGGAGCGTACGGCTTATTGTCATCCTATATACAGTTACTCCAGTCTCTGCTGTGGAACTCTGCAGCTCCTCCAGGGTTACCTTAGGTCTTTGTGCTGCCTCTCTGATTAATGCTCTCCTTGCTCGGTCCGTGAGTTTTGGTGTGCGGCCGTCTCTTGGCAGATTTGCTGTTGTGCCATGTTCTTTCCATTTGGTTATGATAGATTTGATGGTGCTTCTAGGGATCATTAAAGATTTGGATATTTTTTTATAACCTAACCCTGACTTGTACTTCTCAACAACATTGTCCCTTACTTGTTTGGAGAGTTCCTTGGTCTTCATGGCTGTGTTTGGTTAGTGGTGCCTCTTGCTTAGGTGTTGCAGCCTCTGGGGCCTTTGAAAATGTGTTTATATGTAATGACAGATCATGTGACACTTAGATTACACACAGATGGACATCATTTCACTAATTATGTAACTTCTGAAGGTAATTGGTTGCACCAGAGCTTTTTATGGGCTTCATAACAAAGGGGGTGAATACATATGCACATGCCAATTATTAGTTTTTTAATTCTGAAAAATTGTTTTATGTATATATTTTTCTAATTTTACTTCACCAACTTAGACTATTATGTTCTGATCCATCACATATACCGGTAATTCAGATTAAAAAAACATTGAACAAAAGGCTGTAATCTAACAAAATAGGTAAAAAGCCAAGGAGGGTAAATACTTTTGCAAGGCATTGTACATAGTTACATTGGTCTAGTTGGATCACTGTACCTATGTACATGACATATTTGATTGATGCCGTTGGAAGCTGCTAAACACTGAATTAGACACCGCTACTCCAGTGATTTCCACTTGCTTTTGAGTCCTGCTGTGAGTAGCTGGCCTAATGCCATGTGAACACAAGAGGTGTGATGAGCGTTATCTCATCAGCCTGTCTCTCCATCTCATCCACTCAGAGAATGCTTTGCATTTAGTCAGAAATTACAAAGTATTCTCTGAGTAGTGCCTGTGCCGAATGGCTGACCTCCTCCAAAGCTGGAGAGCAGCTGCTTGGCATGGGACCCAGGTAAATAGGTCTGGTGTTTGCTCTCCTCAGAGCCAGTGAAAAGTTTTGATCAAAATACGAATAGAGAGATAAACTGTAGGCAGTAATAAATAATGCACAATGCAATTAACATTCCCAATATGGACTCAATAAGGCAATAGGACTAACTATTGGGGCCTAACTACATTGTTCAGGCTCTGACTAACCTCTCGCCAGTGAGCAAATCTGTTGCAAAGTCTGTGGCAGCGGGGCCTCTTAAATTGAATGGTGGAGTGCTCAACTTGCTATCCACAATGAAAAGGTGCAGACATCCCCTTTAAGGTGTTAGCAAGGTTTAACAAATAACAGGGTTGCCAAAGCCTGCTCACCAATCCAATGTCCAAAAAAAGTCCACCTGGGTGCAACCTGTCCTCTGATGAACACCCTTACAGTTTGAATGGAGGCGGATAAGAGGTAGGCCACAATATCCTATATGGATGACGGCGGGTGAGCTGTAGATCAATTTGTAAGGGTCAGCAATGCAACTTCTTATGTTGTTTTACTGTGTCAATCTGCACACTGAATATATCATTAGAATTCACTCTGTCCAGTTAGCATGGAGGGGATCTAGGAGGCAATAAAGCTGAACCTGGGAAAATCAGTGATGTGAAGTGATGTTCCTCATTGTGTAGTAGTGTAGCAGAGGGAGTATAAATAAATGAGAAGCTGAAGAGATTTGTTTAGCAGGTAAAATTGTAAACAAATATGTATAAAATTCTGCCTTGTAAAAGTGTCAAGTGTCATGACACGCAACAGTAGTGTTTGTTTTATCAATCAGTAAGGATGAGTGAATTTACCCAGTTTCAATTTGCAGGGGGTTGGTTGCTGCTTAAAATGTCCATTCTGCTTTAAATCCTGCATTTAATCTATAAATCTTGATATCAAATTCTGCCCATTTTTAAAGCCGATAGGCAAGCTCTTGTCAAATAAGTGTATGAGGAGCTGGGCACTGCCATGAGGGATATTTAAGAGCAGAAAAAAAATCTACATTTTAAAAAATACTGTACTGTCAGTGACTTCGAGGGTGACATGGAAAAAAACACCAATCCTTTAAATGGCATGCTTGGGAGATGACTTTAAGCTGTATATGGTGTTACTGAACAGTACTTCTTTCACGGATAGTGTCAGCATCATCATTTTCTGACATCACATATTTTGGATGTGTAATTGATTATTTTAACTCTTACATTTAGCATGTCTGAAAAACAGCATCAGCATCCCAATCTGATTAATTTTAACTTGCAAGAAAAATATTTTTTAGGTTGTTTTGACCATGAAACTTGATTTTTTAATCCAGCAGTATTGGGGCTAAATTGAATGGAGCAAGTAGCAGTGACAACAGATCTGAAAAACCCAGGAAGGTTTAAAAAAACAAAAAGCAAAAGCCCTCAACTTTGCATAAATTGACCAGTAGGACACTTGATAGTATACTTTGTAAACTTATTTTCTTTGTATAATCATTATCTTAATATGTAATAAAATGTCAAAACACTGCAAACAATGGTTTAAAATCATGACCGCACATTCCCTGAACCCCCTCCCATCCCTATGTCCTCAACGGCACTTGAATAGACAGCAAATTAAAAAAAAGACAGAGCAGGTTTTCTCTTGCAATAAATATGACAGTGTATTATCCAAGAGACAATAGCCATAAATATTGTTCAGTGGCTGGACGGTATTTTAGCAGCTTGTTAGGTCATAAAATTAGAGAAAGAGGTGAGAATGGGTTTATCTTAAAATAAGAATTAGAGTGTGCATTATATAGAAGACAATAGCAACAAATATTGTACAGTGGCTAGACAGTGGAGCTCCAGATGATAGTGGGCATCAGCTTCCAGGTGAAGCTACAAAAAAATCTGCGCTGCACTTACATTCAGATGTCTGAACCCCACTTTGTCCACGCGCTCTATATATTTTTTCATTATAACTTTTCTTCTATATTTTTTGGTATTGGTGTTGTGGTTGGGCTGCACAAAGCTGAGGCCAAACGCATCTGACATTCCTCTGCTTTGCCAGCATAATCTTTATCTTCCTCCTGGTTTCAGCAGACAGTTGTATTTCTTTTTTCATATTCAAATATTTTATTAAATCAAATATCACAAAAGCCATTACATGTAACATTACAGTTATAAATAAAGAATGCTTCCATGCAAGGAGTGATACATTATCACGTGCCATTACCATGTCAAAACAATCAACTGAACACAATAGACTATAAACAAAGATAGTCCCTCAAACAAAGGCTTTTAGCAACCTAATAGCTAGAATAGAGGTAGAAAAAGTTAGAGAGCCGCCAATCCAATGGCCCACCCCAGCCATGGCCCCTGGGAAAGCTAGGACCTAGCAAAATCATTGAATTATCCAAAAATGCACTGATAAACAAAAGAAAAAGGAATTCTTTTTTTATGTTTATTTTATCATAGTCAGAGCACTGGATGCATAGCTGCTGGGGGAAAACCTATGGCCATAGTTTGTCTGTCCTTCTACATTGCAGGGGAAAGAGCATGCAGCATCAAATGGAGAGTGAAATTCTATAGCTGGAGGAAGGGCGGTAGCTACAAAGATTAAACATAGAAACCTACACTTGTAAATTGACTGTTCTGCCTTAAATCAGGACTATCCCTGAAAAATGTGAAAAGCAGATGTAAAAGGAAAGGTAGAGGTGCTGCGTGTGGAGGTAGGTAGATGGTGAGGGTTGCTGATGTGCCCTCTCACTCCTTTTCCTCCACCAACTTCTCCTACTTCACCTCTGCCTCCTCATTCTTCATTTCCTCTAATACTTCCATCTCTTTCTCCCCCAATTCCACCATACTGCCAACAAGACCAATCTTGCTCTCCACCTTATTTAGAACATCCCTTTTTGTCCACAAATCTCCCTTCAACACCCAAACAAATGAAAGAGGCAGTCTGGAGGCTGACATCCACTATCTTGGGCTACAGATTGTATTCTGTCAGTGGCAGGTTGCAGAGGAATTGAATCACTTGTAGTTCATTGTATCTGATAAGTTGTTGGGCATAACTGGCAAAACATGCTGAGTAAACAGAGAATAGCAATAGTGCTTGTGATACAGTGTCAGAAGGAAATAACATGCACCTGAATTGATCCTGGCAAAGAACTGCTGCAGAAAATCTATCACAAAGGTTTTAATGTGAAAACATTCACTGCAGTGCTGCCTATATTCATTATGAAGATCCTGGCTTACACTGCACCACAGTATTATATTCCCATTCTATTATAGATTTTTAATAGTTTTATTATACTTCTTTTTAAATTTGTAATCGTTTTTCCTTGTATGGCAATCCCTGTCCTAGTCAAGCAAACGCTGGCAGGAAGGGGAATGAAAACTAGGTAAAAAAATTGCACCTAGGAAGAGGAAACAAATGAAATTTGTGGAGTTGCCACATTTGGTGAGAGATTTATTTCAATTTCCCTTTCTGTGAGTCTCTTTAAGGACAAGAGGGGAAGCCCAGGTAGCAGCAAAAATTATGCAAACAATCCTACGGCCATAGGCAGCTCACACTTTCCCTGAGCAAAGCATTGAAACTTAAAGCAGCACTTGCCAACATCTACCCCAAGGTCTCCTATACCAAGAATTGTTTTGTAGTGGTTGCCTACGGTTTGTTAATTAGCTTCTAATTAATTAGAAGCAAATAGTGTTATTCTATGTATCAATGCACACACTCCTTAACAACCAGTGAATAGCTGGTTGTTAAAGAGCAGGTCAGGAAGTCGGGCACCACATCCTTAACAACAGATGACTCATCAGCTGTCAGCGGGGTTCCCAAAAGAAATGCTAGCAATGAAAACTTAAGGAAATAAAACTGCGCGGCAATCAATACCAGGCCATTTGGGTCTGGTATGGATTTTAAGGGGGGGGCGAGCTAGCGCATCCTCTCCTGGACCATACCAGGTCACATGCCCTCAACATGGGGGTGTGCTTTGGGACAAGGGGGCTCCCCCCACCAAAGCACCTTGTCTCCATGTTGATGGGGATAAGGGCCTCTTCCCCACAACCCTGGCCAGTGGTCTGTAAGAGGCCTACCCTGTGTGAATGAGTAAGTGTACATAGCACCCCTACTCATTCACCAAAAAAAGTAGTGTAAATAAAGACAGGAGCCAGTTTTTGACAGGCGCTTTGTTAAAAAAATTAAAATGTAAAAACGCTTATCGCCATGAACGCCAGCCGCCAATCCCCACAAAAAAAGAGGTCCGCACTCAATACTGGCTCCTGCCAAATGACAGCTCCGCCCACTACTGCTGCAAAATAAACGAAGACACCCAATGATGTCATTTGGCAGGACCCAGAGTTGGGTGTGGACCTCTATTTCTTTCCAGGTTGGCGGCCAGCATCCATCGTGATTGATGTTGGATCTACACTTGGGGACATTTTTTTTTTATTGTTTTAAGAAAGGATTTGTCAAAAACTGGCTCCTGTCTTTGTTTACACTAATCTTTTTTTTTTGGAGAATGAGTAGAGGTACTATTACTCCCTACTCATTCACATAGGGAGGGTGGCCGAAATGCTTCAGGAGGGGGAGACTGCTCACTCATCCCCCCCTTTCCTGGCCTGCTGGGCTGCATACTCAGATAAGGGTTGGTATAGATCAGGGATATGCAATTAGCGGGCCTCCAGCTGTTGCAAAACTACAAGTCCCATCATGCCTCTGCCTCTGGGTATCATGCTTGTGGCTGTAAGAGTCTTGCTATGCCTCATGGGACTTGTAGTTCTGCAACAGCTGGAGGTCTGCTAATTGCATATCCCTGGTATAGATTTTAGGGGGGGGGGCCATGGCATTTTTAAAAAAATATTTAGCATGGGGTCCCCCTAAACTCCGTACCAGACCTGAGGGACTTGGTATGGATTGAGCGGGACCCCCGCACAGTTTTTGTAAAAATATTTTTAAAGCTGGCATTCTTTTTTCCTTTTCCCACTGACAGCTGATGAGTCGTCGGTTGTTAAGGAATCAGTGGACACCCGCTAGCCCTTGCTAAACACCAGCACAAAAAGTGCTAAACGCTGGAAAAAAACGATATGTGTGAAAGTTTTTTTCCGGCGTTTTTCTGGTGTTTTTTTCAGCTGCTAGTGTGCATGGATACTAATAGAGATACAGTAGTTAAGGACAGTCTGTTGCTAATGTTCAAGTTCAACTGTATCACCAAGTGCATCAAGTGTTCTAAGCCTGGTCTGAAGTCATTTAAAGGAGTGCATGATGGTTTCTGGCCTATGAAAGAACTAGGGGTGGTAAGGCACACAAATTATGGTGTAAGTCAGAGGAGGAATCCAGCTGCCATGGTTACCAGTAACTAGTGCAAGGTACATTGTAGCCAGTCATAAGCATGGTACCTGATGTCGGTAACGAGTAGCGAGAAGGTCTGTGTCCTGAGTGCCTCCCCAGTGGTTGTTGGGAGGAAAAGAGTTAACAAGTTCATGCTTGAGGTCCGCACTAGGTGCATGATGGAACCCCCTTCTGTCATTGGGAGTTAGGTGGCATAGGTACGCTGGACTGGTGGAAAAGGCACGGGCTCAGCGGTGTCCCTCTGAATTGCAACATACATTACGCAAAGTATGTAGTGACATTGGGCAGCACTTTTCAGAGGAACTCTGTACTTATAATTATTATTACTTTATTCTGGCACACTGTGTATAGCTCATCTCTAAGTTGGGGAACCGTCATAATGTTTAATTCTCACATGACTGTGACCCCTGCCTGGTCTTTTTTTTATATCTATACACAAATGTTTTACCTTTAAACTCTATATTAAACTGAATGTTTTTTTTTTACAAGGTAATCAGTTGCAATCACTTACACCTGCCATCTTTATTATTTTATGTATTTTTAAACATTATTTAGAAATATATCTTTTTTCATATATATATTTTTTTAACTCATAAAGCTGTCCCTGCCTTGGTAAAGCAAATACAAGCAGGAATGTCAAAGATGTAACTAAAACAATTTAAAGCTATCATATCCATGGTGGACTATTGCACTTGCGGTACTTGCCTGGCCTGCTGCATGTGTCATCAGAAAGGGCCTTCAGCACAGCAGGGGCGATTTGTGGTTTATAAGTTAATTTTACAAATCAGAACTGGATCACAGGCAACTACCAAACACCCACTGCACATGCTACTGATAAAATGAATGGCGGTTATATGGGGATATGTCAGGGGGTTGAGATGGTGGGATGCACTTGGGGTGAGAATGTGTAGCGTTTTGGGTGCACAGCATCCAACAAAAATCTTCAATTATTCCACGTTCACAGAAGATTGTTGGCACTGTTCATAATTGGAGATTTTTGTTGGACTATTTCTGTATTGATCAAATTATATGATGTATTTGGACTTTTATCACATCTGCCTCTGAATATGTGGAGAAACTGACTACAGTTACATAGTTACATAGTTAGTCTGGTTAAAAAAAGACCATCCAGTTCAACCCATGACTGGATTGTTTATGTATATTTGTTGTCATAGTAATTTTGATTTGCCCAAATGATTTAGTTGTTTGGGTAGCGCTACACTATTTTATTCATTAGGTTTTTGAATGGCGTTTGGAGCTTGGGACATTCAGTACAACGTGTAACTAAACTGGACGTGTAATTCCTGTATTTGAGTGTAGTAAAAGATTTCCCTAGTAAGTAAGATATTAAAAAAAGGATTTAATGCCCTCAATAGTCAGCAGATCATATATGCACCTGACCCCCCTTTTACGCCACCATCGGAAGTTAAGGGTGTTTTCAAAGGAAGGGATGATCAGTGAGGTATCAAGAATTTTTGTTAGGGGCAGGTGGGGTGAAACTAGGTTACTAGAATATTTAATTGAATCCATTGCTAAAGAGGATGTTGCAGGTAGGGATCAGAAATCTTGGGTCTCTGGACGTTAAGTATAGGGGGGCATGTAGTTATACCAGAGGGGCAATTTGGACAGATGTGAAGCGGTGCCAAACAGACTCATAGGGGTTGATTTACTAAAGACAAAAACACTGTGCACTTTGCAAAGTGCAGTTTCACTCTGCAAGAACAGTTGCTCCAGAGCTTGGTAAATGAGCAAAAGCTCTACTGACTTTCATCACCCAATCATGTGCAAGCAAAAATGCAGTTTTTTTTATTTTCCTTGCACGTGATTGGGTATTCTTTGCAAAGTGAAGCTTTATCTCATTTACTAAGCTTTGGAGCAACTGCACTTGCAGAGTGCAACTGCATTTTCAAAGTGCACAGTCTTTTTGCCTTTAGTAAATCAACCCCAAAATCTTTTGACCTTAAAGTGACCTTAAAGTGGATAACTCAACACCAAGTTCACTATATGGACCACTTATGTAATCTTTCCTTATAGCCGAGCTCCTCCATGCCTCTTAACAGTTTAGTTGCCCTTCTCTGCACTTTCTCCAGTTCCCTAATATCCTTTTTGAAAACTGGTGCTCAAAATTGAACTGCATATTCCAGATGAGGTCTTACTAATGATTTGTACAGGGGTATAATAATATCTCTCTCTCTGGAGTCCATACCTCTCTTAATACAAGAAAAGACTTTGCTTGTTTTGGAAACTGCAGCTAGGCATTGCATGCTATTATTGAGCTTATGATCTACCAAAACCCCCAGATCCTTCTCCACTATGGATTCCCCCAGTTGTACTCACCCTAGTATGTGGTTTTGCTTACCTCCTCATAAAAAGAAATCAGGTTTGTTTGACAACTTCTGTCTTTCATGAATCCATGCTGTCTGTTGCTTAAAATATTTTTTCCAGCAAGAACTCTATGTGGTCTTTTATTAAACTCTCCAGTATCTTCCCGACTATAGAAGTTAAACTAACATGTCTAAACTTACTTGGTAAAGACCTTGATCCTTTTTAAATGTGGGAACCACATGGCCCTACGCCAATCCAGTGGTATTATTTCAGTCATTAACTAGTTCCTAAAAATTAGAAACAATTGCTTTGAAATGACAGAGCTCAATTCTTTTAGGATCCGTGGGTGGATGCCATCTGGTCCAGGTGCCTTATCCACCTTTATTCTGTCTAAATATTTCTGGACCATATCACTTTTGAGCCATTGTGGATCATTTGGGGCTGTGCCAATACCACCCCTATTATGGACATGAGCTCCCCCATGCTCCTTTGTATACACAGAGCTGAAGAAAGTATTTAATAAATTAGCCTTCTCTTTGTCCGCAGTCACCCATTCTAGATTTTGTAAAGGGCCTACATGCTCAAACCTGACCTTTTTACTATTAATATATTTGAAGAATTTTTTGGGGTTTGTCCTACTATCTTTTGCAATCTGTTGTTCGTTTTGAATTTTTGCATCCTTGATTTCCTTTTTACATATTCTGTTATATTCTTTGTAGCATTTAAACAATGATAGTGTTGATGTATTTTTTAAAAGTTCTTTTCTTTTTATTTATAGCCATTTTAATGTTGGCCATGAGCCACATAGGTTTTATTTTTAGCCTTTTAAACTTATTGCCCATGGGAATATACTTTGCAGTGAGTTCGCATACAGTCTTTTTGAAGAATTCCCATTTCTGTTCTGTGTCTATTGATACCAATATTCCCTCCCAGTCTAAGTCCCGGAGAGCAGCCCTCGTCCTTGGAAAATGTGCTCTCTTAAAGTTAGGTGGTTTTATCTTTCCCGTATTTGTTTGTTGCTTATAGCTAGGGATGAGCCGAACACACCCCGCCTCGGCTCGCAACAGAACATGCGAACAGGCAAAAAATTTGTTCGAACACGCGAACACTGTTAAAGTCTATGGGACACGAACATGAAAAATCAAATATGCTCATTTTAAAGGCTTATATGCAAGTTGTTGCCATAAAAAGTGCTTGGGGACCCGGGTCCTGCCCCAGGGGACATGTATCAATGCAAAAAAAAGTTTTCAAAACAGCCGTTTTTTCGGGAGCAGTGCCTTTAATAATGCTTAAAGTGAAACAATAAAAGTGAAATATTCCTTTAAATATCATGCCTGGGGGGTGCCCTTAGTATTCCTGCAAAGTGGTGCAAATTTTCCCATATTTTGAACAATACCACAGCAAAATGACAGGAAAAAATGTCATTTAAAACTACTCGCGGCTGTAATGTATTGTTGGGTCCTGGCAATATAGATTAAAAACATTTAGAAAAAGGCATGGGTTCCCCCACAGTCTATTACCAGGCCCTTTTGGTCTGATATAGATATTAAGGGGAACCCCGCACCCAAATTAAAAAAACAAATGGCGTGGGAGTCCCCCAGGCACTATATAGTCTGAACAACAGTATATAATATACTATACGGCCTACCCTATATACTCTTCAGAAAATTGGGCCTTAGGTGTTGGTGGTACCAGAACACTGTAAGCCCTCACAGTTACTCTTGGTGAGCGCAGGAACAGGCCCTGCTGTGAAACACTATATCAAAAATTGTAATTAAGTGCCCCTTCTAAACAGGGGCAGAAGAATGTGGCCTTTGGTGGTGGTGGTGGTGGTAGTACCAGAACACCGTTAGCCCTCACAGTTACTCTTGTTGGGCGCAGGAATGGGCCCTGCTGTGAAATATTATATCAAGAATTGTAATTACATGCCCCTGTTAAACAGGGGCAGACAAATTGGGCCTTGGGTGGTGGTGGTGGTGCCCTAAACCAAAAATATTGTTGGAAGCTAGCATCATCAAGATTGAGGAGGAATAGGATAGTCAGCATAGGCAGTCTTCAAGGGATCCCACATGTAGAGTAAATTCAATCAGTTACATCAGCATCAGGTTCTTGATAGCTGCTGATCCAAGACTGATTCATTTTTATGAATGTGAGCCTATCAACGGAGTCTGTGGACAGGCGCACTCTTTGATCCATTACAAACCCTCCAGCAGCACTGAATGTGCGTTCAGAAAGCATGCAGGACAGGCTAGTAGCTCAATTGCATATTGAGCAAGTTCTGGCCAGTGGTCCATCCTCAAGACCCAGTAACCCAGTGGAAGCTCTGTTGGAAAGGTCTCCAAGTCTGCCCTTGCCCTTATTTCCATATTCCTGCACCATGTAATACAGACGCTGGCGATGGCTGCTTGAACCAATCAGACCTTGGTGCTGAGGACTGAAATTTTTTTTAAAGGCATCAGTCAGCCGGCCACCTTCTCCACCGCTCTTCCTGTGACTGAACGAAGACTCAGCAACACTTTGTCCAGAACCAGGAAATTGTAACCTCCCAGGGTCTGGAAATGCATTGCACAAACCTTTCTTCAAGGCCTCCTGAAGATGTTTCATCCTCTGCAAAGGCAGGATGAGTTCTGCAACCTTACCCTTGTAACGTGGACCAAGAAGGGTTGCCAGCCAGTAATAATCCCTCTCCTTGATACCACGAATCCTAGGGTCCTTTTGCATTTGATTCTGAGTCCTCTGGGTCACTAGGGATGAGCCCGATGTTCGAGTCGAACATCGGATGTTTGCCTGTTTGCCGAACAGCGAACAATATGCGGTGTTTGCGGCAAATTCGAAAGCTGCCGGAACACCGCTAAAGTCTATGGGTCACTAACATATAAAATCAAAACAGCAGATCTGTCTCTCCTCCCCTGTCAGAACGGTGATCTGTCTGTTGACAGATCCCCGTTCTGGCTCTGGACATCGTGGCTGCTGGCCACGCGCATCGGCTCTGGCGTCACGGCCCGCGCGTCCCCTACAGCTCTTAAAGCAGCAAACGTACAATGACGGCAATTCGCCCAGGAGAGCCAACCTGCCGCAGTACAACTGCGGCGGCTGGTCTTAAAGTGGTTGTACACCCCATACAACCATTTTTACCTACAGGTAAGCCTATATTAAGCCTTACCTGTAGGTGCTTGAAATATCTCCTAAACCTCCACGGTTTAGGAGTTAATTATGAAAGGCACGAGTGCCGATATCATCGGCGCATGCGCACTTTAGAAAGGGCACATTGTGCCCTTTTGTAATAGGAGTCATGCCGTGGCTGGTGGCTCCCGTGCGCATGCGTGGGAGTGACGTCATGCGACTCCGGCCAGTCACAGATCCGGAGTTCGCGGCCCCAGAAGGAAGAGGGATGAAGATGGATGCTCCCTGCTAGTGGAGACAATGGTGACATTGCGGGCTTCAGTTTCAGGTAAGTGACACATAATGAAAAATCTCCAAAAACACTGCGCTTACTCGGTACAATAGCAGCTCACACAACAAACAAGGAAATTTGTAAATAATGCAGGTGTATATAGTGTAGCGCTGATTGGGATAAGAATTTTTCAAATTACAAAAAATCAATATATCAAACCATTATTCCTAACCTATGTATTTCAAAAAACATTGAGAGTGAATTCCAATAGGCACCTATTACATATAAGATCTGAAGACAAAATAAAAAGTTCAACATAGATGGTGGTGTTCTACACCACGTGAAATAGCAAACTGAGAAGAAGTGATATAAAATAAATGGGTCCTCCGTGTGGAAGCAATGCAGGCTTACCGGAACCGTTGCACTCAGAGAGACGTATGTCACCTGAGTCAATGACGCTTGTGTTGCCACCAGGCAATGATGTGGGGTTTCACAGTGGAACGTTGTGGAATCCAGATGTTTGTTCTAGGACTCTCGACAAACCTCTTTCGCATGTAACCCGGTCTCGTAGTGGCCCCTTAGTCCTGCCCAATAACTGCTTTCCTCCTCACAGCAGGCCCCACCTCCGGTCGCATTTAAATGTAATGCATGCACTACTTTTGGTGCGATGCACTGCAATTTCAGCCCATTGAAATAAATGAAATAAATGGTCTGAAAACGCACTGCACTCAAATGGCACAGGAATCATCTGATGTGCTAGCATTCCTGTATGATTCCTGGTGTGAACTGGCCTTGAGTGAGTATCAGCAGCATATAATACAGCCTATACTGACTGTTTTTAATGATATGGGTTTAATGAATAATTTAAATGCTCCTTTCTAATAACTACAGCACTAAAAATCCTATGTAGTTCTCTTTTTTTAAGAGAGGCCTGGAGAGCCGTGTTTGCCATATTCAAAGTGGAACTGTATCTGATATTTAATTTAATTTATTTTTAATATCCAAAGCCAACTCACCCATCAATCCATATCTTCATGCTTTATTTTCAAAACCACTTTGAAAATCAGCCACTAGAATTTCTAGCAGCAGCCATCTTGAATAGGGACAAATGATTCATGTAGCATTTACTTTTTGGAATCCATCTGACATTAGTTTAGGTATGCAGACAGAAGGGCGTGTTTAGCTGAGAATGAGAAAGCCCCTGCTCACGCCTCCAAATGAAAATAAAAAACATGCTCATGAAGACTCTAGGAATGTGTCACATCATTTTGACCTAGACCAGAAACCAGGAAGTAAATGAAGAAATGTAACAAAAAAAAAAGCATAAAACAAGTAAATATAATATGTCTTACTATCCATTTACTAATGCTTAAAAATAGTTAGTGTTGATTGAGAGAATAAAGTTCAGCGGATTGTATTGTGCTTGCAGATCTTCTTATCAGTAAATTAGACTTTAACACTATCTGTACTTACAGGGGGTTAAAGATTTAGAAGCTGGGCTTCTACATTGTATGTTAAAGCTAAAGTTTAGTAAACTTTAATAAAAAAGAAAAAACAATACCAGGAATGGTACTTACCATGAAAGAAGTCTGCCCCATGTGCAGATGGCTGCTGTGTTAGGTTGAAAATTGAAATCCTCTGCCCCTTACAGTGGCGATCTTCTGGACCTTTTATTCATCTGCCCATCTTTCATTTATAGAGCGCTTTTTATTGTGGGAACCAACAGTACAGCTTCTATGAATGGAGCAGGAAAGCACGGGCATGGTTGGCACTTGAAGATTGCCTGTTACAGCTTCAGCCGCTCATATAAACCTCTGCAGCACCAAAATATCAATACGGGGGTATATATAAAATGTTTCTTTACAAACTAACTAAACTAACTTGGGTTTGTATTGGCAGGAAATTTAGACAACGCTCTATAAAGGCATATGTCTTTGAATCACAAACTCCTATTTCTACCATTTGATTTACCTGAATTTCTCCCCTTGCTTTATCACCCCCAACATTTTATATCCAAAATTATCCCACAGATTTTCAATGGGGTTAAAGTCTGGGTCCTGACTAGGCCATGCAAGATTATTCACCTTTTTCTCCTTCAACCACTGTGTGGTCATTTTTGCTCTGTGCTTTGGGTCATTGTCATGTTGCGAAGTAAACCTTCTTCCTATTGACAACTTTCTGGCAGAGAGAAGCAGATTGTCCTCAAGAATTTGATGGTATATTGCCCCATTCCATTTCTCTTTTATCCTGACAAGTGTCCCAGTCCCTGCTGCAGAAAAACAGCCCTATAACAGGATATTACCACCTCCATGCTTTACTGTAGGAATGGTGTAGTTTGAATGGTGAGCTGTATTGGATTTCCACCAGACATATCGTTTGGTGTTGAGGCCAAATAATTCAATTTTAGTCTCATCTGACCATAACCCCTTTTTCCATGTGGCCTCAGAATCTTCAAGGTGTGTTTTGGCAAAGCTCAGACTGCATGTGGCCTTTCCTCGGGGAGTGGCTTTTTTCTTGCAACCCTCGCATACAAGTCATATTTGTGGAGAATTGGTGATATTGTTGTCACATGCACACAATGACCACTCTTTGTCATAAATTCCAGCAACTGCTTCAGAGTTGCTGTAGGCCTCTTGGTAGCCTTTCTGACCAGTTTCCTCCTGACTCTTCAATCCAGTTTGGAGCGAAAACCTGATTCAGGGAGGGTCTATGTTTTACCAAATACCTTCCATTTCTTAATAACAGACACTCTGCTTCTAGGTATTGATAAAGCCTTTTGCTTTTTCAATGCCTGTTCACAACTTTATCCCAGAGATCCTTTGAGAGTGCCTTGCCACCCATAGTTGAGTGTTTGCTTCAGTTGCACTACCAGGGACTAAAATTCTGCAGAAAAGATCTTTTCATGCTTAGCTAATCAAAATGACCACAGTAAATCACAGTTGCAAGTCAAATGGCTTTGTGTGCCATTAAGAAGGTGATTCGCTATACCTGATTGACTTTACAATTCATTTTTAGGAGGGGGGGGGGTGATGCTTTTTCCAACTCAGTGATCCCGTTTTTTTATGTTGGTGTTACATCTTTGACTTGGTTGTTATAAGTTGCTCTGAGTAAATACAGCTGGATAAAACAAAAACTGTGTCTGTCTTCATTTCAGGCTGCAAAGCAACAAAATGTAATTATTTTAAAGGGGCTTATTATTTTCTATACCCACTGTATATGTGTATTAAAAATCTTTACATGTATTTCAAATGCAGCTAGTATACAAACCTGAAATCAATAACATTTCTGCCTCTTATAATCCCCTGCACAGCAGCAATCAAACTAGGAGAAGGAGGGGCAGTTTTTGAAGCCGTCAGTTGTACTGCCTTCCCATGTACTGACAAGGCATACAAAGACAAGAGGAGAGAGAAAAGAGATGACCTCATCATTCTGCTGCTGATCCTTCACTGTCCAATAACAGGTGGGGTGCAGAGAGGTGACCTTACTGTGTTGCTTACCTGCAGCAGGGAAAATTTAGGTCAGCAGCTTATCTGTGCTGCATGTAGGAATTGTTTAAATCAGAGGATTGGAAGGACAGATTCACAAGTCATTTGGCAGGTGAGACAGCTCCACTATATTTATTTGAACATAGCTGTTAGCCTGGAGTTCAACTTTGATGATGGGAAAGCAAGTGTTCTCTATTTCATGAACATTATTTGTATATGAATATCAGTGAAATTTATGGAGAACTGCAGAAAAGCAGGTGGGTTTGTTGGAAGATAAAGCGATCACTAGAATTATGAATAATATTAGTCTCTCCAGGTTTTATGGAAGTCATTTAAAAACCTCTCACAGCTGTCAGACTTGGATGGAGAGCGTGCTGTGCTACTGTACTGCACATTTATCAAAGAGACAAATCCCACTACTTAGTCTGCAAACGTTTCCCCTTAACGAAATGTGTCATTTTGTTTTCCCAGGCATTGCTTGAAAACATTTCTGATAACTAACTTCTTGTGCAGCTCATTTTCATAGTAAAAACGGTTCTTTGACATATATGTACAAACACAAAATCTTTTGGTGCACATGCTCCTCCAGTACATCATGATGTCATATACATGTCAATTAGTTCCAGTCCACTCATTTTTCAGCTATCCCACAGCTCCAGAAGCATGCAGTCACGCTACATTTGAATGGTAAAGTCTATATTTCAAATAAAAATTGTATCATTATCACATTTAACCTGGATTTATTCAGCAAGTATGCTTGACAAACTGCAGAATTTAGGATAATTGCTGTGGACTTTTCATCAGGAACACTAAGTAGGTAATTTAAGTGGCGAAAATGTAAAAAACAGATGCAAACTTGCCTTGTACTCTTAAAACTGAACTCTAGGCAGATATGAAAGACACAGATTAATGCAGCTGTTATTATTAATAGATCAGTACATTTTTTCTCAAAATGCAAGTAGTGTACTTACCTGACTTTGACCTGATATTAGCAACTTGCAGTCCCTGAACAACAGGGCTGGAATGTGAGAGGAAGAAGCAGTACATGGAGCAGGGGCAAGAAGCATGCTGATAGGAAGAGGAAGCAGAGAGACTGGGAGATGAACACATCACTGTACTGCTTCTCCTTTCACTGTTCAGTCACAGGCTGGGGTGGCTTCAAGATGAGCTGCGATCATAGAAAGTGGGTTAAATAATGTTGGTCAGACTGTGGAATAAGGTTATTATTGCTGGGGCTATTCATTTTCATCTTGTTATTTTTGGCTGCTTTTGGATGCTTTAAAAAATTGCAGTTCTTTTTATGTAATTAGATTTCTGGTGGAATTTGTTAACCCCCAATATCAATATAGATATATATTTAAAGAAGAACTCCATCGATCACAACTAATTCTGTAGCAAAAGCATTACAGCACATCTCACATAAAGTTCTTTTTCACAGTACTATGCTTTGAATCAATCCTCACTATTCTTCTCTAATCACAAAGATCGGCCTTTCAAACTTATACCTTATACACACTATTCGTTTTTTTTCTGTTCAGCCCAGCGGGTTGAACAGAAAAAAACCTGTTGGCTCCGATCAGAGCTGTTGTACTAATGATCCAACGTTAGTACCATGAGCTGTTGTGTTCTGATAGGGGGATGCCCCCCCCATCCAGAACACTCTGATTAGTGCTCTCAGCCATTGGCCATTGGCTGAGAGTGCTGATCAGGAGTAGGTTGGCTGCTGGATTTCCACCATGCTTGTCTGACAAAACCTCCATACACATGGGCCGAATGTCGGCCGGTATTTTGGCCTGTGGGTACTTTACTCTAAACTGTTAACCTATAGATGAGGGATATTCATTGTCCCTGGCAGTTGTGAATTTTTTATTGACTACAATCCATCTGCTACCTGGGAATAAGAATATAATCCTTAAAAAAAAGCGATAAAGCAGGGTACAGCCAAATTTTGATCAGTGTGTGGCCATCCCCAATTAACAGAAGTCGATTGTTTAAATGACTTCTGTTGGAGGGACATTCTGTAAAACATTTGTTGATCAGAGGCTGCAGCTGCTGATCAATATATTCTGACAATGTCCCAGCTGAGGGGGGTGCCTCAATCTCGTTTGTGTGAATGGAGGAATCTGCTAGTGTAGCGCTGGTAGATTTTCAATCTACTGCTTATAGGTAAATTTAGTGGGTTATTTGTTTCATACATAGTCAGATTTAGCCTCTGTTCCAGTTTGGCTGTGTTGCATGTAGTTTCACACTGTGCCTGTGGGTGTCGTTGTCGCCATGGGTCAGTGTTGGAAAGGCAACATGTTAAAGCGTATGAGTGCTCTTCTGTCCTGGAGATAACTCGGTGGAGGTGGTCCTCCGAGTTGCATTCTGGGAGAGATTGTATTTATGGGACAGACGCCATGTTTTAGGGTCTTTCGTTCCACCTGCTGGCCTTCCTGGCCGACAGGTATGTGTTAGGAGTACTACCGCGTGGTCCTCCGACCGGGAGGACCATGTTGCTGCAGCGTGTGGGTGGGCCCAGAAGCATGTCTGGGGCCTACCACAGCAGCGAGGGAATGGTCCTGTGCTGTCTGTCCTACGGGAACAAGCTGGACAACTGAGAAGATCCCAGGGGAGGACCCGTCATGGAAGGATCATGCAGAGTGTTGGTCTGGAGAGGGGCCTCGTGACTCAGTTGGAGGACGCATCCTAAAGTTAACCTACCACATAGTACTGCCGGGTCGGCTTAAAGGTTCTAGTGCTGTGTTTACTATCGATCGTAAACCATTACATCTTGTGGCAGAGGATCGTACGGTTTTCTACTCCATTCAAGTCTGTGGCAGAGACTTTTGTTCGTGCTGCGTACCGGCTGCTAGGTTAGTGAGAGAAACCTATCCGGGCGGGCAAAGATTCAACTCTAAAGGGAAAGTACATTCATCTACAAGATTCCAATTCCTAATACTACATCAAGAAAAGGTATTTGAACTTCCCTGCAACTCTCCTTCTACCCCTTTCCTGCTACTTCCTTCAGTTACTCTTTATTAAAGCATTGGAAAAGATACTCAAGTGTCTGGTGCCTACACTGTCTGATATTAAGCTCAACGGGACCCTAGACCCGGTTCCGGTGAAATTGAGGTAACAAAGGTGACGGTAACAGCCCGCTTTAAACCAGCAGCTCCACCGTGATTTATTGCTACACTAGTTTTTAACGCTCTATGGGCAGCTTAAAGCTGCCAAGAGAGGATTGTTGGTCATTAGATCTACCATATATGCTGGAACAGTCATGATGCCTCCGGTACTAGTTAATAGATATGGATTCAACATCGGGATTTTTTTCTAGATCACAGGGGCCTGTATGCATCTTGATCCATATATAAAAAATGAAAAATCCTGGACTTAGGTTCTTGGACATAGGTTCACATCTATGCAGGTTGCGGTTGATGAATTTCTAGTGCGTTTTGTGTTTTTTAAGTACCAATCTGAGTGCAGCATTTTTATGATTTAATAGAATTCGTACAGAAATTTACTCACAAAGGTGAAGTATAAAATGGCATGTATCACTGCAGGAATTCCCCATCCGTGGAGCGGTGTGTGCAGAAAGTCCTATGCGGCTGTAGGCTCCGAGGGATGTGGCCGGTGGATTCCGGCACTTCCTGCGGCTGTGGAACCCAAGGGCGACAGTTCCTGATGTCACTACCAGGATGTACAGGGTTACCAAGGTGATGTGTTGGTAACCCCAACCAAGATGCAGCCTATGCAGTGGCCCGGGATTACACAGATACATTTCACAGTCATATATAGGGATAGATACTAAATGAAACATATGTATGTACTTGACTATTATTAATTATCCAAAAATCGCATAAAAGAATCAAAATGAAGGACACTTGGAAACAATTAAAAATTAAAAACAATTAATTGAAATCAGTTAAAATAATAAATGGCAGTATCATGTAAGAGCTGGAAACAATGTGTTATATAACAAGTGTATATACTGGATGGACATATGCAGACAATTTTATAAAAAAAAAAATCTAATTACTTGGAAGGAATATTTTGAAGTGGTTTCGCTATATCTCCCATATTATTTTTTATGGGAGCTATATCGATGACATCATTGTGATCTGGGATGGCCCAGAGCCCACTTTTTTAGAGTTTGTTAGTCCTTACAAAACCAATTCATACGGCTTATCCTTCACTTCTGTACATGATTCCATAGAACTAGCATTCTTGGATCTCATGCTTTATCATCATGAAGGTAAAATACAGGTCAGGAACTACACAAAACCCATAGCTGGCAACTCCTTCTCGCATTACAACAGCTGCCATCACCCCACATGGTTTAACAACATCTCCAAAAGTCAGTTTTGTATGTTACGTAGGAATTGTACCAGTGACAAAGATTATGTTGAACAAGGGGCTCTAATCAAACAAAAATTTGTTGAAAAGGATTTTCCCCAGCCACTAATAGAACTAGCATTCAATATGTATATGACCAGTACAGACCAAGTATCGAGAGAAAGACAGAATTCTGTGAGTCAACAACCCCGGTTCATAACCAAATCCCATTCAAAATGTAAGAACATGTCACCTAAACCCAAGTTTGCCTATAGGAGGGCCAGAAAAGTCTATTGGCTCCCAGTAAGTTAAAATCTGGCAATAATCTCTAAGCTGTTTCTCATTCCACTAATAGGTATGTTTCAGGCGTTATGCCTAACATGTAAACACATCACCCATGGTCAAAAAGAGTTTATGGCTCATGGCAAAACATATCCCATTAAAAACGTCTTCAACTGCTCCACAGAATTTGTGATTTACTGCCTCACCTGTCCCTGTGGCCTACATTATGTAGGGAGGACTATTCTTACCCTACAGAAGAGATTCGGAGAACACTGTCGCTTTGTTGAAGGTGGTGATGACAAGCACAGTGTTCCCCGGCACTTCTTGAAACATTATAGAAAATCTTCCGTGGGCCTTAGGGTGTGGGTGATTGAAGCCATTTCCGATTATTTCCCAACAGCAGAGCATTTAAAACGTCTCTGCCAGAGGGAAACGTTTTGGATCGTGACATTATTAACCACTTGCCGCCCGCCATATAGCAGAATGATGGCGGCAAAGTGGTTTCAATACCCTGACTGGGCATCATATGATGTCCTCAGGATATTAAGCCGATGCGTGCCCCCGGGGGCGCGCATCGCGGCGATCGTTGTTGCGGTGTGTCAGACTCCGATCTAGATAAAGGGACTCTGACAGAGACTCTTTACCACGTGATCCGCCGTGTCCACTCACGGCTGATCACGATGTAAATAGGAGCCGGTGATTGGCTTTTCCTCACTCGCGTCTGACAGACGTGAGTAGAGAAGAGCCGATCAGCTGCTCTCCTGACAGGGGGGTCTGTGCTGATTGTTTATCAGCACAGACCCCCTCGGATCCTGCCCAGGACCACCATCATGCCGCTCAGGACCACCAGGATGGCCATCCACACTAGACCACCAGGTATGCCCCCCTAGACCCCAGGGAAATACCAATCTGTGCCCAGGCAGCTGCCAATCAATGCCTAGGCAGCTGCCAATCAGTGCCCGCTCACAATGCCTACCACTGCCAGTGCCACCAGGGATGCCTATCAGTGCCGCATATCAGTGGCCATCAGTGCCACGTATCAATGCCCATCAGTGCCGCCTATCAGTGCCCATCAGTGCCCAGCAGTACCGCCTATCAGCGCCTAGCAGTGCCGCCTATCAGTGCCCATCAGTGCCCACCAGTGCCACCCATGAGTGCCCATCAGTGCCGCCTACCAGTGCCCATCAGTGCCGCATATCAGTGCCCATCGTCAGTGCCCATCGTCAGTGCCCGCTCATTGGTGCCACCTCATCTGTGCTGCCTTATCAGTGTCCATCAGTGAAAGAGAAAACTTACTTATTTCCAAAATTTTATAACAGAAACAAAAGCAAAACTTTTATTTTTTTTCAAAATTTTCGGTCTTTTTTTATTTGTTTAGCAAAAAATAAAAACCGCAGAGGTGATCAAATACCACCAAAAGAAAGCTCTATTTTTGGGAACAAAATGATAAAACTTTAGTTTGGGTACAGTGATGGATGACCGCGCAATTGTCATTTAAACTGCGACAGCACTGAAAGCTGAAAACTGGTCTGGGCAGGAAGGTGTATAAGTGCCCTGTATTGAAGTGGTTAAATGGTGACGTTATTGATGGACGTTATGTTTCACCTCGCATGCGTTCATTTGCCAAGAACTAAGGTGGAATCCGGTCCGGGTTTTACCAGCCACCTTGGCAGGGTTGGTTCCGGACCAGATTTGCAGTCCACTTGTGTCCACCAACAGGTGGTATAAATTGAGCAGGGCTAGAGCAAAGGATTGCTCTTGGCCTGGGACTCAGGAAGCAAAAACTTGAGAGAGCTGCTTATGTGAAGTTTGCTTTGTAAGAGAAAAGGTTTGCATCATCATCTTTGTTTTGTGGGTGACTGGGAGAAGCCCTTCACCTGTTGAGTTAGGAACCTGCAATGTTCAGTTAGTGCCTGGATGGCAAGGACTTATTTTCTGTTTTGTTTGTGTTATTTACATGCAACCTTTTAAAAATAAAGTCAGATTTTAAGAAACCTGCTGTTTGTACTACCTCTTTCCCAGGGAAGGTGATCCCACTTAAGCTTACCCCTGACAGGATATACACCCTAGATAGTTTGGTGCCTGCAGGCCCCAATGAGGAGATAGAGACCAACACCCTTATTTGAACCCTCAACCAGAACCTATCATCCACCATACATGGTTTGTAACATCTAATGTATTTTAATGTAACCTTACCATCGTTTGCATTCTCT
This sequence comes from Lithobates clamitans, assembly GCA_037952925.1. Lineage (NCBI taxonomy): Eukaryota > Metazoa > Chordata > Amphibia > Anura > Ranidae > Lithobates > Lithobates clamitans. The sequence continues at coordinate 5,301,243 of JBBGZY010000865.1, forward strand.
ACCTCCATCCACTTAACATAGCAATTCTCATATTCTCCATTTACTTTTGTTTCTTTGATTTAGGTTTAATTCCACATAAAGATCTGGGAGACTTAATGTCTATAAGTGAAACATCCAATGTAAGTAGCTTACTCTACCACATTTTATACTTCTTCAAAATATTCCTTCCAAGCAATTCGTTTTTTTTCTATAAAATTGTCCGCATATGTCCATCTAGTATATACATTTGTTATAACACACATTGTTTCCAGCTCTCACATGATACTGGCATTTATTATTTTAACTGATTTAAATTAATTGTTTTTAATTGTTTCAAAGTGTCCTTCATTTTAATTCTGCATCGCCTTGGTAACCCCCACATCCCGGTAGTGATGTCAGGAACAGTCGCCCTTGCGTTCCACAGCCCAAGAAAGCGCCGGAATCTACCGACCGCGTCCCTCAGAGCCTACAGCCACATAGGACACTCTGCACATGCCACTCCATGGATGGGGAATTCTTGCAGTGCTACATGCCATTTTATACTTCACTTTTGTGAGTATATTTCTGTTCGAATTCTATTAAGTCATAAAAACTCTATACTCAGATTGGCGCTTGTGTTCTCTCCTTAGCATACCTCAAGTTGCTTCTTGCTTGCTCACAGAGCTACCACAGAGTAAATAGCCAATGGATTTAATGGACTTTATGGACAATTTCTTGTTTTTATCTTATTAGCCATTGATATCTACAGCATTCCTGTGACACTTTGGTTTTTACTTTGCGTCAATTTCTCACCACTTGTGACAGTTCTGTTCCTTTTTTTGTGATGTTCATGCGATTTTACACTCTCTGGCACTCAAGTAGCATCAAAGTCGCATTTTACGGTTAGGGTTAGAGTTAGGGTTAAAGTAAATGTTAGGATTATTAGTAATAATCATTAGGGTTGAAGCTAGCAGTAATTGTTAGGGTTCATGTTCTAACCCTAAGAATTACCCTAAACCTAACCCTAACCCTAAACCTAGCCCTAACCCTAACTCTAGCCCTTAACCCTAACTCTAGCCTTTAACCCTAATTCTTAACCCTAACCCTCGCCCTTAACCCCTACATTTAACCGTAACCCTAGCCCTTAATCCTAACCCTAGCCCTTGACCCTAACCATAGCCCTTAATCCCAACCCTAACATTTAAACCTAACCCTAGCCCTTACCCCTAAACCTAGCCCTTAACCCTAACCCCAGCCCATAACCCTAACCCTAACCCTTAACCCTAACATGTAACCCTAACCCCTAATTCCAACATGGACACATAAAGATTTCTGCACTACTCTGATGCGACTTTGATGCTACTTGAGTGCCAGAGGGTGTAAAGTCACATCAAAGTCGCTTTAAAGTCACACTTCATGAATAGATTATGACTAAGCGAACCTTGATTCGTGAAACACGTTAATCTTGCCATGCCTGTATAGAGGTCTCATGATGTCTTATTATGTATCGTGATGATTTTTTATCTTCAAAAAAGTAATTACAGTATCACGGCTTCATACCTGGGAGTGCGGTCAACCTTTCTTGAACCATTAGCTTTGATTGATTACTATGCACAGGTGCACTACATTCTGTGTGCTCCAGTTTTATTTAATCTTCCTCATTATGTCCAAAGTTTAGGGCAATCTGCTCAAAGCAATGAGTAACTGCTACCCTAAAAAAGATCCCAAATTAACAGGTATATTCTTTTATATGGTAAATCAAGGTAATAAGTAAATAGCTAAACACAGTACTACTAACATCGCTGTCAAAACATGCATGAACAAAGGAAATATAATGAAATTAATACAAAAGGAAATCATCTTAATTTATCTTATTCCTCTTTATTAAAGCCATTCAGTTTCACTGTTTCCTGTGTATAAATCTAGTAAATTTCACATTAATACAACATATTTTGGGATCAACTCTTTTGGATTAAATGTTACTTCCAAGGATAATCATTGTATCTGCCAAAAAATATGCTTATATTAGAAAAAATGGCTGCCCAAAGGGGTTTCCTTGGCTAAAATTTCTCTGTCCTTTTGTTCTACCAATTCCTGTTTACTCAGTTTCCAGAGATTATACATTTTGATAAAGCTTCTGTGTTACTTTAATTGTATCCTTACCTGCAAATAATATTATTTCTGATTTAAAAAATAAATAACAGAATTTAACCTTTGTACGGTGTATTCTGTTCTTCAGGTGCTCAGGTACATGAGAATTTATTATAACATTTTTAAAATTGACAGTAATAGATATCTTCATGAGCAGTAGATACTGTACCTAGGAACCAGCTAACAGTATCATTTGTGTCCCAATGTGCCATTTGTAATACTTAGTGATATGTGAAGTACTGCTATTTCCATCTCCAAACTCTTATGGACATGTCATCCCTGTGACCTGTACAAGAGTACACAGGGTAGGTGTTGCTGAATGTTTATGTGCCATACCTGCCTATCTAGCAGTGCTACACTAAACTGGTAAATGTCCGATCTGTCAACCCAACAAGTATCTATTTTTTAAAATAAACCAATATGATTGGTTGAAATTATCTTTAGACCTTAGAGTAATACAGGACTTTTGGGGTGCTAGTATAACACAATGGCATACACATATTCAGTAAAAATTACCAAAAATTTTTATTCAAAAAATCTATTAAAATCACGGTTAAAAACACAAAATCATAACATGGTCTTACAGTGCCTTGCAAAAGTATTCACCCCCTTGGCATTTTTCGTGTTTTGTTGCCTCACAACCTGGAATTAACATAGATTGTTTGAAGATTTTTTTTTTTATTGTGAAGCAAACAACAAAAAGGACAAAATAACAGAATAACAGAAAAAGTCAACGTGCATAACTATTCACTCCCCCAAAGTCAATACTTTGTATAGCCAGTGGCTATCACAGCTCCAAGTCGCTTTGAATAGGTCTCTATGAGCTTGCCACATCTTACCACTGGGATTTTTGCCCATTCCTCCTTGCAAAACTACTCAAGCTTCTTCACGTTGGATGGTTTGGGCTTGTGAACAGCAATCTTTAAGTCTGACCACAGATTTTCCATTGGATTGAGGTCTGGGCTTTGACCTCCCCTTAAACCACTCAAGTGTTGCTTTAGCAGTGTGTTTGGGGTCATTGTCCTACTGGAAGGTGAACCTCCGTCCTAGCCTCAAATCACACACAGAGTGGTACAAGTTTTGCTCAGGAATATCCCTGTATTTAGCACCATCCATCTTTTCCCTCCACTCTGACCAGTTTCCCAGTCCCGACTGCTAAAAACATCCCTGCAGCATGATGCTGCCATCACCATGTTTCACTGTGAGGATGGTGTTCTTTGGGTGATGTGATGTGTTGGGTTTGCGCCAGACATAGCGTTTTCTTTAATGGCCAAAAAGTTCAATTTTAGTCTCATCAGACCAGAGCACCTTCCTCCATACATTTTGGGAGTCTCCCACATGCCTTTTCGCAAACTCAAAACATGCTATTTTTGCACATAATTCAGATTAAAAAAACATTGAACTAAAGGCTGTAATGAAACAAAATAGGTAAAAAGCAAAGGGGGTGAATACTTTTGCAAGGCACTGTATTTGCCAGAAACTGGATGAGATACCCTTTTACATGCTACAGCAAGAGGCACCATTCTCAACATGTTTCACCAAATATGCGGCTTCTTCATGAGATATTGCAGTATAAGGACTATCCGGAAAAAAATATGTATAACTCAACCTAATTTGAAAAAGAACCAATGCCTCCTATGTTAGGATGTTTATGCCCATGAGACAAAACAGCAAGGAAATGGCATGACGGTGGCCACAGGAGGAACAAAAGGTCCTGGAAAAAAGACCATATATATCGCCAGAGCCACATGAACGCCAACCATACTTGCCTGCATTCACTTGTCTATTTTACATATCCTCAATAAAGGCAAGATCTCCCTTTGTGGTGCCCTCCTTTTTCACATATAAGGTCTTTTTTCCAGGACCTTTTGTTCCTCCTGTGGCCACCATCATGCCATTTCCTTGCTGTTTTGTCTCAAAAAGACCATATATACTGTATGTCTGGAGCCACGTGGACGCCAGCCACACTTTCCTGCATTCACTTGTCTATTTTCCAAATCATCAATAAAGGCAAGACCTCCCTCTGTGGTGACCAGTGGTTTTTCATGTACAGTGCCTTGCAAAAGTATTCACCCCCTTGGCTTTTTACCTATTTTGTTACATTACAGCCTTTAGTTCAATGTTTTTTTTTAATATGAATTATATGTGATGGATCAGAACACAATAGTCTAAGTTGGTGAAGTAAAATTAGAAAAATATATACATAAAACTATTTTTCAGAAAAAAAAACTGATAATTGGCATGTGCGTAAGTATTCACCCCCTTTGTTATGAAGCCTATAAAAAGCTCTGGTACACCCAATTACCTTCATAAATCACATAATTAGTGAAATGATGTCCACCTGTGTGCAATCTAAATATCACATTATCTGTCATTACAAATAAACACACCTTTTGAAAGGCCCCAGAGGCTGCAAAACCTAAGCAAGAGGCACCACTAACCAAATACTGCCATGAAGACCAAGCAACTCTCCAAACAAGTAAGGGGCAATGTTGTTGAGAAGTACAAGTCATGGTTAGGTTATAAAAAAATATCCAAATCTTTGATGATCCCTAGAAGCACCATAAAATCTATCATAACCAAATGGAAAGAACATGGCGCAACAGCAAACCTGCCAAGAGATGGCTGCACACCAAAACTCACAAACCGGGCAAGGAGGGCGTTAATCAGAGAGGCAGCACAGAGACCTAAGGTAAACCTAGAGGAGCTGCAGAGTTCCACAGCAGAGACTGGAGTATCTGTACATAGGATGACAATAAGCCGTACGTTCCATAGAATTGGGCTTTATGTCAGAGTGGCCAGAAGAAAGCCATTACTTTCAGAAAAAACAAAATGGCACATTTTGAGTTTGTGAAAAGGCATGTGGGAGACTCCCAAAATGTATGGAGGAAGGTGCTCTGGTCTGATGAGACTGTGGCTCTGGCGATATATATGGTCTTTTTTCCAGGACCTTTTGTTCCTCCTGTGGCCACCGTCATGCCATTTCCTTGCTGTTTTGTCTCATGGGCATAAACATCCTAACATAAGAGGCATTGGTTCTTTTTCAAATTAGGTTGAGTTATACATATTTTTTTCCGGATAGTCCTTATACTGCAATATCTCATGAAGAAGCCGCATATTTGGTGAAACATGTTGAGAATGTAACATCACTGTAGCATGTAAAAGGGTATCTCAACCAGTTTCTGGCAAATACAGTGCCTTGCAAAAGTATTCACCCCCCTTTGCTTTTTACCTATTTTGTTTCATTACAGCCTTTAGTTCAATGTTTTTTTAATCTGAATTATGTGCAAAAATAGCATGTTTTGAGTTTGCGAAAAGGCACGTGGGAGACTCCCAAAATGAATAGAGGAAGGTGCTCTGGTCCGATGAGACTAAAATTGAACTTTTTGGCCATCAAAGAAAACGCTATGTGTGGCGCAAACCCAACACATCACATCACCCAAAGAACACCATCCTCACAGTGAAACATGGTGGTGGCAGCATCTTGCTGTGGGGATGTTTTCCGCAGTCGGGACTGGGAAACTGGTCAGAGTTGAGGGAAAGATGGATGCTGCTAAATACAGGGATATTTTTAAGCAAAACCTGTACCACTCTGTGTGTGATTTGAGGCTAGGACGGAGGCTCACCTTCCAGCAGGACAATGACCCCAAACACACTGCTAAAGCAACACTTGAGTGGTTTAAGGGGAAACATGTAAATGTGTTGGAATGGCCTGGTCAAAGCCCAGACCTCAATCCAATACAAAATCTGTGGTCAAACTTAAAGATTGCTGTTCACAAGCCCAAACCATCCAACGTGATGGAGCTGGAGCAGTTTTGCAAGGTGGAATGGGCAAAAATTCCAGTGGTAAGATGTGGCAAGCTCATAGAGACTTATCCAAAGTGACTTGGAGCTGTGATAGCTGCAAAAGGTGGCTCTACAAAGTATTGACTTAGGGGGGGGGGGGGGGGTGAATAGTTATGCACATTGACTTTTTCTGTTTTTTTGTCCTACTTGTTGTTTGCTTCACAATAAAAACAAATCTTAAGAGTTGTGGGCATGTTCTGTAAATTAAATGATGCAAATCCTCAAACAATCCATGTTAATTCCAGGTTGTGAGGCAACAAAACACTAAAAATGCCAAGGGGGGTGAATACTTTTGCAAGGCACTGTATCACTGCTTCATACCTGGTAGTGCACTACATTCTGTGTGCTTTATTTAATCTCCCTCATTATGTCCAATGTTTAGGGCAATCTGCTCAAAGCAATGAGTAACCGCTACCCTAAAAAAGATCCCAAATTAACAGGTACATTCTTTTATAAGGTAAATCAAGGTAATAAGGTATGTAGCACTAACTCTCAGTGGAGCTGCTGGTTTAGCGGGTCTGTTACCCTCACTTTGCTTCCCTTGGTTTCACCGGCACCGGGTCTAGGGGTTCCGTTGAGTTTACTGCCAGACGACACACGCACCAACACTGGAGTATGTTTTCAATGCTTTATTGAACAAACAAACTTTAGGAAGTAGCAGGAAAGAGGTGGAAAAGGAAACTTTCAGGAGAAACTCAAATATCTTCTTATAGAAGCTTAGCGACAAATGTCCTGGTAGAATTCAGATACTATTTGGAATGCGCTCCCCTCGTGGGACACACTCCTTGCTCCTCTGGATAGGCCTCTCTCACCGGTCTAGCAGCCAGTACGCAGCACGAATTAAAAGTCTCTGCCACAGACTTGTTTGGGGGGTAAATCCGCACGATCCTCTGCCACAGGATGTATCAGATTTCTCTAGAATAAAAGTCAGTCACAGTGCTTGAACCTTTAAGCCGAACAGGCAACACTATGCTGTATGGTTACTTCTTTTGGATACGTCCTCCAACCGAGTCACCAGGCCCCTCTATAGACCACCTCACTGCGTGATCTCTCCAAGATGGGTCCTCCCCTGGGATCTTCTCGGTCGTCCAGCTTCATCGCACAGGACCGACAGCTCAGGACCATTCCTCGGTCGCGGTTGTAGGCCCCAGAGAAGCCTCTGGACCCACCCCTGCGCCGCTGTATCGTGGGCCTCCCGATCGGAGGACCACGAGGTAGCTCCTTAACGCATACCTGTCGGCCAGGAGGGCCAGCAGGTGGCTGTAAAACGAACCCTAGAACATGGCGTCTGTCCCATAAATACTCCCTTCCCAGAATGCAACTCGGAGGACCACCTCCACCGAGCTTGTCTCCGAGACAGAGGAGCATCTATACACTTCGACACGTCGCCTTTCCAACACCGACCAGTGGTAACAGCGACACCCACCGGTCAGCACGGAAGCACACACGTCAGCCAAGCTGGAACAGAGGCGAACTTTTAACCTTCCTAACACACTATTTACTAAATTTACCTAACCTGCGGTAGATTGCAAATCTACCAGCGCTACAGGTAAATAGCCAAATACAGTACTACTAACATCGCTGTCAAAACATGCATGAACAAAGGAAATATAATGAAATTATAATAAAAGGAAATATCCTAATTTATCTTATTCCTCTTTATTAAAGCCATCCAGTTTCACTGTTTCCTGTGTAAAAATCTAGTAAGTTTCACATTAATACAATGTGAAAATTAATAAAATGCGACTTTGATGCTACTTGAGTGCCAGAGGGTGTAAAGTCACATCAAAGTCGCTTCAAAGTCACACTTCATGAATAGATTATGACTAAGCGAACCTTGATTCGTGAAACACGTTAATCTTTCCATGCCTGCATAGAGGTCTCATGATGTCTTATTATGTATCGTGATGATTTTTTATCTTCAAAAAAGTAATTACAGTATCACGGCTTCATACCTGAGAGTGCGGTCAACCTTTCTTGAACCATTGACTTTGATTGATTACTATGCACAGGTGCACTACATTCTGTGTGCTCCAGTTTTATTTAATCTTCCTCATTATGTCCAAAGTTTAGGGCAATCTGCTCAAAGCAATGAGTAACTGCTACCCTAAAAAAGATCCCAAATTAACAGGTATATTCTTTTATATGGTAAATCAAGGTAATAAGTAAATAGCTAAACACAGTACTACTAACATCGCTGTCAAAACATGCATGAACAAAGGAAATATAATGAAATTAATACAAAAGGAAATCATCTTAATTTATCTTATTCCTCTTTATTAAAGCCATTCAGTTTCACTGTTTCCTGTGTATAAATCTAGTAAATTTCACATTAATACAACATATTTTGGGATCAACTCTTTTGGATTAAATGTTACTTCCAAGGATAACCATTGTATCTGCCAAAAAATATGCTTATATTAGAAAAAATGGCTGCCCAAAGGGGTTTCCTTGGCTAAAATGTCTCTGTCCTTTTGTTCTACCAATTCCTGTTTACTCAGTTTCCCGAGATTATAAATTTTGATAAAGCTTCTGTGTTACTTTAATTGTATCCTTACCTGCAAATAATATTATTTCTGATTTAAAAAATACAGAACATAATTTCACCTTTGTGCAGTGTATTCTGTTCTTTAGTTGCAACCCTGAGGTACATGAGCATTTATTATAAACGTTTTAAAATTGACAGTAATAGATATCTTCATGAGCAGTAGACACTGTACCTAGGAACCAGCTAACAGTATCATTTGTGTCCCAATGTGCCATTTGTAATACTTAGTGATATGTGAAGTACTGCTATTTCCATCTCCAAACTCTTATGGACATGTCACCCCTGTGAAATATACAGGAGTACACAGGGTAGGTGTTGCTGAATGTTTATGTGCCATACCTGCCTGTCTAGTAGTTCCACACTACACTGGTAAAGTGTTGCCCGATCTGTGAACCCCACAAGTATCTGTTTTTTAAAAAAATTAATCCAATATGATTGGTTGGAATTCCCTTTAGACCTTAGAATAATACAGTACTTTTGAGGTGCTAGAATAACACAATGGAATACACATATTCAGTAAAAATTACCAACATTTTTTTTTAAAAAAAATCCATTAAAATCACAGTTAAAAACACAAAATCATATCATGGTCTTATTTGCCAGAAACTGGTTGAGATACCCTTTTACATGCTACAGTGATGTTACATTCTCAAAATGTTTTACCCAATATGCGGCTTCTTCAGGAGATATTGCAGTATAAGGACTATCCAGAAAAAAATATGTATAACTCAACCTAATTTGAAAAAGAACCAATGCCTCCTATGTTAGGATGTTTATGCCCATGAGACAAAACAGCAAGGAAATGGCATTACGGTGGCCACAGGAGGAACAAAAGGTCCTGGAAAAAGGACCATATATATCACCAGAGCCACATGAACGCCATCCACACTTGCCTGCATTCACTTCTATTTTACATATCCTCAATAAAGTAAAGATCTCCCTTTGTGGTGCCCTCCTTTAGTTTTTGACATATAAGGTCTTTTTTCCAGGACCTTTTGGTCCTCCTGTGGCCACCATCATGCCATTTCCTTGCTGTTTTGTCTCAAAAAGACCATATATAATGTATGTCCGGAGTCACGTGGACAGCAGCCACACTTGCCTGCATTCACTTGTCTATTTTACAAATCATCAATAAAGGCAAGATTTCCCTTTGTGGTGACCAGTGGTTTTTCATGTATAGTATATGGTCTTTTTTACAGGACCTTTTGTTTCTCCTGTGGCCACCATCATGCCATTTGCTCGCTGTTTTGTCTCATGAGCATAAACATCCGAACATATGAGCCATTGGTTCTTTTCTAAATGAGTTTGAGTTATAAATATTATTTTTTATTATATTATTTTTCTGGATAGTCCTTATGCTACAATAACTCCTGAAGAACCTGCATATTCAGTGAAACATGTTGAAAATGTAACATCACTGTAGCGCATAAAAGGGTATCTCAACCAATTTCTGGCAAATAAGACCATGATATGGTTATGTGTTTTTAGCTGTGATTTTAATGGATTTTTAAGTAAAAATTGCTGGTAATTTTTACTAAATATTTACAAACCATTGAGTTGTTCTAGCACCACAAAAGTCCAGCATTACTCTAAGGCAGGGGTGGGCAACCTGTGGCCCTCCAGCTGTTGTGGAACTAGATTCCCCATGTGTCATTGCAAGGCTAGCAGTTACGAGCATGACTCTACATGTCCCATGAGGCATTGCAAAACTGACAGTTACGATCACTCCCAAAAGCAGAGGCATGATGAAACTTTTAGTTCTGCAACAGCTGGAGGGCCGCAGGTTACCTACCCCTGCTCTAAGGTCTATTATTAAACTATTGGGATGTGGCGCATTAAATAACCCATATCCTACCCAAATCATATAATATATTGAAATTCTCTATGTCTGCTTGGAAAGTCTAATGCCCTATACACACGATCGGACATTGATTGGACATTCCGACAACAAAATCCATCAGATTTTTTCCGACGGATGTCGACTCAACCTTGTCTTGCATACACATGGTCGCTGTCATGGGATGTTATACACAACATCCAATGCAGGTGATCAGATCGCTGGGCTGCACCAAGGAATCAGGGACAAACGAGTAAATAAAGAAAGTATGTTTATTGCCAATGATAAAGATACATGTGAAAACAAGACAGCAAACCAAAACAAGTAAATGGTGAAAACACAGCAAACCCCAAAACCCACCTAACTATCTATCTAACTAATATAATACACAAGCAAGGAAACCAACATGAAATAAAAAATAAGGCATGGGCCAAAGCGACAAGGGAACAGAAAACAGGAATAATGAAGCAGACCAAGGAGTAGGGAACAGGAAACAGGGTTCAAGGTCAGGATACACAAACGGGGTTCAGGAACAAACAGGAACAGGCTGGAACAAGAGCAGGTACTGGCAGGGACAAGGGCTTAGCAGAGGAATACTGAAGCACTGGAGGTTAGTTCAGGGCGGGTTTATATAGTCCAGCAAAACCATGACAGGTGTGCTTGATGGCAAGTCTGCAGTCCAGGCAGGGAGACCCCCGCTCGTGGCCACTGGAATTACACCCTTTTGGTGCTGAATGTAATAGTGCCACCAGCCGGAGAAACCGTTCCTGACAGTCGCACAAAGTTGTCGGAAAATCCGATCGTTCTGAACACAGTGATGTAAAACACGTACATCTGGACTATCTATAGACGGGGCAATAGCCAATAGCTTTTGTCTCTTAATTTACTCTGAGAATGCATGGCACTTTGTGCGTGTGTATGCTCCATCGAACATTCGCTTCTCAAATTTTCTGTCCACAAAACTTGTTGTCGGAAAGTCTGATCGTGTGTACACAAGTCCGTCGCACAAAAGTTCACGCATGTTCTGAATCAAGCAGAAGGCTATTGAGCTGGCTACTGAACTTCCTTTTTCTCAGCTCGTCGTATGTGTTGTACGTCACCGCGTTCTTGATGTTCGGAATTTCCGACAACATTTATGTGACCGTGCATATGCAAGACAAGTTTGAGCCAACATCCTTCGGAAAAAAATCCATGGTTTTGTTGTCGGAAAATCCGATTGTGTGTACAGGGCACAAGGGGGAAGTTCCTCTTACATTGAAGGGATCGGATCTCCTCTTTTTACCTGCCTTCTATGGGATGGGTAGTAAGCATACCTCCCAACTTTCAAACTTAAGAATGAGGGATGCTTGAGAGAGTAGAAGCCTGCAGCACGTTTTTCGTGCTATGCAAAATATGGGTGTGGCCAAGCTTTCCAGTGGGAGGAGCTTAAGGGGCAATTGGTTAAACAATACCCAGGCTTTAGGTATGTGCTGGGGGGCCACTTTGGGAGGTAGAGGATTTGTGTTAGAATGTGGGGTAGAGTTGGGGACAGATATATACGGGGGGAGGGGTGCTTTGGGAGGGGAAAGGACTTGTGCTAGCGCAAGCAATACTCTCCCCGTTTACCCTTTCAGTAAAAATATTCACCCCCTTCCGCGAAATCCAGCACTAACCTGCACACTCATCCTTCCCAGAACAAATCCTCTTCCACCAACCCCACCTTCTAGCATGGGATCTTCTCCATCCCAATCCCCCCAGCCTAAATCCTTTTACCCTCCCAGCACAATTACCCCCACAAATATAGCTTCTGGTATAAATTCCTTTCTCCCCCTAAATTCATCCCTACAGCACAAATATAACCCCCCCATCTCTCCTTCTAGCACAATTTTTTTTACCCCCCTCTGAAATTCCCCCAGCCAGCACAAAACCCTCCCCCCAATATCCAATATCCCTTTACGATATAAATCTCCCTCCCCCTCAAAAACCTCCTTTTAGAACAAATTCTCTTATCCCCCCTCACAGAACAAATCCCTACCTATATTCCCCCTCTCAGCAAAATCCTCAGCCCCATATACCCCCTTCCAGCACAAATCATCCCCCTCTTATACCTCCTTCCAACACAAATGCCCCCTCTCAGCACAATGCCCCCCCATATCCCTCTTTCCAGCATTTTTGGAGCCTCTTTTTCCTGCCCCAAGCACAGACTTTAGTTGCACAGACAGTTCTTGGGACCTCAGCGTTGGTAGATCTCCTTCATAGACTCCCCCTCCTGATCTGTCAGAACACACATCAGAGCTGAGGAGGAGCCTATGGGAAACCTCCCTTGGTGCTCTGACAATATAGCTGCTGCAAACCTGCAGCCAGCTAGGGGAGGTAGCGGCTGCTACAGTGTCAGCTATCACTGCACCCCGCAGAAAATTTGGGCAAATGGTGGATGCTAGAGATCACGACACTTCTGCCCCCACCTAGTCCCAGCCCTGGTGATACTACACACGGCAATGCAGTCTCTATATTGCAGGGGAGTTGTCAGATGCAATACAGAGACTGGATTGCGGTGTGTAGTATACCATACACCCTGCACAAGCTGCTAGGCAGAGGCAGCCAATGTCCATGCAAGCGCACTTCCCCCAGACAAGTCCCTGAAACCAAGTGTCCAAACTTGTCCGGCACTGGGCTCCTCTCCGGGACTCAACCTCCATTTGCTGGGACTTGCATCAAATGATGGTCCCAGAGAATCTGGGATGGTTGGGAGGTATGGTAGTAGGTGGAAATTTCCCTCAAGAAGACAGAAAAAAACCTGACAGGGGTCTTAACCATTCTCTACTCTGTATAGAATAAAAAAAAGCTTTGGCTTTACTAAAACTTTGAGTCCTATAATGAAATCCATCTTCTAAACCAGCCTCATGGATTTTTCTACAATATTATGCTTTCTGCACAGGCTACTTACTTGTCAAGGCATAATCTGTTTCTTCCATATTCCACTGCCACTAATAAAGTGAGAACAGAAGTTGGTCTAATAAGCTTTGTTCATTCATTTCTTCTTTGGGATAAATGCTGAATTGTTTTTTGTTCCAAATCTTTAAAGGCATTAGCGACACATTTCCATTGGGGTAGCACATCTTTAAAGCACTCAGTAGTGAATAAAAACATAGTGGGCCTTTAGAGTTTATATAACTTCAAAATAACTGTAAGCAACAAATTAAAACATTATGTAGCATTAGGCTTTCTTTTTATTCCACAGGGTCGCAATGAACTAAATTGTGAGCGGTACTCACCTTCACACCATAGTGTTAACAGAAGTTAATTCTATCCAAACCTCTGAAAGAACCCGAAAAGTGGTGCTAGAAAAAGCATACAGTGTTACCTACTAATAACGTGAATATGATATGCCATAAGGTGATGTGTTGTATTCAGCAACATAAGCTGTTGTGTTCCTTCTGTGGACCCTTGTATTCTTTTAGCTGGACGGATCAGTGACGAGTGAGCAATGATGGATGCAAATGCATTATATGGCCTGTTTTGAAGCAAGTTAATTTTTCTTGATGATCATTTCTACTCGCACTGTAATACATATTACCAGTAACACATAATATGACCATTGAAACTATGTATGGCCTGGTTCAATAAAATACCTAACAGCACATTGCATTGTTTAAACTGGTGTGCATTGATGATCATCTCATTACACATAAGCATACATAAACCTTAAGGCATTTTGTTTTGCAGTAATGCACAAAGAAATACATTTTGGTTTTATTACCCTAATGCTGATGCTAAAGAAGATTCTCTATTTAATAGAAAATCAGACGAGAAGATTTATTTTCAGTCATTGCATATATCCACTAGTTCACTATATGAAATTTTAACTTCCAAACATAGTTTAGTAGTGTTTTTACAAGAAAAGTTCAGAGTTTCTGAAAAACTGGAAAGTAAAATTGGTTAACATATACAGAAGAAATGCTAATGCTTATATTACTGGTAATTACACTATTTGGTCAAAAGTTTGTGAAAACCTGATCATCACACCTACAATATGGTCAAAAGTATGTGCACACCCCTACAACTATTGCGTTTAGATGTTTCCAGTGAAGGGAAACAATACTGTTATAGTGGTAGTAAACTCTCTTTATTTATTTTTACCTACAGACAGGCTTATAATAAAGCTTACCTGTAGGTAAAATGAATATCTCCTAAATGTGTACCGTTCAGGAGATATTCTAGTGAGCAGCAGCTGACATCACTGGCATGTGCTCTAAAGGAACGGCATACTTATGCCATTCCTTCAGAGCTGTGCACCATGCCTGAGACTCCCGCGCGCATGGGTAATATTATCTTGGCTCAGCCATTCAAGCTGCGGCAGCCCGCAAACCCTGAAGGAAGAACGGTGAAGATGGAAGCCTCTGCAGTGGTGACAGTGAGCCGCTTGAGGGCTTTGTTTCAAGGTAAGTCTCTCATAATGTGCTAATATTTTTTGTGGCAACAGTATGGAGAAGCCCCCTATCCGTTCCAGTATGCCTGTGCCTCTGTGCACAAATCCAGATCCATGGAGACACAAATTTAGTGGACAACTCAAATGGTCTACACAGAGCTCTGACCTAAACCCTAAGGAACACCTTTGGGATGAGCTGGAATTCTAATTGTGAGATAGGGTTTTCTTATCCAACATCTGATCTTACAAATGCTCTTTTATTTGAATGGTCACAAATTTCCAAAGACACGCTCCATAATCTTGTGGCTTTCTCAAAAGAGTAGGCACTGTTAAAGCTGCAAACTACAGCCCACTTCCATGTTAAAGAAGTGCTTTGTGAATGGGAAAACTACAAGGTCCCGACAGACTTTGTGGCTGTTGGCTTGTAGTTCTCAATGACCTACCATGGTGCTGTTCAGCGCTGTGGTAGTTTATGCATGCTTCCTGTCACAGTGTAACTGCCTGGCTATATCAGAGGTACGGCCAGACAGATACAAAGGCAGTCTGCAGGACACCCACGCTCTGCTGAACATTGTCCATTACAAAAAAAATAATAAATGCATATTTTTTACATGCAAAAAAAGTGCATTTATTATTTTTTTTGTAAAGGCGAACTTATCCTTTAATGCACATGGTTTTAGAATGGGATATCCAATAAGCTCATATAGGTGTTATGGTCAGGTGTTAAAAAACTTTTGCCCATATAGTATATGACAGTGTTTCACTAGTCCTGCTATTTTTTTTATTCCAATTCCAGTTTTGCAGCTTTATTAAAATACATACTATAAAAAATATTCAACCATTCATAAAGGTAGTAATTATGAGAGTGGCCGCAGGTTGGAAGACGTTGCACTTTCATCTATGGGTGACACTAAAGATGGAGAAAACAATGGTGCTAGGAGACATAAAATAGGCATTGAGACCTTTGTGCGACGGGGGCAGAGATTGCAGGAAAAGGGACCCAGTAAACATAAAACAGACAAAACAGTGGGAAAGGAAGCAAAGGAAAACACACAATGATTGTTGCGCTAAGGTATTTCCAGCAGGCAAAGCTGTGTTGTTTGGGATGGTGAGGGAATGGTTAAAAAGTCAGGATCCTTAACATATAGTCCAAAGTTCTGACAAATGAGCAGCAGAGTCAATAAATAAAAATTATGTTAGGAATGGCTCCTGATAGAGGTGCAGGGTTTTTAAGAACAGTCCATAGCCTGGGTGATTACCACAGGGAGTATAGCTGGCACAGGGAAGGCAGCACGCTGGAGAGTAGAAGAACCCCTGGGGGGATACAAGAAAAACAGACAAGCAGCACCAATCTAAGTGCAGCAATATTGTAACATATTTAATTAAGTAGTAATGCACTCACTCAGAGATGGATAAAAGCAGGCACATCATGGTAAATGTCAGATGGAGAGCAGGGCTCCAGAACGATCATCCAGGCAGCGCTGAGGTCTCTTGCTCGGCGGTGCCAGTGGTTTCCGTATCCCGTCTATAGCGTACAGGGCACAGGAGGAAGCCGTCACTCAGGAAGTCCCTGGTCTCAGTGGGGGGAAGCTATGATGTGCACCCGTTCATAGCATGCATGCTCCTTCATCAGGATAAAGGAGCATGCATGCTATAAATGCATGCACGTTCGTAGTATGGGTTCGTAGACACCACAGCGCTTCCTGGATGATCATTCTGGAACCCTGCTGTCCATCTGAGATTTACCACGATGTGCCTGCTTTTATCCGTTTTCGAGTGAGTGCATTACTACTTGATTAAATATGTTACAATATTGCTGCACTTGCTGAATTTATCAAGTTGAAAAAAATAAAAAATAAAATATGGCTTGTGCAAAGGTTTGGACACACTGTCATTCGGTACTTACTAACATGTCTTTAGTGTGAACTAGCAAAAGTTCTTTAAATAAAATAAATATTTTATTCCCTAGAAATGTAATGTACATTAAAAGGTGTAAATACATGTTTCCATTGTTGAGTTAGGGTTTTTTTAACATAAGTTGTTGTATTATATTAAAAAAATGCAGATTATACCTTATATCAGAGCGGCTCCTGGTGCTCACGTGACTCCTCAACTCTCTCCTCTGCCCGGCTGACAGCCCCAGTGGGCAGGGCCATGCACTCCCAATGGCGTCAGCTGGGGAGGAGGGGAAGAAAGGAGAGGGAGAGCCGAGGAGTCACATGAGCGCAGGGAGACGCTCTCATATAAGTACAGATCAGCATATGTTTTATATAACACAGGGACAGGGACACATATTGCTATGTTACAAAGGGCATGGGAGGATTTTATAGTAGTTATGAAAGCACCAGGAGGGAAGGGGGAGGGCACTTGCACGAGCAGACAGGCAGGGAGGAGGGGGGGAGAGGAGGACAGAGAAGGACAGAGCAGGGCTGCGGATGATGGAGGCACGTAAACTGACCACGGTGTCAGGACTCAGAGGCCATAATAAACCGTGGTCAATTTACAGGGGGGAGGGCAGAACCAGGCAGGATAAGCCAGGTTTTTTAGGTGATAGAAGGGGCCAAATTACATAGCGCAAGCACTGTACACATTCATGCTTTAAGGGAACAGTATCTGTTTTTTTTTTAAGTTAACAAACACTTTAAGGTCTGCTGACAGATATTCTATAATATTTGCAGTGATACTAAAGTCTTGTATTTTTTTCTTTAAAAATAACAAACATGTCATACTTACCTGCTCTGTGCAGTGGTTTTACACAGAGCGACCCAGATCCTCGTCTTCTCCCTGAAATCAATTGATCCCTAACAATGGATCAAGGTAACTACACACTGGCAGGTAAATTTAGGAAGCAACCCTGCCTAAACACCAGGGTGCTACGTGAGCCACAGGGATATAGTAATCAAATAAATAAAAAGAAAGCAAAATAATCCAAAATAGTAGCAAGATGTATTATTAAAAAAGCATAATAAAGACAATAAAGGTAATTCTCAACCTTCCACCATCCAAAAAGACATCGTTGTCTATGTCAAAAAACCATCTAGGCACCATCCATGCATCCACATAACCACACATTGAATCATGAACCATGTATATATGGAATGAAAATTGGGGTAAACTAGCCAATGCTAGCAAAGTGGCCCTAAGTGGCCCTATGAATCAAGTGATCAGTGAGTAGCAGTCAATAAGTGCAATAACTCAGGTGTCTGGAGGGCTAAAGGCCAAGGCTGGATCAAATGGACATCATGATTGCGAAACAGTCTCATAGATACTGCCGTGATGATTATAAGCTGGTGCTGATGACTGTGTAAGTCGAGCAATGGAAGAAGATAGCAGGTTGCCTATGGCAAGTATCATACCTGTAGACACAGTGCATGGGCAGTATATGAGTAAAGTTGACAAATGATGTCCTTACTGCAGAAGGTGGAACATAATGCACAGCAGTGATTTAGGGTATATTTACATGAGCAGATGTCAGCTCTCCTAATGGCATAACCTGCCAATCATGAAGAGGATAAAATTAGTAATAACAGTAAGCGCATATACAGGTGAATGCATACAATACTGGGGGTATATTAGATTAGCAAGGCATTAAGTCCATGGCCATAGTAGTGGCAGTCCAGGGGTTAATTAAGTCTCTGACCGTTCAGGATATGAGAAGCTGGCTGGTGGGGTGGTTGGTCTAAAGAGGCGGCTGCTGTCCTCAGAGAGCTGGCTCTGTGGTATTGCAAGAGGGGGTGGAGAAAGGAAGCGCCACCTGAGTGCAGTATGAGTATGAAAGTTTTAATGACACATAAAAAATAACACTTACAAGAAGGACATGATAAAAAGGCTTATCTGTGAGTAGTAATCTGTGTGTGTTCCTCGAGCTCCAGTCCGGAAGGTGTATCAGCGTTGTAGGGCTGCAAGTGGAAGCTTTCAGGTGGTTGTTCTTCCTGTGGCCATCAGGGAGAAGCTGGGACCGGCGTGGAGCGCACAGAGCATGTGCGTGACGTCATGGGTCATCCAACGGCTTCCGGGTACACTCCAGGGGGAGGGCAAACATCGAGGGAGGGTTCTGGGTAGTAGGTAGGTGAGAATGAACTCAATGAGCTCGCTTTACCACAAAAAAGGGTGATAAAGCTTCCTTTCAAAATGTATTAAGTAGAAAACTTTCAATCAATTGGCCCTGATCCCTCCTCTCAGCCTCCTCCGGTATGCTAACAATTTGTATATTATTTTATCTAAGATGATTCTCAAATCCTCTAATTTAGTGGCATGCAAAGTTGTAGCACACATCCAATTGGACAGGTGCTATGGCTTCTTTTAACTTCCCAACCTTGTCCTCCAGTACAATAGTTATTTGTATTTGTATTAGTATCGTATTTTTTGTATATCATGACATAGAAGGGAGAGATAACTGCAGACAACACATCAGACAGTGTAGGTTCAGGGGAGCCCCCAGGAATATGCAAGTGTTGTAAGTCCTCACTATCTCCTCTATTTCATCCAAGGGCGCAGAGCTTTGTTAACGATGGTCTCAATCAGGTACTGGGGGGAGACCTATATCTCTGCGAGTGCATATATCTCTGCCATAGGATACCCATTCTGTTTGTTCTCAGTCTTTTAAGCATTTTCAGCCCTTCAGTGTCCTTTGCAGGGGAGTGAGTAAGGCGCTCAAACCTCACAGACACTTTCTTTTGCTCCTCTTGTTTGTCCCACTGCTGCTTCACTATGGGAAAAGAGAAAGCATTACCATCTTGAGCCTGGACTTTATGGTCCAGGCTGGCCTGGGTCATCCTTGTTGCACCTGGTCATATCTGAAAGGTGTCCTAGAGGATCCCAAAAGGTAGCCCCTGGCAGTGCCCTAATACGGAGCCCAGAAAACAGTGACACCGGATAAGGAGACTCCATAAAAGACTGACAATTAGAGCTGCAGCTGCAGGCAAGCTAATGTGAAGTGCTGCTGGCTAATCAGGATAGCAGTGCTGGAGTATCAAGCAGGAGCTCCAGGTCTTTCCCAGTCACTCACATGCAGGTCAATCCCCACTAAGTCACATTTTTACAAGAGGAAGTCCCTCTCTGATTGCTACCAGAATACTCCAATTTCAGTGGTGTGACGCTTTATCCTTGGGTCTTGGATCCCTCCAGCTGTTCACCTGTGTGACCTGACATACCCTAGACATCACTGTGAGGGATACAGTCTATGGAGAGAATTGCAACTAGTTCTGTCCAGTACTGCATTACTGAAATTTTTATTTTCAGCTTTAGTCTTGATGTTATAGAGTCTTTTGGAGACTTTTCTATACAGCCATATGTTACCCTGACTGAGTCACAGAGACAGTGACTGCTGTGAAGAGTCCATGTTTGTGCAGATTTCATTATTCTGCAGTGTGTGTGTGCGTAGTACTTTTTTTTTTGCCATCCTGAATCTATTTTGCGTTATTGATTCAACTTTGTACCTGTTTACTAAACTGCAAGTTGCTGTTACTCTCTGATCATATGTCTGATTACTCATTCTATTAAAAGTGCACTTTGTTTAAAAGCAAATAGGTGTTTGTGAGGTAGCTTCTATGTCAGATATCTGTTAAGTCATGTATAATATTCTAGGCTGCTGGGGTATGTTCTCAGTAAAATTCATGAAAGAGCTAGAGGCTGCTGTTGCATATTACTTTCCTAAGTTTTTACAATTTTTTTTGTATAACTGGTGAACCCCTTTAAAGTTAATATACTAGCACAAAACCAGACATAAAATTTACTCTGTGCTGGGCTTGGTGTATGACCTTAATTGTGGGTTGTGGCACTTTCCCAAATCTGCCTTCAGACGCTAGAGGAGAATGGTCTGGTTTTTAAATCCAGGTCCAAAAATAGCTGCATTTTTATACATATTTGGAGTGTTCAATGGTACGTACTATCTGTACTAGTCTGAACAAGTGAAAAGCTGTAAGATTACGTTATAAATTAGCATTATAACATGTTTCCAATCAATTCACTTCAAATGCTTAATTCTTTGTTTGGGCAACCCCTACACTTATCCACCATCTCTACTCAAACAAACAAAGTCCCCTACAAAGATAAGAATTAATCATCATCCACATTCCTATTTGACTTGTCTTCAGTAAAAAAAAAGATGAAAGAGAAAGATATAACATCTCTTAACAAAAGAAGTCATAAGGCCCTCATAAAAAAACTAATTAAACCAGAAATCTTGCCAGAGTTACACTTCAACATGATCTACAGCAAAGAAAGCCTTGGCGATAGTATTACGATTAGGGAAGAGCTTCGGGTTCAGATTGAGCATGGGTTCTTAGCAAATCCAACCCACCCTCTGTTTGTGGACATAGCAAACTAATGTGTTCATTTAGCTGCCATTTAATACCCAACTACCACTAATGCACAACCTGGCCTCTGAACTTAGGTCAGATAGCTTAGAATGGCCAGTAATGGGGACTTTGTTATGTGCAAGCCTTTCACTATAAAAAGGCAGGGTGTTAGGTACCTGGTAGTAGAGCCTGACTTGTAGGAGAAGACCTCTCATACAGCGCTGGTTCGGGAGCCACTGGAATGGGAACAGTGGTCTCCGGAACACAGTGGGGTAGGAGTGCCTGTTTGAGGTAAGTCTCTGATGCTGAGATGAGGGAGAGATCCCACCGGGATGGCTGGACTGCAGATCTTGTGAAGACTTGAAGACAGCAGGCTGGGTGCTGGAGATGCAGGAAGCACTGGAGCTGAAGCTGAAGGTGCAACAGCAAGGAACAACAGCAGGCACAAGCAAGGTCAAACAGTCCGGGTCGGCAGGCAGATAAACACAGGCAATATCGGCAGGCAGAGGCAGAGTCAGTAGGCAGGCAGGGGTCGGCAATGGTATCAGGCAGGAACAGTAGGATAGTCAGGCAGGCCGGGTCGGATAGGAGCAGAACAGATGGTCAGACAAGCCGGGTCAATCAGGAAACAATCAGTCAATCAGATGCAGGTTACAGAGATCACAGAGCTGAGACGAAGCAGCAATGTGCCAGAGGCACAGGGGAACCTTTATGCGTCCTTTGGTGCCAAACGGCGCTAACGCGCACGCGCGCGCCCGTAAGCGCATTCGCGCGTGCGCACAAGCGCCGCGTACCCGCACGCGCCCGAGTGCCACGCTGATGCCTGGGAACATCAGGATTCTGCTGAGGAGCTTGCACAGGAGCGCGCCGGCGCATAGACGCATGCCAACGCCCAGGTCTGGCGCCGGCGGCTCCCTGACACAGGGTTTCCAGTAGCTATATTGACAATGTGCTTAGCTGGGTTGTGAAAGCACATGAAGTGCTGCTGATAAAAATGCAGCGGGACAGATTAGAGTAGGGCTTGCAGGCAATTGTGTTGTAAAGTAAACCCTTGACTGAATGTCCTTTAGGGAGAAAAACACGGGGCAGATTTAGTAAAACCGGTGCAAACAGAATCTGGTGCAACTGTGCACAGTAACCAATCAACTTCTAACGTCAGCTTGTTTAATTAAGGAAATTAATTATTTAATTAATTAAGGAATAAAATTTGGTGCAAACTGTGGCAATGAGAAGCCACTTAAAGTCAATCAGTATGCGGTAAAAAAGGAAGACCACAAAAAATTCTTATAGTATAGATGGTGGTCTCAGACAGCCAAGGGAGCCAATACCATCTAGAAGGTGGTGAGAGTGACATGCGCTGTGCCGCACAGACGTTTAATTCATATGCTGCTTTATCCTGTGCTTCTTGAGTCATCCTCAAGTCTCAGTTGAACGAGTGCCTTTTGCAATT
This sequence comes from Lithobates clamitans, assembly GCA_037952925.1. Lineage (NCBI taxonomy): Eukaryota > Metazoa > Chordata > Amphibia > Anura > Ranidae > Lithobates > Lithobates clamitans. Next base: position 5,323,740 of record JBBGZY010000865.1, read on the forward strand.
GCATCGATCTTGGAGGAATCTAAGGATTGGAGATCATCTTATAGTGTATGGTGATACAAGGCTCGTATATCACTTATTTGTGGTGAGTTTATTACCAACGGGGATTATCCGTGCACAAGGTGCTGGTGATGGTATTCAGATGAGAAAGTTTGTCTCTTTCTGCTAAGGGGATACGGACCACCATCTATACCAGTGTTTCTCAATTCCAGTCCTCAAGGCGCCCAAACAGGTCATGTTTTCAGGCTCTCCATTAATTTGCACAGGTGATTTGATCAGTTTCACTGCCTTAGTAATTACCACAGCCGTTTCATCTGAGGGAAATATTGAAAACACGACCTGTTGGGGTGCCTTGAGGACTGTAGTTGAGAAACACTGATCTATACTATAAGAATTTTTTGTGGACTTCCTTTTTTATCGCATACTGATTGACTTTAAGTGGCTTCTCATTGCCACAGTTTGCGCCGAATATTATTAATTATTCTATTAGCGCTGTTAGTGCTGGGATGACTGTTTCGATTTTTTTGGGCATTTTATTAATTGTGTGTTTTTATAATACCTGCTACCGTGCATTGATCTGTCTTTGTCCATTAGAGTGCTGTGATCAGTGACACCTGGTGCTACTGATATATATCTTTTGATTGTTTAATTAAGGTTTGACAATAAAACCTAGAAGCTGATTATTTACTATGCACAGCTGCACCAAATTCTGTATGCAGTTTTAGTGGTCAGCATTTCACTTACAGCCTTGCCATCTTTGCCAGAGGAGGGAAATTTACAGAGGGACAGCAAAGCATAGCGAGTTTAGTGGTCAAGAGTATGTAATGTATGACACAACATGTAGGGTGCAGTGGTAAGGAATTTGTAAAACACCTTGTACATTACATATTTAAAACCAATAGAATCTGCATGCTTTGCTATATGTTACACACTTCTTACTGTCATATACTATATACAGTATAAATTGCCACTGAATTGTGCTCCTCAATGCTGCACTCTGTACAAATGGTTGTATGATACACATTCCTTGTATGTTGGGCTAAATATAATATACCCTTTACCACTGTATTCTGTATGCTGGGCTGTATGTTACATACTCCTAAACTAACAGGAAGAAAAGGGCCATCTAAGTGTAGCAAATATAAAAAAAAAAAAAAACATTTTATTGCGCAATTAGAGCAACTCACATAGAAAAGTGAAGGCAGTGCTTATCTGAATCAACCGCTCAACCGCTCCCGGAATTCCCACAGTGTCTGAATTGAGTGACACAGAAAGTCATGCTAGGTTTCCTCGGCTGAAGGACTGGAGCCTTACGGGTGCAGCGTGGAACACACTGGGGAAGCAGACATGACATCACTAGTGATAGTGTGTGGACATGGCTACACATTGTGGAGCATGTGTGCTCCTTCCTCAGGCCTTCCTCAGATCTCAGGAGATGGCCAGAGGAAGGAGCATGAATGCTCAGAGAGATGCAAGTAGTCCCAGAAAGTGCCTACATTTCTTACACTGCTCCAAGCTTCCCCACTAAGGGGAAGCTACACAAATAAGACCCAACTGCCTGTATGTTGTTCTGGTCTAACTAACTAACTAACTAACTAACTAACTAACTAACTAACTAACTAACTAACTAACTTCCTAGCTAGCTCTCCACTTTCCTAATATGACTTAATGCAGGATGCCCTTTTCCTAGCAGGGGTAAAACCACAAAGCTCTTGAGCCTTCCCTAACTGCTGGCTATAGGGACAGCTAGTGGGCTTGTTGGAATGTTAATTTGTATTTTGTCCAACAACAACATCAGCCAACAGATGGCAGTGTTTATTAGTTTGTAGCTGCATCCATGGTGCTGTATACTCCATTGTCTTTTCTCTGATAATAAACTTCCTGTTTTCTGTCTGCAGTAGACAGAAAGCAGCAGATAAGCCCATGTGGACTGTACAGTGCCTGTTCTGTGGGGCTATATACAGAATTTCTAACAGTTTATGGCCCCAAGCATAGCCCAGACACTCACAAACAGAAAAGCTGTGAGCCCAGTCATAGCCAGCTACAGCTACAGTACAAGATACAGATACAGAAAGAAGACTGCAAAAGAATAAATGTATCAGAGCTGCAACAAAGCTTTCATTTGATATTGATAAACCAGAACTACCAGTCTTGGAAATTCTAGATGAAAATTCTGCTAATAAGAGAAGGTACAATGCCTTGCAAAAGTATTCACCCCCTTGGCTTTTTAGCTATTTTGTTACATTACAGCCTTTAGTTCAATGTTTTTTTTTTAATCTGAACTATAAGCGATGGATCAGAACTCAATAGTCTAAGTTGGTGAAGTAAAATTAGAAAAATATATACATAAAACTATTTTTCAGAAATAAGCCTATAAAAAGCTCTGGTGCACCCAATTACCTTCATAAATCACATAATGAGTGAAATGATGTCCACCTGTGTGCAATCTAACTATCACATGATCTGTCATTACAAATACACACACCTTTTTGAAAGGCCCCAGAGGCTGCAAAACCTAAGCAAGAGGCACCATTAACCAAACACTGCCATGAAGACCACAGAACTCTCCAAACAAGTTAGGGACAATGTTGTTGAGAAGTACAAGTCAGGGTTAGGTTATAAAAAAATATCCAAATCTTTGATGATCCCTAGGAGCACCATCAAATCTATCATAACCAAATAGAAAGAACATGGCACAACAGCAAACCTGCCAAAAGACGGCCGCACACCAAAACTCACAGACTGGGCAAGGAGGGCATTAATCAGAGAGGCAGCACAGAGACCTAAGGTAACCCTGGAGGAGCTGCAGAGTTCCACAGCAGAAACTGGAGTATCTGTACATAGTACGACAATAAGCCGTACGCTCCATAGAGTTGGGCTTTATGGCAGAGTGGCCAGAAGAAAGCATTACTTTCAGCAAAAAACAAAATGGCACATTTTGAGTTTGCAAAAAGGCATGTGGCTAGGACGGAGGTTCACCTTCCAGCAGGACAATGACCCCAAACACACTGCTAAAGCAACACTTGAGTGATTTAAGGGGAAACATGTAAATGTGTTGGAATGGCCTGGTCAAAGCCCAGACCTCAATCCAATAGAAAATCTGTGATCAGAGTTAAAGATTGCTGTCAATAAGCGCTAACCATCCAACTTGAAGGAGCCGGAGCAGTTTTGCAAGGAGGAATGGGCAAAAATCCCAGTGGTAAGATGTGGCAAGCTCATAGAGACTTATCCAAAGTGACTTGGAGCTGTGATAGCCGCAAAAGGTGGCTCTACAAAGTATTGACTTTGGTGGGGTGAATAGTTATGCACATTGACTTTATCTGTTATTTTGTCCTATTTGCTGTTTGCTTCACAATAAAAAAAAAAAATCTTCAAAGTTGTGGGAATGTTCTGTAAATTAAATGATGCAAATTCTCAAACAATCCATGTTAATTCCAGGTTGTGAGGCAACAAAACACAAAAAATTCCAACGGGGGTGAATACTTTTGCAAGGCACTGTATGTGGAAATGTATAAATTAAGTCAGCCAAGAACACCCTTCAGATGAGTGGATAGAGAAAGATCAAAAGGCTCAGAGCACAATCTCTCTTAGAATAGAAGATGATCAATTAATACGTATATGTAAGTGTGAAACTGTTAAAGAATTGTAAGAAGGATTACAAAAGGTGCATAAAAGAGCAAATCTCAGCAGTAAACTGTATTTGATTAGACAGCTATACCAAACCAAGCTGATGTAATGCCAGTATATGCAGGATTACATAAGGCAAATGGTTGAATGCCTGAGTGGTATAGGAGAAGAAATAAAAGATTTTGATGACGCAGCACTATTACTCAGTGGTTTACCAGAAAGTTATGAAATGCTTGTCACAGCACTTGGTGCACATCCAGATGATGAACTAACATTTGAATAGGTTAGTGGCAAGCTTGAGGATGAATATACGCGTAAAAAAGAAAGCATTTAAGTATAACTAAAGGCAAAACTTTTTTTTTTTAGTTTTGGATAGAGTGGAGATGGATTAGAACCAATGTCAGTTTTTATTGCTGTCTGTATTACCGCTGGGGAGATTCATTGAAAGTGAAAGTAAAAGGAAATCCCAAATTTTGGGCTGTCCCCAAAAAAGTAATAGAGAAGAAATCTTCCAAAGGTGGCACTAATTTTGGTGACCTAGGGATCCCCAAGAGATTCCATTAATTTGCAGAGATTTCCTCTCACTTCCTGTTTTGGCTATGGGACAGGAAGTGAAGGTAAATCTCCCTAATGGGACAAAGAGGGCAAAAATAAACCTTACAGGGGTTATAACCATCTCTTACAAACAAATGGCAACTGCCCTCACCTATAACTTGCCTTTGAAGTAAGGAGCACATGGAAGGGCAACGCATGCAAAACAAAACCAAAGAAATTTCCAGCTCAACTTACCGACCAGCCTGCTAACCAACCGAATTGTCCTGTCCAGCAGTATGTATTAAAAACAGGCATTTAGTTTGCACACATGTGTAGGCTACAGAACCCAGTCAAGGCACCCCAGTATTTTCTGTAGTCCTAACTCAAAATTTTGAGAGCCTCCACTGTGGAAGCACATGCAATTATAATGGATAGGCAGAGGCAGGGCTTTTTTTCAGGGGGAACTTGGTGGAACTCAGTTCCACCACCTCTGGCTCAAACTCTTGGGGGGAGGGCTGCTCACCACAATCACTTGTAAACACAGAAGTCCGGTTTCTGTGTTTACAAGTGAAAGCTCTGCACTCGGTGTATAATGCAATCCTGGTATTTAATGCCCCTTTAAGACCCTAAGACCCTCTTACTGTTCGTGAAATTTTACTGACCACACCCACTATTTGATGTGATTTGGAGGGTGTGTGTGGGTGGAGGGGTTTTGGGGGGCCGTGGTTGAGTTCCAGCACCTATTGTTTGAGAAAAAAAGCCCTGGGCAGAGGGCAGGTGAGCCCGGAGGGAGCACACTCCTCCTTAAAGGCACAGGGGTGCACTGGACACCCAGCATATAACACCATGACAGCAAAGGTGTCCAGTACGTTCCCTCACTAATATTTCAACAGTACAAACATATGGTCACTGCTCTCACCTATAACTGGCCTTTGCAGCAAGGAACACATAAAAGGGCAATGCATGTTAAAGGGTGCTTCCAGATTCCGATAAGCCCCCCACCCACAGACTCCCACAACCACCACCCATGGTTGTAGGTGAGGCCTTTGTCCCCATCAACATGGGGACAAGGGGCTTTGGGGGGCAGAGCCCCCGGCCCCAAAGCAGGACATGTGGCCTGGTATGGTTCCGGGGGCGTCACTTCCCCCCCCTTTCCTGCCCTGCCGGGTTGCATGCTCAGATTAGGGTCTAGTATGGATGATGAGGGGGACCACACGCCATCTTTTTTATTTTGTCATGGGGTTCCCCCATGCTTTTTTTCCCCAACATGTTCCCTAATTCATTTTGATTTGAATCGTTCCGAAAAATTTGGAATTCCTTAGAAAATTAAAAAAGAAAATGAAATTTAACGAAACAAAACAAAACAAAACTAAATGAATTCTAAAACGAATCAATGAAACTAAATTAGTGACATAATGAATCTATCTGAAACGAAATAAAACAATTTTTTTCATTCTGCACATCTGTCTACTTTTGGCCTTTTGTAGTTTAGTTTGTTTCCAGATTCTGACATCTGCTTTTAAATGACCTTGTTTCTTGCACATAAAACATCCACATGTTTCTTGTTGCATGTTACTGTTTTTATTCCTATTATTCGTCTTTAAAACAGATTCTGTGGTAGAAGCATTGTCACTATTAAAGTAGAACTGTAGGCAAAACTTTTTTTTCCATTTTGGATAGTGTAAGAGAAGGTTATAATCCCTGTAAGGTTTATTTTTTCCCTCTTTGTCCCATTAGGGAGATTTACCGTCACTTCCCGTCCCATAGCCAAAACAGGAAGTGGGAGGAAATCTCTGCAAATTAAGGCGATCTCTTGGGAACCCCTAGGTCACCAGAATTAGTGTCACCTTTGGAAGATTTCCTGTCTATTACCTTAGAGCAGAGCCCCAAAGCACCCCCCATGTTGAGGGCATGGGGCTTTGTATGGTTCAGGGGGGGTGCTCGCTTGACCCCCCTTTCCTGGATTGCCAGACTGTATACTTGGATAAGGGCCTGGTATGGATTTTAGGGGGGCGTTCCCCTCAAAATCCATACTAGACCCAAAGGGCCTTGTATGCATTAGGGGGGCCCCGTGCTGTTTTTTTTTTTTAATTATTGCTGGCAATCTTTTGTTTACATTTACAATCTCAGTGGGGAAGCCCGCTGACAGCTGATGAATCATTGGTTGTTAAGGACAAAAGTGGCCAGATTCTCAGCCCGCTCCCATATAACCAGCTATTCTTCACACAAAATTTGAATCGGTCGATAACTTTTCGAACGATCCAAATTTGAATTGTTACGAAAATTTTGAAATTGTTAGAAAACGATTTATTAGGAAACGATTCGTTAGAAAACGAATATATGAAACGATATTTAACAAAATTCATTACTATCTCATTCGGAGATTCGGATACAAATTTAAATTCAGACCAAAACTAATTGCATATATCTAGCCAAAAGTGTGAAGGAAGAAACTGATTTTGTTTCAGATAATGAATGTTTTTCAATCCAAAAGTTTCACCTCATCTTTGCAGGCATGGTGTGTTGATTCAGGAGCTACTAATCACATGACAAATTACAGAAATGTCTTTATTCACCTTGACCAGATTAAAACAGAATAAATCACCACAGCTAATTGGCAAATAATGGAATCAGAAGGAATAGTAGCCATGTGCAATTAGTTTCGTTCTGAATTAGTTTTTCGCCGAATTTCGACAAATTCGTTAATTCAGAAATATTCGAATTAGTGAACACCCATTTAACAAATTTTTATGAAAATTCGTAAATTTGAAATAACTTAAATTTGTAAATTCAAAAATCTGAAAATTTGAAAATTAACTAACTAACTAACTAACTAATAATAATAACTTTTACTAACTTTTAAATGGAATAACGAAATGCTGCATCAATGCCGAAATAATGGATGCCGCAACTAAACGAATTGAACGTAACTAGTTAATAATGATAAATAATAATAAAAACATTTTATTGATATTATTTATTATTATTAATTTGTTTCGTTCAAATCATTTAGATGGCATTTGTTATTTCGGATAATTTGTAACTTCAGATAAATTTGTATTTGTTACGTTCATAAACAGACAAATTTGAAAGGAAATTACAATACCTATAATCTAATATTTAGTTATTACTAGTTAGTTAGTTATTATTTTGGATTTTCTTTACAAATTTTTGAACTTACAAATACCACATCTAAACAAATGGAACATAACTAATCCAAATTTTTCTGAAGTTACGAATTTATTTGAACTAACGAATTTCGATCATAAAGAATGACCTAAAAAAAACAAACAAAAAAAGTAACGAATGAAATTAAAATGAAAACAAACAAATTTTTTGGCAGTGCAATGTCTAAGGAATAGGAGAAGGTTTTCTTACTGTCCTATTTCCCAGACTGTCATTAGAAAGATACCTGTGAAAAATGTTCGGTATGTCCCTGCTCTTGAAACAAATCTTTTGTCTGTGAAGAAGCTCACTAACAACCTTCCAAGTTGACAGCTGTACCATCACAAAAGGGGATATCTTACTTGCAAAGGCTAAAATTACAGATGAACTGTATCAGCTGAATTGCAATGAGGTGGTTGATACTGCTAGGGAGGAAAAACATTCAAACCACATCCACGCATGGCACAGACGACTTGGGCACAGAAAACCTGACATAATAAAGAAATTAACTGAGAATGACTATGCAAGTGGAATAAAAATTAGTCCATGTGATTAAACAATGAAATGCATCAGCTATATAAAAGGAAAAATGACAAGAAAAGCCTTTCCAAAGTAGAATAACAGCAGAGCTAAGAAACCTCACCTACATGGTTGTATTCTCTACCTGTGTTACCAGTGCTAACCAACCTGACTTCGGATGAATTGATATTGATTGAATATCAGAGTGTTTATTACATTTTTTTTGATCAACCATATTCCACACATGACCGACTGACTGACCTATGACAGTGCAGATATCCCTGAGGGTTTAGTAGGTTGTGGGTTCATATTGACCAGTGTATCCCCGTTTTATTACGGGGCAGTGTATTACATTGAGGTTATGAGGTGGATCACTGCACCCTTTAGGGAATGGGTTTTGGGGATCTCAGGTAGGTTTGCTTAGAGACATTCTTCAGGTGGGGTTTGTTTTGGAGAGGATGGGCTCATCTCCCTGTAGGGACTGCATCCCCCACCCCTTGCTTGTTTACAAGGGGTGGTGCAATTCTGTCCCATGCAGAGTGAGGTATTAAAGACAACATAGGGGAGAGGGTGTTTTGGGAGGTTTTGGGGACTGTGGGGTTCTGTTTTTTGTGCAAGCAATGTTTTGTATAGTTTTCTGATGCAATAAATGATGTAGTTAACTCAGTTGGATGTGTAGAATCTTCTGTTTTATATTTTTGTTTATCATATATTTTGATTACACCCCCCAATATATACAAGGTGAGTACTACACATAGAAATTAGGTGGGATTCCCATTTTTCTCTGATTTTTGTAATTAACTGGGAATGACTATTCAAGTGAAATAAAAATTAGTCTATGTGATTAAACAATGAAATGCACCAGATGTATAAAAGGAAAAATAACAGGAAAAGCCTTTCCAAAGCAGAGTAACAGCAGAGCTAAGAAACCTCTGGACCTAATTCATTCAGATCTTTGAGGTCCAATGAAAAAAGGAAGGTGTACTTGTGGTATACAGTGAATCCCAAAATGAATATTGAATTCTACACCAAGACACAAACACGGTAACCATCAGTAGAAATGTAATTGTTGATGAAACATCAGTGTGTTCAAAATGTCATGAACAAACACAAACACTTCAAAATGAGGGAAATTCCACATCAGTGTCACATGAAGATAAGCAACAAAGTGACACAGAAATAGAAATGAACACAGATAATCCAAATGCGGTAAAAGAAGAAACCAGGCCACAAGAGGCTTCAATCAGGAAATCCACCAGATGCTATAAAGGCATTCCAGCCAAATGTCTGTCCTATATTGTTCGCGCAGCATTAAAACAAGAGCCAGATTCATGGGATAAGATGCAAAAACTCATGAGAAACAAAAGGGGATCGGAGCTGCTGATGAAGATTGCAGATGCTTTGACAAAACCTCTTTCAAGAAACAGATTTATAGATTTATAGGAACTGACATTTGAAATGAGACTAATATAAGGAGTAGTTGTTTAGTGGAGGTGTAGGAATATAATGTTCATTGTTATTTTGTGCAACAACTACATCAGCCAGTAGATTTATTTATTTGTAGCTGCAGCTATGGTATTGTATATTGGCTCTGTGACTACCAGATTGGGACAATATCTGGACACTTTCCTGCAAGCTAGCGTTGTCACTACTAGGGCCTACTTAAGGGACACCAAGAATTTCTTACAGATGATTGATGCCATCAACTTATCTGGAAAATCTGAAGGCTTTGTTGGCATTAAACTGGGCTCTAAGTAAACGGGATGATTTACTGCACCAGCAGAAAGTTTTTTTGGGACAGGCATTAGACTTCTGCCTGTCCCATAACTATTTCTGATAAAACCAGCATTTTTATTCACAGAAGAGGGGGGGTCGCAATGGGCGCAAAATTCGCTCTGAATTTGGTGAACCTTTTTATGGGGGAGTGGGAGGATAAAACTGTTTTCGCCATTAAAAGAGAAAGGTTGTTGTTCTACAACTGATACATTGATGATTTATTCTTTATTTGGGGAGGGAGTGAAATACCTTACATGATTTCATGAGAGAACTTAATGCCAATAAAAATAATATCAAATTGGAGTATGAATTCAACAAAGAACATATTCACTTCCTTGATGTTAATATTACCAGGCAAGGTGATATCCTCATCACTAAAGTTTTTTCAAGTCGACAGACAGGAACAGCTACCTCCCCATAAATAGTGGACACCATCCACATTGGTTGAAAAATATACCAAAAGGCCAAATTTTAAGAGCAAGACGTAATTGCACCACCGATTCCAGTTTCCTTTAACAATCCGATATTATCAAAGATAGATTTTTACAAAATGGGTATACTGAACATCATCTTGATGAGATTATAAAGGAAACAGCAATGGTCCCACGACAGGCCGTTTTGAGGGATAGGGTCCATCAAGACGACTCTAGACAGAATTGGGGATTTATCTTTAACTTTCATGGTCAGTATAAAGAAATTGAAAGTATTTTTAAGCGTCATTGGCATGTCCTCTGTATGGACACGACTCTGACCGATTCACTTCCCCCAAGACCATTCTTTATTTATAGGAAGGCACCCAACTTTGGAGACAAAGTGATCAAAAGGGTGCTAGATGTACCCATTAAGCCATCCATGTTTTGGGATAGTGCAGAATTTTATTCTTGCAGGAGGTGTAGTACATGTTTACAAGTGAGTAGTCCAGGTTAGGGGACTGACCGAATTTATATCTACTGGAAATAATAAGTCTTTCCAAATCACTGAATTTAAAACATGTAATACCACCTACGTGGTTTATGTTCTAGTATGTCCGTGCAATCTTCTGTACGTAGAACGTACTAAAAGAACACAGCCAAGTCAACCAAGATCCATGGGGCCTCAAATTTTGGGGAATAGATTGCATCCAACCTAATTGGAGGGGATCCAATCTAGTCCGCAAAATTTCCAAACGCGAGACCCGCTCGATATATCTTATGAATGCGTTGACTCCAAGCGGTATGAGCATCGAATTGGATGTCAACTGGTTCATAAGCGATTATTAGGACTTTTAAATCAGACTTTTTTATAAGTAGATATTCTGGGGTTTTATTCCTAGAGTGGTCTAATTTGACAACAATTTTTTGTCATAATAATAGGTATTTCCACCTCGGTTTCCTTACGTATTATTTGATCAATCTGTACGTCTAATATTTGTTATATTGTAGCCATTTGCTAAAATCATTTAAGTTAATTTTTTTCCTCATTAATGTACACACAGCACCCCATATTGACAGAAAAACACAGAATTGTTGACATTTTTGCAGATTTATTAAAAAAGAAAAACTGAAATATCACATGGTCCTAAGTATTCAGACCCTTTGCTGTGAAACTCATATATTTAACTCAGGTGTTGTCCATTTCTTCTGATCATCCTTGAGATGGTTCTACACCTTTATTTGAGTCCAGCTGTGTTTGATTATACTGATTGGACTTGATTAGGAAAGCCACACACCTGTCTATATAAGACCTTACAGCTCACAGTGCATGTCAGAGCAAATGAGAATCATGAGGTCAAAGAAACTGCCTGAAGAGCTCAGGGACAGAATTGTGGCAAGGCACAGATCTGGCCAAGGTTACAAAAAATTTCTGCTGCACTTAAGGTTCCTAAGAGCACAGTGGCCTCCATAATCCTTAAACGGAAGACGTTTGGTCCGACCAGAACCCTTCCTAGAGCTGGCCGTCCGGCCAAACTGAGCTAACGGGGGAGAAGAGCTTTGGTGAGAGAGGTAAAGAAGAACCCAGAGATCATTGTGGTTGAGCTCGATAGATGCAGTCGGGAGATAGAAGAAAGTTGTAGAAAGTCAACCATCACTGCAGCCCTCCACCAGTCGGGGCTTTATGGCAGAGTGGTCCGACGGAAGCCTCTCCTCAGTGCAAGACACATGAAAGCCCGCATGGAGTTTGTTAAAAAAAACACCCGAAGGACTCCAAGATGGTGAGAAATAAGATTCTCTGGTCTGATGAGACCAAGATAGAACTTTTTGGCCTTAATTCTAAGCGGTATGTGTGGGTGCATAATGCTGTGGGGGTGTTTTTCAGCTGCAGGAACAGGACGACTGGTTGCAATCGAGGGAAAGGTGAATGCGGCCAAGTACAGGGATATCCTGGACGAAAACCTTCTCCAGAGTGCTCAGGACCTCAGACTGGGCCGAAAGTTTACCTTCCAACAAGACAATGACCCTAAGCACACAGCTAAAATAATGAAGTAGTGGCTTCACAACAACTCCGTGACTGTTCTTGAATGGCCCAGCCAGAGCCCTGACTTAAGCCCAATTGAGCATCTCTGGAGAGACCTAAAAATGGCTGTCCACCAACGTTTACCATTCAAACTGACAGGACTGGAGAGGATCTGCAAGAAAGAATGGCAGAGGCTCCCCAAATGCAGGTGTGAAAAACTTGTTGCATCTTTCCCAAAAAGACTCATGGCTGTATTAGATCAAAAGGGTGCTTCTACTAAATACTGAGCAAAGGGTCTGAATACTTAGGACCATGTGATATTTCAGTTTTTCTTTTTTAATAAATCTGCAAAAATGTCAACAATTCTGTGTTTTTCTGTCAATATGGGGTGCTGTGTGTACATTTTAGCAAATGACTGCAATATAACAAAGAGTGAAAAATTTAAGGGGGTCTGAATACTTTCCGTCCCCACTGTATATATATTCTAGTTTTAATGATAATATTAGTTTTCCCTGTCCATTATCAGGGTACTAGTATAGTACATGATAGTTTTTTATCTTTGTAGCACTGACCCCCAAAGGAGCTGCTGATATTTGATTGGGCCTGTACTCTGCTATTCCACGCCCAATAAATTGACTCAACCCACTTGACACAGCTGTGGAACAGTTGTGGTGTGAAGCTAAACAACAAAAGACAATCCCACAATAACAGTATACCAATAATGTACCTTTACTATTACCTGGGTATCCGTTGTTCCACCTGTAGAAGAATGAACAACACTTCTCACCAATTGTAATTAACCAGAATGTAATTTTACAGAGACTGGCATAAACAGTAGTTACAATAACTGCACCGTCACACAAACGTAATATTACAATGCGATAAGTATTCACAAATTATTAATATGTAAAGATTTTCTTAAATTACCCTTTCAGGCGCGTCTCCAAGTGGGACTAATGCTCAGAGTGACAACGCCTTGACACTGGACCTCTTCCCACTTCCAGCACACTGCACTAAACACACTAATACAAGGTTATCCAACACAACACAGTACAGTTTGATGAAGAGCTCCCCTTGAGGTATGATGTGGTCCTTTGTTACTGTAACTGAACACAAGGCCTCTCAGTGAAAGTTGTAGTCTCTGGTCTTCTATCTTCTGCTAGCTATTATACTACAGTGTTTGTAATCCAAGGGTTTAACAAGCAAAGAAGTAACATAACCTGATGATTTAGACCATTCCTGCGGTGCACACACTTATAACTGCCTCCGGTATAGTTATCTCTGAATCACCACAGTGTCAGCTCTTAGTAACATATAGGCTTGAGGCCTGCTTGAACTCAGTCTATTTTAGAGAGACCCCTCTGCGGAATTGCAGATCTCAGCAACACTGTGGTATGAGTCTAAGTGTGTTAAGTGCGTTAAACAACTTCTGGGCGTCCGTCCTCTCTCCACACCAGGCTTGGAAAGTTGGAAGCCTCCGCTCCATGTCTCTGAGTCCTGCTGCCGGCCAGCTCCGTCACACTACACAGCTCCGCAGGATGACAGGGACTCTCAAATGGCTCCGTCAGGTGTCTCTGGATCCTTCCGGATCCGATCACACTGATTCTCCAGCACCCGGGATAGGGCAGAGTCCGTGGCTTCCTCTGCTCCACAAGGTGCAGGTCGCGCTCTCTGGAACACCTCCTCACAGATCCTTGCAGGCAGACCACGTGTCCAGAAGAGACTGAGAAATAAACAACGCCGGGGCTTTTATTACCTACCCACCATGCAGTTCAGTCACTCAGTGTTCATGGGTAGGTGAGTGAGCATTGTGGGTAGGTGAGTCAGTTTTAGCAAAGCCATTAAATCACTTCCTGTATAGCTATTATATAAAAAAATAAACAAGTCTATTCACAAGTATACCACTGGAGGGAGCCAAATACCAGTTTATAGCATTGTCTACCATTTAACATTACATGGCAAAAATGCCAGTGCTACTTCTGTATCCATATTAATTGATTAATTTATCAAGTTTATGTTTGATTTAAATATAGATTGTGATTTATCTAAGTTTGGGGGTTATATATGTATATATATTTTATAATATTTTTTAATGTTTATTAATATATAAGTTACTCTATATATATTTTAATATGTATATATATTAATGTTGGTTTAAATTGGGCCACATTGTTATATATGATATGTTTTGCTAACTGTCAATATCTAATTTTATACATTGGTATAGGGTCCAGTATTAATTCACACTGATCATTCATTTGTCCCGTTTTTTTTTCAGAGAAAATGATGTACTAGAAATATGGCTTTAGATGTGCTAGTAGGTTTTATGTGAACTAACCACTATAAGGCGTGGAATTATAATAATGTAATTATTTGGATTCACATTCTATACCTATTTCCATATGTGCTGTGCTTATTAGTAGTTGCTCTTGCTGGCACTCGCGCTCATGTATATTGCTATATGAACATTGACGCTGAGAGCGAGCGCCGGGTCTACTTGCCGTTCTAGTTCTTTCTATGTATGGATAGCAAAGTCCTGAATTAGTTTGTAGTATCGCATCTCTCCACTAATGAATTCATGGTTGATTGACAGCGGTATATAATAGGAGTCGTCACGTTGCTAAGCCACGCCCTCTGATGATGTCAATAATGACAAAACGTTAGGGTGTGACTTAGCAACCACTAGCAGTAAATCTCAGCGTGCTGTCCGGGGACACGGATCTCACTATTGCCGGTGTCTTGCCGAGAAAGTTCCCCCGGCGCATAAGGACCCCCCTATACTGCGCATGCGCTGCGCTTGCTCAGTATGAATGACTACGGAGCCGCCGAAAATTGCCGAAGAAGAACAGCTGATCGTCAGCTGTATACAGCGCCTGCGCACTACATTCTAACCTAAGTCCACATTAAAGCCCCACCATCCAAGTGGACATAGACCTAGAGTATTAAAATGCCGAGCGCAGCGAGGCCGTGCCCGAAGCGTGGCGAGCGTAGCAAGCCCGCGAGGGGCCTGTTACAAAGTGTTTTTTTTTACTATAATCTTGGCACACAGGCGCCGTGTACAGCTGACTCAGGTGTTCAGCTTCGGCTCTTTTCGGCGGCTCCCTTGTTGTTCCTACTGCGCAAGCGCTGCGCACTACAGGGGGGTCATTATGCGCTGAGGGGAATGTTCTCGGCAGAACACCAGAGAGGAAGCAGATTGTGGTAGGAGACAACCTGTCATCTCCGTTCATGCTTGGCTGACACCACTCTCTTTGTGATGCAATGCTATATGTATGTTTTATTGATGTAAGTGCAAGACCTAAAGGGGGAGTTTTTATATGAGAAAATAAACAGTTTAATACAGGATTACACTATGGAATGTGTTTTTGTTTTCCTCATATGATCATATATGAATATCTCTGTGTGTGATCGAGTCCTTATGATACAATTGGTCCAGGGAGATCGGATACAAAGTGTGTTAACAAGTGTCATTTACCTGCTTCTTACTTTATCCTTTCTGGTAAGAGTTCCATTCAGAGGGGGATGTGAGTACTCCCCTGGCTCTTCACGTGTGGTGGTGTCGGTGACAGTTTACCATCTTCTACCTATAGAAATTAACCCCACTCTGGATTATCCTATGGACATTTTAACCATTTGAATTATGGACTTTTTCACCTATGCACTTTATTGATCTTTATATATCGCATGATTATATGTGTGTGATATACAGGGATATATTGATTACACCAGTTAGGTGTTTTTACAGCGCTGCCTACATTTGTGTGTGTTTTAAGCATATTAGAAACATTATGGTTTTTTGCAATGGCTACTTGCAATGACTTTGCAAATCTCGTGACATTCATACAGTGAATGTTTTATAAATAGACCCCTATGTGTACAGCTTTACCTAATAACAGTGTGATAATCGGCAGCATGCTTTAACCTTGCACATGATGTACCCAGGTCTTACATAATTGTCATAAATGACACCTGGGAATCAACTACTGAAAAACAAGGGACTTTAAATGAAGCAATGACCTAGTCATATGTTTCCATCCCTGTCATTATGAACAAAAAGGAGAAAAGGAAGTGGGACTTTAACCGCTTGCTGACCAGCTGCCGTCATTATACTGCGGCAGGGCAGCATGTTCCCGCAAACCGTCGTAGCTGTATGTCGGCCCTTTAAGCAGAGATAGCAGGCGCACGCGCCCGCTGAACTGCAGGGGTGCCGATGCGCGTGGCCGGCGGTCACAATGACCTCCGGCCATGCGTGTTTGCGGGCACGAGAGCCAGAACAGGGACGTGTGTGTGTAAACACACAAATCCCTGTTCTGTCAGGAGAGGAGAGATTGATTGTGTGTTCCTAATAGCTAGGAACATCGATCTGTCATCTCCTCTAGTCAGTCCCATCCCCCTACAGTTAGAACACACACGAGGGAACACAGTTAATCCCTTGATCACCCCTAGTGTTAACCCCTTCCCTGCCAGTGATATTTACATAATAATCAGTGCCTTTTTATAGCACTGATCGCTGTATAAATGTCAATGGTCCCAAAAATGTGTCAAAAGTGTCCGATCTGTCCGCCATAATGTTGCAGTCACGATAAAAATCGCTGATCACCGCCATTACTAGAAAAAAAAATAATAACAAAAATGCCATAAATCTTTCCTCTATTTTGTAGATGCTATAACTTTTGCGTGAACCAATCAATATACGCTTATTGCGATTTTGATTACCAAAAATATGTGTATAGTGCCAAAAATAAAAACTGCAGAGATGATCAAATGCCACCAAAAGAAAGCTCTATTTGTGGGGAAAAGGACATCAATTTTGTTTGGGTACAGAGTCGCACAACCACGCAATTGTCAGTTAAAGTGACGCACTGCCATATCTCAAAAAATGGCCTGTTGAGCAGCCAAATCTTCCGGGGGGTGAAATGGTTGAATGAAGTACGCGGTTGCAAATAAATGGATTGATGAGTATAAGATCATGTTTATTGGTTCATATATTTATATATAGTCTTTGTAATAATATATATCAGAGTACAAAACAATTTTACATAATATTAATACAGATCCAATCAAATTCATACATCTACAAACACATATTACTAAATAGTACCCATGTGACCTATGATCTCTCTAATACCTGTCATTATTGGTAGAAATAAAAATTGCAATGATTGTAATAAATTCATGTAAAAATCCTGTAAACACATAATTCAAATGAAAGAGTTCCATGTAAAATCTTATAAACACATGATTAATATTGAACACGGCATCCAATAGCTTGACGTGTTTCGTGGCTTTAAGTCACTCTTCAGGAGCAAGCATGTGATATATATCTGTAATGAAATGCATGAATTCCAAAATAATCTGGCATGATCAAAAGTAAAAACAAAAATATCTGTGTATTGGTGGTATGGTGCTGAGAGTTGTGAGCCCCCTGGGGACATAATTTCAATGCATGAAAATGTGTAAGTTAATGCAAACACAAGTCTGAATAGACCCTTTAATGACTTGCTTACTGGGCACTTAAACCCCCCTCCTGTCCAGACCAATTTTCAGCTTTCAGCGCTGTCGCACTTTGAATGACAATTGCTCGGTCATGCAACACTGTACCCAAATGAAATTTTTATAACATTTTTCACACAAATAGAGCTTTCTTTTAGTGGTATTTGATCACCTCTGCGGTTTTTATTTTTTGTTAAAAAAATTTAAAAAGACCGAATTAAAAAAAAAAGATATATTTTTACATTTTGTTATAAAATTTTGCAAACAGGTAATTTTTCTCCTTCATTGATGTACGCTGATGAGGCTGCACTTATGGGCACTGATGGGCTGCACTGATGGGCACCAATGGGCTGCACTGATGGGCAACGATGGGCTGCACTGATGGGCACCAATAAGGCGGCACAGGAGAGCACTGATAGGTAGCACTGGTGGGCACTGATAGGCGGCACTGGTGTGCACTGAGAGGTGACACTGAGAGGTGGCACTAAAGGGCATTGATAGGTGGCACTAGTGGGCACTGAGAAGTGGCACTAATAGGTCACCTGCTTAGGCTCTGGGGAAAGGGGCTCGCCCCCGAAACGCGTTAGCCATTGCCGTATCCACCCGATGTCCGGTCCCGGTTTCATTCTGATGTCTGTTACTGCATACCTGCAGTCAATGTCCATGCCTGTAATTCATGCTCGTTTGTGAGTATTTACTTGCTATTTTACTTTTTAATAAACGCTTTTAGTGGTAATGCTCTAGGTAGGTGCGCCCTCTCTTCTTTTTGTTTCTTCTGGGAATTGATAGGTGGCACTTGTGGGCATTGAAAGGTGGCACTCATGGGCATTGATAGGTGGCACTGGTGGACACTGTGGGCACTGGCAGGTGGCAATGGCAAGTGGCACTGGCAGGGGGTACTGATTGGCACAGATGATTGGCACAGATGAGGGTACTAATTGGCATCCTCTTCGGGACCAATGTCCCTTGCACATAAGCCGGTGATTGGCTTTTTTCTGAGGAGAAAAAGAAAGATTACCGAGCTTTTGTTTACACACATGATCAGCTGTCATTGGCTGACAGCTGATCACGTGGTAAGGGGCAGAAATCGGGCCCTTACTTGGATCTGTGATCACCCGAGTCTCAGTGACTCGGTGATCACAGCGCGCGCCGCGTGCAAAGTGGAGGACGTCATATGACGGCCTCCCAGAAATTGCTATGTGGAAATTCCCTTTGCAACATAAACAGCCTATTTGCCTATAGATTCCTAGAGCTCTTTCCTGTAAGAGGTGGGCTAGCATGGTTTTCCTCTTTTCCAGTTTTAGTTGTGACATTTACCAAAGCCACTCTTTATTCCATTTTCTGCTTCTCTTTTTGCCGGCTTCATCACACCTGCACTATAACAGTATAGGACAAGCCACATAATCACAGTGGGACAGAAGTACCCATCTTTATTCCAGCACCAAACAGGGGTCTGCCCGCTATCACAGGAACATGCTGTAAGGTAAGTATTCTAACCTAATCCCCTTGCAAAAATGAACCACTGAGCAGGAAAGGCAGTTTTATAACTTTGTAATGTGTTCAAAATGATTCTTTAAAGTCCCGCTTTCATTTAAAACGATGTGTTGATTTAATTCCATTCTTTATTTTATACCTTGATAATGTTCTAGTAATGATCAGTGCATTTGCATTCAGCTATAGAATTAGTATTTTTTCACATTAAAATACATGGTTTAACTTTTTTCCTATGAATCATTATTTTATCACCACTAATTACTCTTTTTCCTTCTCTCCTCAGTGGAGCTGAACTGAAGCTCACAGTTAACAGCAGCCTAAAGCTGACCTATATAAAGAATGATAACTTGCGTAATAAACTTGGTGGATTGACTTTTAACCCTTGTATACCCTGCAAGTTTTTTTTTTCGTTCACAAAAAAACTAACAGCTCAGGTCGGAGCCGCTGTACTAACAATCTGATCTCAATCTGATCTAATCTGAATCTCCTCTGCTGTGCTTTTGTGTTCTGACAGGGGGACAGACCCCCCACCAGAACACTGTAATCAGCACTCTCAGCCATTGGCTGAGAACACTGATCGGGAGCCAGACCATTTTGTCTGGTATGAATATTAAGGGGAACCCCAAACCAAAATTTAAAAAAAAATGGAGTGGGGGTCCCCCTCAAAATCCACTCCAGACCCTCCAGGTCTAGTATGGATTTTAAGGGGAACCCGTGCCAAAATTTAAAAAAAAATGTTGTGGGGGTCCCCCTAAAAATCCATACCAGACCCTTATCCGAGCGCGCAACTTGGCAGGCCGCAGGAAAAGATGGGGACAAGAGAGCGCCTCCCCCTCCTGAACTGTACCAGGCCACATGCTCTCAACATGGGGAGGGTGTTTTGGGGTAGCCCCCCAGAGCACCGTGTCCCCATGTTGATGGGGACAAGGGCCTCATCCCCACAACCCTTGCCCGGTGGTTGTGGGGGGTCTTATGTAGTCGGGTGACCCGGGTGATGTAGGGATTTTCCCATGCGTCAGAGGGGGCGGGGTCCCCTGGCGACATCACCATGTGGTCCCGCTCTCAGTTATAAAAGAACTGTCACCTGATAGAATGGTCATTACGGCAGGTGCCTCCCATGGAAGCGGATCGGTGGCGGCGTACGGATTTTTTTTCTTTTCTTTTTTGGTCCATCGGAGTGAGAGAAGAAGTTGAATGGACTTCGTGGGAGATTTTTATTTATTTTTTTAATAAATGACTTGTCCCCAAGCCATGTCATGTCATTTTTACCATTTTTACACTTTTTTTGTGAAATGGTAGGGGTACATTTGTACCCCATTACCATTTCACACAGGGGGAAGGCCAGGATCTGGGGGTCCCCTTGTTAAAGATTCCGATAAGCCTCCCGCCCGCAGACCCCCACAACCACCGGGCAAGGGTTGTGGGGATGAGGCCCTTGTCCCCATCAACATGGGGACACGGTGCTTTGGGGGGCTACCCCAAAACACCCTCCCCATGTTGAGGGCATGTGGCCTAGGAAGGTTCACGAGGGGGGGCGCTCTCTCATCCCCCCTCTTTTCCTGCGGCCTGCCAGGTTGCGTGTTCGGATAAGGGTCTGGTATGGACTTTTGGGGGGACCCCATGCCATTTTTTTTAAATTTTGGCATGGGGTTCCCCTTAAAATCCATACCAGACCTGAAGGGTCTGGTATGAATTTTGAGGAGGACCCCCATGCCATTTTTTTTAAAATCTTGGAGCGGGGTTCCCCTTAATATTCATACCAGACCCAAAGGGCCTGGTAATGGACTGTGGGGGAATCCCATGCCATTTTTTTCAATTACTTTTATGTGTATTGCCGGGACCGACAATTGATTATAGCCGCGAGTACTTTTAAATGACTTTTTTTTCTTTAGAAATGTCATTTTGTGCAGGGACTGTTGTAAACATGGGAAACAAGCGCCACTTTACAGGCATACTATAGACACCCCCCAGGTACAAAATTTAAAGGAATATTTCACTTTTATTGTTTCACTTTAGGCATTATTAAAATCACCGCACCCAAAAAAACGTCCGTTTTTAAAACTTTTTTTTGCATTGATACATGTCCCCTGGGGCAGGACCCAGGTCCCCAAACACTTTTTATGACAATACCATGCATATAAGCCTTTAAAATTAGCACTTTTGATTTCCCATAGACTTTTAAAGGGTGTTCCGCGGCTTTCGAATTTGACGCGAACACCCCAAATTGTTTGTTATTCGGAGAACAGGCAAACACCATATGTTCGAGTCGAACTTATGTTCGAGTCGAACTTATGTTCGACTCGAACATCGGGCTCATCCCTAGTCAGCAGTGGCAACTTCCATGTATTTCTCATGATAGGTTTCCTTTAAAGCGGGGGTCCACCTATCTATCATTTTTTTTTTTTTGGAGTTCATTCACAAACTTTTCTTCTCATGATTATCTACTCGCATGTTCTGTGCAATAAGTCCGCCTGTGTCCGATTTCGTTGTAAAGAATAACTTATAAAATTCACTGAAGGCGGTTTCCGTCTTCATTGTGGGCATTTGAAGCCCACAAGCATGTATTTCCTGGATGCGGTGAATGCTGTGCTCACTGAGATGTTGTGATAACGCTGTTGCACAATGCATGCTGGGAAGCCTGAGACTAGCTCCCAGAGGACTGTGGGAGGTCTGGGAGAGGCTAGAAACACGCCTACTCCCATGGGAGGAAAACCAGGAAGTGCTAAGAAGATTAGAAAAAAAAAAGGTAATTACGGCGATTTAATTTTTTTTACACAGCATGTCAGCATCTAGGCAAGGAAGAGAATGCATAGAGATAATGTTCAAAATTTGGGTGGAACCCCGCTTTAAGTTGTTGATAGAAAGCTTCTCATAACTAGGGATGAGCCGAACACCCCCCTGTTCGGTTCGCACCAGAACATGCGAACAGGAAAAAAGTTCGTTCGAACACGCGAACACCGTTAAAGTCTATGGGACACGAACATGAATAATCAAAAGTGCTAATTTTAAAGGCTAATATGCAAGTTATTGTCATAAAAAGTGTTTGGGGACCTGGGTCCTGCCCCAGGGGACATGGATCAATGCAAAAAACTTTTTTAAAAACGGCCGTTTTTTCAGGAGCAGTGATTTTAATAATGCTTAAAGTCAAACAATAAAAGTGTAATATCCCTTTAAATTTCGTACCTGGGGGGTGTCTATATTATGCCTGTAAAGGGGCGCATGTTTCCTGTGTTTAGAACAGTCTGACAGCAAAATGACATTTTGAAGGAAAAAAGCCATTTAAAACTACCCGCGGCTATTGCATTGCCGACAATACACATAGAAGTTCATTGATAAAAACGGCATGGGAATACCCCAAAGGGGAACCCCGAACCAAAATTTTTAAAAAAATGACGTGGGAGTCCCCCTAAATTCCATACCAGGCCCTTCAGGTCTGGTATGGATATTAAGGGGAACCCCGGCCAAAATTAAAAAAAAAAAATGACGTGGGGTTCCCCCTAAATTCCATACCAGACCCTTCAGGTCTGGTATGGATTTTAAGGGGAACCCCGCGCCAAAAAAAAAAAAAAACGGCGTGGGGTCCCCCCAAAAATCCATACCAGACCCTTATCCGAGCACACAACCTGGCAGGCCGCAGGAAAAGAGGGGGGGACGAGAGTGTGCCCCCCCCTCCTGAACCGTACCAGGCCACATGCCCTCAACATTGGGAGGGTGCTTTGGGGCAGCCCCCAAAACACCTTGTCCCCATGTTGATGAGGACAAGGGCCTCATCCCCACAACCCTGGCCGGTGGTTGTGGGGGTCTGCAGGCGGGGGGCTTATCGGAATCTGGAAGCCCCCTTTAACAAGGGGACCCCCAGATCCCGGCCCCCCCCCTGTGTGAAATGGTAAGGGGGTACAAAAGTACCCCTACCATTTCACTAAAAAACGGTCAAAAATGTTAAAAATTACAAGAGACAGTTTTTGACAATTCCTTTATTTAAATACTTCTTCTTTCTTCTATCTTCCTTCATCTTCTGGTTCTTCTGGTTCTTCTGGCTCTTCTGGTTCTTCCTCCGGCGTTCTCGTCCAGCATCTCCTCCGCGGCGTCTTCTATCTTCTTCTCCTCGGGCCGCTCCGCACCCATGGCATGGGGGGAGGCTCCCGCTCTTCTCTTCATCTTCTTCATCTTCTTCTCTTCTTCTTTTCTTCTCTTCTCTTCTTCTCTTCTTCATTTTCTTCTCCGGGCCGCTCCGCACCCATGCTGGCATGGAGGGAGGCTCCCGCTGTGTGACGGCGCTCCTCGTCTGACAGTTCTTAAATAATGTGGGGCGGGGCCACCTGGTGACCCCGCCCCCCTCTGACGCATGGGACATGACGGGACTTCCCTGTGGCATTCCCCGTGATGTCACAGGGAAGTCCCGTCAAGTCACCGTGCGTCAGAGGGGGCGGGGTCACCGGGTGGCCCCGCCCCCCATTATTTAAGAACTGTCAGACGAGGAGCGCCGTCACACAGCGGGAGCCTCCCTCCATGCCAGCATGGGTGCGGAGCGGCCCGGAGAAGAAAATGAAGAAGAGAAGAGACGAAAAGAAGAAGAGAAGAAGATGAAGAGAAGAGCGGGAGCCTTCCCCCATGCCATGGGTGCGGAGCGGCCCGAGGAGAAGAAGATAGAAGACGCCGCTGAGGAGATGCTGGACGAGAACGCAGGATGAAAAACCAGAAGAGCCAGAAGAACCAGAAGAACCAGAAGATGAAGGAAGATAGAAGAAAGAAGAAGTATTTAAATAAAGGAATTGTCAAAAACTGTCTCTTGTCATTTTTAACATTTTTGACAGTTTTTTAGTGAAATGGTAGGTTGTACCCCCTTAGCATTTCACATGGGGGGGGGGCTGGGATCTGGGGGTCCCCTTGTTAAAGGGGGCTTCCAGATTCCGATAAGCCCCCCGCCCGCAGACCCCCACAACCACCGGCCAGGGTTGTGGGGATGAGGCCCTTGTCCTCATCAACATGGGGACAAGGTGTTTTGGGGGGCTACCCCAAAGCACCCTCCCAATGTTGAGGGCATGTGGCCTGGTACGGTTCAGGAGGGGGGGGGCGCACTCTCGTCCCCCCTCTTTTTCTGCGGCCTGCCAGGTTGCGTGCTCGGATAAGGGTCTGGTATGGATTTTTGGGGGGACCCCACGCCGTTTTTTTTTTTTTGGGCGCGGGGTTCCCCTTAAAATCCATACCAGACCTGAAGGGTCTGGTATGGAATTTAGGGGGAACCCCACGTCATTTTTTTTTTAAATTTTGGCCGGGGTTCCCCTTAATATCCATATCAGACCTGAAGGGCCTGGTATGGAATTTAGGGGGACTCCCACATCATTTTTTTTTTTTTAATTTTGGTTCGGGGTTCCCCTTTGGGGAATTCCCATGCCGTTTTTATCAATGAACTTCTATGTGTATTGTCGGCAATGCAATAGCCGCAGGTAGTTTTAAATGAGTTTTTTCCTTCAAAATGTCATTTTGCTGTCAGACTGTTCTAAACACAGGAAGCATGCGCCCCTTTACAGGCATACTATAGACACCCCCCAGGTACGAGGGATATTACACTTTTATTGTTTGACTTTAAGCATTATTAAAATCACTGCTCCTGAAAAAACGGCCGTTTTTAAAACTTTTTTTTGCATTGATCCATGTCCCCTGGGGCAGGACCTGGGTCCCCAAACACTTTTTATGACAATAACTTGCATATTAGCCTTTAAAAATTAGCACTTTTGATTTCTCCCATAGACTTTTAAAGGGTGTTCCGCGGCATTCGAATTTGCCGCGAACACCCCAAATTGTTCGCTGTTCGGCGAACTTGCGAACAGCCAATGTTCGAGTCGAACATGAGTTCGACTCGAACTCGAAGCTCATCCCTACTCATAACAAAGCATTACTAGTATGTCATGGACATAAAGCTCAAAGCTTGTTTAACCACTTGAACTTCCCCACACCATATACCCCTTATGGACCAGAGACAAATTTTTACATTTAGGCTATAGGCCTATTGATTTAGAAAAACTTTTATTATTACTTTTTAGACTAAAGTAATACATATATCATTTTTGGCAACTGTCAAGGTTATTTTTTGGCAATATTGTCTTGTATGTTAAATCCTATGCAATCTAAACACTAGAAGATGAAACATGTTCCATGTATTTCTCTTGATGAGTTTCCTTTAAGAATGCTGCAGTGAAAAAAACAGCCTAATGAGTAGCCATTGTTCCGAAAATTTAATTTCTCTGTCTTGAAGACTGCTATGCAATCATAAGAGCACTTGCATGTTCTCTCTGCAATGTTTAGTAACTCTATTGGTGCAAAGCATTGATAGTATGCTATGGAGGGCCTAAGGCTCAAAGCTAGCTTAACCACTTGAACTCCCCCATACCATATACCCCTTATGGACCAGAGACATGCTCACATTTAGGGAAAGGGATATCAAACAATCCTTTGAGATTTAACCCACAGACACACACGCTCCAATCCAAAGATGACAATGCAGTTGCATTGATACGTTTGTTCAGTAAACTGGAGCTAGGGAAATCAGGTCATATTGGGATACTAGCTTTTTAACTGAATATATATCTTTGACATAGATTCCACGAGGTTTGAGGATCAAAAAATTTCCTACCTCAGAATTGTTCAATGAGGACCTAAAAAAAGAGTGGACTGACACGCTAAATGTCTGCTCATTTAAACTTATGGACATTTTAATATCGTCTAAAAAAAGGGAAGTGGAGACACTACAAGCCGAGATATCATTAATACAGAAAGATCTCACCAGCTTACAATCTCATGCTGGCTTTACGGAGTTGGATGGACGTTTGAATAAAAAAACTGGGTAAAACGGAGAAATCTGTTATAGACAATAAGAGAGGTAAAATGACCCGAGATCGAATAGACTATGAGAACAATAATGTCTATATTTGGAGGAAACCTCAGTTTTTTTCTGGTTGTTCACGAAAGAATCAAAGAAAACGAGTAAGCTTTTCTGATCAGGAAAGCATACCAGCCAATGATACGTTAGCCACCTCAGCATCGGACTCAACACCTGAACGCTCTATAACATCTACAGGGCCAGTTCGGCCAGGTGATAGCCGGGGTTCAGGAAACCCTCATGGATCCAACAAAAAAGCAAAAAAGAAACTGATCACAAAAAACAAGGAGAGGAGGAAGGAGACACAAAGGCTTCAAGGAATACTCATTACGCACTACAGGGCAAGACAAAACATTAATTTCCAATGTTATGAATATCTCCAACAGGATTTTAAATAATGAGGAAATGAGTTTACTCTCAAAGGGATTGAACTTTTGCCCTAGTAGACATTTTGAATATTTGGGACGTTGTTGGATGTTTTCTCGCAGTCTTACCCTTAAGAAGCACTATTTTGAATTCCCGTCTGAGAGAGGGGAGAGTCCGCCTAACAATACGGACACAGGTGAGGTACCTCCCTCTCCCCGTTTATTTACAGAGGTCTGTGCTTTACAGGATCTTATTGATCTGGCTTCTGAGTCTAGTCCATGCCTTACGGATCCCACTGATATTTCCAATAGCATATCATTTAAACTGGATTTTTATCCAGTGGCATCGAGAGGCAGGGATCTTGACTTGTTCCAAAAAATGATAGAGAGGGATTTGACTCACTTGGCCCGGGATTGCCATAAAGGTCCGCTATCCAGTAACCTGTCTGCTACAGAGAGGCAAGCCCTTAAAGTTTTAGCGTCCAATAGCAGCATTGTGATTCGAAATGCTGATAAAGGGGGTACTGTGGTTGTACTAGAATCTGAGATGTACAAAATTGAGGCACTGCATCAGTTATCTGTTAATAATACGTACCAAAATCTCAGGGCAGATCCCACATCCCTTTAAAAAAGAATTATCCTCTCTTTTAGACAGGGCAGTCCATGCTGGCATCTTTTCTGAGAAAGAAAAAGAATTGTTCATTTCTGAATGCCCTATTATGCCCGTGTTCCACCATTTACCAAAGGTCCACAAGGGGTTAAGTACCCTTGTGGGTAGACCAATTGTTGTGGTAATAGGCTCTAAATAGGCTCTAAATGAGCGCCTTGGTGAATGGATGGACAGCCAGCTTCAGCCTCTTTAGTCTTCCTGGGTTTCTTAGGGACACAAAGCAACTGCCTATTAAACTGCAGGATTTTCAATGGAAGAATAACTATAGGTGGATTAGTTGTGATGTGACAAGCCTATATTCCTGCATCCCACATCATCTGGGCATACAGTCAGTTAGTTTCCTTCTAAAAGAATCAGGCAGATTTTCATTGTTGCTTCAGGAATTTATTTTACAATCCTTGGATTATTTGTTAACACGCAACTTTTTTATGGTTAACGGGGGCTATTATCTCCAGAGATGCTGGGCCTCTATGGGGGCGAAATTTTCTCCCTCAGTGGTCAACCTCTATATGGGGAGGTGGGAGAGGTCCCGCATCTTTGGACATGATAGCCCCCGCTGTCTGGACCCCATTTTTTTCTGTTGCTACATTGACGATCTCCTGTTTGTCACATCGGACGATAAGGTTGATCTAGATCTGTGGCTTTCCTACTTGAATAAAAATTCTTTGAAATTCACTGGGGATCTTGGCGAGGTCTCCATAGAATCTCTACAGTGGTAGAGAAAATCCACAGCAGGTAATGCACTTCTAAGAGCTGATTCTGCCTATCCAGGGCACACCATCAAAGGTGTGCCTTATGACCAGTTTCTTAGATTGAAACGTTTATGCAGTACACCTGTCAACTTTGAGAAGGAAGCTATAAACATGACCCTAATGCCCTGTACACACGGTCGGATTTTCCGACGGAAAATGTGTGATAGGACCTTGTTGTCGGAAATTCCGACCGTGTGTAGGCTCCATCACACATTTTCCATTGGATTTTCCGACACACAAAGTTTGAGAGCAGGCTATAAAATTTTCCGACAACAAAATCCGTTGTTGGAATTTCCGATCGTGTGTACACAAATCTGACGCACAAAGTGTCACGCATGCTCAGAATAAATAAAGAGATGAAAGCTATTCGCTACTGCCCCATTTATAGTCCCGACGTACGTGTTTTACGTCACCGCGTTCAGAGCGATCAGATTTTCCGACAACTTTGTGTGACCATGTGTATGCAAGACAAGTTTGAGCCAACATCCGTCGGAAAAAATCCTAGGATTTTGTTGTTGGAATGTCCGATCAATGTCCGACCGTGTGTACGGGGCATAGGATTTAAAGGCAGGGGATATTCATATAAAATTGTCAATAGGGCTTTCCTTGCAGCTGCAAGTATAGCTAGGAATACCCTATTGACAGAAACCATTAACAACAGGAACAAAAATAAAAAAACATCCCCCTTCTTTCTGTAATATTCCTGCCTTTTCCACACCCTATAGCTCAGAATTCACCAAAATCAAGAATATAGTTAATAAGTACCTCCCGATTTTATTTAATGATTCCGTCTATAGTGAAATCCTTTCAAGGGGTATTAAATCTGTGTCCCAAAGAGTACCTACTGAGCTTATTTTCAAGTCAATCTTCGGATTCCAATTGGTTGCATCTTAAAGGCAATTTTAAAAGTGGCATAAAAGGATGCAACTATTGTCGCTTCATTAAAAAATTAAATGTGTGAACTCTAGTATTAATGGCAAAATTTTTGATATCTCATCATTTATTAACTGTAATACTAAATTTTTAGTGTATTTAATTACATGTGAGTTATGCCACATCCAATATGTGGGTTGCACTACACGCAGACTAAAGGATCAGTTGTATGACCATCTGCACGATAATGAGAAAAATAAATCCACCAATGTGGCCAAACATTGGAACCTCATTCACTCTAAAGATGTTACAAGTCTCTCAATTTAGGGTATGGAAAAGATAGTGACCCCCAAAAGAGGAGGGGACAAATTCAGAACACTTTGCAAACGCGAAGTGTTCTGGATATTTTCTCTACATACAAGGATCCCATTGGGGTTAAACTTTGAATGGGATATTTCCCACTGTTATGATTGACCCCAACATTTATCAGCATTGTTGTTTGAGATATTGTTCATTTTGTCTTTTTTCCACCCCCTCCCTCTTGTTCCTCGACGTCCGATGTCTTGCATTGTTGTTGTGTGTATGTTGGCCAATATTGTTTAAGACCAGTTTAGGTCGATTGTTGGAGCTTTTTGGACATGCATACATTTGCAGACATCTCTGGTTGTATAGGTGAATGTGCTGACTACATGTAGCTGAGTTAAAAAATATATACATCCATCTATAGTTCCAGCCTATTGTGTCCTAGAGCCATGTGTCATTTCTGTGTGTTTAAATGACCAAATAAACTTTTTTATTTTTATTTTCATTTTTTAGCCTCTGACATAACATTCTGTTATTATGTAATTTATATGAATAGTTTGGGCTTTATACATGAAGTTAGAGTTCTGCTTCAATTTTATATGACCACTTTCCCTCGTGTTCTTCTGCACCTGTTGATGGGTATGCTCATCACAACAATATCATCTACATTATCTGTACATTGTAATCAAATTAGTAAACTATTTAAAGTAGATAAATCGAGCTTGCTTTAGACTAAGATATGAGGGTATAAGTGCTCATTATTGCACATTATAAATCTTGTGCATATCTATTGTTTTATGTTTTTGAGGATTATATGTGTTTTAGCGTAATAATTTCTTTTTCATCTATTTTAATAATGTTTTTTTTTGGAATGAAGACATGCTAATTGATCTATTAAGAATCATGCTGTCAGTTCATTAAATTAGATTTATCGGGGTTCACCCGTATTTATACATATAGCCACACATAGTAGGGTCAAGTTTCGTGGTAACACTTATAGGGCGTACACACGGTCGGACTTTGTTCGGACATTCCGACAACAAAATCCTAGGATTTTTTCAGACGGATGTTGGCTCAAACTTATTTTGTCTACACACAGTCGCACAAAGTTGACGGAATTTCCGATCGCCAACCACGCGGTCACGTACACCACGTACGACGAGACTAGAAAAGGCCGGTTCAGAACCAAGCGCGGCACCCTTTGGGCTCCTTTTGCTAATCTCGTGTTAGTAAAAGTTTGGTGAGAGATGATTCGCGCTTTTTCAGACTCCTGGCTTTCAGATCGTTTTCTGCCGTTCAGTTTGTGCTTGTGGGTTTGTATCTGCTCTTCAGTGCGTGCAAGCAAGTTCCGCGTGACTTAGTCATTGTATTCTTGTTCGTTCGTTACTGTTTTTCAGGTCGCTCTT
The DNA here is from genome assembly GCA_037952925.1 of Lithobates clamitans. Lineage (NCBI taxonomy): Eukaryota > Metazoa > Chordata > Amphibia > Anura > Ranidae > Lithobates > Lithobates clamitans. The sequence goes on from JBBGZY010000865.1 coordinate 5,354,027, forward strand.
CACAGGCCTTGCTGTTCTTCAGTGCGTTCTGTTACTTCGTTCTGAGCAGCCGACCGTTTTCTAGCCATGTTTCGTATGCATACTCCTCGTAGAGTTCGTGCTGTGTGGGGGCTTGGTGTTGGGGTCCTGACCTTGACACAAGTCCAGTCCATGAACAGGGTGGGGAGGAGTTCATGGACCAAGAATTGGTTGCTTCAGCGTGACCAGTTCTCTCATATGCCTTTGCTCCGTGAGATCCATGAGAATAATCCTGATGATTTCAGGAACTTTATCATGATGACGGACCCCGTGTTTCACCGTTTGTTGGCTTTGCTGATCCCTTATATTAGCAGGCAGGATACCTGCATGATGCAAGCCATCACTCCGGAGCAGAGGTTGGTCGCTACCCTGCGGTATTTGGCCACAGGGAGAAGTCTGCAGGACTTGAAGTTCTCGACAGGCATCTCCCCCCAGGCTCTGGGGATCATTATCCCAGAGACCTGTTCTGCCATCATCCAGGTCCTGCAGAAGGAGTATATGAAGGTAAGATTTTTATCCTTTTATATCACATTTTATTGTATTGAATGTTTGCTAATATATTGTATTTCTTTCCTCATTCCCTAATTACCATGATTGGAATATGCTGTGAATGTCCCCTTTGTCCTCATGCATGCTGGATTTTTATGTAATTATTATTTTATGTCCTTCATACATATTTGCCCTTCACTAACCTCCCCAGCACGGTGTCTCCTGGCCCTATATTCACCTCATGTAGTCACTTAACAATGTATTTTATCAGCTCCATAGTAGTGCTTTACCCCAAACACCCCTAAAATGTTTGGCAATGTTATTTTTGATTTAAATTCAGGCAGAGTGCCAGAGGTTTTTTTTTTGTGGTGTCCCCAAATAATTTTTAGTAACCCTCCCTCCCCCAACTGCTAAGTCAGCTGATACCAATTCTCTATGTATCCTCAATCATCTATCTGCTGACCTTGCCAAACCCATACACACTATACCCATCTCTTTAGTGCTCAGATTTATGGACGAATTCCCCAAAGCATGTAGTGCAAGGGCCTGCCTGTATACTTTCAAATGGTACAATTTAAAGTTTTTGTATCCTATTATTATCTTGATAGGTAATAGCAGAATGTCCAAATGTCCTCAAATGTGTACAATGTGTATTTATATCTTTGTATTATGACACTTCTTACCTGTCCAGTGGACTGCCAATAGTGTAACTAAGGAGGGGCTGTTCCAAGTAATACCCATTATTTAGGCATTCATCTCTCAATGAAGTGAAGAGGGTTACCTGTCCAAGATTTCCACACACCCCCTATAATGTTATGCCGCGTACACACGGTCGGACTTTTCATCTACAAAAGTCCGACAGCCTGTCCGACAGACTTTCGGCGGACTTTCGGCGGACTTGCGGCGGACTTGCGGCAGACTTTCTAATGAACAGACTTGCCTACACACGACCACACAAAAGTCAGACGGATTCGTACGTGATGACGTACACCGGACTAAAATAAGGAAGTTGATAGCCAGTAGCCAATAGCTGCCCTAGCGTGGGTTTTTGTCCGTAGGACTAGCATACAGACGAGCGAACTTCGGGGTCCGTCGTAGTTACGACGTAAAGATTTGAAGCATGTTTCAAATCTAAAGTACGTCGGATTTGAGGCTAAAAAAGTAAGTTGAAAGTCCGGAGAAGCCCACACACGATCGGATTACCAGCCAGCTTTAGTCCGTCAGCGTCCGTTGGACTTTTGTAGCTGAAAAGTCCGACCGTGTGTACGCGGCTTTAGAAATGGCCCATGAGAGGGGGGAGGGGGAATATGATAGGTGTACCTTATACTTTGGCCTTGTTAAATTCCCCTTAATAAATGCTATCTGGAGGTTGCCCCATAATGTTTGTGTATAATCTGCTTGCCATGTTTCAGAGTAAAAATAGTAATGTTTATTGTTTTTTCCTCAACAGTTTCCTTCCACGCCACAGGAATGGCAGACTGTGGTCTCCCACTTTGCCGAGCGGTGGGACTTTCCTAACTGTGGAGGGGCAATTGATGGGAAACACGTCCACATCGTCCCACCACCCAATTCGGGGTCGTACTATTATAATTACAAGGGGTTTAATAGTATAGTGATGTTGGCGGTGGTGTCGGCTAATTACGACTTCTTGTATGTGGACGTGGGGAAGAATGGCCGGATGTCCGATGGTGGAGTCATCGCCCAGACGGAGTTTTACAGGCCTCTCCAGAATGGCAGCTTGGACTTGCCAGCTCCAGAGGACAATGTTGAAGGACTCCTGCTGGGGGACCACCTGATGCGGCCATTCCCAATGAGGACCCTCACCCCAGAACAGAGGGTTTTTAATTACCGGCTGGCCAGAGCCCGAAGAGTGGTGGAGAACACATTTGGAATCCTGGCCAGCCGGTTCCGCCTATTTATGACACCCATCCATATGGCAGAGTATAAACTGAACCATATTATACTTGCGTGCTGTGTTCTCCATAACTTTTTAAGGAAACATTCGGCCAACTATGCTGGCTCAGTTGGGCCTGAGGCCGGAATGATACATCAAACCACACTGACGGCGCTTGAACGTGGCCGTCCTGGCTTGCCCTCCCTGAGTGCCCGTGATGTCCGGTTACGCTACCTGGAGTTCTTTGTGGGTAGGGGGGCTATCAATATGTCACACAATCTGTGAAGCCTTTTTATAATAAAACCAAAAAAGAAGTTCTTTGTGGACATTTACTGCTTGTGTTTGTTTTAGCTGACCCTGACAGAAATGTTTTGAGTGCTGAAAATGTCGTAATTGCGTAACCTTATACAAAGCACTGTTGGCTGTTATTTACTAAATGCAAAAACACATTTCACTACAAGTGCAGTTGCAACTGCACTGAAACTGCACTTGTAGTGCAAAGTGGATTTGCCCTTAGGAAATAACCCCCATTTTCTCAGAAAAAAACAATTACATCACCCCAAAAGTGTTGTAGCGTTGAGACAATAATCCACACATTCTTGATTAACAATCTTTTTAATACCTGCACATGTGCATTTACCAAAGGTTTTTCAAACAAACCAACATGTTTGTGGTATACCAATTTTTGTGGTGGCATTATCAAAACTCAAAATGTCCATTTTACATAAAACAGGTATGTGTAAAACCAACAAGAAAGACACAAATCTTGAACTTACAAAGTTCACATTTGGTAGAACTTGAAGGCAATATCAGACATGAGTATTTAGGAACTGCCAAATTTGGCCCTGGAAAAGCCAAATTTGGAAGATGCACACAATTTACGAATGTCAACATGTGCTAGCTGCCATCACGGGGGATCAAAGGATGTGTTTTGGGGGAGCAAGCCCTTCCTCTCAGCTACTTTATTATTGAGGAAGGGGTTGCACCCCCAAAACGCGTCCATTGATCTCCTGTGATGGTAGATAGCACATGTTGACACACTGTGTGCATCCTCCAAATTTGGCTTTGGGAAAAATCACAAAAACATTTAGCACATTGTAGCACACAAAAGAAGAAAGTGATTTGGAGGGGCTTTAAACTCGCCCCAAAACATCAATGATGTTTTTATATTTTGGAATAACATCATTGATGTTTTGCTTGATGATTTCCAATTGTAAATTACACCCCATGATCTCCCCGATCAGGATCTGGGCACTTTCGGATGTGAAAGGATCTGGATCCACAACCTCACAATCACCTAAAAAGAGAGGAACCCCAAAATAAATTAGGTCTAAAAAAAATGCCGCCATCCATCTCTTATCTGAGCATGTGGTCGCACACACTCACCTGTTGTGGTGACTAGTTCCACCACATCTTCTTCCTCCTGCTCAGCTTGTGTTGGGGGGATTTCCCCTTCTTCCAGAGGGGGGGGGGGTCTCTGGTCTCCTCGGATGAGGGGTGTCTTCCGAGTCTTTTCTCCCCTATGTAAAGCAAAAATGGTATAATTAGCACACAGATATTTGATGGCAGAACTATAAAGACATTGCTTGGAAGTGGGGTACAATTGTCTATTTTAGCAGAGTTCCAAGATGTAGCTTTTTTAGTGTCCTTTGTCAAGCTGCAATACTTTACCTGTTTGGTACAAGCTTCACAGATGTAGCCCCCACTATAGTATACACTGGAGCACCTGTGTGGCCCCCTAATAAAAATGGTGTTCTTGTGTCCCACACTAGTGCTCCAGTGTCCAGATGTGAAAACAGCTGCTCAGTGTCCTCTCCTTACACAGAATCTAGTTTGCATTTCATTCTAGTAACAAAGCCATCTACACAACCCAATTCTTTGAAGGCAAGTATAGGGCGTCAAAATGGTGGCCAAATGCATATGGCCTAAACAATGGTATTTTATAGTTGGAACGAGAATTGTTTGATCTGAATGAATAATGTGCCCATGAACATGAAAGTTGCCATTTTAAACTGTACAACAGTTCCTAAAAGCACATGGAGCAGCACGAACGTCATAAACATAAAGAATAGGAACACAGCACAACTACTTACTTTTTTGCAGCACTCTCCGGATCTTTCTGTACTGCTCATGTTCTCTGAATTTGAGGTCCGACCACCGCTTCCTGAGCTGATCTTTTGATCGTCGTACCCCGAAATTCCGGTGCAGACTCCTGACCACTTTCGCCATGATCTTGGCCTTTTGGACATTGGGGTTGGGGTAAGGTCCATACTTTCCATCATAGTCGGCCTTCTTCAGGATGTCCACCATTTCCAACATCTCCCCAAAGGACATATTTGAGTCCTTAAATCTCCTTCTGGATCGGGACGTTTCAGGCTCTGGCCTTTCCTCCCCCTCCTCCTCGTTGCTACAATTAGCACGCACCTGCTGATTGGATTTTGTTGTCGGAAAATTTTATCTCCTGCTCTCCAACTTTGTATGTCGGAAAATCCGATGGAAAATGTCCGATGGAGCCCACACACGGTCGGAATTTTCGACAACACGCTCCGATCGGACATTTTCCATCGGAAAATCCGACCGTGTGTACGGGGCATTACAGTTTGGTGATGTACAATGAAGGCTTTTGCCTCAACTGTCTTCAAATATTTACACCAGCACAGACTCTTCTTCCTATTTTTGTGTACATAATTCTGGCTTGTCTGGGTCAGGTTCACTAGTTCATGAACACATTCTAATATTGGTTCATTATTAATATATTTACGAGATTATTCTTTAATGTTACACGTATCTGTCATGGTTATGCAATAGAGTTTGTCTGTCAGCTTACCTGTCTCCATGTGTTCATCTCTAGAGACCAGCTGACCCTCACCTGACTGCTTTTATAAACTCTCCTCTAGCATGGCTCCACCCCAGCTCCTATCAGGGAACCCTATATTAACCTGTGCACTGCAAGCCAGCAGTGCTGATCAACCATTGTGTGTTAGTTTTCGTGTTGCTGTGTTTCCTACGTCTGATTCCAGTTACCAACTTTGGCCTGTTCTCGACTTTCCCTATCTGCTTGTGACCCTGACCTTTGGCGTGTTATGTTTATCCTTGTCTGCTAGTCGCCCTGACATTTGGCTTTCCTTACTTTCCTTGTTGTTCCAGCCTGCTGCCTCCTTTCTCTTCTCCTGTAGTCTACCGTGAGCATGAGCTGTGAGACCCTGGGGGCCGCGACCTGGAGCCAGACTGCAGCTCAGTCCATCCTCACCACTAGGGGCTCTAGTGAACACCTGCTGGCTCTTAGACTCCGCACCCTGGGGAATCTATGCTCTAGCTCCCAGTGGGATCTGTGTTAGTGATCCAGTAGACCTGCATCCTGAACCTCCCAGGGTTCAATCCGCAGCAGTCAGTCCTAGGATTCACTACCTAGCGTTACACTTCCGACTCCTACAGAGTGCATCTGTCACCTAGCCTCAAGGTGACCTGACAATATCACATTTAATTTATCTATACGAGAGGTCTCCTCTCCTCCTCCTTAACATAATGGAAGTTGAGATAGTATATGCACTGTATGTATTTAATATATGTTCATTTTATTTTTATTATTATCTTTATTTTTCACATATTTCACATGAATTCTTTCTATGTGTTTATATGGGCTTGATAAATATGATATTTACATGAACATCATACACATCTAGTATATACAGAGATTTATGGATTCACACAGACATATATATTTTTCTTCCTTTTTGCACAGATTTAGATTTGTTAGGAATTGATAAAGTGTCACTACCTATTTTTTTATTTATTTTGTACACAAACTTCTTTTCTTGGGTTTAAATGCATATATATATATATATATATATATATATATATATATATATATATATATGTTTTTTCGCTTTTTATCTAGACAAATTCATGAGCACTTTATTCAATCACACAGGTTACCCATGTTCTTGATTGAGTCCACGACATTTGTCTATCTGTCGATTGGACTCAATTAATCAGTTATTTGGTCACATGGTTAAAAGACACGAGTATTTATATGATATTCATTTCTGTGATTGTCAGCTATGATTAAGCACTGTTTGATAGTGTAAAACGCGTCAGTTCTGTCCGTTCTGCTGTGGCATGTACTTTTGATTTTTCTTGACTAATAAAGGCTACTTTTTGAATTGCGGCTGTCCAGAATTTTTCTAATTTCAGTGCTCACATTTAGGCTATAGGCCTATCGATTCAGAAAAAGGTGTATCATTACTTTTTAGACAGAAGTAAAGCATATATCATTTTTTTATGACAATAGCCAAGGCTATTTTTGGCAATATTGCCTTGTATGTTAGTTTTCTATTTAATCTAAAGACGAGAAGATGAAACAAAACACAAAATTTTGTATTTTTTTCTCCTGTTTGACTAGTTTAGGTTTTGTCTTGTTTATTAACACTAAAAATAAACGTTTGGTACAAAACATACTATAGCAGTTATTTACAGACAAAATGAGAGTGTGTAGTATTGTGCATATTATAAAATGAGAGTGTGTAGTATTATGCATATTATTCATTTAAAGTGCAAGTTAACCTTTTCACAAGTAATGACAAGGTGAACTAACACCCTATACCATGGGTGCTCAACCTGTGGCCCTCCAGCTGTTGCAGAACTACAAGTCCCATCCGAGTGGACTTCCCAACCTTTTTCTATGTGGAGGTGTCTTCTTGCAGCCAGGATGGCCATGGGCAGAGGACAATTTACATATGGGGACTACCTATCTATCTAAGATGGCATGGCTCTACTATATCTAAACATCTGATGTCAATCCACTTGTTGTCCCTTTGGATGATTCATATATATGGTGCACTTTCTGACCATAGGGAAAGCTCTCTTCTTTGGCTGTACTATACCCAATGCACACTCATTCAGGGGCTGTGTGTAAGTTGCTCCCCTCTCTTGCTTCCATGCTGTGAACTGGGCATTCCATATTTCCCATTTAAACCTGGTACCAATAGGATCACACGAAGAAGCTATAAGCAAAATGCTTAGTGATCCCTTGGTACTCTGATTGCCTTTTGGGCTCTGATATGGAAGATCACCACAGATACAAGCATTAAACTCTTCATACCTATGGGCATACCTACAGGTCTCTTTTTACAATTACATATATGATTAGCCTATATATGGGATGATGTTGCATGTATATATCATGTACAAATCTTTTTGATATATCTTTCTTTGATGTGATTTTAAGGTGTTTTTATCATGTTGTTGCAATAAATTTGGATTTTATATTCTATTGAGTACTCTTTACCTCTTTTGGGATTGCTAATGGCTACCAGTTAAAAGTCAATAACTGTTTTTTCTTTTCTCTACAAGTCCCACCGTGCTTCTGCCTTTGGGAGTCATGCTTGTAACTGTCAGAGGCTTGCAATGCCTCATGGGACTTGTAGTTCCTCAACAGCTGGAGGGTGACAGGTTATGCACCCATGCCCTATACCCTCCCCATCACACTCCATTCTTCTTCACCTTCTATCCTTTAGGCTTTCGAGAAAGATCAGAGTGTTTCTGATTGGTCAAAGTGGTCACATGGTGACTTTCAAATCCCTGAAGTACTGCACTGGCTGCATGTACATTGGCAGACAATCACCCACCGCAGTGCAGTGGGGACCAGGGGGTGGGGAGGATATAGGCTGTTAATTCACCTTTTCATTTTTTTATGAAAAGGTGAACTTACACTTTAATGTTGAACTCTGGGATAAGCGAATATTGGGTAAATACAAGTGGCATGTAAATTCTGACTTGAACCCTGGTGTGCTTTGTGTATTTCTTCCAGATCTGTGCAGTAAACCAGTGTGCAACTTTAAAACATATTTTAGCTAGAATAACTGATTAGGTAATAAGGTGGTGGTGAGGGTGAAAGTAAGAGTATTACACAACAGCATCTGCCACACATTACACACACTTCATTAGTGTTCATTTATTTTTACAATACCTGGGGCCAAAAAATATTTTTGTCAGGAGTTCAGCTTTAACTTACTCCTCCTGTGCGCGGCCAGTTTAAGCTGGCGGATGTTTGTTTACCAAAGATGGCCTGCAGAGTTCTGCAATCTGATGACTAAAGTCACATTTGTGTAGGACAGTAATGCAGGTATCGACGAGATCTTTATTTCAGTTATCTTTGATACAGTACATACAATATATTTGGAAATGTCAAATTAAAAAAACAACCATATATTGGTTTTCAGGACCTTTAATTAAAAACAGTGTCCTACAAGCTTTCCTAATTGCCATGTGCACTCAATTCTGGGCACAGACACAAGGATTCTTCTATTTAAATCTCTGTCGAATGATACCCCATTTCACATTGTTCCTTAAAACGACTTATAGAGCTTAACCCAGATTACAAAGTGCAAAGAATGGGGAATACTGCTGGACAGCTGCTTGGTCCTTCAGGAGTTCTCACTACATCTTAGGCCATGTTCAGCAGTGGGAAAAAGGGAAAGCAGACATCCCTATGTTCTGTGTGAAATAGCTAGACTAGAGGACCTTCCACTGAACACAGGGAAATAGTCAAACAATGAAAAATAGCCATGCATCAGAAAAGGTGACATCACCCTTTAACAGTGCATGCGGTGACAGGAAAGGAATTTCTCTCGATTTGTAATAGCAGACGGTAGTGACGGCACACTGCAGGAAAACATGTAAAGATCCAAATGGCAATTGTTATGTTTTTAATTAAAGGAGCTAGCATGAAATCTGTCCTAAACAATCCAATATGTTTTAAAGGACAGAGATTTGGAAACCTCCACCTCTTACCACGTTCCACTGAGGTTTTATGAACCAGAAGTCTATTAATTATCGTAACGAAAAGAACCAACACGACATAACAAGTCAATGAGGAGGGTTTAAGAGTGACCCAGTTGTTTTGCATCTCTTACTGTTGCCAGACTCATAATTACAGAAAAATCATATGGCCAGAATAGTTTGGCATACAAACGTGGGTTGTGTTTTTTCCAAATATTAATCACATATTTCAGTTCTAAAGGACAACTGATTTGGTGAGCTAATTTCAAGGGGCTTGTTCATAGCTTATATTGGTTCGACAAAAGCCCTAAGCTGTCAAGACATTTTTATGACTCGTCTGAGAAGTGAGGATGTGAGAGTGTTTGCAATGGGGTCATGAACAGGAGAAATGAAATAGTGGATTCAAAATGAGAAATGATCTCTCAATATTAATACATATATTTTATATTCTTGAGTTTATGGCTGAATAATATCTCTCCAATTCTTCATATTTGTATTTGACATGCCAGTCTCATTCATGTCCTCAACTAAGTGCTACAGCCTTGTCTATGACCACATGGTTATCATAAACACTGTATACTTTATTGAATTCCATTATCAACCTTCCTCTAATCTAAATAACTTTTTCTTTCTAACCACATATATCCACATCTGGTCCATTCTTAAACGTAAATCTTCAAAGCCTCATCTCTCAACATCTAACAACGAACTTGTTTTTACTTCAGTTGCTGTCAAATATTATTTCTTTGCGATGTCCAGTTTTATTCATATTACTATAAAAAGACCCATTTTCATCAAGCTGCATACTTTATTTAATTAAACTCAAAGTTGAACGCCAGGCAAATAGCTGACGCCCAAGAAAGTACATCTGTTTTACCCAAATCTCACAGACAACTACTTCAGGGGTTGCCAAGCTACAGGCATGTTTCTCCATATATTTTGGAGCTGCCCTGCCCTCCAACCGATTTGGCGTAAGGCGGCCACCAATGTGGCCCAAATAATAGGATTCTTAATCACATTGACTGCACCAATGGGCCTACTTATTGCCCCACTTCCAGAGGTTTCAGCCCCATCCCAAAAATTAGCCCATACACTTTTCTGCTCTGCTTTATGGGCTATTGCACTAAATTGGCGGTCCCCTACAGTGTCTTGGATGTAGGTACTACAGAGAATGAAGGCAATTAGATTAGTGGAGCCTGTGCATCATACCATCATGCATACGATGCATATATTTGACTGCAAATGGACAAACCGGGAACCTTATGGTGGTTGAGTGGACCGCAGTTAATTCCCCTACTAATATATCCATAGTAACAAGTTTTATTGGCTTTATATGGTGAATCGCATATCTCTCTTTCTTAATTCTCATTACGGTAATGATTTTGTTTAGTACATAGCTTATTTTGCTTTTCTTTACTCAATGTTACTGTTCTGTTACAGGATCCAAGCGACAGAGTTGAAATCACCCTGGATACGGTTACCCCCCCCTAGAATTTGTAGTTCAGACTACAGTATATCTCGATTAAGGCAACCAGGTTCTTTTCATAAACCAATATGGAAGTATATAACATGTTTAGACCTTTACTGTGTATACTCATCGTACTGTCATGAAAAGGTTCACCCGTTGATGGCGCTGTCAGTTTCTTGGATCGCAGTACCAGTGTCCACCAGCGGGTGTCTTCCATCACCCAGGACCTGTAATAAGAGGATTCACCTGCTGGTGGCACTGTTGCATCCTTGGGCTTTAGTACCAGTGTCCACCAACGGGTGTATTCCCGCAGTATGGAGCAGACAGCACCTTCTGCGCTCAGGTGTAACGTGAGGGCAATTACTGCAGGCTGATAAATACCCGGAAAGCCCTCACATGCTTGCCTTGGTGTCTCTCTCCCTTCCTGGTCCTGTCCCTTCTGTTTCCTGGTTACCTTGGATCCCTGCCCTGCATCCCATCCATCCATCCTCTCCCTGTCCTGTTGGTTTCCTGTCCTTACCGACTGCTGATCTCCCGGTGTATGACCTTGGCCTGGCTTCTGTTTAGGGTTCCGGAATCTCCCATTTTATTGTATATACTGTTTTGTTGTTTTTGAGTCTTGTGGTTAGTTGTGCACTGTTATATTCACTTACCGGTCACTTATGTAAATAAACACCATTTGTATTCACTTATATACGTTTCTGGTTTCTTCTGTGCAGTCCACACAGTCTGGTTTACTAATTCTCTGACAGTGCACCAAGGCCATCCCTACCAGACGTGGCTACACTGAGGAATCACCCTGTTTTGCTGGACGTATTAAGATGGATTTAAATGAAATTACCTATTATTCTCTGCTAGCGGAAGAGGATGGCGAATATTGCCGCCAGATTTTAAAAGATTGGACTAGTGACCAGCTGATGGAAATGATCCGATCAGCTCAATCCCTAGTGGATCAGGGTTACATGTCTTTTGAAGATGTTCAGCCCCTGATACGGTTATGTGCAAAACCAGCCCTGTCATCTTTTCCCGAAGGAAGTGATGATTTTTCTCCCCCCTTCAATTATGGCCAGGTTAAATTCCTGGTATGGTTTTTAGAGGATGATCCAGCCTTTTTCATGGAACGTTATGCCTCTTGTTCACAGCAGGTGTTGTCTGATTGCATCCATTCAGTGCAATCTCTGGTTATTCAGGCTGTGTATGAATCAATGTTTGTTCAACCTGTGCTACAGGCATGGTCAGATCTCCTTTATTTAGCCAAGCCACAACAACCCAGCCCTGCCATTAATCACCTGCCTTCCCAAGAATCTATTCCCCTGTCGCTCATGGCAACCTCAGCTACAGCCCAGTATACACAGCTTTCCACCAAGTATTATTATCCAGTCTCTACTCACTGCACCTATCCTGCTTTCAACCCACCTGCCTCTTCTCCTCCACCTGTAACAATCCCACAAAACCCTCCTCCAGCCACTGTTCCTTGGTCTTCTTTTTGCCCAACTACTTTCTTTTCTTACAGCCCTGCACCTACGTACAAAGCTGCAGTGGCTAAAACAAAAAAGAAACAAAAGTTCCTTATGACCCACACAATCCTGCCAGTAAACCAACTTGCCTCCACACCAACCAACCTATTCCAGCCTGTGTTCATGCCAGTTGAACCTGATGACCCACCTAAGTCTGCCAACCCAGTACCTGCTACCCAGTCTGATGTTCCAGTGCCTGTTACCCAGTCTGACGTCCCAGTGCCTGCTGCCCAATCTGACGTTCCAGTACCTGCTACCCAGTCTGACGTTCCAGTGCCTGCTGCCCAGTCTGACGTTCCAGTGCCTGCTGCCCAGTCTGACGTCCCAGTGCCTGCTGCCCAGTCTGACGTCCCAGTGCCTGCTGCCCAGTCTGACGTCCCAGTACCTGCTGCCCAGTCTGACGTTCCAGTGCCTGCTGCCCTGTCTGACGTCCAAGTGCTTGCCTCCCAATCTGATATCCCAGTGCCTGCTACCCAGTCTGACATCCCAGTGCCTGCTACCCAGTCTGACATCCCAGTTCCTGCTACCCTGACGTCTCAGTGCCTGCTACCCAGTCTGACGTCCCAGTGACTGCTACCCAGTCTGACGTCCCAGTGCCTGCTACCCAGTCTGATGTCCCAGTGCCTGCTACCCAGTCTGACGTCCCAGTGCCTGCTACCCAGTCTGACGTCCCAGTGCCTACTACCCTGACATCCCAGTGCCTGCTACCCAGTCTGACGTCCCAGTGCCTGCTACCCAGTCTGACATCCCAGTGCCTGCTACCCAGTCTGACATCCCAGTGCCTGCTACCCAGTCTGACGTCCCAGTGCCTGCTAACCAGTCTGACACCCTAGTGCCTGCTACCCAGTCTGACATCCCAGTGTCCATGTTCCAGTCTGACGCTCCAGTGACTACTGTCCAGTCCAAAGTACCTGCTGTTTTGCCTGTTGTGTCAGCACCTGCTGTTCTGCCTGATGTGCCAGCGCCTGTGTCTGCTGCCCAGTCTGAAGTTCCAGTACCTGCTGCCCGGTCTGATGTCTCGGTGCCCGCTGTCCAGTCCGATGAGCCTGCCTTCCAGTCTGATGTGCCCGTCTTCCAGCCTGATGTGCCTGCCTTACAGCCCGATGTGCCTGCCTTCCAGCCTGATGCCTCAGTGCTTGCCGTCCCGCCTGATGTCTCGGTGCCTGTCTTCCAGCTTAATGTCTCTGCTTCCTGGTCTGATGTGCCCGCTTCTCAGTCTGATGTGTCCGCTTTCCAGCCTGATATCCTGGTACCTGCCTTCAAGCCTGATGTCTCATTGCCTGCCTTCCAGCCTGGTGTCTCATTTCCTGCCTTCCAGCCAGATGTCTTGAAATTGGAATCTCAGCCTGAAGTTTCGGTGCCCATGTCTCAGCCTGAAGTTTTGGTGCCCGTATCTCAGCCTGCTGAACCAGTGCCCGTTACCCAGTCTGCTAAACCGGTGCCCGTTACCCAGTCTGCTAAACTGGAGTCCGTCACTCAGCCTGTTAAGCCAGTACCCATTATTCGGCTTGCCGGACCAGTGCCCGGTGTCCAGCTCGCTGAGCCGGGGCCCGTTACCAAGCCCACTGGGCCGGGGCCTGTTACCCAGCTTGCTGAGCCAGTGCCTGTGATCCAGCCTGCCCTTACGGTGCTCACTGTTTGGCCTAATGCTCCAGAGCCTGCTGCCCAGCTTGACAACTCAGAGCCTGCTGCTCAGCTCGACGACCCAGGGCCTGCCGCCCAGCTCGACGACCCGGAGCTTGCTGCCCAGCTCGACGACCCGGAGCCCGCTGTCTGCTCTGATGTGCCCGCTGTCTGCTCTGATGTGCCCGCTGTCCAGTTTGACGTATCAGCTAACCAGTCTAAAGTACCCGATGCCCAGCCGGATGTGCCCTCATCCGTTGGTTGGTGTGAGGCCATTAACTTTGGACAGTTTAATTTACTTGGAGCGTCCAGAGGCCGCTCCTTTGAGGGGGGGTACTGTCATGAAAAGATTCACCCGTTGCTGATGCTGTCAGTCTCTTGGATCGCAGTACCAGTGTCCACCAGGACCTGTAATAAGAGGATTCACCTGCTGGTGGCACTGTTGCATCCTTGGGCTGTAGTACCAGTGTCCACCAACGGGTGTATTCCGGCAGAATGGAGCAGACAGCACCTTCTGAGCTCAGGTGTAACATGAGGGCAATTACTGCAGGCTTGCCTTGGTGTCTCTCTCCCTGCATTCTGACCTTGCTGCCTGTTATTTTGACCTTGAGCCTGCATCTGCCCTGTCCTGACCTGACCTGATCTGATCCTATCCCTATCCCGAGCCCTTCCTTGTCCTGTCCCTTCTGTCTCCTGGTTACCTTGGATCCCTGCCCTGCATCCCATCCATCCATCCTTTCCCTGTCCTGTTGGTTTCCCGTCCTTACCATCTGCTGATCTCCCGGTGTATGACCTTGGCCTGGCTTCTGTTTACGGTTCCGGTATCTCCCATTTTATTGTATTTACTGTTTTGTTGTTTGTAGGGCTTGTGGTTGGTTGTGCACTGTTATATTCACTTACCTGTCACTTATGTAAATAAACACCATTTTTATTCACTTATATACGTTTCTGCTTTCTTCTGTGCAGTCCACACAGTCTGGTTTACTAATTCTCAATCTCTCTCACAAAGGCCAACTGACAGGGATAATCCACTCCTCGGACTCCTCTGAGGGTATTCTGAGACGTCCCTCTTCACTGGAGTCCTTGTGCTGCGATCATCCCTCCACTGTTTTCTCAGCACTGTGCCATTCACTTCCTCATCTGGAGTCTCATGACCTCTCTGAGTGCGGGAGAATGTGGGGAGCCTGTCCTGTCAGAAACAGTTTGATTTACTGAAGGGAAAGGCTTTTGCTGTGTGGCAACAGAGTAAGGATTTTCTGGGTTCCCTTCTATTCCTGGATCAGGTGACAAGCACCCCAGCTCCACTGCTCAGATACTGGTCAGGTGCATCCTTGGGCACCTGGGAAGTAAGAGAAAAGATACAATATCTCCCTTGTCTGAGTCCTGTTGCACAGCCATGAGGAATTTTGCATAAGGATGCAAGCCTCCGGGGGCCAGCCCATATAGGCACTGCATAATTGTGGTATTCTGTATTACTGAAGATATTTTATCCCTTTGCCATTAAGGTAGAATTCCAGGCTAAACCCAACTATCCTTAAAAATGCTCCCTCTCCCTTCCTAACACCTATGCTGGGAATGCCTGGGAGTGGTGACATCACCCATAGGCTCCCATAGCACATCCATTTTCAGTGGTCCCTCCTCTTGGCTGACTGACACAGGGGAGCCGGATAACCTGACTGGACTGGAGCAGGCTGAAAATAGGTAAGTGTGCACATCTTTCTAACACAGGTTAGTGAGCATAGATGTTAGGAAGGGGAAAGGATATTTTTTTAGACTGGTCAGGTTTAGCCTGAAATTCTCCTTTAAGTCTCTTTGAAACTCATGTGAACCCTTGTTGTAACTATCATTTTCCACTGAGGATCTAAGAAATGTTTTGTCCAGCTTCTAACAATTATTTTTTTATTGCTTTTTTAAAAGTTTTTGCAGCATCAGTGCTTAGAATTTTCAATTTTTGTCTTGTGTCTTCAGTTACTTTTAATGTTTCTCTTAAACACAGAGTTGGTCTTTGGAGGACTTTGATGTCCGACCAAGTCCAAAAACTTTTCTGGGTTACCAAGAGATATGATAAATTAATATTTAGAATGTATCACAATTAGGAGCTTGCCTCCTTGGATGTGTCTGATGAATCTTTTGACTAGCCTGATATAGCTGTCAATGCTTCAATCAATAGCTCATAGAGTTCTACAAAGTCAGTGACTGCATTAAATCTCTCAATCTATCTAGCTGCAAAAAGTATTTTCAAACATTTTGCAGTAGGTAGTACATCACATCTTACAATACAGTGTAGAAAAACTGCTATTCTTTTTTAGATATTACAAAAGTTGTGCGCTGCACCTATGATCCCTAAGTAGTTCCTGATAGTTTGTACTTCAGAGGATTTAGACACTGCTTAATTCAGAGAGAGCTGAGCAGTGAAAATGAAATGTGATGGGGTGTTTCTTTCTAGCTACAGCTTGTGTACTTTGTAATTTTCCTGACTTAAATGAAGCTCTATGATAACCGTAATGAATACTGACATCCTATTCCAAATGTTCTTACATTTTATAGCTAATGCTCTTATATTACTTTCTCAATAACTGGAAACAATTGCAGAAAGTCCTTTTGGAATCAGTCAATACACCTAACACAGAGAGGCCTGTTCAACTTCACCGATATTTGCATTTGAGCAGTAATACAGAGAAAAGTTTGTAGAGAAATATTTTACATGATTTAACTACCAGTATTTAATTGTGTATGGTAGGGCTTGTGTGTGTATCTCCTTTTTCAGGACCTTCTGACACTGTTCTTAAAGGAGTTCTGCGATCACAGCATACACTTTCATTAACATCAGTATTGTAATAGCAATACAAAAACTAGTTATTTTTAACAATCCAAGATAAGATTACATTCATATCATGTTCTGAGTTCTACCTGTCTGCTGGCCATCACTTTCCACAATTTCCTGAATTTCCCTACATGCTTTGTACCTTCCCCTCTGCTGTATATTTTCAATTTCTGCCAGCTACATCACTAATCTAGTCTCAAAATACCAACCAAACCGTTCTCTTCATTCCTCCCAAGACCTCCTGCTCTCTAGCTCCCTTGTCATCTCCTCCCATTCTCACCTCCATGACTTTTCCAGAGGCTCTCCCATCCTATGGAACTCCTTACCCCAATCTGTCCAATTATCTCCTATTCTGTTTGCTTTTAGACAATCTCTTCAGAAAATCCTGTCCTGCCTTCTACCATTATTTGGCATCACTGTACTTCTCTCTCCTAGGTGTGCTAGGGGTGGGGTTGGGGCATGGTTGGGGAGGGTGAGTTCCTGCAAGAAAAAAAAGCCCTGTATGGTTGTATATAAATTGTTCTTTTTAACTTTGAAATAGTGTTTTCCAGTGCTAAAACTTTCAATGCCAGTATAAAGGAATAGTAGTGGTAAATTTAACTAATCATTTTTGTTGTATAATTCTCCTTTAACCACTTCAGCCCCGGAAGGATTTACCCCCTTCCTGACCAGAGCACTTTTTACAATTTGGCACTGCATCATTTTAACTGCTAATTGCGCGTCCATGCAATGCTGTACCCAAACGAAATTTGCGTCCTTTATTTCACACAAATAGAGCTTTCTTTTGATGGTATTTGATCACCTCTGCGGTTTTTATTTTTTGCACTATAAACTAAAAAAGAGCGACAATTTTAGTCATACATTTAGGCCAAAATGTATTTGGCCACATGTCTTTGGTAAAAAAAATGTCAATAAGCGTATATTTATTGGTTTGCGCAAACGTTATAGCGTCTACAAACTAGGGTACATTTTCTGGAATGTACACAGCTTTTAGTTTATGACTGCCTATGTCATTTCTTGAGGTGCTAAAATGGCAGGGCAGTACAAACCCCCCCCAAATGACCCCATTTTGGAAAATAGACACCCCAAGGAAATTGCTGAGAGGCATGTTGAGCCCATTAAATATTACATGATTGAATAATGATAAAAAAAAATTACAAAAAGTTGTCACTAAATGATATATTGCTCACACATGCCATGGTTATATGTGAAATTGCGCCCCAAAATACATTTAGCTGCTTCTCATGAGTACGGGGATACCACATGTGTGGGACTTTTTGGGAGCCTAGCCGCGTACGGGCCCCCGAAAACCAAACACCGCCTCCAGGATTTCTAAGGGCGTAAATTTTTTATTTCACTCCTCACTACCTATCACAGTTTTGAAGGCCATAAAATGCCAAGATGGCACAAAACCACCCAAAATTACCCCATTTTGGAAAGTAGATGCCCCAAGCTATTTGCTGAGAGGCATGTTGAGTCCATGGAATATTTTATATTTTGCCACAAGTTGCAGGAAAATGACAAACTTTTTTTTTTTTGCACAAAATTGTCACTAAATGATGTATTTCTCAAACATGCCATGGGCATATGTGGAATTACACCCCAAAATACATTCTGCTGCTTCTCCTGAGTACGGGAATACCACATGTGTGGGACTTTTTTGGAGCCTAGCTGCATACGGGGCCCTGAAAACAAATCACCGCCTTCAGGATTTCTAAGGGCGTAAATTTTTGATGTCACTCCTCACTACCTATCACAGTTTCGAAGGCTATAAATTGCCACAATAGCGCAAAACCCCCCCAAATGACCCCATTTTGGAAAGTAGACACCCCAAGTTATTTGCTGAGAGGCATGGTGAGTTTTGAAAATGAAGAAATACAAGAAAAATGTTTTTTTCTTTTTTCAATTTTCAAAACTTTGTGACAAAAAGTGAGGTCTGAAAAATACTCACTATACCTCTCAGCAAATAGCTTGGGGTGTCTACTTTCCAAAATAGTGTCTCTTGGGGGGGGGGGGGGTTGTGCCACCTGGGCATTCCATGGCCTCCGAAACTGTGATAGACAGTGAAGAGTGAAATCAAAAATTTACACCCAGAAAGTCTGAAGGCGATGCTTGGTTTTCGGGGTCCCGTACGCAGCTAGGCTCCCAAAAAGTCTTACACGTGGTATCCCTGTACTCAGGAGAAGCAACAGAATGTATTTTGGGGTGTAATTTCACATATTCCCATGACATGTTTGAGCAATATATCATTTAGTGACAGCTTTGTGCAAAAAAAAATAAAAACTTGCCTTTTTCCTGCAACTTGTGTCACAATATAAAATATTCCATGGACTTGACATGCCTCTCAGCAAATAGCTTGGGGTGTCTACTTTCCAAAATGGGGTCATTTGGGGGGGGAGGGTTTGAACTGTCCTGGCATTTTATGCACAATATTTAGAAGCTTATGTCACACATCACCCACTCATCTAACCACTTGAAGACAAAGCCCTCTCTGAAACTTTTTTTTTACATGAAAAAATTATTATTTTTTGCCAGAAAATTACTTTGAACCCCCAAACATTATATATATATATATATATATTTTTAAAGCAAATGCCCTACAGATTAAAATGCTGGGTGTTTCATTTTTTTTTTCACACAGTATTTGCGCAACGATTTTTCAAACGCATTTTTTTGAGGAAAAAACACACTTTTTTAAATTTTAATGCACTAAAACACACTATATTGCCCAAATGTTTGATGAAATAAAAAAGATGATCTTAGGCCGAGTACATGGATACCAAACACGACATGCTTTAAAATTGCGCACAAACGTGCAGTGGCGACAAACTAAATACATTTTTAAAAGATTTAAAAGCCTTTACAGGTTACCACTTTAGATTTACAGAGGAGATCTACTGCTAAAATTACTGCCCTCGATCTGACCTTCGCGGCGATACCTCACATGCATGGTGCAATTGCTGTTTACATTTGACGGCAGACCGACGCTTGCGTTCACCTATGCGCGAGAGCAGGGGGGGACAGGGGTGCTTTTTTTTTTTTTTTTTTATTATTTTTTTCTTTTTTTATCTTATTTTTAAACTGTTACTTTCATTTTTTTTTAAATCATTTTTATTGTTATCTCAGGGAATGTAAATATCCCCTATGATAGCAATAGGTAGTGACAGGTACTCTTTTTTGAAAAAATTGGAGTCTATTAGACCCTAGATCTCTCCTCTGCCCTCAAAGCATCTGACCACACCAAGATCGGTGTGATAAAATGCTTTCCCAATTTCCCAATAGCGCTATTTACATCCGGCGAAATCTAAGTCATAAAATGCTCGTAGCTTCCGGTTTCTTAGGCCATAGAGATGATTGGCGCCATTCTGGTCTCTGATCAGCTCTATGGTCAGCTGGCTGAATCACCGGCTGCATTCTCAGGTTCCCTGTTGGGACCGGAGAGCCAGAGAAAAACATGGAAAAGGGGGGCATTCCCTCCCACTGCTTGTAAAAGCAGTTTAGAGGCTAATTAGCTGCTAGGATTGCTTTTACATGAAAGCCAACCGCTGGCTGAAAAGAATGATACCTAAACCTGCAGGCATCATTTTGGTATAACCACTCAAAGTCCAGCAACATACCAGTACGTTGCTGGTCCTTGTTGGCCATATATTGTAATCTTTTTTTTCATGCAGCCTGTGGGCTGAACAAAAAAAAGGGATTGATCGGTGGGTATGCCCACCATTAGAATACCTCCCTTCATCCACCCACTTCTAATGATGGGCATACATTTTGTTTTTATCTGTGGTGGTGAAATCACCTCCTACAGCACTGGAGTCTCGGCTTTATGTATTGTGGGAGCAAACGCTGTTGCTGTCAAGATGAATAAATTAGTGCTGCAGCTGAATGGCGTACCTTAAAACCAAAAAATGGTTAACAATAAAACACAGTAAAGTATAAAAAAATGACATACCTGAAAAGCAAACATGATAAAACATAATAACAATAAAACATTGCAGAATAGAATACAGTAAAAAAGAGCAGAACAATAGAGAGAGAATAGGGAGAGAGAGAACAATAAAACAACAACTATTTTTGTTTTTTTTATTTTATATTTTTTTGTGGTTTTTTTTTTTTTTACTTTTTTTTTTACACTTTTATTTGTAACTGTTATGCCCCGTACACACGGTCAGATTTTCCGACGGAAAATGTGTGATAGGACCTTGTTGTCGGAAATTCCGACCGTGTGTAGGCTCCATCACACATTTTCCATCGGATTTTCCGACACACAAAGTTTGAGAGCAGGATATAAAATTTTCCAACAACAAGATCCGTTGTCGGAAATTCCGAACGTGTGTACACAAATCCGACGGACAAATTGCCACGTATGCTCAGAATAAATAAAGAGATGAAAGCTATTGGCCACTGCCCCGTTTATAGTCCCGACGTACGTGTTTTACGTCACTGCGTTCAGAACGATCGGATTTTCCGACAACTTTGTGTGACCGTGTGTATGCAAGACAAGTTTGAGCCAACATCCGTCGGAAAAAATCCTAGCATTTTGTTGTCGGAATGTCCGAACAAAGTCCGACCGTGTGTACGGGGCATAACTGTAACGGTTCGGTTCCAGGTTTGGGTCTCTCAAAATGCGATGGCATCTTTGGAGACCCTGTGAAAGAGTGTCCTAGTCTGTGCAGTGCTGTACCCTACGCTAATACTCCACTAGTGTATGGTAGCATTCAAAACATTCACC
This sequence comes from Lithobates clamitans, assembly GCA_037952925.1. NCBI lineage: Eukaryota > Metazoa > Chordata > Amphibia > Anura > Ranidae > Lithobates > Lithobates clamitans. The sequence goes on from JBBGZY010000865.1 coordinate 5,375,369, forward strand.
AATGCAAAGACCAGGATTGTCAGGACAGGAGGGACAATAATAGCGGGTGTCACGCCTATATCCGCGCTTGCTACAGACACGACATCTCCTTTGGGGGGCTCGTTGGGTAGGGGTACTCGGGAGGACATCTGGAAAATGCCTCTCATGCAGCTGGCTTACTGCATTTGGATTGGGAAGGTGAGGTGGAGCACCGTCTGGAAACAGAAGGGCTCTGACGATCTCTTCCTGGAATTTAAGGAAGGATCCAGTCTGTCCTGAATCTCTAAAAGAATGAGTGTGGTCTCTAATAGGTTACTAGATAGAAATAGATAAACTTGTACCATCATCTAGGATTCTAGAGATGAGGAATTGGGAGCCTGGTCCCCAATTAGGCTACCATAGAGGACAAAAGGGCAGTTTGTACTATCGCGGTACAGTAAAACAAATAAAGTATAGGTGTGAAACAAGTAAACAATTAAAAAGTTGAACAAATGGTTTATTAATAAAAATAATAATCAATGACACTTTAAACGTGACAACAATTCATATATGTCACCAGAACAGTTAACCCCGGAGTGGGGGGATCACAGTGGGACAATTCATCACAAGAAAACAACTCGACTAGTTTCATGGGCAGTGGCCGCTTCATCAGGAGGGTATCTGTGAATTAATTTAACAGGTGATCAAAGAACAGTATAACTGCCCTAAGGCATAAAAAATAAAGGAACTTTTAATATGACACAACATTGAAACAAAGTATTGGTTACGTGAGGGGGTAGGAAGAGCAAAACTGCTTACCCGTGTCCCAACAGGCCCTGATCGCAGGGCATAGCCACCAAAGGGGAGTCTCCCGCGGCGACTCGAGGGAGCTAGAAAGCATGATGGACTGGAATCTGGATAAATAAATTAAGACACAGGGTAGATGTACTATAGGCTTTCAGAGCCACGCACAAGTGGGCCAGAGAAAAAATATTGGGTATAAAAATGGTCTGGTGGAGCAAAGGGAAGGGAGAGGGAATAAAGGTGAAACTAGTGAAAAATTCTCTTATATTCTTTAGGTGGATAACACACCTGGCGTGCTGCCGAGTGGTGCATTTGGTGAGCCATTGGGGTGGACATGGCTGCCCCCCTGTCCCCCCATTTTTTGGCTCCCATTTACCCCACTACGCAGTTTAAAAAAAAAAAACCTTAGACTACATGTCTCTATGGGGGGGTCTCTTATATTACATGTAGTTATTCCTAGTTTACCAACTAAATATTGTTATATTCAGCCTTATGCAGCCATTCATTACGGATTCCAAGTATGGGCCGGTTAGATTCTTTGATCATCTTATAGGCTACCGCACCTCATTAACATGTTGTACCCCATCATGTTTTCCAGTCTCCGGCCCTTCGGGCTTCCATCATGAATTTTGGTTGCAGTAGCTGCACAGGGTATTTACCTTATCCCTGTATGCCCACACTATATATATCTCACGTTACATTATTATCCTACACTATTTATTCTTATTTCATTTGTTTTATTAGTATGAAAAATATTCTCGTTTTACCTTTGTAATTGAGCCCTACTGCTTGCCCCCCTTTGCTTCCCCTTTATGACAGGCGCTGATGCATGGCGCCTCAATCGTGTGCCTTTCCGCGGCGGCCCGGTGTGCTCCCTGGCGGAGAGGCTGGTCCCGTATCGGAGCCACCCTCTCCTCTTGCACTGGTCCTGGCTGGGATCTATATCCCTTTACTATAGGGCCAGTGCGCATTTGTGTGCGCGCATTGTCATCGCGCGCGCACGCTATGCGGAGCACTGACCCTGTGACATTGCACGCTGGCGTCTGCCCGCGTGTGTTTTACGTTGCTGGTTTGGGAGCTATAAATAACGGACAGTTTGTCGGTTTATCCATGCTCTGGACCCTAGGTGCCCGGGATTATACACTCCGGCCAGTACTCAGTAAGTCACCTGGTAATTAACTATTTTACTATAGCCGTTTCGCAGCACCTGTCTTTTCAGGTTACTGCCCATTGGCCTCTCTAATTTTTGGCATCGCTTTTTTTTTCCCCTATAGGTGACTCTGGCATGGGTGGATAAGCTCTACTATGCTTCCACCCTATGCCATCTGGCTGGAATATCGCACACTGTGGCTGTAGGATGATACTTCCCTTTCAGCCAAACCACTTCTCCCGGGACCTTTAAACCTTTTACACTTAATTACCAGGTATATGTTTTGTCCTTCACTTACACTACACAAAATATCACTTGATCTCCCTCCCCCTTCACTCTTTGTCACTTTTATTTCCCTACACCTTCCCCATTTTGTTCATCCCCTCACGATTTTAATTCACCCACTGCTTGAATCTTAATTGGACACTTTTTTTTTCATTTTTTTTTTTTTCATTTCTTTCACTTTTTTCACTAGTTTCACCTTTAATCCCTCTCCCTTCACTGTTTTCATTATCTATTTTTTCACTTTGCTCCACCAGACCATTTTTATACCCAATACTTTTTCACTGGCCCACTTGTGCGTGGCTCTGAAGGCCTATAGTACATCTACCCTGTGTCTTAATTTATTTATCCAGATTCCAGTCCATCATGCTTTCTAGCTCCCCCGAGTCGCTGTGGGAGACCCCCTTTTGGTGGCTATGCCCTGCGATCAGGGCCTGTTGGGACACGGGTAAGCAGCTTTGCTCTTCCTACCGCCTCACGTAACCAATACTTTGTTTTAATGTTGTGTCATATTAAAAGTTCCTTTATTTTTTATGCCTTAGGGCAGTTATACTGTTCTTTGATCACCTGTTAAATTAATTCACAGATACTCTCCTGTTGAAGCGGCCACTGCCCGCGAAACTAGTTGAGTTGTTTTCTTGTGATGAATTGTCCCACTATGATCCCCCCACTCCAGGGTTAACTGTTCTGGTGACATATATGAATTGTTGTAATGTTTTAAGTGTCATTGATTATTATTTTTATTAATAAACCATTTGTTCAACCTTTTAATTGCTTACTTGTTTCACACCTATACTTCATTTGTTTTACTGTGCCGCGATAGTCCAAATTGCCCTTTTGTCCTCTATGGTAGCCTGGTTGGGGACCAGGTTCCCAATTCCTCACGTCCTGAAGCTCTGTATAGCACATGAGCGTTCAGGAAAGCCAATTGAAATAAATAAACAGACACTTTTTTGTACCAGCGTCTGGCCTTACGGGCAACTAGGTACGGCATCAAAACTGGTCATTGAGGTCCACCCCTCCCATATTTTGGTTATATTCATGAACACAGAAGGGTTTCTCCACAACACCAGTTGCTGTAGGAATTTGGACCGCCATGTCTGCATGAAGGGAGGACAGAACGAAAACATTCTTATTATCCCTCCACTTCCCAGCGAGCAAGTTATTACACTTCAAGCAGGCTCTCTTCCCCAGCCTAAGACGGGAATCTACATGCTTCTGGGGAAAGCCCCAACGATTAGATCGCATGGTGCCACATGCCCCAATCTGCTGATCAAACAAGTAACTGAAAAGTGGCATGCTCGTGTAATAATTGTCCACATACAAATGGTACCCCTTTCTGAATAAGGGTGACACCAAGTCCCACACAATCTTGCCAGCGCTCCCTATGTAATCTGGGCAGTTTGGCAGCTCTACGTGGCTATCTCTTCCTTCCTAAACCATAAAACTATATGTATAGCCTGTGGTCCTGTGACAGAGCTTATACATCTTGACCCCTTATCTGACACGCTTGCTGGGTAGATACTGTTTGAAAGACAAGCGGCCAGAAAACTTAATCAGGGACTCAACAACGCAGACAACTTGATGGGGAGTAAACAAGGCTGTAAAACGTTGGTTGAAGTGGTTTACGAGGGGCTTAATTTTGTAGAGCCAATCGTATCCAGGGTCTCCACGAGGAGTTCATTGTTGTTGAAATGCATGAACCGCAAGATCTGCTCGTATCGTGCCCTGGTCATTTAGGCAGAGAACATGGGCATATGGTAAATTGTGTCAGTGGACCAATATGACCGCAACATACTCATTTCAACTATGCCCATGTGGAGGGATAGGCCCAGAAAGGACTTAAATTCAAAACCGTAATTGGTTTCCAATCTCTGGCAAGGGCCAGCTGGGTATTAGGGGCGATGAATTGACCAGCATACAAATGACTTTGGTCCACAATAGATCTATAGAGATCTTCGGTGAAAAACAGCAAATAAAAATCAAGTAACATAAAATCAACTGTTTCCACATGAATTCCGGGTTGACCAGTGAATGGGGGAAGTAGGGTGCTGCAGAAGTGGTGGGTTCTCGAATTCTGCAGGAAGGACACTATGGGCATGAAGGGCCTGTCTTTGTCTTCTTGGTGGCAGTGGGACACTACTTGTGCTTGCCACCTCGCCAGCTTGAACTGCACTTATGGGACTTGCCACGTCACCACGTGATACTGCAGTCCTGGATGTATGACCAGGGTGTACTAGGCCGCTGGTGCTTGCCAGTTCACCAGAAGGATGAGCGGCACTAGTACTTCTCTGCTCCATACGAGAGCCCTGTGGTTCTTGCACCTCAACAACAGCAGAAGAAGATCGGGGTCTGGCACTATCTGTCATGCTCAGAAACGTGTAGGCCTCTTCACTACTGCACCTTTGATTTGCCATTTTGGGCTCTAAATTTACTGGTACAGTAGTGAGACTCACAGGTTAAAAAGCTCCTAGGCTCTCAGCAATTGTTCAAACGCTACCAAAAAAACTGTTAGCGATCGCAGGGATCAGGCCTGACTCTGCGAATGCTGCAGTTATGTGTTTAGTGTTTTGTAAGTGACAGTCATCGATCGATATTGCACTTGGGTGGGCTGGGCTGGGCTCGGCGGAGGGGCAATTCCGCTAACACTGCATTTTTGGGAACCCTAAACTGCTGGGGATGCTAGTGTAGCGCTGGTAGATTTGCGATCTACCATATGCTAGGTAAATTTAGTAACTTGTTCGTTAAATAGGTTAGGTTTGCCTCTGTTCCAGCTTGGCTGACGTTGCGGGTGTTTCCGTGCTGACCGGTGGGTATCGCTGTTATCACTGGTCAGTGTTGGAAATGCAACGTGTCGAAGCGTATGGATGCTCTTCTGTCCCGGAGACAACTCGGTGGAGGTGGTCCTCCGAGATGCATTCTGGGCAAGGGTATTTATGTAACAGAAGCCATATTGTGGGGTTCGTTTTACAGCCACCTGCTGGCCCACCTGGCTGACAGGTATGCGTTAGAGAAGCAATCTCGTGGTCCTCCGTTCCGGAGACCCAAGTCGCTGCGGCGCAGGGGTGGGCCCAGAAGCTTGTCTGGGGCCTACCACAGCAGCCGATGGATGGTCCTGAGCTGTCTATCCAAAGGGAGGAAGCTGGACAACTGAGGAGATCCCAGGGGAGGACCCGTCATGGAAGGATCACACAGCGTGCTGGTCTGGAGAGGGGCCTGGTGACTCGGTTGGAGGACGTATCCTAAAAGTAACTATACAGCATAGTGTTGCCGGGTTGGCTTAAAGGTTCAAGCACTGTGACTGACGTTCATTGCAAAGAAAACCAATACATCCTGTGGCAGAGGATCGTACCGGTTTATCCCAAACAAGTCTGTGGCAGAGACTTTTGTTCATGCTACGTACTGACTGCTAGGCAAGTGAGAGAGGCCTATCCAGGTGAGCAAAGAGTGTGTCCCATGAGGGGAGCGCATTCTATTATAATATCCAAATTCTACCAGGACATTTGTCAAAAACCTTACAAGAAGATATTTGAGTTTCTTCTGCAGTTTCCCTTCTGCCTCTTTCCTGCTATTTCCTTAGTAAATTGTTCAATAAAGCATTGAAAACATACTCAAGTGTTGGTGCGTGTATCATCCAGAGGTAAACTCAACGGAACCCCTAGACCCAGTGTCCGTAAAACAGAGGGAAGGAGAGTGAAGGTAACAAGCCCGCTTAAACCAGCAGCTCCATCGAGAGTTAGTGCTACACTAGCATAGATCTGATCAGATATTGATCCATTCAGACACTATACCACTAAGGGAGGTGTATGCTGCGTGCGTGCATGGGTGTCAGCGGTACAGGCACTAATCTGACCCTGCCTGGCACGACGCAGACCCTAACTGACGCTAAAACCTAATTGATATCACCCGCTTGGCGATCAGGGGGTTAAACCTTTATTGGGTAATAAACGGCGGGTATAAAAAACAAATGAACTAACCAGTGTCACCCGTAACACTTATATGGTGATCACTGGTGAAAGGGTTAACTAGGGGGCAATCGGGGGTTAAAACCTTTATTAGGCAATATATGGGGGTACCTGACGCTATAAAAAGCTGACGGTGAATCAGCTTTCATCTCAATTTCATCTCCAAATACGGAAAGGTTTCTTCACAGTAAGAGCTGTGAAAATGTGGAATAGACTGCCGCCAGAGGTGGTTCTGGCCAGCTCAGTAGATTGCTTTAACCACTTGCCGCCCGCCATATAGCAAAAGGACGGCTGTAAAGTGGTTTCAATACCCTGACTGGGCGTCATATGACGTCCTAAGGATATTGAGCCGCTGCGTGCCCTCGGGGGCGCGCATCGTGGCGATCGTTGTTGCGGAGTGTCAGTCTGACACCCCGCAACACCGATCTAGGTAAAGAGTCTCTGACAGAGACTCTTTACCACGTGATCAGCTGTGACTCGCGTCTGACAGACGTGAGTAGAGGAGAGCCGATCGGCTACTCTCCTGACAGGGGGGGGTCTGTGCTGATTGTTTATCAGCACAGCCCCCCCTCTGATCCCACCCAGGACCACCAGGGAAGCCGCCCAGGACCACCAGGGGAAGCCATCCACACCGGACCACCAGGTATGCCCCCTAGACCCCCAGGGAAATACTAATCTGTGCCCAGGCAGCTGCCAATCAGTGCCCACTCACAATGCCTACTACTGCCAGTGCTACCAGGGATGCCTATCAGTGCCGCGTATCAGTGCCCATCAGTGCCACATATCAGTGCCCATCAGTGCCGCCTACCAGTGCCCATCAGTGCCGCCTATCAGTGCCCATAAGTGCCGCCTATCAGTGCCACCCATAAGAACCCCTCTTTGCAGCCTTTCAGTGCCCATCAGTGTCACCCATCAGTGCCCACCAGTTCCACCCATGAGTGCCCATCAGTGCCGCCTATCAATGCCCATCAGTGCTGCATATCAGTGTCACCCATTAGTGCCGCCTACCAGTGCCCATCAGTGCCGCATATCAGTGCCCATCGTCAGTGCCCGTCAGTGCCCGCTCATTGGTGCCACCTCATTGGTGCCGCCTTATCAGTGCCCATCAGTGAAAGAGAAAACTTACTTTTTTACAAAAATTTTTAACAGAAACAAAAGCAAAACTTTTTTTTTTTTCAAAATTTTCGGTCTTTTTTTATTTGTTTAGAAAAAAATAAAAACCGCAGAGGTGATCAAATACCATCAAAAGAAAGCTCTATTTGTGGGAACAAAATGATAAAAATTTAGTTTGGGTACAGTGATGGATGACCGTGCAGTTGTCATTCAAACTGCGACAGCACTGAAAGCTGAAAATTAGTCTGGGCAGGAAGGTGCATAAGTGCCCTGTATTGAAGTGGTTAAGAAAGGCCTGGATACTTACCTAAATGTACATAATATAACTGGGTACTAACATTTATAGGTAAAGTTGATCCAGGGAAAATCCGATTGCCTCTTGGGGGATCAGGAAGGAATTTTTTTCCCCTGTTGTAGCAAATTGGAGCACGTTCTGCTGGGGTTTTTTGCCTTCCTCTGGATCAACTGTGGGTATAGAATTGGGTATATTGGATTGTACGATATTTTTTTATTTATTTATTTATTTTATGGTTGAACTGGATGGACTTGGGTGTCTTTTTTCAACCTGACTAACTATGTAACTATGTGAACCTAAATAACTAACAGGCTAACTAGCGTCACCCATGACACTTATACAGTGATCAGAAAAATGATCGATTAGTGAGACTGGCGACAGGGGGTGAAAGGGTTAACTGGGGATTGATCAAGGGGTTAAACCTTTATTAGGGGGGGTTAGGGGGGTACCCTAGACCTAAAGGGGCCTACCACTAATTGCCCTAACACTTATAACAGTCACAAAATGACACCAATGCAGTGATCAGTAAAAAAATAAAAACTGCTATTGGTGTCACTGTGACAGGGGGTGACAGGGGGTGCGGGGGGGGGGGTGATCGGGGGGTAATTTTTGTGCCTAGATGTACTAGTGTTAGTATAGTGTTGGTGCAAACTCACATTGATGTCTTTTCTCCTCACGAAAAGGCTGCACAAGGAGAGATGACATCACTTCCTCTGCTTCTGTTTACATTTCAGAAGCAGAGGAAGCCTCCCATTCGACAGGAGCGATCGTGAGGGGGTGGCCATGAATCAGTGGCCTCCCCCTCAGGACGGATCGCTCCTGCAACTATGCCGACCGCCTCGGGCACCGGCCCGCAGGAGGGGAGTAGCGTACGGGTATTTTACTTTGCCTGCCCGTGCCATTCTGCTGACGTATATCTTCGTGAGGCGGTCGGGAAGTGGGTGGTTAAACTGGTAACCTGTAAAGGCGTTTAAAGCGCCTATGGAGATTTTTAAGTACCTGTAGTTTGTCACCATTCCACGAGCGTGTGCAATTTTAAAGTGTGACATGTTAGGTATCTATTTGCTCAGCATAACATATTCTTTCACAACATACAAAAAAATTAAGGCCAATAGTGTTTTTTTAAGTCATTAAAGTGTATTTTTTCCCAAACAATTATGTTTGCAAAACTGCTGAGCAAATACTACCATGTGACATAAAAAATTGCAACAATTGCCATTTTATTCCCTAGGGTCTCTGGTAAAAAAAAAAGGATAGTGTTTGGGGGTTATAAGTAATTTTCTAGCAAACAATACTGTTTTAAACTTGTTAATAAAAAGCGCCAGAAAAAGCCTGGTCGGCAATTGGTTAATAGGAGTAGGGTAGAAATAAACTAATACAATGTAAAAATGAAGAAGATATAGGGTTATACATTTTGACCTTAGATACACATTAACAGTATCAACTTTATCTAGGTATCTTAAAAAAGCATGGACAGTTCCTTTAGTATGGTCTGACAGATCCGAGCAATCAGTCATACCTTACTTCTCCTTCAGGTGATCTCTGGCTTGCTGCCAATACATGCAGGAAGGCTTGGAACAACAAGTGCCTCGCCCCATACCTTCCCCACTGGATCCATGAACGTGGCTCCTTGCAAGCCCTGTGGACTATTGACCTGCCTGGAGGGGGTGGAGGGAGCGTGCGGACATTGTGGGGCTACTGAAAGCAACTGTTTTTAATAACCCTGGCTGTGTGATACATCCCCACTTTTCCATCCCTTTAACGAATAAAAAAATCTCCCTGAAGAAGACCAGAATTGAAAAGGGTCGAAATGCATTGGGGTATTCATGTGAATAGCAATATTGTAATTAACTGATAAATTAGGATCTCTTTGGTGTATTGTTTGCCATGAGCGATGGTTTATGTTGTTATTTGTGTCGCCGACCGAATTTATATTAAAAATTTATTGTAGAGATGTAATTTAATTTCTTGTCAGAATAAAAAAAATTTTACTAATTATGGTTTCAAAAATATCTTGCTGCTAAAAAACCCCTTGGGGAAACTTGTAGGCATTTATTTCTTTCTGTCCTCGGCTGCTTTTCTCAAGTCTTCTGCAACCAAGTGGTTTTCCACAGACTTTTTAGAGTTTTTTTTGGACAGACAAAAAGCGTCATGAAAGCAGTTTTTGGTTGGCAGAATATATTTCTAAATATTTAACTGCTTTTTCCAATTGGGAAGCAAGAAGATGAGAGTTAATTCCAGCTCCTGACTTGGAAAAATCCATGTGTAGTAAGCCCCATCCTCAGCAACAGAATAGGCTAACCACTTACATCCAGACAGCCACTTGTACTGGAATCTTAGATTTTGGCCCTTTTCTTGATACTGTTTTGACACTGGAAATGAACATGTTTTATCTGCGACCAACAGAATCTTTAGAATGCAAAACACTTATGTTGCTCCTGTTTATAAAATTATATATGTAATTCTTCAAAAGAGGAGGTGAACATAAAGCAATACTAGTTGAAGAGTTATATTCCTCTGCATCTGTGGAATTGGGCCCAGTCACAGACAAGAACTAGAGCAAGCTTGGTGTAAAGTTAACACAACTGTACGTTTGTCTTGATTTTAATCCAGTAATTCCTGTCTTGGAACCTTACTGAAAAAATGAAAACTAATTTGAGCTTGCTTTGATCTTTTTCCTGCTGTTGGCTCCATTGTGGTTCCTAAAAGAACATAACAAAACAAAAGGTCAAACTTGTTTTGGAAACACAATTTAGGAAATTCATTTTAGGCCTGGTTCATAGGCGATTTCAGATGCGATTTCAGTTGCACAGAATTGCATGACAATGGAAATCACATTGTTTTCAATGGTGACCATTCACATCAATGAAACACAGCACAGCGTGATTTTGGGAAAAGGTTCTGTACTGCTTTGGTGCAATTCCAGCACAATTTTGGCCCCACAGAATATACAAACCAAATCCAAAAATTCAACCAAGTAGCAACCAAATCAATTTAGATAATTGCACTGAAAATAAGATTAACTGGTTCCGGACCACCTTCCACACATTCCCTGTGGCAAAGCAGCCCTGCTGTGCGAAACAACGTAACTGTATGTTGTTTCATGCAGTAGCGACTGGGGGGGGGGTACGCGTGTCCCGCCAGAGGCACAATCGCACGCTGATTGGATAGAGGGGGAGCCAATCAGCGGGTCCGGAGGACCTGATGTATGCCGGCCATCCGCGATCATTCCTGGGAGAAGCAGAACAGTAATCTGCCTATGTAAACAAGGCAGATCACCATTCTGACAGGGGAAAAGAGGCAGATCTTGTGTTCCTGCTAAGCAGTTAGCAAGCACCCACTAGGGACACACTTAACCCTTCGATCGCCCCTGGTGTTAACCCCTTCCCTGCCAGTGTCATTAGTACAGTAACAGTGCATATTTTTAGCACTTATCACTGTATTAGTGTCACTGGTCCCCAAAAAAGTATCAAAAGTTTTACTGAGGTGTCCGTTTTGTCCACCACAATGTCGAAGTCCCGCTAAAAATCATTGATCGCCGCCATTACTAGTAAAAATAAAATAAAAAATTCCATCAAAATATCCCATCGTTTGTAGATCCTATAACTTTTGCGTAAACCAATCACCATACACTTATTGGGATTTTTTTACCAAAAATATGTAGCTGAATACATATTGGCTTAAATTGATGAAGAAATTACATTAAAAAAAAACATTTTATTGGATATGTATTATAGCAGAAAGTAAAAAATCTATATTTTTTTTTTCAAAATTGTCGCTCTTTTTTAGTTTATAGCGCAAAAAATAAAAACCACAGAGGTGATCAAATACCACCAAAAGAAAGCTCTATTTTTGGGAAAAAAAGGAAATTTTTTTCGCATTTGGGTATAGTGTCACACGACTGTGAAAATGCCAGTTAAAGTAACGCAGTGCCTTATTGCAAAAAATGGCCTGGTCGTTAAGGTGGTAAAACCTTCCGGGCTTATATGGTTAAAATCTGATTGCAGTAGTGTGAACCTGGCTTGATCACCATAGGTTCTGTATCAGTAGCGATATACAAGAAAAACTCTTATGCCGCGTACACACGGTCGGACTTTTCATCTACAAAAGTCCGACAGCCGTCCGACAGACTTTCGGCGGACTTGCCGCGGACTTGCCGCGGACTTGTTGCAGACTTTCTAACGAACGGACTTGCCTACACACGACCACACAAAAGTCCGACGGATTCGTACGTGATGACGTACACCGGACTAAAATAAGGAAGTTGATAGCCAGTAGCCAATAGCTGCCCTAGCGTGGCTTTTTGTCCGTCGGACTAGCACACAGACGAGCGGATTTCGGGGTCCGTCGTAGTTACGACGTAAAGATTTGAAGCATGTTTCAAATCTAAAGTACGTCGGATTTGAGGCTAAAAAAGTACGTTGAAAGTCCGGAGAAGCCCACACACGATCGGATTACCAGCCAGCTTTAGTCCGTCAGCGTCCGTTGGACTTTTGTAGCTGAAAAGTCCGACCGTGTGTACGCGGCTTTAGACATGAAGCCATAGTGCCAATGAGCTGACCTCTTGGTAATTTTGCCTGTCACAAAGGCAGGCAGCCATAGCAGCAATGTACCAGCTGTGGTGCTCACACAGTACCTGTGACCAGGAGATCAGCTTAGCAGCGCTATGCTTGGGCTGTAACCCCTTTCTATCGCTCCTTTAAAGTGGTTGTAAACCCCATTTATGAAATTTGATCTAGGCACATATATCTGTAGTGTTTACTTATCTCTCCACAAAGCTCTAAGTGCCGTGTCTTTCTGCTGCTCCGCTCCTCTGTTATCAGCAGAGTATCTAGGATGGAAAAAGACTTGGGGGTCCTAGTGGATGATAGGCTCAGCAACGGCATGCAATGCCAAGCTGCTGCTAATAAAGCAAACAGAATATTGGCATGCATTAAAAGGGGGATCAACTGCAGAGATAAAACGATAATTCTCCCGCTCTACAAGACTCTGATCCGGCCGCACCTGGAGTATGCTGTCCAGTTCTGGGCACCAGTCCTCAGGAGGGATGTACTGGAAATGGAGCGAGTACAAAGAAGGGCAACAAAGCTAATAAAGGGTCTGGAGGATCTTAGTTATGAGGAAAGGTTGCGAGCACTGAACTTATTCTCTCTGGAGAAGAGACGCTTGAGAGGGGATATGATTTCAATTTACAAATACTGTACTGGTGACCCCACAATAGGGATAAAACTTTTTCGCAGAAGAGAGTTTAATAAGACTCGTGGCCACTCATTACAATTAGAAGAAAAGAGGTTTAACCTTAAACTACGTAGAGGGTTCTTTACTGTAAGAGCGGCAAGGATGTGGAATTCCCTTCCACAGGCGGTGGTCTCAGCGGGGAGCATTGATAGCTTCAAGAAACTATTAGATAATCACCTGAATGACCGCAATATACAGGGATATGTAATGTAATACTGACACATAATCACACACATAGGTTGGACTTGATGGACTTGTGTCTTTTTTCAACCTCACCTACTATGTAACTATGTAACTATATCTTCTGAGAAGTTCTCTGACACCCGAGATAACAGCAGCAGAAAATTTGTGTCGGGAGGGAGCTTGGAGGTAAATAAGCAGGGAGCTTGTCAGGTCTCCCACTTACCAGACCGGTGAGTCCGCTTGGGCAGAGGGTAGGCTCCCTTACGTATCCGACTCGGGACCCCTGATAGAGCAGACAGGAAGCCCACAAGTGCGGAGTGGTATGAGGGCCTGGTGTAGGGATCCGGATGCCGGAAGAGAGGTGGTCCTCCGAACAGCAGGTAGTATTCAGGAACACTAGAAACAGATGCTGAGCAGGAGCTGTTAGACTGGTCACACACAGGCAGAGGTCGGCAACGGCTGGCAGCAGAAGTACAAGGGGAGCAAGCAAAAGCGGGGTCAAACAAGCCAGGGTCAGGTTCAGGCAGCAGTCAGGGAGGTCCAATAGGCAAGCCGGGTCGCAACAGATCAGAACTTCAGGAACACAGGAGCACAGAGAGGGTCACGGAACTTGGCACAAGAGCTGCTGATCAGGCAGCACTGAACAGAGATTGCAGCAAGCCTAAGTAGGCTGATTGGCGCCAAATGCCGATACGCACAGACGCCCGCTCACCCGCACGCGCCCGAGCGCGCCCCCGGACACTGGCGCGCACACCAGCACCACCAGGCACACGCATCCCAATGCCCATAGGCGGACGCGCGCGCCCGGGCACCACCGTGCACACCATGGCCAGCTGGATCAGACACACCAGTGCCCCCAGAAGCACGCGCCCCTGCTCACACTGGAACGCGCGCACCAACGTTCCCCGGCGCGCACCGATGCCCAACCAGGTAACCTCTCTGACAGAGCTTGTCTATTCAGAGTACAGCTCCGCATGTTCCTTAGTTCCTCTGCCTATGTGGGGGGGCCGGGGGTGTGCCTTTCCTCCAATCAGCTCTCACACAGTGTAAGTCCAGACTACAAACCCACCCCTATGTGCTGCTGAAACAGGAAGAAAGATTTTTAACATTGATGTGCACTTTCCAAAGAGTGTAGAAAGGGAAAGACAGCAGATATACCTGTAAACTTATGTAGGAAGATTTTTTTAATCTCTGTGTATTATCTGAGGCTGGTCACTTCACTGGGTATATGTGAGGGTTTACATCCACATTAAGGAGATCTTAACACTGAAGGAATTTCCTAGACTTTCGGACCATTTGATCACTGTGATTGGCTGTCACAATGGTCACGTGATCAGGAACCCACCCTACTGGTTGCCGATTGTAAACATTCCCGATGGTAATAGTAAATACAGTAAATATATGTTACAGTGCTGATGGCATGCAACTAAGTGCACTTCCAGCACACGGGATTGTATAACTTATATGTCCATCCAAATACCCAAACACAAATTACAATAATAAATAAACACACAATCCAGAATGTTCGAGAAATTAGGCTGCAGCCCCTTTATTGGGTTTAGAAATATTAATAATAACTGTATTTGTTTTTCAATTAAAACCTACAAACAACCAAATGACAATTTAAACCAATAACAGCAAACCTCAGTCTTTAAAGTGGACCATCAGTCATTTTTTTCAACTTTCCATCTATTAAATCTTCTGCCCTTGTTGTTTTTTTTTCTGCCAGTAAATACCTTATACAGCCCACTTCCTGTCTGGTAAAAAGCCTAGGCTTATGACATCATGCATAGCACTCTCTCTCACTCTTGTGAGAGTCTGCCAGGAAGGGAAGGGCGATGAGTCATGAGAGGGTCAATGAGAGCTGCAGAGCTGTAGGTATGCCTCTGTGTGACTGTGTAAGTCCAGGAAGTGAACAGGCATCAGCTTCAGCTGCCCAAAGTAAAATGGATGCAGCCAGACTCAGTGGAGAGAGATTTCTGTAGCATATTTGGCAAATACAGAATCACAGTATATATAAAATAATATGCAAAGTGGTTGGAGGGAAACTTTAGAATGGCAAAGATGTTTTTATTACAAATTATGTGAGCAGACTCTAGTTACTCTTTAAGACTCAACCTGACCAAATTTAACTATACCAACCATACTATTGCAGACAGTGTCCATCCAGAAAGTAGGTAACATTACCCCATAAAGCTCGACCTTGACAAAGAAAAACAAGAAAACAGGGAGGGTTGGGTGGGGGAAAGCAATCTGGCGTTCAGGTGAAGCAGTAGGAAGATCCCAAGGTAACTGTGGATAGCTGCCCAATGGCCCGTACACACTATCCAAATATCATATGACAGATCGTACGACTTTATTCGCTTAATAGTCGCAAGTAGAAATTGAATAGGTTACTAAAGTCACGAAAAGTGATGTCATGAGTTGTAATGTATTTGTATTGTATTTTAGGACGTCAACTGTACTGACTAAAGTGTCAGTTAGTCAGTGTACCTCCCTGCGAGGGTCTGTTAGCGCTAGATTGCCTGCTACCCTATCACAGTCCCACAAAAAGTCATACAGTACTACACTGACACTGTACTAATGACACTTGCTAGGAAGGAGTTAACATATAGGGGTTAACTGTGTGCCTAGTAAGTGTAATGTGTGTAATATGTGTTGATTTTACTAACAGAACTGGCTGTTTTTTCTCCCTGCTTTCCAGGGAGAAGAAACAGCAAAATCCAAAATCGCTGTTCTGTGTAGAGAGTTACGTGTGTTTTTTTAACACAGAACTCTGTGCTGTGATTGGACACAGCTGATCAGCAGGATTCCTTCAAAAACATTGGGTGAAACCTATTGATTAACTTGTGCTATGTCCAATCACAGCACGGGTTGGCAGTGGGCTTGCATGCTCCAAAAACCAGGAAGGCAGGTGGCGATGTACAAGTATGTTGTCAGGGCTGCTTACCATCAATAAAATTCTATCAGTACAGACCCCCCCAGGAAAACTCCCGCTCCATTAGTACAGACTCCCCAGAACAGACCTCCCCCTCCATTAGTACAGACCCCCCCATTAGTACAGACCCCTCAGTACAGACCTTCCCCAGTACAGACCCCCCTCTATCAGTACAGACCCCCCCCAGGAAAACCCCCCTCCATTAGTACAGACCCCCCCCAGAACAGACCTCCCCCTCCATTAGTACAGACCCCCCATTAGTACAGACCCCATCAGTACAGACCCCCCTCTATTAGTACAGACCCCCCCAGGACAGACCCCCCCTCCATTAGTACAGACCCCCCAGGACAGACCCCCCCTCCATTAGTACAGACCCCCCCTCCATTAGTACAGACCCCCCAGGACAGACCGTCACCCCCCCTCCATTAGGGTACATAAAAACACCCAGGCGGCATCTGGAGAGGAGAGGACAGTGTGCAGCCGCACCGCCCGGGTGGAGAGCACAGCAGTTCACAGCAGGCAGGAGTGAGAGACACAGAGAGGAGGAGAACGTGTCAGGCACGGACCTCCCCACCCCCCGCGCGACCTCACTGCGCGGCTGGTTTCTCTGCACACAGAGACCAGCTGCTCTGCCTCCGATCTCATCTCCAGCTGGCTGCTCTCCTTCTCTGACAGGAGGAGGGAGGGGCTTGAGCAGGAAACACAGCGGCGCCTTTCTCCTTAGAACACCGGCGGAGAGCCGCCCCCGGACATGAAAAGGAGAAGGAGGGAAGGGAGCACTCTGGCACTTCAGCGCCCCCACCTCTCTGGCGCCTGGGTGCAGTGCACCCCGTCTGGGATGTAAACAAGACAGACTGTCATTCTGTCAGTAGGGAAGGTATTGATCCTGTGTTTCTGCAAAGCAGGAACATGAATCATCGCCTTCTTTTAGTAAAAACACTTCCCCCACAGTAACCAAGCACAGGCTAGGCACGCAGTTAGCAAGCACTCCCTAGACACACAGTTAACCCCCGGGTGTCATTAGTACAGTGACAGTGCATGTTTTTAGCATTGATCACTGTATTGGTGTCACTGGTCCCCAAAAAGTGTCAGCATCCCATTTGTCCACCGCAATATCGCAGTCTCGCTATAAGTCACTGTTAATCGCCATTACTAGTAAAAAAAAAAACTCCATAAATATATCTCATAGTTTGTAGACGCTATAACATTTGCACAAACCACTCAATATACGCTTATTGGGATTTTTTTAACCAAATATATGTAGCAGAATTCATATTGGCCTAAATTGATGAAGAAATTAGATTTTCTACATTTTTTATTGGGTATTTTTTATAGCAGAAAGTAAAAAATATTGTTTTTTTTTCAATGTTGTCAGCCTTTTTTTGTTTATAGCACAAAAAATAAAAACCGCAGAGGTGATCAAATACCAGAATATAGAAAGCTCTATTTGTGGGGAAAAAAGGACAACTTTTTATTTTTATTTGAGTACAGCGTCACACGACCGCGCAATTGTCAGTTAAAATAACGCAGTGCCTTATACCAAAAAATTGCCTGGTCATGAAGGAGGGTAAATCTTCCGTAGGGCAAGTGGTTAAACCAACTTTATTGAAATGTAACACTGACATTTCATAAAGTTAAATTGTGCTGTGAACTGGACATGCCAGAGACCAGGCATTTTGCCTTGTCATGCAGTGGGACTATGCTAAAATAGCCACCCAGGGCAGTGCCACCACGTCTGGTGTAAAATATACCTTAACCACTTGCTACCCACCTGCTGTAATTTTATCCCCGAATAGGCAGACTGCCATTATGCTTGTGTCCCCCTGTTTCCAATCACAGTGGGGATGGATTTCCAACAGTGTGCGTGCGCGCCCCAGACCTGTGTAGCGGTGCAGTTGCCACTAGTAACAAACATCCACCAATTCACCCCCCTGCCAGACTCCCATATATCACTTGCAGAGACAATGAACAGTCTTTTGCTGGTTTTGTTTATGTTTATTGTGGGGTACAACTTGGTTGGGACAAAGTGTATATGGGATGCCCATAGGATAGTATATTTCACCATCATACTTAAAAAAATTCACAAATTAGCACATTATTAGAGCCAGAAGAGATGATGTACAGTCTGCATGCATCACCATGCAGACTGTTGCTCCTCCTCTGTTTAACTCCCGCAGACCATTGCTTCCAGGAATTCCTCACCCATTACCGTGTAAGGATGAGGACATCACTCTTGACCGTGTAAGGGTGATGTTCCCAGAACTCCTCTCCTCCTGCACAAACTTATCTTGAAGTAAAGTAATGTCACATCCTCTTCTGTAAGCAAGAAGGCCCCACTCTGAATAGTCCCTTAAGCTGGCTCTGGTTGCTCGCTGCTACTAGGCTAGAGGCCTTCAGCACCTCTCCCTGGAGGCCTAGTAGTTTAAAAGCACATGTTGGACGGTGGACTACTGTTCCCAGCTAGCCCAGCTTGCAAATCCTGTGCCCTCAGGCCACATCGATTTGACACACATCCCCACAGTCTCTCCTCTGATCCAGGACTCCTCATCATTGACCGTGTAATGATTAAGACTTTGCTAATGACCGTGTAAAAGCAAAGTTCCCTCACAGACTTCCTAGCACATCCAGCCCTCCACTGTGGTACACGCACCAACCTTTCTCTGCCCTGAGTCCTTGATAGAGAACTTGACCTGACCATACGTTCTGACAGCTTCACCTGCCCCTCCGCTCCAGGAGTTCCTTATCAAAGACCATGTGATGATAAGGACATCGCCAATGACCGTGTAAAGAGGAAGTTCTCTCACAGTTCTCCCTGGGCCTCCTCCTGCAATAATCCCCCCCCCCCAGATGGGGGTGCCCTCCTGTTGCTGTCTTGTATTCCATTCTCCACTTCACTCAGCCGACAAATCTCCCCAGTGGCATGTTACCTCAGCTTATATAAAAGGCCGTCCCTGCCAATTCCAGTTGGGGATTGGTTAGGGCTCTCACATGAGCTGCCTACCACTCCAGTTCCAGACCCTACCCCTCTTCCAGAACATTCTCCCTGGAAGTAGGGGAGGCACCTCAGAACCAGAGCACAGGTGGCCACACCCACTGCTACTCTAACCACTCCCAGCCCCCAGATCAAAACAGACAGGCCCAGCTTGCAGCATAGGCCTGGCTAAATGTACCTGTGCTAACAGTCTATTTAACAAAAATCCTATTACTAGCACCTACCTATTAGTAGAGGGTGCTACACCTAGAAGTGCAGGATCATGTACTAGGTACATTTTGCTGCACAGGAGAGCCACTCCGCCACCGTATATATATAAGTATATGGCTGGCAAGTGGTTAAAAAGGAAAGCACAGCATGTTGTAATGCAGCAGCTGGGGTGAATTGCTGACAAGACAGTAGCTGGGGGAAACTTTGATTCCTGACTGCGGCAAGAATTATATCACCAGTTGCTTTTGGCGGGCACTAATGCTTACCAAATGCAACCAAATCAAATAAGAGTCTGTGCTACAACTTTCCCGTAACCATGTGCAATGCATATAGTTTTGGTGGGGGTGATGCAGCATTTAGGGGTTAAAATAAGTGGTGAGGAGGCAACATATCACCTCCTCACCGCCTGTCTAATACCTCTGAAAAGCAATCCATGTGCGGCCATTTTTTACAGTAAGAGACTACTGTAAGTGCTGGTTCACACTTTTGCGCTGTGAATTCGCAACAAATTCTATGCAGATTCCACACCACATCCAAATCACACCCCATTTATGCGAACCGCTGCAAGTGTGTATGTTAAGGTAACGACACCCTGAAATCGGTTCGCAAAACGCAGTGTGATTTGCAGAATTGGATCACATGGGTGACCCATGCAAACTGATTCTGGGGCGGGCAAAAAAAAAAAAAAAGGGCCCTGCACCATTTTGGTTCAGATTCGGTGTGATTTAAGCCATACAGAATGAATGGGTTCAATTCGCACTGCTGAAGAATCGCATGTGATTTGAACAGGAATGCGGTGCGATGAATTCGCATGCAGTTCTTGCACCGCATATTAAGAACTGGCTCAGCGCAGCAGAGAAGGAAATTTGTTATGTTGAGGGGGGTGTCTAGACAGTGGACTTACTGATTTTCCAGTCTCTAGTCTCCTCCAATTGCAGTTTTCATGCTGCAGCTACACACACACACCTATCTAGCACCATGCTCAGGGGATGGGGTTACTAGCCTGGCTGGGCACAGCAGGGAATCAGGGATTGGTCAGTTTACAGGGGTCTTCAGCACCCTGAGGTCCTGTGCTGTTCACTCTGAATCCTCCTGTGAGAATATGAGTGACAGTGCAGGATCGGCACAGGCAGCTACAAAGAAAGGCAGCACACTTCACTGGGCACCCAACCTGGAGGCGGATCTGCTGACATTCAGATCTCCCAGGGAAGAGTGAAGGAGAGGAGAGGAGAGAGAAGTGACAGCCAGCCCCACAGGCAGAAGCAGAATAAAAGCGGCCACCCGACTCCCGAACCAGGCAGCCCCAGCGCTCCAATGATAGTTGTCACTTGTCCATGCTGCAGAGAGCACACACTGCAGTCCTTCCAGCTCATCTCCGCTCTGCCGCATCCTGCAAGGTTATGACAGAACCAGCCCTGATGGGGCCCCAGGCAGTGCCCAACAGCTAAAAGCACCCCGCTAACAGCTGAAAAACCCCACAAAAACGATGGTAAAGCGTCGCTAAAAATAGCCGATGGCGCAGATGCCCCAGTGTGAAAGGGGTCTTAGTGAAAGTTCATGTACTGCGCAGTTTGCAGTACATGAACTTTCACTGAAGGTGGACTGTTTAATGAGTTTGTAGCATCGATCACTTTATTGCAATATCATGATCTGTGTATTCATTTCCATATTGAGCACAGATTGGCTGCTTGGCACATGCACTCAAGCAGCCAATCTGTGCTCAATATGGAAATTAATATCATGATCATGATATTGCAATAAAGTGATCCCATGCATGTGCACATTACAAGAATAATAGTAATTTACTTAATTTTACCTGCTGTCCTGGCTAGGGGATTCCCCTTGTGCTTCTCTCTCTCTTTCTCTCTCTCTCTCTCTCTCTCTCTCTCTCTCTCTCTCTCTCTCTCTCTCTCACTCACTCTCTCTCTCTCTCTCCTCCTCCTTCTCCTCCTCCTGTCATCAGACAGACCCCGTCTGGGAAATAAGCGTTGCAGTGAAAGCCGAACGGAGGAGGGTAGAAGGCAGAGCTTTAGGCTCCGCCTGTCCAAATTACATGCAGCCAGTCACCGGCCGCTTATGGGGGCGCGAGTCGCTCCCCTCCTCCAAGCACGCCCGTCACACCACAGCAAGCCAGCCACCAGAGCCTACATTTGTGTGGGAGAAGGCCACGGGATCCGAGACTCGGGAAGACCTGTGGGGGGTCGCTTTTTGCCGCCCCCCCCCCACCACAAAGTGCCGCCCTAGGCCCGGGCCTTGTCGGCCTAGGCCTAAATACAGCACTGATACTGACACAATAGAAACATTTCCCCACAGACACCATTAATACCACACTGACACAACAGAAACATCTCCTCAGGAACACAGTAATAAGTGCCGCACTAACACAATATAAACACCTCCACAGAGATAAATCAGTTCCACACTGACAAAACAGAAACAGAAAACAGACCCAATAGTGTTAATTTACTAAAGAAAAAAAAACAAAAAAGCAAGACAAAACAAACAAAAACAGCATTTTTGCTTGCACATGATTGGATGATGGAAATCAGCAGAGCTTCTTCTCATTTACTAAGCTGTGGAGCAAATGCCTTTGCAGAGTGCAACTGCACTTGCAAAATTTACAGTGTCTTTGCCTTTAGTAAATCGACCCTAATTAGTACCATTTTTAAATACAAAGTGAAGGGAACACATGTTTCACATCACATGTGTAGGAAGTTAACTAAATGGATCCAAGTTTGGTTAGATAAAGGCAGCGATAAGTAGACTGGGTGTGTCTTGACATGACGGTGGATGGGAATTACATTTGTTATTCCAACTTTATAATTTGGAGGTTTGATGAGACAAATGAGGATAGGTTATCAATATTATGTCATATAATGTGTAAAAATATTTCAGTTGTGTTTGTTGATCTTTGGATTCTAATTGTTAATAGCGATAAGCTTGGGTATTCAGATTTAGAGGGGTACGAATTCTCAGACTTTGAATTAGGTGAGTCTGAAGACTTTGCATTGAAGCATTTTAGGAATGCCTTACTTCCTTGCAACATTGGCTCTTCTCCTCTGGTCATGCTTTGCTTTGTGGAAAAACCCTTAGGTTTGAAAAATTGCTTGATTATGTGGCAGGCTGTAATGTTACCAAGTTCACATTGGAAACATTTCAGTTGGATAATTTACATTTTTTTTTACATACTGTATTTGCTGACAGTCCTTCATTGAAAGAAACAGAGAATCTTCGGATCGGCAGCACACCCACACAGAAAGTAAAGTGTAAAGTCTTTATTGAAGCATAAATATTAAAAGCACTGGATGGGTACAGGCAGGGGAAATGCAGGTAGGTTAACTCGTTTCACACTATAGAAGTGCTTTGTCAAAACCAAAACACTTCTATAGTGTGAAAAGCGTCAACCTACCTGCATTTCCCCTGCCTGTACCCATCCAGTGCTTTTAATATTTATGCTTCGATAAAGACTTTACACTTTACTTTCTGTGTGGGTGTGCTGCCGAGCGGAAGATTCTCTGTCCCATGTTTTCTGCTGCAGTGGCAGGGTGTTCACCCCACCTCACAGAAGGAACATTGGAGTGTTACTGATTGCATCACCTGTGAACAACGATCTCTTTTTCTCCTTCATTGAAAGGGATGTGCCTAATTTTCAGAGACATAGGAGGGAATTTAATAACCGGAGCAGACGGAATCCTAAACAGCTGTGCATAGTAATCAATCAGATTCTATCTTTAGTTTGCTCTGTTAAAGTGGAACTAAACCCATAGATTTAACTGTTGAATTTAAAAGTTAGGGCTCATTCACATATTCACACATTCGTGCAGTGACTGGCATTTTTGCGCACTAGATGAATGGCAGTCACCGTAATTGCACATAGAGAACAATTGTTTTTCTATGTGTCCATTTTGCACTGCAACACAGAGGTGCAGTGCAGTGAGCTGTGGTATAATGTAGACAAGTTGCATTTTAATACAGCACCCAGGAAGGCACCGCATTTCACCTCATGGCAGCACAACACACCATGCTGCTGCATGGAGATTGAAGGAAGTGTCACTTTGTGCACTTCAAATAAAGTTAACAAAAAAAACCCAACAAAAATAAAAAACTGTGTGATGTGGTGAAATATGCATCATACCTTCACTGCGGCTAAAACTGACAGCTGCCTGCATGATAAAACAGAGAAACTGACAGCTGCCATTCATCTAGCTGTCACAGATGTATGTGCTCCCAACCGAACTGTCAAGCCATGAAATGGTGATTATATGTCATCACTATATACTGTACATGATTTTAATAATGAGAATGGTATCATTAGCAGTAATCAGCATGGATTCATGAAGAATCTTTCTTGCCAAACCAATCTATTAACCTTCTATGAGGAGGTGATCTAGATATCTTGCCATCTAGATAAAGGAAGGCCCGTAGACGTGGTGTATCTGGATTTTGCAAAAGCATTTGACACAGTTCCATACAAATGTTTACTGTACAAAATAAGGTCCGTTGGCATGGACCATAGGGTGAGTACATGGATTGAAAACTGACTACAAGGGCGAGTTCAGAGGGTGGTGATAAATTGGGAGTATTCGGAATGATCAGGGGTGGGTAGTGGGGTCCCCCAGGGTTCTGTGCTGGGACCAATCCTATTTATTTGTTCATAAACGACCTGAAGGATGGGATAAACAGTTCAATCTCTATATTTGCGGATGATACAAAGCTAAGCAGGGCAATATCTTCTCTGTAGGATGTGGAAACCTTGCAAAAAGATCTGAACAAATTAATGGGGTGGGCAACTACATGGCAAATGAGGTTTAATGTAGAAAAAATGTAAATAATGCATTTGGGTGGCAAAAATATGAATGCAATCTATACACTGGAGGGAAAACCTCTGGGGGAATCTAGGATGGAACAGGACATGGGAGTACTAGTAGATGACAGGCTCAGCAATGGCATGCAATGTCAAGCTGCTGCTAACAAAGCAAACAGAATATTGGCATGCTTTAAAAAGGTGGATCAACTCCAAAGATAAAACAATAATTCTCCCGCTCTGCAAGACTTTGGTCCGGCCGAATCTAGAGTATGCTATCCAGTTCTGGGCACCAGTCCTCAGGAAGGATGTACTGGAAATGGAGCAAGTACAAAGAAGGGCAACAAAGCTAATAAAGGGTCTGGCGGATATTAGTTATGAGGAAAGGTTGCGAGCACTGAACTTATTCTCTCTGGAGAAGAGATGCTTGAGAGGGGATATGATTTCAATTTACAAATACCGTACTGGTGACCCCACAATAGGGATAAAACTTTTTCGCGGAAGGGAGTTTAACAAGACACGTGGCCACTCATTAAAATTAGAAGAAAAAAGGTTTAACCTTAAACTACGTAGAGGATTCTTTAATGTAAGAGCGGCAAGGATGTGGAATTCCCTCCCACAGGCGGTGGTATCAGCGGGGAGCATCAAAAGTTTCAAAAAACTATTAGATAAGCACCTGAACAACCACAGCATACAGGGATATACAATGTAATACTGACATATAATCACACACATAGGTTGGACTCAATGGACAAGATGTGTCTTTTTTCCACCTCACCTACGATGTAACTATGTAACTATATGCAGCACCATGGCAACTGCAGATCAGAGGCTAAGATGGCAGCTTCTGTGGCTGTAACAGATATGAAGATTTATTTTCACTTTAAAGTGGTTGTAAAGTCAGTTTTTCCATTTCCTGCCAACCCCTCTGTAATAACAAGATATACTACACAATATATATTAATTGCATATATTAATTCTGCAGCTAAATACTTTTTTTTCAAATCGCCAATGTGCAGTCACGTGACCGCCTGCCACTCTCCTTCCCTGTTCTAAGGACTACAGTGGGAGGGGCTGAGTTTCCCCTCTGAGGTCAGCCGGGCGGTCACATGGCCGTACATCGACGATGTAAATAAAGGCATTTAGCTGGAGAATTAAAAAAAAAAAACACCCACTGTGTAGTATATTTTGTTATTACAGAGGGGCTGGCAGGAACTGAAATCACTAAGTTTACTGGCAGACAAAATAGCGGTAGGAGGGGGGGTGGAGAAGATAGCTCACACACAGATTCCCGAGCTGACAGGCAGGGAGGGGGAGAGGAGAAGAGAGCAGCGGGATGATGGAGGCACGTAAACTGACCCTGGTATCATGGATCAGCAGCTATGATTACTGCGGTCAGCACACTAAGGGGGACACAGGAACAAGCAGGATCAACCTTGTATATTACAACATAGAAAGGGACAAATGACACAGCACAAGCACTATGCAGTTTAACATGTTTTAAAGGAACAAGATCTTTTATTTTTTGGTTTAAAGTGCCCAGAGTTTGAGTCTCTGGGTGTAGTTGGGAAATATCAGGGGACTGATTAAGACAGATCATGTGCTGGGCCAAATTAATCCCATGATTGAATTATGAAATATTTACTAGTATGTGCATATATTCTTATGTACTGAAGTTGTACTAAAATTATATTCTCACATTATTCATGCATTATAGTAATTGGCTGTGTCACTTGGATTGTGTTCTTCCAAAAGGTCAGCCTATGAAATTGCTACATTAGTACAGAGTCCTAGAGGCTGCACTCCAGTATAATCTGTTTCAGGACTTTGTACAAAATATATAGTGGGAAGCTCACATAAAAAATATACTGTAAACCCAGTTATGACATGTAAACTGATAAAAATTGGCGACCTCTGAATAAATGACACTTGATATTACAACAAATATTTATGCTTTTCTCACTGCAGGGGAGCTTGTCTCCCAGTGTCCAGCCTAGCAGAGCCATTACAGCCTAAGGCTTTAGTTTCCGGCAAGTGCTGCTAATTTGAACCAAATGTCCAGGCCATTTGGTAGTTTTTCCTTCCCAAGCAGATCCATGAGGAGACTGCAGTCCGGCACTCATGTTATGTCTCATGTAGGAGTGATAAATAGGTCCCACAGGTTTTTTTGGCTGTGGCTGAAACAGCAACAATATTCTGCAGTTTTCACTTTAGCCTAAGCCTTGGTATGTGACTAGGGATTTGAATATGTTCTGGCAGTCTCCCTCTTCCAACCTAACACATGTCTCTCAAATTACTAGCAAACTCTTTTCTTTTATTATTTTAATATATTTTCAGCTCTCGATCCTAATTAGAATTAAGACCTGGAGGGAATTTGCAGCCTTTTACCATCCTCGATGCCAGAGTAAGCTGCACAGATCTTCCATTACGCTCTAAAATCCTGTTTGTGTTCTTCTTTTGAAGCATTTTTTCCTGTACATGTAGGCTTTGTGTAAGGTGTCCAGCAGCCTTAAGCACTATACTGCAGGGTCCTGGGTTATACATAGCAAGGACAATGACATTGCCAAAGTCCATCCAGAAAACACACTCTGTTCTGTCAAATCCTTCCATTTAGACACTGTGCAGGTACTATACTGGGAGAGTATTAAAAGCTTTCCCCCTAATTTTATGAACAACAGTTTCTTCCAACCTTCCATTAGACAATGAGCAATTATAAGAAAGATGATGTTTTTTTTTTGGGTTTTTTTTGCCAGTTAGTTCACAATTCACTGGTTATATTCATCTAGAACCTAAGCATTGGTGATGCAAGTCTACTTCAGCCTGACAATACACAAAACACCTTTTGATTTGCAAACATTAATTAAAAGGATATCAATTCACGTTGGTCTTTTCCTTTTCTTCCTTCATTTTTTTACCCAAAACTAAAAAATAAAGTTTGAGCTATACATACAATTTTTTTTTTAAATGTATTAGCTACCATTGCAGCTTCAGAGACTGAGACACAAAATAAAAAAAGAGTTTTGCTAAGGGACCTACCCAGTGCTACCTTTAAAAGCTATAAAAGGGCCTTTGTTTGGACGAGATTACTTCTTAAAAAATCTTAACTCAATGCAGATGTTTAGGAAAACCAATGGATGTATTCTTTAAAAAATAATAAATGGATTTCTACTGCAAGTAGTATAATTTACCTGGTTTTACTTGGGGTCAGTTTTGGGGCTCTGCTTATAGAGCAGAGAGATGACCTTCTTAGTCTGTTGCTGCTCAAGTTGGGGACAGGAAGGAGACCTAACTGTGCTGGGTCATTGTAACAGTGAAAAGTCAAGTTCAAGAGGCTGGCTGTGCTGTGTATATCTCAGGACTAGCTGAATTTAAACACAAATCCTTTGCCAGATAAAACAGATCCTGTATATAGTGCTAATTTGTGTATTTAGCTGTCTACCTGGAGTTCAGTTTAAAAACCTTGTGTCCAGTGTAAATGGTAAAATGTTTAAATTTCTTCCAGGCTGCAAGAGGAGCAAATGGAGCACTTTGTATAGAAGGCTCCGCTAATGTGACCAGGTCCAAACTTCACTTGTCATCATGGTCCCTAAGCAGGATGTAGAGCCCATGTATTTATTAAGATTTAGATAGTTCCACCCATGTGCTAGTATAAAATGAGATATTACTGACATTAAACTTTACTACATTTTAACATACTGTATGTTCTTACTTGAAATAATGGTATACTGCTTGTATAATAATTCTGCTTTGGAAAAGTTTAAATGACTTGGACTGCACCATAATGCTCACTCAGAGTGCAGTATGCAAGTTAGTTTTAATAGCTATTATATTCAAATTAGGTTAATATTGTTTATTGGAAAATATATGTAAAACCAAATGTTCTATCCCTCTTTGTTTTGTAACTACTGATAAGCAAGCCAAAAAAGATGTACCATGTGATTTATACAGATCAGAGATACAAACTCTGTCCTCATACAAATGCCTTGTGAGTCAGCAAACTGAGATATGGAATTTTAAGGTGTAGTGGACTGCCTCTTGACTTACCATGCTCAGATGCAGGTCTGGGCTCATTTAGCCCCTTTTCCCACAATCATTTGTTTTTCTACAACTGCATGGGTTGGCACAATTCCCAAAGTTGCTGGGCATATGTTCTGCAACCAGGTGTGGGGTCCTCCACTGTTAGTCCTGCTGTGCAGAAGCCCAACACAGCTTCCACAGAGGACAAAGCCAATGTGGAGAGCACCTAACCAATTGCTACCAGATTACTGTTCTATATATAGGGTGTCCCTGCATCTCCAGGCACTCAGCTATGTTATCATGCACTTATGACACCTCTGGTTGCTTGCCTGTGTTGCAACTTGCCAGCCCTGGGATCCCTCCAACTGTTTGCCTGTGTTAACAAACCGAGCCTGGACTTCACTATGAGGGATGCTGTCTGTGAGGATAAGTGCAAGTAGCTGTTGACTTAACTGGAGGAAGGCTTAGGAGTAGTCCTCATGTGAGAAGAGCATAATTGGGCAGAGACACAGAGAGAATATTCAGTGGCTGCCTCCCGTGGTACAGGCAATACAGTTAGGGAGGTGTCCCAGTGTCAAAGAAAGACTAGATCTATTACCAGAAACTAACAAACTGCTGAGTGAATGGGACCATCTTGTCCTGGAGGGTAGTATACTTTACCTTTCAATAATCTTCCCTTATGGCTGGTCAGTGGCATGGCAAGTCATATCCTCAAGGTCCTGGGTCCTCTCTGAGGCAGAGAAAATCCATATAGAAACAGGACACGGGGGTGTCAAGAAAACGTTCCCTGGTTCAAGAAATAAGCATGTGTGTGGATCTGTTCCAGGTGATTGAACAATTCTGACGACACGATGAGGTCTGTTCAATGTCAAAGGGGGCTGAGGTCTAAATTCCAACTTTGACTTCATACACATCCACCCCACTCAACTGACCATTGAGTTTCTTACACTCAAGTCAGAAGAAGGATATTATTACATTCTAGTAAACCACTACGCCAAGTTTGTGGTGCTAGTACTGACCCGCTTTAAAATGGCCACCCAGCACTTCTGTGTTTTTTTTTGTCTATCTGTGGAAAATTCATTTAGACCAGGGACCCTGTTTTGAAAGTGAGTTCTTCCAAGAGTGCTACAGCTACAGGGTGACACAACACCCCATACCATCCCAAAGAAATATGAAATGTGAGAGGTTCAATCACATTCTGATACAACTATAGAGAAGCTTTTGGCCAAAGTGGTCTGGAAAACATATAATGCAATCCTCAAGAGGCTGGTAAACCTATGTTTAGTTTGGCTGTACTCTCGGGGAGTCCACAGACCTTTGTGCCACAGGCCCCACAGAAGAACTTGAACACACACCAACTTCCTGGATTCAGAAATGGAAATTATGCTCTTTTAAAGATTACCACTTCATTAAAGTCTGCTCATTGGTGGAGCAAGTCGAGTCGGAAGCATCAGATTTTGACCTTCAACCTGTAAACAGAGTACTAGTCCAAAGCAGAGCTGCACACCAGCAAGGAAAATGGCAAACACTTTATGTGCTGAATAACAGCCTATTCCAGGTGTGCCAGTCTGTGATATCCATAGAAAAGGAAACCAAGAAAAAAATTAAGACACCTAAACCATAAACTCTTCAAACCCAATGAGACCCACACTCAGGCCCATAAGGAGATTTTCGAAGAGCCTGTCCAAGTTTATGCGCTGCAAGTGTTGTAGCCACCAGAGGCTCAATAGTGGCTGCTCCCTGCGCATCCACTAGTATCTCCAAAACAGCTCACTGGTCACCCAGCTCTGGTGCACGTTACCACTGTAGAGTCCTTTGAACCACCATCTGTAATGGTTGTGCGCATTGAGCCCATAAAAATCTGTATGCCACGTCCATTTTGTTCATGTCTCAGCTCATCTCAGCCATGTTGTCATGTGAAGTATATAACCACAGTGACCTTGCCCTCCCCCCCTTTTTTTTAGTTATAAAATACAAATACTGTTAACTGATGCCAGGACCTTATTAGTCCCATGATCAAACACACAGACCCTTTCCATTAACCAATCCACATTCCCGTCTGGAAACCCTAATAAAACCATTGCCCTTGCAAATTTGAGCGACTAAAGTTTTACAGACACTTGCAGTTCTTCCCCTTATCGTAAATTCTATAGCAATTCACATCCCTGAAAGACTGGTTAGCAGCCAAAACTCTAACCCTTCTGCATATTTTATAACTCATGAAAAAATAATAGCACAGCCACAATATGGTCATATTTCCCCCCTTAGTTACCTTACAGTGCTTTAAGCCCAAACACTGCTACCCTAGGAGTGCTGGGAGCAGAACCAGCCCAATTCATTTCCAAGTCAAACTGGGCATCCAAACCCTGTCAAGTTTATATTCATTTCAAAGCTAAATTCATGCTGGACAATAACCTGCATGGTAGCAGGCTGCACCCGGTAGGTACTTAGAGATATGAGTACCTATAGAAAACTGTATTTGGCACATAGTCATAAACATAATGACATCCCAGAAATCACTCCTCAGATGCTTAATTAGTTAGATGGCCTCTGTCAACACCCTTTTGATAGCAGAGAAAAAGAGAATGCCAGGACAATTTGACAGCTCTCAAACCAAGGAACACCTAACAGTACTTGTGAGAGCCACTATATTCGTTTTTTTTCTGTAAATATTTTATTTGCTCTTTTCATTATTAATTCCTATTTTGAAAAGTGTTGAAAATTGTCTCCAAAGCTTTTAATGCAAACTAAAAGAATCCCTGTCTCTTGAAGAGCACTACTGTATAGTACAAATCTCTGAATATATCTGTCTGTGGTGACAGTGTGTTACAGACATTTATTCTAAAATCATAGTTGGTATTGCTTGTGGATGTTCCGACTCTTCGGTAAAAGTCTGTGGTGGCAGTTAAAGGGTTAATTGCTTAATTAACTTAACCTAGTGACAATTGCTCTCAGGCTGCTGGCACCTAGTTTGTTGGCCCACAAGCTGGAAAATCTTTGTACAGCGAGCAGCTGAGAGTGGCATTTATACGCAAGTGACAGCATGGTGTGAGAATGGCCAGTCCTTTGTCATGAGTTGGTGAGAAGGGCTGGGATCTGATATTCATTTTCATCACACTCCAGGTCTGAAGACAAAAAATTTCTAGAAGATGGAATCAAGAGTCCCTGAGGCGCTTGCAGAGACCTAATTTTAGGAGACCCCCTGAACACTCTGACTCACCATGTTCACACATGTAGGCTCCTTTAACTTTTTTACCACCAATCCCTCAGGTTCCCACAATCCCATGGGCTATTAGACATGCCCAGGGAATATAAGGTTCACTGTTTCCTGCTCTTTGAAGCTCAGGCAGACCACATATGGCGAGGCAGAGATGGCTGGGCTTGTGATCTGCAACCAGGAGTATGGTTCTCCACTGTTAACATCTGTGTGCAGTCAGCTGGGTAGGAAGCCAATAGCACACAGCTTTGACAGAAGACCCAACCAGTGTGGGGAGCATCTTCCCAATTGATACCAGAGTATTGTGCTTCAAGGGGTTGGCCCTGCACCTCCAGCCTGTGTTGACAGCCCTGATATCCCTCCAGATGTTCTCATGTGTTACAAGGCCTAGCCTGGATTTCACTGTGAGAGACACTGTCTATTAGGATAAGTGCATGAAGCTATGTGTGTACTGTACTTTTTACAGAAGTAGAGTTTTTTTTTTTTAATTCCTCTTCCTACAGAGCCTTATAAAGACAGTGCTGTGTCTTATTGAGCTGAAAAGACATTGCTCTTATGAGTTCCTGTTTGCACAGCTTCATCATTTATTTAACAATGGTTCTGTACTGCATACATGATCTTTGCCAATCTAACCCAGTTTGTATTGTTAACCCTATACTGCATGTATTTAGTAAACTTCAAGTCACAGCCACACTTTTTCTGATCACTGATCACTTGACTGATTATGCATTCTGTCTCAAAGGTTTTTCTAAGAATTTGATTTGGTGACCAGTGCGCTATACTGCCTCTTTGGTGGTAGCCTCTTTATATTGGTGGTGAGGGCCTTCAATGCCTTTGATAGTTACTACCTGTGGAGGGTTCACAAACAAAACCTGTTTTGACTTTTTTTTAAAAGACTGCAGATGATGACTTACTGGATCCACCCCCACTAAACTACACACTTCTATCACCATCTAACTATTTGTCCCAATAATTAAAAACAAAATGGTCCACATTCTTACCTAAATCTGTGATCACATGACCCACTGGGTCCAGTCTGTCTTCTTTTCTACAGAATGGAGTGCCCTTCTTCTGGAGTGACCATGTCACTGCCTGGTGACATGAAATCATTCCATTGACTGTCCATCAGCTGGGTTCTTACAGATTCCTGGAGACTCCAGTGGCAGCTGAAATTGTTGTTGCCACCTAGCCAATATAAAAAGTTGTTACGAGGAAAGAAATAATATGAAAAAAATCATATGCCTATTATTTTTTTTTTAACAAAAGGTATGACAATCTTATCTATAATTGAGTTTTCTAACATCCTTGCAATGTATGTAACTTTATCAAATAGCACTGCTTTTGCATACCTCCCAACCATCCTGGATTCGCCGGGATCGTCCCGGGATTGCAAGTAAGTCCCGGCGTCCCGCGAATCCAGCTGATGCTCGGCTCCATTGTTGCATGCATCTCACAGGGGCACTCCGTTTACCAGGGAACCTCCCCCACACCTCCCCTGCTCTAGCCAATCACCAGGGAACCTGCCCCGCACCTCTCCTACTCTAGCTAATCACCTGGGAACCTCCCCCCGCTCTAGACAATCACCAGGGAACCTCCCCCCGCACATCCCGTGCTCTAGCCAATCACAAGGGAAGCTCCCCTGCACCTTCCCCTTCTGCCCGGGCATACCATGACCCGCACATGGAGCAGAAATAAGGAATGCGGGCTCTGGGCTGGAAAACATCAGAGCAGATGGGAAACTCCAAGCCTCGGCCACCTGCTGCTGATTGAGCAGGACTGGAGACGGGGATTGGAGATGGGGACTGGCCATTCAACCCAGTCAGCAAAACAAAATTCTGGCCCCGTAAGAAATAATATGAAAAAAATCATATGCTCATTATTTTTTTTTAACAAAAGGTATGACAATCTTATCTACAATTAAGTTTTCTAACATCCTTGCAATGTATGTAACTTCATCAAATAGCACTGCTTTTGCATACCTCCCAACCATCCCGGATTCGCCGGGATCATCCCGGGATTGCAAGTAAGTCCCGACGTCCCGCAAATCCAGCTGATGCTTGGCTCCATTATTGCATGCATCTCACAGGGGCCCTCCATTTACCAGGGAACCTCCCCAACACCTCCCCTGCTCTAGCCAATCACCAGGGAACCTCTCCCGCACCTCTCCTGCTCTAGCTAATCACCTGGGAACTTCCTCCGCACCTCCCCCCGCTCTAGACAATCACCAGGGAACCTCCCTCCGCACATCCTGTGCTCTAGCCAATCACTAGGGAAGCTCCCCTGCACCTTCCCCTCCTGCCCGGGCATACCACGACAAGCACATGGAGCAGAAATCACGAATGCAGGCTCTGGGCTGGAAAACATCAAAGCAGATGGGAAATGCCAAGCCTCAGCCAACTGCTGCTGATTGAGGAGGACTGGAGACGGGGACTGGAGATGGGGACTGGCCATTCAACCCAGGCAGCAAAACAAAACTCTGGCCCCGCCTACCTGCTGCCCATCAGGGAACTCTAAGTTTCAGCAACTTGCCACAGACTGAAAGATGAGAGTACCAGAGGAAAGGATGGCTTATTCAACACCCTTCAAGCAGAGGAAGTGTGTGAGTATGTGTGTGTGCATGTGTATGGTAGTGTGTGTGTATGTGTATGGTAGTGTGTGCATGTGTATGGTAGTGTGTGTGTGTGCATGGTAATGTGTGTTTGCATGTGTATGGTAGTGTGTGTGTATGTATGTGTATGGTAGGGTATGCATGTGTATAGTAGTGTATGTATGGTAGTGTATGTGTGTGTGCATGGTAGCGTGTGTGTTTGTATGGTAGTGTGTGTGTGCATGGTAGTGTGTGTGTGTATGGTAGTATGTGTGTATGGTAGTGTGTGTGTGCGCATTGTAGTGTGTGTGTGCATGGTAGTGTGTGTGTGTATGGTAGTATGTGTGTATGGTAGTGTGTGTGTGCGCATTGTAGTGTGTGTGTGCATGGTAATGTGTGTGTGTGTGTGTGTGCATGGTAGTGTGTTTGTGTGCATTATAGTGTGTGTGTGTGTTCGTGCATGGTAGTGTGTGTGTATGGTAGTGTGTGTGCATGGTAGTGTGTGTGTATGCATGGTAGTGTGTGTGTGCATGGTAGTGTGTGTGTGCATGGTAGTGTGTGTGTGTATGGTAGTGTGTGTATGTGTGCATGGTAGTGTGTGCGCATGGCAGTGTGTGTGTATGGTAGTGTGTGAATGGTAGTGTGTATGCGTGTGCATGGTAGTGTGTGTGTGCATGGTAGTGTGTGTGCATGCGTGTGCATGGTAGTGTGTGTGTGCATGGTAGTGTGTGTGCATGCGTGTGCATGGTAGTGTGTGTGCATGTGTGTATGTGTGCATAGTTACATAGTAGGTGAGGTTGAAAAAAGACACAAGTCCATCAACTCCAACCTATGTTTGTGATTATATGTCAGTATTACATTGTATATCCCTGTATGTTGTGGTTGTTCAGGTGCTTATCTAATAGTTTTTTGAAACTATCAATGCTCCCCGCTGAGACCACCACCTGTGGAAGGGAATTCCACATCCTTGCCGCTCTTATGCCCCGTACACACGGTCGGATTTTCCAATGGAAAATGTCCGATCGCAGCGTGTTGACGGAAATTCCGACCGTGTGTGG
Organism: Lithobates clamitans; assembly: GCA_037952925.1. NCBI lineage: Eukaryota > Metazoa > Chordata > Amphibia > Anura > Ranidae > Lithobates > Lithobates clamitans. The sequence goes on from JBBGZY010000865.1 coordinate 5,410,180, forward strand.
GCTCCATCAGACATTTTCCATCGGATTTTCCGACGCACAAAGTTGGAGAGCAGGAGATAAAATTTTCCCACAACAAAATCCGTTGTCGGAAATTCCGATCGTGTGTACACAAATCCGACGGACAAAGTGCCACGCATGCTCAGAATAAATAAAGAGATGAAAGCTATTGGCCACTGCCCCGTTTATAGTCCCGACGTACGTGTTTTACGTCACCGCGTTTAGAACGATCGGATTTTCCGACAACTTTGTGCGACCATGTGTAGACAAAACAAGTTTGAGCCAACATCCGTTGGAAAAAATCCTAGAATTTTGTTGTCGGAATGTCCGAACAAAGTCCGACCGTGTGTACGCCCTATTACAGTAAAGAACCCTCTCAGTAGTTTAAGGTTAAACCTCTTTTCTTCTAATTTTAATGAGTGGCCACGTGTCTTGTTAAACTCCTTTCCGCGAAAAAGTTTTATCCCTATTGTGGGGTCACCAGTATGGTATTTGTAAATTGCAATTATATCCCCTCCCAAGCGTCTCTTCTCCAGAGAGAATAAGTTCAGTGCTCGCAAACCTTTCCTCATAACTAATATCCTCCAGACCCTTTATTAGCTTTGTTGCCCTTCTTTGTACTCGCTCCATTTCCAGTAATCCTTCCTGAAGGCTGGTGCCCAGAACTGGACAGCATACTCTAGGTGCGGCCAGACCAGAGTCTTGTAGTGCGGAAGAATTATCGTTTTTACTCTGGAGTTGATCCCCTAGTAGTAGTGGTAGTGTGAGTGTGTGTGTGTGTGTGCATGGAAGTGTGTGTGTGTGCATGGTAGTGTGTGCATGGTAGTGTGTGTATGTGTGCATGGTAGCATCTGTGTGTGTGTGCATGGTAGTGCGTGTGTGTGCACGGTAGTGTGTGTATGTGTGCAAGGTAGTGTGTGTGTGTGCGCATGGGAGTGTATGTGTGCAGGGAAGTGTGTGTGCCTGCATGGGAGTGTATGTGTGTGTATGGGTCTATATGTGTGTGTGTGAGAGAATGCCTGTGTGTCTTTCTGTATGTGTTGTGCTGCCAAATAATAATGTGAACTGACTTTCAATTCAAAAAAATATATCATATAACTGCTACCACACACAATATATAAATATAAAGTACAACATTCATATACCGTGAAGTGTATTAAATATATAAAAAAATATGGGATTTGGAAAATTCATAAAAAATAAATTAATTAATGTAAATAGGTGATTGCAGAAGTTCATGAAAATTCACAGATGATGAAAGAACAATCAAGTGCAGTACTGGATGAAACAAACATGCTCTAATTGTGCACCTAGCAACAATCACAGCAATCCTGTGCCTCCAACCCTCGCCGTTGTACACATCAACAAAGGAGGACAACAAAGCCTCGACCTCTGTAACAGAAGGTCTGACAGCATTTTAGGGAGAAATCCCTTCTGGGATGGATGGATCACCGTTTAAATCCAGTTGTAGTCAGCCAACTAAGGAAGGATAATAATATCTCCACTCTTTGAAATCCCCCACCTCACAAATCCTCTTCCTTCCCAAAGAGCCCCCCTCACATATCTGCCTCACCCACCTTCTAGCACAAGTCTACTCCCCTCCCAAAGCGCCCCTCCAGCACATATCTGACCCCCTCCACCCCACCTTTTAGCACATGCCCTCTCTTCTCCCAAAGCAACCCCCCATTACATCTCCACCCCACCTCCTAGTACAAGTCCACTGCCCTCCCAAAGTGCCCCCTTTATCACATATCCCCCCTCTCCCACCTTCTAGCACAAGCCTACTCCCCTGCTAAGGCCCCCACAGCATATATCCGCACAGGTTCCCCCCTCCCAAAATGCCCCCCCCCTACAAAACATATCTGACTCCCTCACCCCACCCTCTAGCACAGGTCCTCTCTCTTCCCAAAGTGCCCCCCAGCATATATCCAAAGCCTGTGTTTTGTTTAACCATGCCCCTTTAAGCCCCTCCCACTGCGAAGTTCGGCCACACCCACTTTTTTGCTGTGGCATGCTTAGCATGCTGCAGGTCTCTGCCTCCCTTGAGTGTTCCTGATTCTCAAGTTTGAAAGTTGGGAGGCATGGCATTTGTCTCAGCAAAAGTAGAGTGATGCTTTAAAACACTGATGTGTCTTGGCTCTACTGTACAACTCACTTACATTAATTACTGACTTGGGTCCTGTTTGTAAAATACAGGTCAAATGACAAGTATAACAGCTCATTTTCCTAAAAGTCAGATTGATGTGTCCTGCCTGTCATAACACAAGCTAAGTAATAGTGTGGGGGAATTGAAAAAATATTATCTTATAAATAAGACTGTTATCTGTGGTTGAAATGATTGTAAATATCTGTCAGACAGTTTCAAAGTAATAAAAGCTGCATGGTTTTACACACATAGCCTAACATATTTGTATAAAGGGAGCCCCATGATTCTGTGAGAAGTCAGGAATTCACATTAGAAGGTACGGTTTTTGCCTTGAGTCTCTGTCTGTGTCACATTGTATTGAGGCACTTTGAACGGGTGGGAGAGGGAAGGGGGCTCCTTGCCAGCCACACAATGTTATCTCACTTCATAAACACCCCCCTCCCCTCTGTGGCTGTTCCCTTCGGGACTGTCTGGGAACATGGATATGATTTTTCATGTCAACGGGTTGGAACCAGAATGGGCAGCAAGTATTGATTAACCCCTTCACAGCCACAGAAGACCACTGACAATTTTGTCTGTTTTTGCTTTGCTTTCTGCTGCATGTTGCTGTTCAAGTAACCTATTTATTTTCTCTATAACTAAAAAAATAAAAATAAAATTAAAAAGACAAAAAAAAAACTACTTTAGAAAAGTGATGGCTCAGTGACCTGTGCCCTATCATGTTCTGCTGCTTTAAGATTCAAGCAGTAATAAGACAAAAAAACTAGTTTAGAAAAGTGATGGCTCAGTGACCTGTGCCCTATCATGTTCTGATGCTTTAAGATTCAAGCAGTACTAAACCAAAAGATGTGTACCAGCAACATTGCTGTAATGCTATGATTAAGAAATGTATTTTATGCTTATGCTGTTAGAATCTCTTCTCGATAAAGCTTTTAGTAAAAAGATATTTAGAACACAGTCCCAGGGTCTTCTCTTCGCCTGGTTGACAAAAGAGAAAGAAACATAAAGATTTTGGGGAAACACTGACATGACTATGGGATGTGGCATATCGTGAGGCTCCCCTAAATGACCCAACTTCATTTATTACCTTTATTTTAACAAATGACCAGACGACACAAAACCTTCTTTGGAGTCGAATGGCCATAGCAGCCTTTTTTATTATAACAAAAATAACCAATTTTTTAACATTCTTCCAACATATAACTTAATGTAAATAAATACATTTTAATAACATTAACCCAAAATAGACAGCATATTAAACTTCCTTTTTCTAGGGGTCTTTGAAGGCCAACTCTAAATTTACCAACTAGTTGTATTGGTACACCCATGTAAGGCCCCACGCCGTGCATTATGCAAGCTCAGGGACAACCAATTATTTCCTTCCAGATAAAACCTTATTACAACCAATGTTACCATTTTTCTAGGAAAGGTCGCCCATACCTTCGTATGGGCCCAACCCCCTTTTTAAACCTCCATTATTCTCAGCACCGCCTTCAAAGACCCCAAATACCTAACGCCGCTATGACATATAGCAAGAATTAACCTTAACCCTCCTAACAAATCAACACCCTTGCAAAAACCCAAACACCCTAGCTACCCCCTAAACACTAATACCTTACGGACAGGGAGGGAGGGTGGGAAATTCACCTTCCTAACTGCTCTAAACTCCACCCCACAAAAGTATCTCAAGCTCCCTCTACCAGCAAACTGATTAACCCTTACCTCCGCCTCACAGCCCCACCCCAGTCATGCTAACCCTGCACTACAGTTTCACCTAGCTCCGGGTTATTACTTTCCCGAGTGTCTCATAATATAGTTTTAATTTTGAAAACATAAAAATGAAGAGAAATGCCAAATTATATTAGTTAATCCCCAATAATGGACTGAATGTTTGTACTAAATTTAACATGCCTGATTAAAATACAGTATGGTAACATTACTAGTTATTTTAATTCACCATTATCATAATATAGGTTCAACATGTTGCAGAATTCTGTTGATCATAGTTAACAGATTTGGAAAGTTCGGGAAAAGATTAAAAGTCCCAAGTAAGGCACACACATAAAAGATGGTAGACCAGTCACACAACCACAGACCTAGGAGCAGGTTTGTGATCTGCGTGTGCTTTGGTGCCTCTAGCAACTAATTTTACAAAAACCTTTATGCGCTTCAAACCATACTCCTGTGCCCAGGAGCAGACTGACCGGTCAGGCACTTCGGTCATGGTCCGAAAGCCTGGACGCTGAAGGAGGCCCGCCAGCGCTACCTGGTGGAACGCTCAGGGCCGGTCCGGGGCCTAGGGACAAAAAAACTTGCGGCCGCAGGCTTGCAGCGACCATTTTTTTCTGGCCAGGCCCCAGCACTGCCTCGGGGGGAAAGGGGGAAGGCGAGCACTGCCAGATCACACAGAGCGGGGATCTCCTGCTGTGACACCTGGCGGCCACTGTCATATGAAATATACAAATGCTAGGGCTCAGGATACAGGTGGGAAAGCACAACTAAAATGGAAACAATAGGTGAATATAGGACAAGTCCAGGGATAGGAATTTTAAAAAATGTCCAGATTTGAGACAATAGATTTGAGGCAATATTTCCTAAAAAGTGGATGTTATGACATCTCAGGGATAAGACCAGCACTGAGGGCACAGCTTTTCACGTGAGCGTAGCCAGCTCTGGTAGACAACACAAGACAAAACAGAAAAGCGCCTCTGAGTACAAGGTTTAATGTTACAGTAATATGTTATTTAACACTTACATAAAAGTAAGGGATGACAGGCTCATGGAAGGTGAGATCTCCCATGTATGTCTCCAACGTCTCTGGCGTGTCCTGTGTGAGAGGAATGTCCAGCTGCAGTAACCGCAATGACCCTGGAGGAAGCCAGCTAATCCTCTCGATGGCTGGAGGGGAATGGAAGTGTCTTGCGCATGCTCTGAAATGCGTTGTATTTCTCCCATACCCCGTCGTGTGACGTCACACGCTCGCTGGCTCGATCACAGAGCCGAATACTTCCATCTCCTCCAGCCATCGACAGGATTAGCCGCCTTCCTACAGGGTCATCACGGTTACCGCAGCTGGATATTCTGCTCACACAGGACACGCCAGAGACAATGGAGACCAACCCTGGTGATCTCACCTTCCATGAGCCTGTCATCCCTTACTTTTATGTAAGTGTTGGATAACATATTACTGTAACATTAAACCTTGCACTCAGAGGCGCTTTTTTTCTTGTACTGCCATATGAAGTCCCGCCTCCTGGACCGGCTTCTTTGATAGGTGTCACACTGGTCCAATGCTATCAAAGGAGCTGGTCCAGGATGACAGCAGGTAATTAATTCAAATCCATGCTGTGTCACAGCGGGAGATCCCCGCTCTGTGTGATCCAGCAGCTCTCCTCTCTGTAATACTCATGTACTGATCAGACTGCATTGATGGGCACTGATGGGGGCTCTTTCTAACATAGACTCTCAAATGGACACAGAGAGGACCCGCACACGCGCACAACATCATTACCTGTTGTGCCGAGCGCCTCCGCCCACTGAGCCTGCTGCAAACCTTCTAGTTCTACTGTCCTTGATAGAGCAAAGGCCGCTGCCTCTCTCTGAGTCCCTCCTTCACCACCACAAACTGTGCCCGGAACGGCGGAAGAGGAGAGGACACACCAGCCAGCCACAGCAGGGCCAGGGTGCCAGGGAGCCAACCACCCACGTCGGTAACCCACCCACAGCAGGGCCAGGGTACCAGCCAGCCACCCACGGTGACCCACCCACAGCAGGGCCAGGGTGCCCCGCCATTTGGCCATCCATGGTAACCCACCCACACCAGGGCCAGGGTGCCAGCCAGCCAGCCATGGTGACCCACAGTAGGGTACCAGTCACCCACAGGAGCCAGCCACAGAAAAAGCGGGAGCCAGCCAGCCAGCCATAGGGGATGTGGGAGCCAGCCAACCACAGAGGACGCAGGAGCCAGCCACAGCTACAGTACTCATAGTTAAGGTAAGAGGAGCACTACAAAGTGCCAATTTTATTTCTACTTTGTGAGAGGTTGGGGCAGGGGTGAGAGTCATGGCACAAGGAGGGGGTCCTGTGAGGACCAGAGTGAATGAAGGTGTTCACTGTACACTCTGTTAGAAAGAGCCCCCCTCCAGGTTCCAATATACTTCTGTGTAGTCTCTAATGGTACCTAGAGGGGACTCTTTCTAACAGACTCTATAATGGACACTGAAAGGGCCTCTGTTAGAAAGACCCCCTCCTGGTCCCATTAGACTAATTTGTAACCTCTAATGGGTCCTGGAGGGGGGTCTTTCTCTAGCAGAGACTCTCTAATGGACACTGTTAGAGAGAGACCCCCTCCAGGTCCCAATAAAAAAAGGCAGAAATTGTACTTTGTACAAAATGTACGGGCAGGGTCAGGGGCGGGTCATGGGCGGGGCCTGACAGGGGGCCCTTGCTATATTTGTTTGAGGGGCCCTGAGTGTTGTCAATATGCCCCTGCCTGTGCCCTAGAAAATAGAAGCACAACAAACCTCTTTCTTTATCTGAGCAAATAGAGGAGCCAAGGTCCAGAAAGAGAGGAAAAACAGCTCAGTACTAGAACACAAGATCAGTAAAAACTGACAATGCAGTACATACACGGGGGCATAAAGACCAAAGACAGCTGCCAGTTGCAATAGAAGATACTAGAGAGAGGCCTAAACATTGTACATTTGATTTCAGACAGAAAGTAAAGTAGTACTTTCAAGGCACTGGGAATCCATCATCATTATTTTTCTAATAATCTTAATGGAGGAGTGGTGCTAGGCCAGCCAAGACCTCTCTTTGGCACATCCTGGACTCAGGCAGGCTTCTACAGCTGGATATAAAGGCATTACCTGCCTCAGAGACATAGTCTATCCAGAGTCTGCAGCTTCCTAGCTAAATATATCTGGAACAACTCCAGGGGTCATTTTATGTCATTGTCAATCCTAATGACTCTATGTAATTTAAAAAAACAGAATTTCTCCTCCAAAGCACAAATGTCTTACACCATTGAGAAGACTAAAAAAGTCTGGCAAGTCAGCAGAGACAATTCATTTCCACTCCTTGTTGGTGCAGTTCACCGTTATTAACCATTGCTTGTGACCACATATGAAGATAAAGATGCAACCCAACAAATAAACTGCTAGATGACTTCTGTATCTCCACTATCTTTGAAAAGTGTAAAGTAGCAAAAGAAAGTGTGAAAAGAAGATCCATGTATTGTCACTGAGTGGAGAATGTGTGACATTTAACTCCTTAAATTAAAATGCATTTCTATGTGTGATTCTGAAGGTGAGAAATGAGGATGATAAAATAAAAGCACTTTCCAATTTATAAACTATAAAATCATCGTTGTCAAGTGGATTAAGAAACAATCCAATTATAACATTATTCATCATTCTGCCTGAATCAGTCAGAATATGGCACAAAAGGACAGTTTTATGATTTAGAATTTTTATAGCACATTGTGTGTCCCTCAAGAAAGAGGGATTAAACACGCAAAATTAGAAATGGAAGACACCACTGTCTTGAAGATCTCATTTGAGAGTGGCTCGAGAACTTTTGTGGATTTGAATGTTTCTAAGTGTGCTGTTGAGGTTCAGACACTGGCTTGTTCCTGGAACGCCGTGACTGTTTTTCATCGGAAAACATGCAGTTGAACAGCAAAGTCTGAGCAGAGGAGAGATCAGGGAGAAGGAATGTGTGACAGAGCCAGCAAGTAAAGGGACAGAGCCAAGTAAAAGGGGTGGGGAGGCCGGGGGAACATAGTTTGTGAGAGAATATAAAAGTTTTCTATTAGGATGTTACATGCTACATATTTCTTTTCTTTATTTTTTTGTTTTGTTTTCATGGAAAGCAATGTGAGCCAAAGGCCATTCCAAAAGGTACAAGTCTAATGTTCTTTAGTGTTTTGTCATCCTGTCGCCATGCACCGAGAACAGCTATGGATTTGCACTCCCACTAACATAAGAAGGTACACCACTAAGTTATGAGGAACAATTCCTCTATATTTTTAAATCATGAATGCTTGCTTCTAAATGATTATTTGTTACAGATTGACTTTTACAAAAACGTATGATAGACAAATAATGCTTGTTCTAATTCAGTATTATATTCACTGATATACTTTTACCAATATACAGTGAATATAAGGGCTATATCCACAGGTAAAACAGGCCATCCATAAAATCTTAAATAAAATTTAAACTTATTCCTTGGATGGCTATCAAACCCCAAAAATGGTTGTTAACTGTACCAAGCATCTCCATAGTTCTCATCACCTCCGCCTACCTGATTTACTCATGACTTGTATTTGTACACAGTGGTGGAACTATGGGGCCCGCAGCTGAGTGGGGTCCGGTGAGTCGGCATGCAAGTGAGCGGGAGGCGGGTGAGCAGCAGAGCTGCCCATCCGCTCGGTGCTCGTACAGTCACACTGACTGTGCGAGCGGACGCAGCTGGGTGGCTTGGCGGGTGGGTGAGAGAACGTATGGGAAGCTGCCAGCTGGGGGGCTCGGTGGGTGGACTGGCCAATTAACGGGTGGCGGAGCAGAGAGATGACATCATCTCTTACCGCCTGTTGCCCGCCCTACATCCCGGCAGTTCTTCCCTCACTCACTGTGCAGACAGCAGAGAGATTTCGTTATCTCTCTGCTGCCTGACTCAGACTGGGACACAGGAAGTGACAATCCCCATTCCCCATCTTAGCAGGAAAGTGACAATCTGCAACATGTGGCAGGTGATGTGGCAAGTGGACAATCCTCAATGTGTGGCAGGTGACATGGCAAGTGGACTATCTGCAATGTGTGGCAGGTGACGTGGCAAGTGACAATCCGCAACTTGTGGCAAGTGACAACCGCAACTTGTGGCAAGTGGACAATCCACAACTTGTGGCAAGTGACAATGCGCAAGCTTGTGGCAAGTGACAATGCGCAACTTGTGGCAGGTGATGTGGCAAGTGGACAATCCGCAATGTGTGGTAGGTAACGTGGCAAGTGGACAATCCGAAAGTGTGGCAGGTGACGAGGCAAGTGGACAATTTGCAACGTGTGGCAGGTGACGTGGCAAGTGACAATCTGAAATTTGTTTCAGGTGATGTGGCAAGTGGACAATCCCCAATGCGTGGCAGGTGACATGTCAAGTGGACAATCTGCAATGTGTGGCAGGTGACGTGGCAAGTGGATAATCCACAACTTGTGGCAAGCGACAGTCCGCAACTTGTGGAAGGTGACGTGGCAAGTGGACAATGTGCAACTTGTAGCAAGTGACAATCCACAACTTGTGGCAGGGGACATGGCAAGTGACAATCTGCAACGTGTGACAAGTGACAATCTGCATCTGGTGGCAGGCGACGGTATCAGACTCCTACTTACCAGAGCAGTGAGTCCGCTTGGGCAGAGGGTAGGCTCCCTTACGCGTCTGACTTGCGGCCCCTGGTAAGGTAAACAGGAAGCACAGGAGTACGGAGTGGTATGAGAGCCTGTGAACTGGAGTCCAGATGCAGATGGAAGAGCAGTCTTTAGCAGCAAGTGCAGGCTGGAACACAGGCAATGGGACTGAGCAGGATGGTCAGGAGACAGGCTGGGTTCGGCAACAGGCAGGCAACGAGGTACAGTGGAGCAGGCAAAGGAATAGTCAGACAGGCCAAAGGTCGGGTGCAGGCAGAGTTCAGAGGGAGGTTCAGGAAGCAAGCCGGGTCGTCAGGAGATCTGGAGAGTATAGGCACAGGTTCAGGTACAGGTACTACGGATGGCAGAGCTGTTGATCAGGCAGCACTGATCAAAGAAAACGTGTAGCGCTAGATGGAAGAGGCACCTTCAAATTACTGAGATGAAGAGCCCATGTTCTACATACAGTTTGACTGAAAAGAAGAACACAAATAAATGTCTAACACTGAAAAAAACTTAAATAAATATAAATTAAATGATAACACATAAAAAAAGTCCGTGAATAAAAGACTGGATAGGTCACCACTTATGAGTGATGTATAAAACACCTTCACCAACATAAGGCCATAAAGTCTATGAAAGGATGATAAACAGCTGGTTCTTAAAGGTCCCACATATCTATGTTGGATAGTGTATGAATGGACTGGCTCTTAGACATCACACCACAGTGTCTTGACAACATGCAATTCCCTCAGCCAGTAAAGATGGAGGCTTACCGGAGGGTTTGAACCCAAGACAGTGTATACTGTGAGGGTCAAACCGGCTTTTATTGCTCAATAGCAATATTAGGGAGACCTTGACAGCCTGAAGGGGTCACAGGGGGTTCCTGAACGCGTATCTTCTCCAAATGGAACAATGGATCTCCTCACACATGGCTCATAAAGGGTATAAAAAGGGGCCACATAGTATGATACCGTAGAAACCGTATTTTATTTAAAAAAAAGAAGAAATACACTTACATGATTGATATGATAAAAAGCGCTTGTAAATAAAAGAAGGCGGCAGTGGAGTCCTCCCGACGCGTTTCGTCTAAAAAAGACTTCGTCCTGGGGCCCCTTTTTATACCCTTTATGAGCCATGTGTGAGGAGATCCATTGTTCTATTTGGAGAAGATACGCGTTCAGGAACCCCCTGTGATCCCTTCAGGCTGTCAAGGTCTCCCTAATATTGCTATTGAGCAATAAAAGCCGGTTTGACCCTCACAGTATACACTGTCTTGGGTTCAAACCCTCCGGTAAGCCTCCATCTTTACTGGCTGAGGGAATTGCATGTTGTCAAGACACTGTGGTGTGATGTCTAAGAGCCAGTCCATTCATACACTATCCAACATAGATATGTGGGACCTTTAAGAACCAGCTGTTTATCATCCTTTCATAGACTTTATGGCCTTATGTTGGTGAAGGTGTTTTATACATCACTCATAAGTGGTGACCTATCCAGTCTTTTATTCACGGACTTTTTTTATGTGTTATCATTTAATTTATATTTATTTAAGTTTTTTTCAGTGTTAGACATTTATTTGTGTTCTTCTTTTCAGTCAAACTGTATGTAGAACATGGGCTCTTCATCTCAGTAATTTGAAGGTGCCTCTTCCATCTAGCGCTACACGTTTTGTTTTTTATTTGATGTGTTTGGCAATTATTCTATTTGCAGTGTTAGCGGCATACCATTTTGAGCAAGCGCATAGTTTACTATTGGTGTAGCACTGATCAAAGAGGCAGGCCGGCTTAAATGGGCAGTTTGGTGCCAAACGGAGCACGCGCCCCCGCACACGGCATACACAACAGATCTGACCGGGACACGCAAACCGGAGCTGCAAGGAACGCGCGCAACAGGACCCGCAGGAACATGCGCGCCAACGCGCCCTGACACCCACCACCGCGAGCACCCTGCCTGCCGAGGTGAGCTCTCTGACAGACGGTGGCAAGTGACACACTCGGTGCTCCCACTGATTCTGCATTATGGTGAGTTGAACTTTTTCATTTTCTATAACAATGTAATAATAGAAATAATGTGTTTCAATCATCCTGACACAACTATGTGCCATGATGATTGAAGAGCCAACATCAGCCATTGCCCTGATAAATTGCCCCCAAAAAAAGTATTTTCTGGCAGTGCCCCTCCCGAGACTAGGCTCTGGATCCGCCCTTGGGTGAGGATGAGGAATGTAAGTTTACTGTTAAGCGTCCTGGGTCCAGCGAGTTCGGCCCTGTGCCGACACACGCAGCCACATACAGCAGGAGGCAGGAGCAGAGTGGGCAGGAGCAGAGTGGGTGGGAGCAGAGTGGGCGGGGCAGAATGCTCGAGCGCGCCTGTGAAGGGACATCATTTTCGGCACATGAGGAGGCTCCGGAGTCTGGACAGGAAGTAGGAAGTGAGTGGGAGACTGTCATCTGTTTTGCACTGTTTTGCTATTTTTGTGAAGAAAATGTTTGCTATATTTTTTCATTAGGATAATTTCGGCACAAAGAGAGGGGGAGCAATGCCAGGTTCAAGGGTGCAGATGTTCCTAAAATCTTAAGAATAAACTTGATCAAACTACCATTAGGGCCACTGTTCATCATTGCTATCTTATTTCTCCCCATTGTCTTGTATTTACACATAAGTTTAACCAAAACAGAAATATGTTTGAAGTCATGGAGGTCAGCAATGTGTGTCCTTCAGGGACTGCATACAGTATACTGCATACTTTGTTGTTCGAAATGAATGTAAGCTGTTGCTTGGGTACTGTGCCACATGGGTGGTGTAATCTGTTGTTCAATGGCATTAGGTCATTTTTTTGTGAGGGGGGCTGTTTGCAGGGGGGGGGGCATACAACATTTTACTATGGGGCCCTGTGATTTCTAGTTATGCCCCTGTTTTTACAGTACATATAATAACCAGGTTCCTAGGACTCCAGACTAATCTGCATACAATTGATATTAATATAAGTAAATGTGTTAAGGACAAAGCCTGGTCCAGTTGTCTCCACAGTGGGGACTGGGCTGTGTGTGAATGCTAAGCAAAGTGATGCCAGAAAACAGCATAAGGCTTGCAGTAGTGTAGCCTACTTTTACCAACATACTGTAACCTCAAAGGCCTGAGGAAGCAGTGGTGGTTCAGTGAAAGAGGGCAATCAGGTGTGCAAGATCATTTAAAGGGGTAGCCCATGTGGAACTTCACAGGGTTGACAACAGTGAGTTCTGAAATACGTGAGCCAGGCTGTGTTCATTCATGGACACATAGCACAGTTTGGCCCTGCCCCCTTACAGGGTTTCAGTGACAGCAGCAGGAGCCAATGGGTTCTGCCGCTCTCACAGAGTCCCGTGAGGAAAGGAACAGAAACAGAAAGCAAAGTGAGCCAAAGGCCATTCCAAAAGGTACAAGTTTAATGTTGTTTAGTGTTTTGTCATCCTGTCACCATTCACTGAGAACAACTATGGATTTGCACTCCCACTATCATAAGAAGGCAGACCAGTAAGCTATGAAGACAAATCCCTTACATTTCTAAATTATGAATGCTTACTACTTAATGATTATTTGTACAGAGTGACATTTACAAAAACGTATGATAGACAAATAATGCTGGATTCTAATTGAGTATTATATTCCCTGATATTTTTTTTTACCAATAAACAGTGACTATAAGGGCTATATTCACAGGTAGAACAGGTCATCCACCAAACCTTAGATAAAGTTCAAACGTTTTCCTTGGGAGTCTATCAAACCTCAAAACATTGGGGTTAAAGGAAATGTAAAGAGCTGTACCAGGCATCTCAATAGTCCTTATCAGTCATCACTTCTGCCTACCACTGTTTATTTCATAATTTGTATGTGCACATATAATAACCAGCAAGATTTTGTTAATGTTAGAGTATTAACCAATTGGTCCCCCCTCTGTTGGCTGGCTGTGTTTCTTCAAACCTTTCTTTTCAGTTTCGAAATGGAGTCCAAAAGAAATGAGAGAAGCATTCTTTAATAGCTCAGTGCTTGTCAGGCAGGGAGTGAAAAAAGTTCTTTATAAAAATGGCTCAGAATGAAGAAAACTTACATCTCTGGCTATAATATACCAATATACTGAGGATGTGTTGGCTATAATAGCTTGTTAATGTCATTGTTTCCACCTAATCTGTTTTTATGAGGCCCAGAAAACATAGACAACATGCCATTTATGAAAGTAAATTCGAAAAAGAAAGATATAGGCATGCACAGATGAACAAATAGAGTTGATTTATTACAAAAAATGGTGTTGGCAATCACATTCAATGATTCATGTCACTAGAGCAGGTTTGACAATTTAAGGCTTATGTAGCCGGGTTTTCAGATGCTGTCCAAGGCCTGAATGCATGAGACTCAGTGGCGTATTGTCCATTGGTATCATCCATAGGTGCACGGCGTTCACTGTACATGGGCCCCAAGGGGGGATCCAATGTGGTCTGACTCATCCTGCACCCATGGATGATAAAACATGGATGGTAAAATTTGACAATCGGGGTGATCGGTGTGGTGGTTGGGGTGTTTTGTCAAAAACTCCAACTCACCAAAATCTCCAACCACGTTAATTCTGGTGACTCTCCAGCAGCAATAATTGGAGATTTTGAGCAGTTGGCTATTTTCACAGAACACTGGCAGCGTATACACTAAGGTACACAATATAATGAGTGGACATTATTAGTCTGCCTGCTAGTAACCAACAACTTGGCCGCCTCCAAGGCAGCAACAGCTTTTTTCTTTCTTGCCCGGTGTTTTGTCCAAACAGCCAACTGTATACACTGCTGTGCTCTGTGAAAACAGCCAACTCGTCAAAATCTCCAATTATTGCTGCTGGAGAGTCACTGGAAGTGATGCGGTTGGAGATTGTGGCGAGCTGGAGTTTTTTCGGCAGAACAGGGCCATTTGCAAGCACTGATCTGAATGGCTGTATGAAGCAGCTAAAAGCTGCTTCTCCTCCTCCCCTTCCCGTGGCTTTCAGCTGCTTTACTGAAAGCCATACATGGAGATCGGCGCTTATAACTGCCCCCGTCGCACAGATCATCCCCAACTGTCCATTAATTTTCCCTTAATCTCTGGGCCCTCGTGTGCTTATTTAGCTCCCCGTATCTTCCTGTGTACTCTTCTGGCTCCCCGTGTGCTCCTCCGGCTCACATATGCTTATCCAGCTCCTCGTGTGCTTCTTCAGCTCCCCGTGTGTTCCTCCGGCTCCTCATGTGCTTCTCTGGCTCCCTGTTTGTTCCTCCAGGTCCCTGTGTGCTCCTCCGGCTCCCCAATGCGCTCCTCCGACTTGTGTATGCTTCTCTGGCTCCCCATGTGCTTCTCTGGTTCCCTGTTTGTTTCTCCAGCTCCCCGTGTGCTCCCCTGACTCCCCGTGTGCTTGTCCGGCTACCTAAGTGCTTCTCTGGCTTCCCGTGTGCTTCTCCGGCTCCCCGTGTGCTTCTCCAGCCCCCCATTTGTTCCTCCGGCTCCCCGTGTGCTCCCCCGGCTCCCCACGTGTCCCCCCGGCTCCCTGTATGCTTCCCAGGTCCCTGTGTCCTCCTCCACCTTGCATGTGCTTCCACGGCACCCTGTGAGCTTCTCTAGCTCCTTGTGTGCTCCATCAACTCAATGTGTGTTCCTCCGACTCCCCGTGTGTTCCTCTGGCTCCCCATGTACTTCTCGCGCTCCCTATGTGCTTCTCCATCTCCCCGTGTGCTCCTCCAACTTTCAGTGTGCTTCTCTGACTCATTTGTGCTTCTCCGGCTCCCTGTGTGCTCCCCTGGCTTATTGTGTGCTTCTCTGGATCCCCGTGTGTTGCTTTAGTCCCCCTCTGTGCCCCTCCGGTCCCCCCCCCCTCATCCTAGATCTGTTAGGATGCAGAGCAGACAAAGGGGTAAATGTGTCATTTTCTGACCCCTTCCTTTTCTGAATGAGCAGAGTCAGTGATCACTGGCTTTGTCCATTCGTAACTGAAACATCGTAAACATACAATGCTTTAGTTTATGAATGAACTGGAGCCTGTCTCCTGTTCATTCCTCTTCAGTGCAGCTGAGGCTGCAGCGAAAGGGACTGGGGAATCTGTGTCCTCAGTCCCTTTCTCTGTCTCAAAGAGGAGATGTCAGAGGTCCCTTATATTTTACCAAAGCCCCCCCCAACAGAGCTGATTAAAAAAAGAAAAAGATTGTAATAAATAAACATTGAAACATTAAAAATAATATAACAAAAACACTGACACTGCCCCCCCCCCCAATCCACTGCCATACTGATACAATCCACTGCCCCAATCTTCTCCCCCAAAAAAGGATTGTGAAAAAAAGAAGAAATTAGATTGTTAAAAAAAACGAAAAAATACATTTGTAAAAAATGTATAAAAAAAAAAAAAAAAAAGAAACTACTGACGACGCTGTCCACTGCACTACTGACACTATCCCCTGCCCTAGTCCCCCCCCCCCCCCCCCCCATTCTGAAGCACTTTCAAAAAAAATATTTAGAAAAGTGAAATTGTAAAAAATATTAGAAAATAAAATAATGAAAATAAAAATCTACTGACACCATACACTGCCCTAATGACACGTTCACCCCCCCCCCACCCCAAAGCATTGTAAAAAAATTGTAAAAAAATTATAAAAAATAAAATAGTAGAAAAATAAAAAACTACTGACACCATCCTGCACGTACTATCCACCGTCATACATTCTGCACTCATCTCCTGCACATACTACCCACCTCTATACACTCTTCACTCCTCTTCTGCACATACTACCCACTGCTGTACACTCCACACTGAACATTTCCTATTTAACATTACCACATTCTGCAATGTAAGTCATCTCAGATTCTTTTCAACCACACCTCCTTTAAGCCACGCCGGATATTTAGCATAATTTAAACATCGCCCATTTTTTGCCACAGCATGCTTTGTGTAACGTATTAATGCTTTTAGCGGCGCCTAGGGCCCACTTTTGATTTTGCACACGGGCCCACTGATTTCATAATACGCCCCTGATCAGACTGCTTTCCTGAGCACAGTCAAAAGTATCAGAGTAAAACAAGCGCATATGCACACAGATGAACTACTTGTAGTGTTCATTTAATCCCTTAAGTAGCAGGTGGGGTGGGGTGGGGGGAGAGGGAGGGGTGGGGTGAGGTGGATTAAGCTGTGTTGACCATGGTCCACTACAGGACTGGATTGTATAGAGAAATAGAATGGCTCAGGTAGAAAATGAGAAGAACGGGGAATGGGGATTTGTAAGAATAGGAATGTGCGATCTTAAACCAGAACAACCAAATATTAAAAATCTCACACATATAGCAAGATTCGGTCACATCTAAAGGAGCACTGGGGATGCACTGCTTGTAGACTATGTCACATCTAAAAAGGGCCCTGGGGATAAAGCTAGGCTCAGTCACATCTAAAAGATGCACTGTTTTCTAGGCTCTGAGTATAGCTAACAGTGAGTTGAACTTTGTGTCAGACCAGAGAAGACGAAGGATGTAGGGATCTTGGCACGGATCCTGGTGGATTTTCCTGTCCTGCCACCTGCCACACACGAGATGAGGAACACCCAGATGTGCAAACCTCTCCCTTTGGTGTGAAGGAAAGCCAGTGCTTTGCCTTTAGGGAAGACAGTGAGGCAGAGAGTGATTCTCTAATGCCCCGTACACACGATCAGATTTTTCGACAACAAATGTTGGATGTCAGCTTGTTGGCTGAAAGTCCGACCATGTGTATGCTACATCGAACATTTGTTGTCGGGCTTTGGCTAGCAGGTTCTCAAATTTTCCGCCAACAAAACTTTGTTGTCCGAATTTCCGATCATGTGTACACAAGTCCGACGCTCAAAAGTTCACGCATGCTCGGAATCAAGCAGAAGGAGCCACACTAGCTATTGAACTTCCTTTTTCTTGGCTCGTCGTACGTTTTGTATATCACCACGTTCCCACGTTCGTAATTGTTGGCCAACATTTGTGTGACCGTGTGTATGCAAGACAAGTTTGGGACAACATTCTTCAAACAAAAATCAACAGTTTTATTGGCAAAAAGTCGTGTGTACGGGTCATTAGTGTACACAGTGTAAGAATAAGGTTACGTGTCTTACCGAAAGGAGCACCAACCCAGAGTCCAACCCAAAAAACGTATTCAAGTTGAGGTCCCCTGATGAAGTGGAAGCGGGAACCATCTGTTCTGGGGAGGCAGGCTGGAGTTCGAGGTATAGAGACTCCCTGGAAAAAGTATCCCCACGGGGGGGGGGGGTGAGAACACCCTGATCACCTGAAGAAATTGATCATTCAAACCAGGGACTACTGGTCCATAGAGACAATTTTGATTCCTTGTTTAGAGTCCGTGTTTATATAGAGATGGGGCTGAGAAAGAGAAGGGGTGATCATTTTGTAAGGGGTCCCCCTAATACTCTACACTGTCCTTGACGGGGGATAGGAGTGAACTCCCTAACTTTTGACAAAGCATCCAATGGCACACATTGTGTAGACCTTTTTAGCGAGGGTTTAAGTTGAACAGTTTCATCCACCAGTGACTAGGAGCTATGAAGAATATACATCTGGGTGGCTGAATCTTTTATGTGTTAGGCGCTTCAGAAGGGTGTGGACTGTGAGGGTCCAAACAACTAACTCTCTTCACTCTTTAACAAGCCTCTATGTGATAGTATTGGGCAGGTGACAGGTCCACTTTATGGACACATCAGGGGTCTGTTAGACCCCCTTTGACCTCCACTGCAGCTAATTAAGCACATATCATGCTTTATTAACTACTACCTCAGCTCCAGTAGCTGCGGAATGACAGATCTGAACCAAGAACTGCCGTAACACAGTGGGCTTCAGCGTCCTATTCATTGGATTGCCAATGGAGAAAATCCTAACTCAGTTCATCTGTTCTAATTACAAGAAGCCATCCCCACATGAATGCTCCTATTTGAACACCATCCTAAGGATGTGTATTACACCCCATAGGAACTACTAATGAAATTGGATCCTCCAATCCTCCACAGCAAGGCACACCAAATCTTCATAAGCCCCCAGAGTCAGAGAACAGTCAGTTTTTGGTATTTATTGAAGGCTAATTTTTTATTTATTTTTTATTATTATTTTTAGCATTTTAGAAAATTCCAAACATTATCTTGAAAGATATACAATGCAATTTATCTTATCAGTTCCCATCCTCTCCCCTCCAATAGCAAGATAGAGGGAGGGGGGTGGAAACCACACAAAAGGAAAAAGAAAGAGAAAAAAATTACTTGGATAAGGATGGGAGGTTATGGGATACCCACTTGACTTCAGCAAAACTTTCTGCAAAATTTCAGGGACATCTTCCTATATACACATATATAAAGTCTTCTTCACTTTCCTCCTGCACACACTTGTTTGCTCCATCTGAATAACTTGAATGATGTGACAGGCTTTCAGTCAGATTAACAATAGCCCATTACATGCAGGAACTCTTAGCCCCTCTTTGTGTAGCACAGTTGCAGTGAATCAGCTTGTAACTTCTCCTCTGTGGCCACTGATCCCAGCACCACCTCTTCAGGCACTGCCAACCCACCTGGCTGTAGCTGCCCCTTTCACTAGCCCTCCATTATAGCTCTCCACTCTAGTCCTCCAGACTGACTGTTCACCAGCCCACCCGGCTGACTCTTTGGATATGTCTAGGGAAAGGCTGAAGACCTAAGCACACCACTGTCTTCAAGGGACACTGGCCGATGTCTATTTATGGAGTGGTCTCACCCCCCTGCCAGCCTATCTCTGAGGATTGGCTGAGGCTCCATAAATATTCAAGCCAGCTCCTCCTAACCTTCACCCACTAATTCTAGAAGATTTTCCAACCTTCTAGACCAGGGGGGAGGCACCAGAGAGCTGCCAGGATGAGTCACCCAGCCCTGAACTTTAGTAAACACATAGCTCAGGCTTAGCACTGAGATAAACTATGTTTTTTTCCTACTCCAACTTCTAGCATACACTATAGGTTGCTACAGATGTAATGGGCTTGAAATGCTAAATGCAAATAGACTGTTAACTTTGCAAGCACAGTTGCACTCTGTAAATTATTTTTTCCTGAGCTTTGTGAATGAGGGGAACTTAGCTCTGCTGATTTCCTTAATCTCCATCATCCAATCATGTGCAAGAAAAAGGCTGTTTTTAATTTGCTGGCAAGTGATTGGGTATTCTTTGCAAAGAGAAATTTTACCGTATTCACTAAGCTCTGAGGGAAAATACCCTTTAGTAAATAAACCCCAATGCATGTTATCACACAGGCAATTGTTCTCTATGGTGAATACATGTGTCATTACTAATTGACAAAGGTTTTAATACATGTTGACAGTGTTTGACCAAAAGTATTTAAAGGAACTTTTCCACTGAAAGTACTCACCCAGCTTACCTATTATTTTAGTATATAAAAAAAATACATTTTATTTTTGTAGGTATATTAACTGAGGGAAAAAAAGAACAATTCTTTCTTTATGTAAAACTTAGTGTAAACCCACCAAGCATGCTGTAAAGATCACCCGTCGCCAGGGCTGGAACGGTTTTTGCACCTTGCTTAAAAACAATGTTTCCTGTTATTTAAATGTCTATAACACCAACTCGAAGCCCCAGACTTAATTCCCAGACTGCCTCGCCCCGTCCAAAATGAAATTATAGTTGACAGGGTGAAATGTTTAAAGACATAATTTATTCATTACGAGCTGACGAGGCTTCATTCCTGTAAGCAAGAGCCAGGCAGGTCCTCTGGACACTCACCAGCAGTGTGCTGGCATGCATCCTGCAGTACACAAACACCATTGTCTGAAGGATGAAGCGGGATGTGCTGTTCTCAGCTGTACTCACATCAAGGTCTTAGCTTAGAATACTATCATGACATCTTACCTGTGCTAGAGAAAAGTCAGATGCATTCATGACCATTTGAGAGCCTCAAGAACACAAATATTGATGTGTATATGGAATTAGGAAAGTGGACATCTTACACCATAATGTAATGGGAAATAATTTGTTCAAGGAAATAAGGAAATTACCTAAGTGCATAAAACACTGTAGTGGCTCGGGGGGCTGGTAAAATAGTCTCTTTTTAAAGAGGCTGTGCTGTTACCTAAAATGAATCATACAACATAACACAAAGGTTTTCATACATCCTAATTGAGACCTGCCAATATTACACAGATGAATTGGCAATGTCACCATGTTTTACCCAATCATCATTTTATTTATTTATTTATTTATTTATTTATTTATTACAGGTACTTATACGGTGCCATTCATTTATGCAGCACTTTCATATATATATTATACATTCACAACAGTCCCTGCCCTCATGAAGCTTACAATTCAATTCATATTCATACATACACATATTACAGCCAGTTTAGACAGGAGCAAATTAACCTACTAGCATTTCTTTGGAGTTTGGGAGGAAACAGGAGTTTCATAAACCGATCATAGGCATGCGCACAGGCAGTGCCCTATCTAGGGTATGGCACATATGGCAAGTGCCATGGGCAAAATATGAAGCGGACGCTTGTCAGTGCTGTCTCTTTGCGGGGGGTGGCAAAAAAGCCCCCTGACCCGTCCTCCCAACCCGAGTCCCGCCTCGCACGGCCGAATCCCGCACATATACAGTGTGTGGTGGCCGGTGGCTTGCGTCTTGCTGCAGCGTGGCACTAGTAAAGGGCAGTATGGAGCATACTTGGCCAGGTGGAGGGGAGGGACTGGCGGCCCCATAGAGTGGCCGGGGACTGGTCATTCAACTGGCGAGGCGGAGCCTAATGCTTTGCCTACCCTCCTCTCCTGGCATCCTGGCGGGGTCTGTCTTTTTCCAGAGGAAGACATGGGGAACCCCCAGGCAGTGGCATCGCTATGGGGGGGGGGCAGAACGCCCCTGGGTGACACCATCCATCCAGGAATCAGTTTTAGTGATCGGTGCTGTCTAGCGCCCCCCATCAGTAAAGCAGTGACAGCAAGCTGCTTTTCATCTAAGGCGAACTCAGCAGTGGCACTGTGACAGGGGAGAGGCGAGCTGCGGGCTGTCTGAAGGTTTCCCGCGCCCTCCTCTTTTCCTGTCAGCCACGCAGGATAAGAGAGAGGGCTCTTTTCAGATTCCCCACCCAGCTTCCCGCCTGTTTTTTCCCCTCTCCATTGGCCACAGAGGAGGCCAATCAAAAGAGACTAGGGGAGCATCGTTGGACATGTAGTCCCAGAAGATTGGCTGCCCCATTGTTCTCCAGAGGGAGCCGGTTACACCCCCCCGCATGCACTCTGCTGGGGGGAGAGAGAGATCCCAGGAACAAGCTCAGGGAGTGAGTGCTACACTGTAGCAGCCAGTTACAGGAGACAGGAAAAAGAAACAGAGGACTGAGCTGGGGGAAGCCAGAGAGAGCGCCACGCTGCCCAGCACCACCAGAGAGAGCACCACGCTGCCCAGCAGGACCAGAGAGAGCGCCATGCTGTCTAGCACCACCAGAGAGAGCGCCACGCTGCCCAGCACCACCAGAGAGCACCACGCTGCCCAGCATCACCGGAGAGCACCACACTGCCCAGCACCACCAGAGAGAGAGCGCTACACAACACAGGATGAGTGAACTTCTAGCCAGAGGGATCACTGCTGCTGTTTTGCTGGGTCTGGTATGAGGGCCTGTCGACCATTATCCATTACTGATCCTAGGGTCTTGCAGTTTTGTTAGCTGTTTTTTTTTGGTAAGGTTATCTTAAAGATGGGTTTCAAATGTTTTGACAGGGATGTAGTTTCGATGCTTGCCATAGGCGCCATCTTCACTAAATACGCCTCTGCGCACAGGGTGTGTAAGATGTACCTGGACACACCCTACTGACCCTGTTTGGTGCAGATTCCCCCTGTTTAAACCCCAGATATTTCACCAAAGCCCCCTAACAGGGCTTCTAAAAAATGTGTAAAAAAAATGTAAAAAATAAAAAGGATAAAAATAAATACTGCTGACACCGTCCACTGCTCTACTGACAGTATATATGCACATGCACACACATATGTGTTTGATCTTTGAGGTGCACACCTTAATGCAATAGGCTGTGCACACCTATGGAACTGATGTTAGAATTTAAAGGATACTAGTGAAAGATAGGCATTGTGCTAGACTAAATTTTGGCTCACAAATTCATATTACTGTGCAGCCTTACCTCTTAAAGATTTCTTAACTATTTATTATTTGCTTGTACAAAGTATTCTGTCCATATCAGAGCAAAGGTCTCAGGTTAAAGATCCTCATACAGGCCATCTAAGTTCAGTGCGAATAATAACAACACAGGTTTACATGAAGGAAACAAAAGGTTTATTCATTTATAAAGCTTGGCCTGGAGAGAGTATTCATCCAGTGGGGTACCAACAGGGGGGCGGTCCACCCCGGGTGCCACACATTGGGGGGGGTGTCAGGCCAGCGCCGCTTAGGGGTGTCTAGTAGGGCCAGGCTGGCCATAGTGTACATCGGGCCCCCCCCCGATGCGCCGGGGTTGTCGGGCCACCCTTAAAAAATATGGCCGCATGCCAACTTTGGAACTGTAGGCTAGGCTTGGGCAGGGTCGTCGGGCAGGACTTGAGAGTTGGGCAGGCTTAACAAGGGTTTGGACAGGGAGTGGGTAGCACAGTGACGTCGCTGAGTTGTGGGATTAAGGAGTCACCGCGTGGGCTGCTCTAGCATTGGGATAACTGACCTTTCTGCACACTGGAGCCTGTACTGGGTAGGCCACGAATGATACAGCAGAGCGTTCAGCAGCTTTGCCCTGGGTCCTGTCACACTGACCTTGAAAACCAACATCTTTGACTCAGAATGTGTTGGGGGCAGGAAAATAACACATGTATACTGTATGTACACAAAAAAGTCTAAATCAGAACTGATCTACAGGTGTTCTCTTCACTGTGAGTTGAAACCTAATAATCCAGCGTAAGATTAGAGTGATCTTTGGTGAGAGGCAGCCTGGAATGACAATCTCTGACCATCTCTTCACAGTCTTTCACCATCTCCTGTATCATGCCCACAGTTTCTGACCATCTCTTGTATCAAAATGTAAAGTTGGGGTGGTGCCAGATATAGGATCCTCCCCGGGTGCCAAATGCTCTAGGTACACCCCTGTATCCATCTATAAACTGAGGCAGGATATAATTTAACCTTTGTGAAAAGCTTTTAGCTGGACACTAAAATGGTCCACCTGCAGTGAAAGGGAGAGAATAAAAGTAAATAAAAGAACACACTGAACCATGAGAGGTAAAGAAGAACTAATATAACAACTCAAAACAGATCTTCAGTTTGTCTACTTGTAGTCAGAGTCTTCGAGTGAGAAAGTGATACTCCTAAGCACCAAGGCCTGAGGTGTGCCTTGGCCTGATTGGTCAGTATGCCTGAAAAGAGGGCATACCCTGAATGTAAGAAAAGTATTATGAGCATGCATGAAAATTTGGGGGAAACGGGTGGGTGGGAACCCAGAAACGCCGACGATCCCTGGCCTGTGAGAGGAGGAGGCTTAAATAGCCCTCTCAGACTCCTCCCACAAATACAGGCTAGCCTCTGGCTAGCCTTAACACTTGTAGTCAGAGTCTTCGAGTGAGAAAGTGATACTCCTAAGCACCAAGGCCTGAGGTGTGCCTTGGCCTGATTGGTCAGTATGCCTGAAAAGAGGGCAAAAAGACACAAATTTAGGTGAATAAGGGAAGGTGAGAATCCATCAAGTGGAGAAGCGCGCGCCCGGATGGCAACAGTATATATCCGATAAGTATCCACTATGACAGGAGAAACTTCCCGACTCCTGACTTGGTTATGAGACCGAACCCCCTATAGAACGTGTGAAGCTGCCCAGAACCCAACTAAACGTCCCGTGAACGATTGGATCAAGCCTGAGACGACCCAGACTTGAGAATGAACTGCTTGTGAATGAGAGGATACGTGGAAGAAGGGGAATGGCTGTCCTGAGGAGCCCCTGCAAAATGATAGCCGAGAAGATCGAAACTTCGACCGGACACCAGAGAAGTGCTCAGTGAACCCCTCCCCCCCCCCAAGCCCTGACCTACCCATACTGGTATGGGAAAGTGCAAGGGTGAGTGCCAAAAGACAACTGGCAGGAGTTCAAAATGCTAAATACCTGAAGGATGTGATGGAGTAGTTGGATGAGGCCCATGCACTATGGCAATGAGCATTGTCAACATGGCGAAACCAAGCCAGACACCGAATACTGGTCCCACCGGATTTGATCCGGTCATGCTTCAGCCTTTGACCTGGCAACAGAGTCTGAATCCTGAACCGAGGAAGAAGGACCAGACTCCACCCCGGGGAAATGAGTCCCATGGCATGAAACAATCATACCCAAAGTGACTGAAACCCCCCTACCTGGAACTGGCTGGAGACCGGAAAAAATGACTGGACTGACCGCCCCTGCAGTCTTCCAGGCCACATCCTAGCCCAGAGATCAAAGCAGAGAATGGAATCCAGAATCAGGACGACGTTGCCCAACCTACCACTTAAGGACCAACAAGGGGATGATGGATGCCAACGCAGCCCAACCTGAGAACACGAACAAGAGAAATAACAGACAAGACATGAGAACAACAACGCCCCTCTGTGCCTACCTAAGTATGAGAACAGGAACAAAAATGTCAAGACCACTGCGCGTGAATGAACCTGCTGACGGATCCCCCCCCTCGTGTAAGTGGTAAGTGAGCCTGAGTAACCTGCAGCGCAGAGACAGGTAATTAAACTGAAAACTCAGGGCTGGTGTACCCACAGACCGTGGTGGGTGATTGTACAGGTGTGGTGAATGAACGTGCATCGTATGACGTATGGTATACGGGCGAGAAGATTGTGGTCAACAATCATTAACAAACGAAACCTCAGCCCGTATGGATCTGTAGACGTGACAGATCCTGACATGTGAGCCCTAGCTAACTGACCGAGGTACAAACATGAACAAAGATACGATGAGACATGACAAACGACGAAGATGAGAACAGCTACTGGAGTATGACGTAACTGAACAACAACGCCCCTCTGAGAAACGATGATGGCTGAAACCCCGAGCCTGAAACGATGATGACTGAAACCCCGAGCCTGAAACGATGATGACAGAAATGCTGAGACTGGACGCTGCGGCAGAAACGTTATGACAGAAATCCTGGGGCAGAAACGCAAGGACAGTGACGGTATGACAGAAAACGCTTACGGACAGAAATGCTGAGACTGAACGCTGAAGCAGAAACTCTGACAGAAAACCTGGGGCAGAAAACGCCCGGACAGCAATGCTATGACAGCAATGCTGAAACTGACGCTGAGGCAGAATTTGAAATGAGAGAAATCCTGGGGCAGAAACGCTATAACGGAAACGCTGAGACTTAAACGCTAAGCCAGAAAGCCATTACAAAATTCCTGGGGCAGAAACACAATGACAGAACGCTGAGGCAGAAATGCAATGACAGAAATCCTGGGGCAGAAACGCTGAGGCAGAAATGTCATGACAGAAATCCTGGTGCAGAAATGCAAGGACAGCAACGCTAAGACAGAAATCCTGGTGCAGAAACGCTGAGGCAGAAATGCCATGACTGAAATCCTGGTGCAGAAACGCAAGGACAGCAATGGTAAGACAGAAATCCTGCTGCAGAAACGCTGAGGCAGAAATGCCATGACAGAAATCCGGGGCAGAAACGCTGAGGCAGAAATGCCATGACAGAAATCCTGGTGCAGAAATGCAAGGACAGCAACCCCAAGACAGAAATCCTGGTGCAGAAACGCTGAGGCAGAAATGCCATGACTGAAATCCTGGTGCAGAAACGCAAGGACAGCAATGGTAAGACAGAAATCCTGGTGCAGAAACGCTGAGGCAGAAATGCCATGACAGAAATCCGGGGCAGAAACGCTGAGGCAGAAATGCCATGACAGAAATCCTGGTGCAGAAACGCCTGGACAGCAACGCTAAGACAGAAATCCTGGTGCAAAAATGCTGAGGCAGAAAAGCCATGACAGAAATCCGGGGCAGAAACGCTGAGGCAGAAATGCCATGACAGAAATCCTGGTGCAGAAACGCAAGGACAGCAACGCTAAGACGGAAATCCTGGTGCAGAAACGCTGAGACAGAAATGCCATGACAGAAATGCTAGTGCAGAAAAGCAAGGACAGTAAAGCTAAGACAGAAATCCTGGTGCAGAAACGCAAGGACAGCAACGCTAAGACAGAAAATGCTGAAACTGAACACTGAGGCAGAAACGAAATGACAGAAATCCTTGGGGCAGAAACGTTATGACAGAAACGCTGAGACTTAAACGCTGAGGCAGAAAGCCATTACAGAAATCCTGGGGCAGAAACACAACGACAGATTGCTGAGACAGAAATGCAATAACAGAACTCCTGGAGCAGAAGTGCCATGAAAGAAATGCTGAGACTGAACGCCGAGACGGAAATACTGGGGCAGAAGACCATGACAGAAAAACGCCATGACAGAATTCCTGGGACAGAAACACTATGACAGAAATGCTGTGAAAAACCCTGGGGCAGAAACGCTATGACAAAAATGCAGAGACAGAAATGCTGGGGCAGTACGCTGTGACAGAAAGCTATGATGGAAAGCTGGTGCCGAACGCTACAATGGAAATGCAGGGGCTGAGCGCTACAACAGAAACCCTGGGGCAGAAAAACGCTATGACAGAACTGGGGCAGAAACGCTATGACAGAAACCCTGGGGCAGAACCACTGAGACAGAAATGCTGGGGCAGAAAAACTGACAGAAACCCTGGGGCAGAAAATGCTATGACAGAAATCGTGGGGCAGAACGCTATGACAAAAAAGCTGGGGCAGAAACGCACTGATAAATGCCGGGGCTGAACGCAGTGAACATCAATGCAGAGACTGAACGCAGTAGACATAAATGCTGAGACAGAAAGCTGGGTCAGAAAAACTGCTATGACAGAACACCTTGGGGCAGAAATGCTATGACAGAACTGGGGCAGAACCGCTATGACAGAAATGCTGAGGCAGAAAATGCTATGACAGAAATGCCGGGGCAGAACGCTATGGCAGAAACCGCTATGACAGAAATCCTGGGGCAGAAAATGCTATGACAGAAATGCCGGGGCAGAACGCTATGGGAGAAACCGCTATGACAGAAATCCTGGGGCAGAAAATGCTATGACAGAAATGCCGGGGCAGAACGCTATGGCAGAAACCGCTATGACAGAAATCCTGGGGCAGAAAATGCTATGACAGAAATGCCGGGGCAGAACGCTATGGCAGAAACCGCTATGACAGAAATCCTGGGGCAGAAAATGCTATGACAAAACGCTGGGGCAGAAAACGCTAGGACAGAAATACCGGGGCAGAAAACGCTAGGACAGAAAACGCTAGGACAGAAACGCTGGGGCAGAAAACGCTAGGACAGAAACGCTGGGGCAGAAAAACACAAGGACAGAACTCCTGGGGCAGAAACGCATGATATGAACATGTGGCTGAAGTAGTGGATGCCCGGGAGGCGTGCGGGGATCCCCCCCCCCATGATGCCCCACATGAGTATCGGGAGATGAGCAGGCAGGTGAGCACCCCCTCCCCCATGAGAGCTGTGAGGCGTGCGGGCGTCCTGTTCATGCTTGGCATAGTTCCAGGGAGGTGAAGTGGCGGGTGAGTGGCAAGTGACGGATGAATGGACATTATTCCCCCCCCCCCTCAAAGAGCGCCGGGAGAAGCATGCAGTCGGCTCCCACGATGCTGGCAGGAAACGCTGATGAAAGGGAGAAGTGGGCGGCCCCACCCCCACCATTGAGCCAGGCTGAGGTGATGGAAGGATAGAAGGACGGACGGACGGACAGCCCCCCCCCGCCGCATGAACGCCAGGAGAAGCGGGCGGGGCATCCTGGCCAGATGGAGCCGTGGGTGGCTGGAGGAGGGATGGACGAACGCCCCCCCCCGCTCCCCAACCCCCGGCAAGAACGCCGGGAGAAGCGGGCGGGCGGCTCCCACGGCACTGGCAGGAACACAGTGATAAGGGAGAGAAGCAGGCGGCAGGATGGTCTGAGCTGAAGGGATGGATGGATGCTCCTCCCGCCCCCATGAGCACCGGGAGAAGCCGTGGAGCCTGGCCAGATGGAGCGGTGGAGAAAGTGGGTGGAGGAAGGAAGGGGGACGGTCTCTCCCCCAAAATGAGCGCCGGGAGAAGCGGGCGGCCCCCCTCTGATACTGGATGGAACATGGGCTGAAGGAGAGGACAGGCGGGGTGGCCCCCCTGATGCTGGTGGAACCCAGGGAAGGCAGGGGGGACGGGCGGGCGGTCCCCTGGCGGTGTTGTAAGAGAGGCAGAGACATCATGGCTGCGGCCGACTGCCGCTCTGTAAGGAGGCCGGAAGTGACGTGCAACCAACCCAGAAACGCCGACGATCCCTGGCCTGTGAGAGGAGGAGGCTTAAATAGCCCTCTCAGACTCCTCCCACAAATACAGGCTAGCCTCTGGCTAGCCTTAACACTTATTTCTTTTAATAGCTTGTATGGCCATTTTAAAATTTAAAAAATGCATCACTGCTATATCCACCTTTTCACAGCTCTAGGTCTGCTGGAACTCTTCCGGGTATCAAAACATAAGCGCCACTCTTTGCAGTATTGAAGTCTGCCCATGGTAAGTAGAAGAGGAAGAGCATCGAAAGATGTCCTAAGACAGGGATATAGTTTTGCTGAAAGGTGGAACATTTTGATACCTATAAATGGCCAATCATGACTGTTTCGTTTTTTTTTTTTTTTCTACAATCTCAATTACAGCTTTATTCCTCAAAATGTGATTCTTGTACTTGTATTCTGTCCATGCCAAAGCAAAGGTCTGAGGCTAAAGGTCCCCGTATAGGCCATCCTAATGCTTGAGCTCAGTGCAAATAATATCACCATCTTATCACAAATGTGCTGTCAGGATTTCATGATGCATAGAGTACCATCCATAAACTGTGGCAGGAGATCGATCAGCCTTTGTGGAATGCTTAGCTGAGCTGGTGCACCCGCTGCGACAGGGAGAGAATGAAGTAAATAAAAGAGCATACCGAATCATGAGAGGTATTTATGTTTATGTATTTAGTTATTTCTTTAAGCATTTTAAGACCAGGCTTTTTCTGGCACCTTTTATTTAAATCAGTTTTTTTTGCTAGAAAATTACTTATAACCCCAAGTATTATGCTTTTTATTTTTTTTAGCAGAGATCCTAAGGAATAAAATGTCAATCATTGCAATGTTTTATGTCACAGGGTATTTGAACAGCTGTTTTGCAAATGCAATTTTTTTTTTGGAAAAAATACATGAATTAAAAAAAAACACAATATTTTTGTAAAATGTGAAAGATGATGTTATGAAAGAGTAGTATGGTCTCTATAATGGGTCGTCAGAGATAGAAATAAATAAACTTGTACCATCATCCAGAATTCTAAAAATAATGAGGAATGGGAAGCCAGGCTACCACAAAGGACATAGGGGCTATTTGGACTATCGCGGTACAGTGGAAAAATAAATCGTGAATATGTGAGAAATAGACAATTGTAAAAGATAAAAATGGTTTATTTATACAAAGATACCGGTCATTTACAAATAAAAACATAGCAGTAGTAAGGAATGGGACCAGGCTTCCCATTCCTTATTAATATTATTTAAAGATGATGTTACATTGAGTAAATATATACCTAACATGTCATGCTTTAAAATTGTGCACGCTTGTTGAATGGCAACAAACTACGGTACTTAAAAATTTCCATAGGCAACGCTTTAAATGCCTTTACAGATTTAAAGATACAGAAGAGGTCTAGTGCTAGAATTATTGTTCCTGCTCTAACGTTCACTGCAATATCTCACATGTGTTGTGCGAATACCGTTTACATATGCATGCGCGACTTACGTATGCATTCGCTTCTGCGCGCGAGCACAGAGAGATGGGGCATAAAAAAAAAAAAAAAACGTATATTTTTTTTAACACTGTACCTTTAATTTTTTTTTTCTTGATCACTTTGATTCCTATTACAAGGAATGTAAACACCCCTTGTAATAGAAATAAGGATGACAGGTCCTCTTTTTGGAGAGATCTGGGGTCAAAAAGACACCAAATCTCTCATTTACCTTTAAAAGCAAAAGATCAAAAAAAAAAAATATTTTTGATCTTTTGCTTTAAACAAAAAGAAAATAGTTTACTTCCAGCCTGGACCTGAAGTTACGTCATGACATTGCTCCGGTCCTCCACAGCCATAAAGGTGGTCAAAGTAGATCTATTCTTTGATCGGCTGTGTGACCAGCCGGCGGCACTGTCGGATCATTTCTTGGGCAAACTGGCAGAAACAGTAAGCCCGAGAAAAACCGTCGAGCGGCGGGAGGGGGTGCTTCGGAAAGCGTTCCAGCTGCTCATGAGACAGTCTGAATGCTTTTTTCATGAGAAAGACAGCCACCGGCTGTAAAAAATGATGCCGGGGTTATGGCTGATATCTTCACACAAGCAGAGATGAATGGGGTTTAAGTCTGCAGCAGAAAACATCTCCACATTGGAGGGTGTCGCTGACAGGCATACAAAACTCCCATCTCAACAGGTAGTATAACAATGTGTGGAATAAAATAAACCTTTCCATGGATGGCCTCTGATCTAGACTACCCCGGATTACAGACGTCTAACTAAGGACTGCTGTAATGCTAATTAATAGTCCTGTGAGCCTCCTGGTGGTTGACCAAATCAGGTCAGGGGGAAGGGAACAGGGCGGAACGCTACACACACCATCTGTTTGGAACGATTAGTACGCCACTCCATTACCGGCCGCCGTCACCCGATCGTTACCGCTGTTTTAGAGTGGCGCACTGTAAGCGCCTTGACACTGTGAGTACCCATTGTGGGTTTTTATTGTGATTTTAAATAAAGGTAATACATACTGCACCATTAAGTTCTCTTCATATTGATATACAGAGATATAAAATGGACTGCTGTGAGGAACAGAGGCACAAGTGTAACCTATCCAGGATCCAGCATACAATACCGAACCCATAGAGGTTCTAAGGCGCATTTTGACCAAGCTTAATTGCAAGGTCACACGCCCTAAGGTGACTTGAGTCAAGGAGAAACAATAGATCCACAACAAACCTGTTAGTCATTCAGCACCATGTTTCCATGAAACATTAAAGATAGCACCGCATATAGATTGGATAGGAAATCCAAAATTTTTATCCTAGAGTACTCCTCTTCGCCTCCAAATCCGATTCCCAGATCTCATTTACTTCCACCGTCGAAAGACGGCGGAAGTAAATGAGATCTGGGAATCGGATTTGGAGGCGAAGAGGAGTACTCTAGGATAAAACTGGATATCCAGTGAGGACCTTTAATACATCAAGGGACAGGAAGTCCCCACCTCCCTGTGTGTACAGCCGTTTCTGGAATTGGGACGCGTGGAAGGGAACTGACATCCACAGGACTGGAGTGACAGGACCAACAGTATACGCTCGTACCCCTGCAGGGGTGGAGCGCTCCGGTGAGTGCAACCACATTGGGGGGACCACCAGTTGTTACAGCACGGCAGTTTATCACCTAAGAAGAACTTTCTGCACAATTGTTATGAACATTTTTGCACTAAATAACATATGGTTTTTTGATTTTTAGCTGCGATTTTGACACACTATTAATGATTTTTTATTGCATATGATTATTGCACATTTATACACTACTGTTTGACAACCACTGCCTTTGGCACTTATCACTTTATATTTATTAATGTGAAGATGTATTTATGTTATTTAATGGGGTTGTTTAATATTTGCGATTTTTTGCACATATTTTATATGGATTTGGGGGGGACCCCCACGCCGATTTTTCGGCATAGGGGGTTCCCCTTACAATCCATGCCAGACCTAAGGGCCTGGTATGCCTCCGAGGGGGGAACCCACGCCGGTTTTTTCATTTAAAATTCGGCGCGGTGTTCCCGCCTCAGGATTCATACTAGACAGCTGTCAGCGCTGCCTGTCACTCATCGCGGAAGGAAAACAAAGGTTTCCTTTCCCGATGAGTGAGCCATCTCGGCGCTGGCCTCTGCGACGGGGCTCGTAGGTGTCAAATCTCGCCGAGAAGTGCGGCGAGATTGACACAATATCGCGGTCACCTACTGTAGTAGCATTTTTTCACTTATTAAGGTGTTTTCACTAAAATAAGAAAAGATTTTCCTGTAAGAAATTTCTGGATCATAACAAAAAATTTTTTAATCTATACACTTGAACTTTTTGTTACGTTTCAGTCACACTCCTAACACAGCGCCACTCCCTATACTTTGATCTGTATTTTTTGGGGGGATCACATAGGTGTCCCCTTCCCACCTAGGGGGGCTGCAGGTGTAAGTTAGTTTATAAGCGCGGATCTGTTGATATATTTCTAATATTAATATTATCTTTATTGCATTGTATATTTTTGTTTTTTGCTCTTCGTTATTAAATATTATTTGTGACTATGTAACTATGAGATTGTACTTACCGTGATTGATTGATTCCTCTTGAGGAAACAGCTGTAGCCACAAAACATGTAGAGGATCATGTGAAGATACACATCTCAGCCCCCACATTATCTATGGGGTTTACTTGTTCCTTTGGAACCACCTTTACTAAATATGCACGGTTGTAATTAACTGTTTATCAATCAATGTACAAATCACTTTTAATTACGTCTTTTTCTTAATAAATTGTTACATTTATTATAACCTTGGCCTAATCCTTGGGTACCGAGATAATCCTAATTGTTTGGAGCAGCCCCAGGTATATTTCTTTTCCAATTGTCAAGTGTTAATCAGACATAAGATTTCTACTTGACCAAACTATGAAAAACTCATGCTGGTCTCTTCAAAGCGCCGTCTCCAGCTGCATCTGAAGTAAATATCTATTAAAACTAGATATTTACTGTACCTATAGGTAAGCCTTATTATAGGCTTACTTATAGGTAAAAATCATACAAGGGAATTTACTCCCACTTAACCTTTCAGCATTTACCACAAACCGAAATACCAGTTTTGAGAGGACTGACCCTATACATTTTTTTGCAGCTATTCTGCTATCGGTTGTGTGTCACGCTACACGATTTATCTGGGCTTAACCTTCAGCTCACTGACAGATGGTCTCATATTCATCTTTAGAATTTTGTGATATAAACAAGAGTTACTGACTTATTCAATAATATGTGGTGCCTAGGTACTGTAGCAGCAAAATATCTCTAGATTTTAAACCATCCAGCCTGTTGGTGTAAGGCCCCACTATGAAATACAGATATTTATTTTTGCCAAGCATACTTGTACCTACATTGCTTAACGAGTTCTACTTTTGATTCATTAGTTCAAATAACATGTTTCCACTAGCAAAGATCAGGAGTCTCCAAACTTTCTAAACAAAAGGATGGTTTGTTGTCCTTCAGACTTGAGGGATGGACTCTGGCCAGTGTGAGTGGAAATTTTCCTGGCATCAATGGGAGTAAACATCACCATATTTGGTATTAGGAGGAGGAATAACGCCCCATCATTGGTATCATAGGGAGGAATAGTGCCCCATTATTGTCTTCAGTGGGAGAATTGATCCCCCATTTCTGGTGTCGGTGGGAGAAATGGTGCCCTATTGTTGGTGTCAGATGGCATTATAGTGTCTTGTATCAGTGGAAGGAATAGTGCCCCGATTTATTACAAGAGAATTAGCAGGGCCCTGATCCTGCAAGCTTACAATCTAATAGGGAAGGGTCCGGTGGAACAAACGGTAATAACTGTGAGGGATGAACTGATGGGAGAAATAAAAGATTTGGTTATTAGCTGAAGGCAGGTTAGGAAATTCAAGATGAAATTGCTGCTAATAGGAGAATGTACCTGGAAATGTATAAATAAAGTCAGGCCAGAACACCCTTCAGGCGAGTGGATAGAGAAAGGCCAAAAACCTCAGAGTAAAAGCTCTCATTGAAGATGATCAAATCCTACATTTACAGTATGTAAGTGTGAAACTGCTAAAAAGAGGTGGGAAGGATTACAGATGTTGCATGAAAGAGCTAATCTGAGCAATAATCTGCATTTGATTAGAAATCTATTCCAAACAAAGCTGATGAAAGGGCAAGATATGCAGGATTACATAAGGCACACCTTGGAAATTGTTGAACGCCTGAGAGATATAGGAGAAGAAATAAATCATTTTCATGTTGCAACACTATTACTAAGTGGTTTACAATAAAGTTTCGAAAGGCTTGTTATAGTCTTTGATGCAGATGATGAACTGACATTGGAAAATGTTAAGGGCAAGCTTGTGGATGAATATAAGCGTAAAACAGAAAGCATTAAAAGTGATGGTGCTTCTGTTGCAAAGCATGTTTTAAAGGGTAAGTTCACCTTTACAGAAAAATCTGTAAGGTGAACTTACACAGGACCCCCTCCTCAACCTCCCAAGTCCTGCTGATCTGCAGTGCGGCGATCTCCCGTTATGAGTCTTACTGTAGCCGCCTCACCGGTCCAGGGCTTAGAAATCCCTGCAGCTTAATCTCCTAAACGTACCCCATCAGGAGGGGTGTTTAGTAGCATTCTAATTTGCTGGCGCCATCACATGGGTGGCGCCGAACAATCAGAACCCACGTAGCCTGGTCTCTCAGCGAGGAAGAGGACGTATGAATGCCGAAGGGTTTTCTAAGACCCGGACCAGTGAGGCGGCTATAGTAGGGCTCAGAATGGGAGGCCACTGCACTGCAGGTCAGCAGGACTGGGGGGGGGGGGGGTTGAGGAGGGGGTCCTGTGTAAGTTTACTATGACAAAGGTGAACCTACACTTTAAAGACAAAAAATGGGAGTAAAAACAGTAACATGCAACAAGAAACATGTGCATGTTTTGTGCACAAGAAACAAGGTAATTTAAAAGCAGACTGCAGAATCTGGAAAGCTAGAATGCAAAAACAAACTAAACTACAAAAGTCCAAAAGTGTGAAAGAAGAAACAGATTTTGTTTCAGATAATGAATTTGTTCTTCAATCCAAAAGTCGCACCTCATCATTGCAGGCATAGTGTGGTGGTTCAGGAGCTACGAGTCACATGACACATGACAGAAATGTATTTATTCACCTTGACCGGAGTAAAACAGAAAAAAAACACCACAGCTAATGGGCAAATAGTGGAATCAGAAGGAATAGGAGACGGTTTTCTTTACTCTTCTATTTCCCAGAGTGTCACCAGAAAGATACCTGTTGTCAGGGCTTTTTTTCTCAAACAATAGGTGCTGGAACTCAAACACAACCCCCCAAAACCCCTCCCCCTACATACACCCTCCAAATCACATCAAATAGTGGGTGTGGTCATAATTAACAAACAGTAGGAGGGTCTTAATGGGGCATTAAATACCAGGATTGCATTACATACAGAGTGCAGAGTTCATGGGGGTTACACACAGAGTGCAGAGCTGTCACTTGTAAACACAAAAACCAGACTTCTGTGTTTACAAGTGATTGTGGTGAGCAGGCACCAAAGGATCTGAGCCAGAGGTGGTGGAACTGAGTTCCACCAAGTTCCCCCTGAAAAAAAGCCCTGCCTGTCGTTGAAACTACTTTTTTGTCAGTGAAGAAGCTCACAAAACAAGGCCATGTAGTGACCTTCCAAAATGGCAGTTGTGCTATCACAAAAGGTTATAGCTTACTTGCAAATGATAAAATAAAGGTAAACTGTATCAGCCGAACTGCAATGAGATGATTAATACTGCCAAGGAGGAAAAACATTCAAACTGAATTCACACATGGCACAGGCAACTTGGGCACAGACATTCTGACATAAAAAAAAAGAAATTAACTGAGAATGACTATGCAAGTGGAATAAAAATGAGTCCACGTGATCAAACAATGAAATCCAACAGCTCTATAAAAGGAAAAATGGCAAGAAAAGCCTTTCCAAAGAATAGCAACAACAGAGTTAAGAAACTTCTGGACTTAATTCATTCAGATCTTTGCGGTCCAATGGAAAAAGAAGAGGTATTTCCTCACTTTTATAGATGATTACTCCAGGTATGCTACACTATATCTGTTACACAACAAAAGTTAAATATCAGAGAAACTTGAACAGTATTTGGCTCAAGTGAGCAACAAATTTGGCAAAATGCCAAGCGTATTGCGCACAGCCAATGGAACTGAATATACAGGTGATAACACAGGTGATTCTCAGAAAGCATGGCATAATATTTCAAACTACTGTACCATACAACCCAGAATAAAACTTGGTTACAGAAAGAATGAACCATACTCTGTGAGAGTGGAAGAATCATGCTGTTTGATGCAGATATGCCAAGCACATACTGGGGGGAGGCAATTATGACCGCATGCTATCACCAAAATTGACTACAAGGAAAACCAACTGAGAAAACTCCATTAGAACTGTGGAATGGAAAAGCCCCCAATTTGACCCATCTAAAAAATTTTGGAAGGAAAGCCTTTGTGCACATCCCAAAAGAAATACGAACAAAATTGGATGCTTGCACAAAGGAAGGTGTATTTGTGGGGTACAATGAATCTCAAAAGGGATACAGAATTCTACACCAAGACACAAACAAGGTAACCATCAGTAATGTGTAACTGTCGATGAAACGTCAGTGTTTTCAAAATTTCATGAACTAACACAAACACTTTAAACTGAGGGAAATTCCACATCAGTGTCACCTGAAGATAAGCAAAAAAGTAACACAGAAATAGAAATGAACGCAGACAATCCAAATGCTGTAAAAGAAGAAACCAGACCATAAGAGGCTTCAATCAGGAAATCCACCAGAAGCAATAATAAAGGCATCCCAGCCAAATGTCTGTCCTATGTTGCTCATGTAGCATTAAAGCCATAGGCAGCTTCATGGGATGAGTTGCAAAAAATTCCAGGCCATGAGAAACAAAAGTGGATCAGAGCATTTGACAAAACCTCTTACAAGAAACAGTTTTATAGAAATCAGTTCCAAAATGGGACTCATATAAAGAGTCATTGTTGAGTGGGGGTGTTGGAATACAGAATTGTACTTTGTGCTACAACTACTGTACATCAGTATTTAGTAGACCGATATTCTTCAGCCAGTAGATGGCAGTGTTTGTAAGTTTGTAGCTGCATCTATGGTATGCTCTATGTCTTTTCCCTTAATAAAGTTTTCTGTTTCCTGTCTGCAGTTAAACAGCAAAGCCCATGTGAACTGTGCAGTGTCTGTTCTGTAGGGCTATATACAGAATTTCTAACAAAATGACAAAAAACATGCTGACTTGGCGCCATCATGTCAACATGGCAATGAATGTGGATGGCAAGGAAAGGTTCCTCTACTTGTGCAGTATTTACATGATGTTGAAAGGGGATCAAGGGGCCCATCGGGGAGGTGTAGGACTATGGTGGTTTGTATGCTTATAAGCATGCAACTGAGTTTGGACACTTTTTTTTTATTGATTACTTTCTTCACTGTTTTTAGTGTTGTTTAGTGGATCTTTTTACACCTTTGATGCATTTATTTAATCACTTTTGCTGTTAATGTATAGTCTTTTTTCACTTTTTCTCACTTGCTTTCACTCCTAGAAGTCTCTGATCAGTACTACCACTAAATTTTGTTCATCACATAGGTTGAATTCTTAAGTACTGAGATGCATCGTGTACCATTTGATCACATTTGTATGGAAGTCACAATATTGAATATAATCCTCACTTGGTTTGTTTATGGTGCAACATTTTGACATATATTTCACCTACTGTATATTGCATATTGATTGTATACCTTTTGTAGGCTTAATGTATGTCTTTCTCTGCTGTTACTTTGGACTACAGTGACCTTTAATCTCCTGCTGCACTTGATCTGACCTCTGTCTTGCTGGTTCTCATGGGCCCTATTCTCACAGCTCTCAGGGCAGACACCCTTGGCAGTTACCATTTGGAAGTGTTATTATGTTTTAATTATTGTTTAAGCTGATTTGTAAGTACCTGGTCCTATGATTGGCCATTAGGGTTTACATATCTATTTACTTCTTTTAACGATATACAGTATTTGCTCTATTATCTTTAAAATTTAAAATTTTGATATTTTATTCTGTAGATGCCCTGTCAATAGCATCCACTCCTGCTGAAGTGAATGGATATTCACAAAACACTATTTGATTTACGATTCGTTCCATTTTTCTATTGTACTGTGATTTTGGAGAATTTCAATATGAAATTTCACAAATAAGATATGAAACCAGAATTATGAATTTGTTTTGCTTTGCAAACTGACAAAAATAAATATGCCTTCTTTTTTTAAATTGCTTGTATATTTGTAAAGATTGATTTTATTGCTTGATACTCAAAATAAAAGCTTTTTTTAACCTATTTTGTAATTTTGGTGTACCTCACAAAAAATCCCAAGGAAATTGTGATAGTATTTTTTGACTGCAGTATAATGGATTGCAGTATAATGGATATACAGACATATTGCTTTCTAAGGCCAGTTATATGCATGTATAATATGATAAAAAAAAACTTATAAAAACTAATGTAAATTTCCCTGAAATTCCATTATTCTAGCCTCACATCAAAGATGTCAATGTAGCAAATTGTAATATATACTCCCCCTTCAATATATTACTTGCAAAGTGGACTATGATGAATTTATATATAAATCATTGCTCTCAGGAGCAATCATTCTTATAACATAGATTTTTTTTCTGCATTAAAAGAGCCATACAGCAAAAGACAATTTCTGACTGATTTTGTTCAAATTTGACAGAAAATTAAAGTGATTGTAAACC
Source organism: Lithobates clamitans (assembly GCA_037952925.1). Taxonomy (NCBI): domain Eukaryota; kingdom Metazoa; phylum Chordata; class Amphibia; order Anura; family Ranidae; genus Lithobates; species Lithobates clamitans. The sequence continues at coordinate 5,449,455 of JBBGZY010000865.1, forward strand.
ATCCGGTTTTATTTTTTTAAAAATAACAAACATGTTATACTTACGGTACCTCCACTGTGCAGCTCGTTTTCCCTCGGGGCTCCTCCTCACATCAGATAACCCCCTAGGAGAAGCGTTCTCCCTGGGGGTTACCACTTCTAGTCCAGCATTTGCGTCCATTGACACAAATGCCAGACTCGGCCCTGCCCCCCGGCGCCGGGTAATTGGATTTGATTGACAGCAGCGTGAGCCAATGGCTGCTCTGCTATCAATCTATCCAATCAAGAGCTGGGACCCCTTGCAGAGAGGGAGAGCATGTCCCCGCCGAGAGAGATCAGTAATTATGCAGTATTTTGTGGGTACAAGACCTGCAGACTATGTACACTGTTTACAATATATAGTATCAGACTACAAACAACCCACATTTAGACCACACTCATTTTTCCAGCACAATTTAGCCATATTAATTATCAGGATTTCTTCTCCATTCCAGAGTGTCCTTTCTCAAGAAGGGAGTTTTGCTTTAGATGTAGCTGCATTTTTCTCATCCCAGCACACTCAGGACAAATAGGTAGGAGACGCTGCTATCCATTGTATTCTGATGCACTTATAGAGCTGTTGCGCATGGCTGTATACCTAGCATACAGTTGTACAGTGTAAAATTCACTTGTCTTTGTGGTGCCTAGGAGATAGCATGTTCATAACTGGCACTCGTGTTTACTGTACATGCACAAGATAAGAGCAGATTTTTCAAAACATAAAATTTGAGGTTTTAAGAAGTGCATACCATACATATGCATGCGTACATACAAGTGCTCTTGGTTACGCATGTATAGCTGTACATTACATTTTATGCATTGCATCCCAATGTAAAAAATCCACTGCAGTTTAGGCTTTTGGGATCCTCAACAACAGGCATATTCTTTATTCTGGATGGCCGTATCCTTAATATACGACTGTGCAAGCATCCATATTCTTTGTTGTTTATGGGGTACTCCGTAGCAACAAGTAAAATATAAGCATTTCCCCACAGACCTATTGGATTTTCCAAGAACCTCATATAACATATGTAAGTAAATAAGCATTAAATACTATTTACAGTGTTGGTGGACTCACTGCCCAGTCTTAAAATATTTTTTTTTGTCAGGAAGGTAGCATAATGTTTTAAGGACTCTAGAATGATATATACTTAAAAAAAAAACAACTATTGATGCAATTTAGGGTACTACAAAATAAGTAGTATGCTATTTTTGCCTCTTCTATTCTTTTTTACAGTAATGCCCCATACACACAATCGGACATTGATCGGACATTCCAACAACAAATCCATGGATTTTTTCCGAGGGATGTTGGCTCAAACTTGTCTTGCATACATGCGGTCACACAAAGTTGTCGGAGTTTCCAAACGCCAAGAACGCGGTGACGTACAAAACGTACAATGGCACTAGAAAGAGGAAGTTCAATACCAAGTGTGCCACCCTTTGGGCTCCTTCTGCTAATCTCGTGTTAGTAGAAGTTTGGTGACAGACGATTCACGCTTTTCAGCCTCCTGCTTTTACGATCGTTACTGCTCTTCAGTTTGTGCTTGTGGGTTTGTATTTCTATTACGTATTTGATTTGCAGTGCGTTCTTGTCCGCTCGTATCTGATTTTCAGCTCCGGCCTTTCTGTTTTTCAATGCTTTCTATTAGTTCGTTCTGACCAGCCAACCGTTTTGAAGCCATGAGGACCCTCACCCCGGACCAGAGGGTTTCTAACTACCGTCTGGCCAGAGCCAGAAGAGTGATGGAGAACGCTTTTGGGATAATGGCCAGCCGGTTCTGCCTATTCCTTACGCCAATCAACATGGCAAAATATAAACTTAACCATATAATCCTTGCATGCTGCATTCTACACAACTATTTAAGGAGAAATTCAATGAACTTTGTAGCCTCAGTTGAGCCTGAGGCCCGACTTCAACAAGAAACCCTGATGGCGCTTGAAGCTGGCCGTCCTGGCTTGCGCCCCAAAGCGCCTGCGAAGTAAGACAGAAGTATGTTGAGTACTTTGCGGGTGGGGGGGCATTGATATGCCAGAAACTGATTAAGAAACATTTTATCCTAAATTGTTGAACTTAAACTGAAAGAATATCTTTTAGCTGTCTCCTAGGTTCTCTAATGGGCTTTTCTTTTTGGACATTTTCTTCAATAGTGCAAATGTAATTTATTTGATACATGAGGTGACGATCTCTTCTTCAGCGAACTATTATTATGTTGTGGGTCTGCTACACACACCTTGTTTTTGTTGTTAATGTATGTAATGCATGTTTGACAAAAATATTCATCATTTTCAGCACCATGAATGAATTTTGTGGAGTCATGAAAATGGCATGATTGAGGCAAATTATAAAGCACTGTGGGAGTTATTTACTAAAGTAAAATCCACTTTGCACTCCAAGTGCACTTAAAAGTGCACATGAAACTGCACTTGTAGTGCAAAGTGGATTCACCTTTAGTAAATAACCCCCATTGTCACTGTAAACACCAACTTTTACTCCAAAAACTGCTTTTGATCATTGAAAGAAGAAGCCACAGATGAGAAGAAAACATTTTACACAAAGCACCTTCACATGTGCGTTTAGAAAAGTGTTTTTGAACAAACCAACATCTTTGGTGTATAACATTATTTTTTGTCACATTAAATAGAAATAGCCTTTTTTGATTAAACAGGCATGTTTCAAAACATAACATACAGAACTTAGAAACTTACAAAGTTCAACTTTGACAAAGTGAAGGCAATATCAGACATTAGTATGTCCAAACTGTGTTGATATTGCCTTCATCAGATGGGGTGATGTCTCCCCTGTAAAAGCAACATTTTAAAGATGCACACAAATTGGGATTCAAAATGGGGATTTCCCTCCTGATCCCATGCCTAATGTCAACATATGCTAGCTCTCATCATGGGGGATCAATGGACGTGTTTTGGGGGTGCAACCCTTCCTCTCAGCTACTTTAGTAGTGAGGAAAAGATTGTACCCACAAAACGCGTACATTGATATCCCCTGATGGCAGATAGCACATGTTGACACACTGTGTGCATCTTCAAAATTTGGCTTTTAAAATACTTTAAGACTTTTTTTTCAAACCAAAAATACACGAAAAAAAAGGGTTACATTGTTGTGTGTTTTAGATTCTTTCTAAAACATCAATGATGTTCTTCATTTTTTGTTGAACATAATTGATGTTTTGCTTTAGATTTTCTTAATCGCAATTGCACCCTATTCTCTCCCCGATGAGGATCTGGGCACTTTCACTGGTGAAATGAGATTCTTCTTCCACAACATCCACATCACCTAAAAAAACCCCCAAAAAACACACCATGTATTATAAATATGCAGGAACAGATATCTTACCTGAACCTGTGGTCTCAGACACTCACCTGTTGTGGTGACAGATTTGCACACTTCCAAAACGTCTCACTCCTCATCCTCTGCTTGTGTTTTGGTAACTTCCCCTTCTTTCGAAGGTGGGGGGTCCCTGGTGTCCTCAGACGTCCCAAGTCTTTTCTCCCCTATGTGCATAAAAAAAAGGTATACTTAGCACATAGATATTGGAGGACAGAAATAGGAATATGAAACATTGCTTGGAAGTGTCGTACAATTGTCTGTTTTGGCAGAGTTCCAAGCTGAAGACATTTTTATTTAATTTCCAAAGCTAGAATACTTCCCTTTTTTGTACAAGTTTCACACATGGAGTCACCCCTGGTACCCAATGGAGCACCTGTGTGGGACACCCTAAAAAGTTTGATTCTGGTGTCCCACACTAGTGCTCCTGCGTCCAGATGTGTAAACAGCTGCTGAGTGTCCTCTCCTTACACTGAATCAAGTTTGCATTTCATTCTAGTTACAAACTTTTTTAATACAAATAGGCATGAACAAATGTAGTTAACCTGTATCTGACTAAAACATCCTATAAGTGGGCGAACAAACGATGTTTCCTATGATTGATTACTGTGCCCATGAACACGAAAGTTGCCATTTTAAAATGTATAACAGTAAAGAAAAGCATATGGAGCAGCACAAATGTTAAGAAAAAGAATAGGAACAAACGACAAAATACTTACTTTTTTGCAGCACTCTCTTGATTCTTCTGTACTGATCCTGCTCCCTCAATTTGAAGTCTGACCATCGTTTCCTGAAATAAGGGGGTGGCCAAAATTTGAGAACCAGATCTCAAATTTTGTGCAAAGTAAATACCGATGGAAACTGTCCGATGGAGCCTACACACGGTCGGAATTTCCAACAACAAGCTCCGATCGCACATTTTACGTTGGAAAGTCCGACTGTGTGTACGTGGCATAAGAGTACTGTGAGAGTGCACTACGGTATTGGTGAAATACAGCACCATTTGAAGGGACTTTATTGCACTGTTGGGTTTTAGATAAATATGAAACTAGTTTTCCTTTATTATTAACATCAGCCCACAAGCTTGTTCTTAAAAAATACGCTTTTGGTATGGAAAGGACAGTTTAATTAAACTTTCAAATTATTCCACTAGTAGTATGCATATACTATTACAAAACATTTTTTGTACAATGTTGCGCTTGCCAACAGCCATTATTTATATCTGTTAGTTTTAGTCAAATTATATGGGTCAATAATCTTACCAAATACTCAGTATATCTATAAAATCAAATTAGTGCTTAATCCTATAAAACTAGTTCGGAGACACACAAGTGTGCTTGAAACCTTTAGACATTGGACTCAAGTCTCCTTTTCCTACACAGCTCCAACTCTGACCACACCACATGATAAATTTAGCTGTCTAGAGCCAAATAAGACATAAAAGGTAAGGATTCTGATCCAAATCCAAATGCAGCATTCCAGGCGTCTCAGTTTTTTCTTGGATAACAGTTTGTCCATGGCATCTTGTTATATATACGTAATACCGGAGAATAGTTCTTGCCACTATTTATATCACGGAACTATGAATGATCTCGTTTGGCAATGGGTTCCCATAATTTTGCAGGACCAATAACATGATTAAGTAAGTCAAAATACCTTACAGTCTGTTGTTTCTGAAAGCGTTAATGATCAAACAAGCATGTCTAATAATATTTTCCCCTCAGACATTTAGTGGGGTGAGAGAGCAAATTTGTAGCAGGGACCTCAGGTAACATGGGGTGAGCTGGCAGTACACAACACAAGGCTTTTTCATCTCTCCTCCCATTATTTTCAATGTGCTGTATCAGGGATCCTCTCCAAATTCAGGGCTGCTTTCTAGTCATAAACAGCATTCTTTGAAAACAAGGTCCAGGGGGCCAGGACAAAAGAATGTGCACCCAATATGAACAAGAGCTCTCAGAGGGTCCGTCCAAGTTTAGCAATGACTGTGCCACATTCTTCAGTATCCGGTTCCAAGTAATGACTGCATGGTTCATAAATGTGGTCCAAGGAGTGACAAGTCCTATATCTGTGGCCAAGAGTAGTCCTCGAGGTGATAAGCTTTATGTTCCTTAGCCAGGCAGTCCTGGAGGTGAAATTCTGTTTGCCTAAACCAAGTAATCCCAGAACCAAGGGGTTTCTCATTACACTGACAAATAATCGTAGAGGTTAAGTTTCACAGTTAAGTGGCCACAGAGAATTTATATTTGTTTCAGTTAGTGAGTGACCTTCCCCATCCAGCCTAGATGCTAGGATGTGCTTTAAGTTGGGCACACGCTCCCAACACTGCAGGAATGAGTGGTTAAATACTGCACGTTTAGTGCATTCTCTCTCATTCTGTTACACAATGCTGAGCTCATCCACTGTTCCAACAGAGGGAGAGAGAGAGAGAGTGAATTGCACATATGCAAGTTTTGAACCAGCAGAGCACTCATTGCTGCGATACAGGGCGCAAGTGTCCAATATACAGCACGTCTTGGCATCTGGGCAGGATGGAGAGGGTCACTTACACTAGGAGGTTTTTTTTTAACAGTTTTAGGAGAGGCTGCACTGTGATTTATAATATACTGGGGGCGTTTGAAGGCAAGGGAACTTTTATTGGAAAGGTGAACTTAGTCTTTCAAGAGGTAAGATCAGATTTTCAAAAGTCAAGCCTTTACATACAGTATTTATAAATTGGAAAGACTATGACATACTGTAGTTATAGCTTGAAGTTTATTAAAACATTTGTTCCTTTTTGTTGCAAGAAACTTGCCATCCAATGCAAACTTAAAACATTATAACTGAAGATAATTCTATTACTCACACTTTTGAAGGATGCACTGTATGTTACAACATTGTACCTCCAACTCCGCACCAACATACATAAAAAAGAAAGCGTGTTGTTTTATGTAATAAGTAATATGTACACTTTCTAATAATCAGCATCACTTGTATCCTGTTAAGCAAAAACCTGGAAAATTCACAGCTGTTTTTTTTTTTTCAAGGGAAGTGCAGTGCTGGGCAGACATAGCCTGACCCTGAACAACCCTTCATGTAGTTGGGACAGGCGCAGTGCCTAGATTTCAGCTGAGGACAACTCCCTTCCCATTCCTAGAAGCAGAACAGAGAGAAGGGGGAAGCAATGAGCTGTGTTCTGGTATTCAAATCTCTCTAATATCTCACTTTAGGCAGGAAATATAATGCAGCTTGGGTGTTACAGCAAAATAAATGTAATGTAACTATACATAATACATGTTAGGTGATGAAAAAGCCCAGGGACGATAAGCTTAACAAGTTGCTTTAGCTTCATAAATCCAACTTTGCACCTTTAAACCATAATCTTTCACTTATTTCTATGCTAAGATTATGCTCTGCAATGCCCGAGTGAGTTTGAAACTTAATAGGGTCACATAACAATCATTTTAATAAGACTTTGACATTTTTCCATTATTGATTTGCAAACTCTTCGCAAAATCTTGATCATGTGTATCTGCAGTGTAGATTTACGTGTAAAAAGATGTTAGTGAAATTGTCCTTAGTACCCTGGCAATACGCCTCAAATATTGATTCTGTTTCCAAGACACTGACTCTACCACTAACACCTTTACATAGCTCTAAAACACCCTAACACTGTCATTCACACCATATTCCTTACTGTAACACTGTATCATTGCCTGTACACACCCCACCACCGACATTAGTTCACTTGCCAATTCCTAACCATTTGTCTGGGAAATTACTTCTTTTGAGTTCAAATACTTTACAAGTAGATCTATCATGACTTATTTTTTTAACACACTGGGATTTTTTGTGCATTGCGCTTCATGGGTTATTATCTTTGGACCTCATCCTTAATGAAAATCCACCTTCTCATGGGCAATCATCCAAAAAACAAAAATAATAGCTGGGACCATCTGAGATGTCTTATTTTTCAAATCAAACTCTGTGGGAAAAAAGGAAAACAAAGGTGCTGATGTACATGAATGTAGACACACTGAAACATTTTATAGTACTAAGACCAATGGGGATAAAATGTATTTGGCTTATAATAAAGGTAAGTATCATCTGAAAATTTATAGGATTTGGTGTCATGTAAATTATATATTTTATGGTTCACGGCAAACAACAAAGCAATGCTCACATAGAGGGAATGCAAAGATTTATGCTGTGTAGTCTGCAGCAACAGTTTTAAATTGCATTTTTAGAATTTACTTTCAGACCTCAAGTAGGGATAAGTAAGTCAATATGTATGAACTAGCAGCAAATCCAACTGCTTAATTTTCCAGCAAGGTTTTTAAGTAATGGACGATGCATGATCAGCTAATGGTGCCCCAATTTGCACCGTTTTAGAAATACATTATCATTTATTTGAGAAATTGTCAGGCCTCACCACACTACTATCCCCTCTGACCCAGGTTACAGTGCATGTGGCACTACCTCATATAAAAAACTAGCACCCAGGTGCAGGCTGCCATTTTATGTCTTTTGTGGGGAGGCAGAGGATAGGAGAGACAGGATAATCACAAGCTTTTAAACTCATTACTTTTTTTTTTAATTCTGGGGGCAGACAGCAATTTAAAAAATCAGGGTACTAAAAGCTGTGCCAATTTAGGGAGAGCTAAAATTAAATTTTCACTAAATAAGTGTATTGGTAGACTGTTGCAGCATTTTTTTCTTTCATTAAAACTAGCAAGGTCTGGGTCATCCATAACTTTAAGAACAACCTTTACACAAAGAGACTGAGACAACACCGATATTTTTATTGCAACTAACTAACTAACGCCACTTGAAGGTCTATCCACCATTATCACTCAGTAACTAGCAAACTTGATCATATCCACTTCCCTTTGAGAAAGGTGGGACTAGGATGGTTGGTTCACTACCAAGCCAAAACTGTCATGGCTGGATGGAGAGCTTGTAGAGTTCCACTTTAAATAATCTGGTACAAATACAGACTTTGACAGAATGCATAAGTTGGTATAGGTGAATACCTATTGCTATATGTGCTGAATAATTTCAAGGTATTCTGTAAATGATTGGCTAAATAATAGCTAGGTGTATTTACATTTAAGTATAATCTATCCAGTCTGTCTGTTTGAAATAAAGTAGCCACTAGGGGGCCAATTTTAAAAAGCATTGGTATGGCCTAACAACAGTCACATCTCTGCTTAAAAAATGGAGCAAACTCTCGTATGTTTATTAATCACAGTCTTGTGCATTGAGATTTTGAAGCAAAGACCCATTGTTTTAACCCCTTGCCAACCGCCTAACTGGGAATTTATGTCATTATTTGACGTTAAATACCGGGGTTATGGCTGCAGCTAGATGCCATTACACCAGTATTTTCTTTTTCCTTAGGCGGCCGGCTTTCGGATAAAAGTGGTCCTTGCAGCAGATTCACAGCGGGGTCACTTTTAGAATCGGCGGGAGAGGTGCCCTCCTACTCCTGCCACTTCCCGAGCTTACGTTACCGATTGCTGAGCCTGGGAACCATCCGAGCCGTCAGTGTCTTGCCATAGAAATAAGCGATGACAGATGGCCACCGCTCATCACTATGTTCTCGGAGAACTAGAGCGATGTAACTTCTGGTTCGCTGCCTATGTAAACATGTTTTTTTTTTTTTTTTCTTAAAGCAAAAGATAAAAATTTTTTTTTTTTTTTTTTAATCTTTTGCTTTTAAGGGTAGAGGAGAGATTTTGGGTCTTTTAGACCCCAGATCTCTTCATAATAAGGACCTGCCATTGCAAGGCATGTTTACATTCCTTACGATAGCAATAAAAGTGATCAATTTTTTTCTAAAAGGAACAGTGTAAAAATATAAAGAAAGTAATAAAAAAAAAAAATATATATATATATATATATATATATATATATATATATATATATATTTAAAGCGACCCCATGCCTGCATGCTCACACACAGCAGTGAATGCATATGTAGGTCAGCCCACATATGTAAACACATGTGATGTATCGCCGCAAACGTCTGAGTGAGAGCAATAATTCTAGCACTCGGGCTCCTCTGTAACTGGTAACCTGTAAACATTTTAAAACATTGCCTATGGAAATTTATAAGTACCATAGTTTGGTGCCATTCCAAGAGCGCGTGCAATTTTATGACATGTTACGCATCTACTTACTCGGCGTAACATCGTCTTTTATATTATACAAAAAAATTGGGTATATATTATGTTTTGTTTGTCTTTTTTAAATCATTAAAGTGTAGTTTTCCCCAAAAAATTGCGTTGGACAATTTTGTGAGATAAAAAGCCGTGTGACATAAAAATTTAAATTTTTAATTCTCCATGGTCTCTGCTAAAAAAAAAATATAATGTTTGGGGGTTCTAAGTAATTTTCTAGCAAAAATACAGATATTTACTTGTAAACTACAAATGTCAGAAAAAGGCTGGAACCTTAATGAGAAGAAAAGGTGGATGAGGATTACAAAACCTGTTACATGACTATGACTTGCCTCCTTTACCAAAGAGGTCTTTGCAATGCTATACATATAACACTCTGCAGAAGACTGCAGGCACACTGTGCTCTGCATTGTATGAACAAAATGTAAAATACAGGTGCAGTGTGTGGAGTAATCACTGCAAAGTCCAGCAAAAATTTAGAGTGGTATTCATTCTTTATCATTAATAAACATCTAAGATGCAGTATATTAGATTAGTGCATCTACTTTTTTCAATACATCTTCAATATGTATGCCTAACACATGGGAATAATACTGTTTGAGCATATTTTTTCTTAATAATATAGATATTACCACCTTGCCTGTCATGCACTAATCAAGAACCAGCGTTCAGTTAGTTCTAATCTGATTTTTTGGGCGTATACTATCGAAATACTTAACCCAAATAGACATTCCCATCCCAAAGCTAAAGCCAGTCTGAAAACTGCACTTGCAAAAGTATGGCTGGCTGGTGTCACAATTGGGTAATTGCTCTGAGCGTTACACAATAAACAAAAATAAAATAATACAGTATATGTTTTTATTTTATTTTTTTAACAGATGATCTTTTCGATTTCTTAATGAAAAACTTACACTGACTGAATTTTAGACCCCTTAAAATGCCTTGCGCAGAAGAAGAAAAAGTACAGCTATACAAATATTTGCGTTGCAAGTCTTTAATGTTTCCCATCCTACCATGATTCACATTAACACCTTGACACAGTACTAAACGCCATCATTTCCTACAATCCCAAATCAGGTTTCACAGTCACCTTGAGGCACATTCTTGCTCTCAAAACTGTATCCAACCTTTAATAACTTTATACTTCCCTATTAGCAGCCTATAAAGATTCCAAACTTGACATAAGCCACTGCAGGCAATTTCATTGTCACACTTAACAAATTATTCCCCTATGAACTAAGTAATGTAATAACATTTTTTGAAAATTCTGTAAATACGTGGCAAGGAATGTGTGATAAAAAACTAAAGGTGTTTCTGAAAGGCATATTTTGTTCTACTGTAGACGGATGCTGTCGACAATATTAATTTCTATAGGTACAAACTGCCTAGCAACATGTTATATATTTGGAATTGTATGGCTTGATATAGGAAAAAAGGAGATTCAGTAATATTAATACTTTGTTTTTGTTCTGGATTGAGTGACATATAGTTAAATCCTCTTTAAAGTGTTTTTTGATTTCTGTACTTGTGTTGCTTTCTAGGATTTCTCACCACTTCCTATGGTGTCACCAGGATGGGGGATCAGGGGAAACCTTCTGAATAAAACACTTCATTTAGTAAAGTGTGATGGGTTTAGAATCTCCGTCAAGTCCTATTGAAATGTATTGGCTGGAATGTCACATTAGAACTAATGATAGATCAAGTGTGAGCCGCTCTGCTCAACAAACACTCCATTACAATCCAAAAAAGAAAAAAGAAATTGTTCTATTTAGGTCCATATGTGCATGAATATGTACAATAATACATACAATATTGTACGATGCACCAAAAATTTGACAAGCATTTACCTAACACTTTATGCTAAGGAAAATAAAACAAAACTTTCATGGGTAAATGTTCTAACTTACATGCCTTATTTCCTAAAAATATGAAGATTGTAGGAATATCATCCCTACACTTTGACAGGTCAAGACCACAGTGTACCTTTTTTTGAAAAACCTGTGTATTACCCACTCAGCTTTTCTTACCACAGGGAATATTTAAAGCCCAACTCCAACTTTGTTAGAAAATGTTTAAAAGGTGCACCCTCGCCTTGTTTAAATGAAAAAGGTAACTCAGGCTTCAATACTCACCTTTTTTCCAGAGCTGTCCCCTGAAGGCCGCTCTGCAATCCAGCACCAGTCCTCATCTGGGTTGGGCATAGCCAGCATCATTATGTAACCTATCTCATGTGAGCCCCGGGCATCAAGGACCCTTCTGCTGGAAATACTCAAGTACATGTGCTTACATGGTGCTGATCTCTGCACCATCAGGTGCCCACCCACAGGGCCAAAGTGAGAAAAGGAGGATAAGGACCCCAGAAATAAAATGTATGTATAAAGATTTAAAAAAAAAAAGAAAAAAAAAGTGCATAGGTGCTCCAGGGGGTGGGGGTCAGGGTTCGGGGGAAGAAACAGGGAAACAGAAAGGTATTGGTGCTAGAGTTGAAATTTGCTTTAGATTTTTTCTTTTTGTCTCCCATTTCCAGTACAAGTAATGCAAATGCAAATCCAAAAGCTAAAGAGCAACATTAGGGTTGAGCATATATGTAGACAACTGTTTTGGTGGCAGCAACTATTGGGGAAATAGGCCTTTAATACACTCTCAGTTAACATATCATACTCATATAACAAAAGAAGAACAAAAGAAGTAATCTGTTGCCTGACAGAAAGTTTGGAAGGAATGTTGGCTAAAGATGTAAGAAATCCTGAGACTAACACCCAACAAACATAACAGCAGAATCAACAGAAAGCTCAGCAGTCAGAATAAGACTAAATAAAAAATGTGCATTATTAAACCCTAAGTATACCATCTGATGATGGAAAGTGTTATGTGGTTTTAAGTGTGTAGAGCGGTGATCCCTTAAAAACGTTTGTAATTCTCTCTTAGCCTAAGCTACCTTTTTTGATAGAAGCAATTCTTTTATACATTTGGAAATATATCACTGTGTTCTTTGTGGCAGAAAATGCTACGGTATAAAAGTCAGGGCATGCTACAGGCTAACACCTATGTGAGTAATATATCAATCAAAACTACTACCTCATAATAACCCTTCTGCTACCTTAAATTTGTCTGGTTAAAGTTTCTAATTGTATGTCCTGTACTGTTCTTACCTCTTTCACATGTTTGTGATCTAACCTCCCCCGATAAGAATCATGTAAAAAACTATCCAACAAAAACCCAGCTACAAAGTCATTTTTATATAGGTTAAAGCTTGAGTAGAATATAGAACTGGTGGAGGTGGGTCTGCCTTAGCAATTTTGAGCTCAAGGAGAAGATGTCTTAGCTCCTGGAACTTCTGTTTGTCTCCATTGGATAGTTTTGAAAAGTTCAGCAGCTTCTTGAACAAGGCAAGCTCGATAACTTCAGAGCTCCCTTAACCACTTCAGCCTCGGAACGTTTTACACCCTTCCTAACCAGGCCATTTTTTTGCAATACGGCACTGCATTGCTTTAACTGACAATTGTGCGGTCATGTACCCAAATAAAATCAATGTCCTTTTTCCCAGAAATAGAGCTTTCTTTTGGTGGTATTTGATCAACTCTGCGGTTTTTATGTTTTGCACTATAAACAAAAAAAGACTGACAATTTTGAAAAAAAACCCCATTATTTTGTACTTTCTGCTATAAAACGCATCCAATAAAAAAAATTTAAAAATCTAATTTCTTTACCAATTTAGGCCAATATATATTCTGCTACATATTTTTGGTAAAAAAATCCCAATAAGTGTATATTGTTTGGTTTTTCGCAAAAGTTACAGCGTCTACAAACTATGGGATATTTGGTGAGTTTGATTCAGGATAGTCTGAGGTGGCACATGATTTTTTGCACAGGATGGTAGTAACTCTAGAGATAGCGAAGTGTCCTGTGTGCCGGGGTGACCTGTATGGCTGATCGCTGCAGCTTCTCCTAGTGTTGAATGTACTATAGATTGGGGTACAGGCCACTGCTTGTGCAGAGGTGTGTGTGAACCAGTTCACAAGCCTGGCACTTCTGCCAGTATCTTGCATGGGCACACTTGACTGCATAGGAATGAACACAGGTGCAGTGCACACACGTTGATGAACACCCATTCCAGGAGTTGGCACCAAATGCCCTATTGAAGAGAGAAAATAACAGAAGATTGCTAGATGATCTTCAGCTCCCTGTGTGTTCCTTGTCCCCATGCTACCTGACTTGATCCTGATCTCATGTTACCTACCCAACTTTCCTCTGTACTTCTCTTCTGCTTGACCTGGCTTGTTTAAGAACTTTGCTTCTTCTAATCACCTGTGTATGAACCTGGCCTTCCTCCTGACTACTCTTTTGCCTTGCCCCACTCCTGTGTATGACCTTTGATCTACCCGCTGATCATGTATTTAGTTTGCCCTTCATGTGTGTCCTCGGCTCGGATATTGACCACGCTCACACCTCTCTAGTGCCACCCTGCTTATCAGATATAGGTGACATCACATTGGTTATTGCACACAGCCTGCTCCTCCACCAGTGTGCTCTGTGTTCCTGCTGCCTTGCCTGAGCGCCGACCAGTCAAGAATTTCCAGAAGCAGTACCAGCAGACCAGCTTAAAATGGCACCTGTGATTCTGTGGACTTTGCACTCCCTGTCATCAACTCCAGACCTGCCTGCACCTCAGCTGCTTTGACCTCCAACCAGGTACATGACATACAGAATTTAAAGCATCCAGTGCACTTTTATGCTGATTGTTCTGACTTAGGACAAATTGCAGGGTCCATCTTGCAGGGTCATCAGAGGCTATCAAAAGAGGATGATGGAAGACTTCTTATTCTTCCTTGGGTGGCTTTGATGGTTGCTTTCTTCTTAATGCAGTAAGCTTCGGCTTTAGCCCCATCAACTCTAGCCATTAGGAGATGACTGCTCAATGTTGATGACATTGAGAGCAGGATCTTAGTGATTATTGGTGTGAGTGAAACCTTAGTGATCTGTTAGATGTCTTGGAGCACCTTGAGAATGTAGAGTGGCAGAATGTTTCATGCGATTTTGATGATATCTTGTCATCTCTCAGTGACTTGGCATTCAAAAAATGTGATGTGATTTATATTTTTTGTTAAGGGTAGTAAAACTTCATAACAGGCAAAATTACATTTCTAAAGGAAAAAATGTAATTTAAAATTGCTTGCTGCTGTAATGTATTGCCGAATCCCGGCAGTATACATAAAAAATCATTGAAAAAAACGGTGTGGGTTCCCCCCCAGTCCATTACCAGGCACTTTAAGTCTGGTATGGATATTAAGGGGAACCCGACACTAAAATAAAATAAAAATGGCATGGTGGTCCTCTTCTGCAGATTTGTCCTCTGAACCAGAAGTGCTCCGTAAGCGTTCAAGGGACTACGCAAGCAGTCAAGCTAAAAGATGCCATGGCCATGCAGTGCTTGAGTCTGCCTAGGAAACAGGAGCCACACTGGGGAAGAAATTCTGTCAGCTCTGCACGGGCAGGCTCAGAGGTGATTGATGCCATGCCAGCTTCAGCCAGGAATGGTTGTATGTGACAATGGCACCAAGCTTCTCTCTGCCTTCCAACAGGGACACTTGACACATGTTTCATGTTTGGCACACGTTCTTAATTTGGTGGTGCAGCGGTTCTTGAGCAGGTACCCAGGCTTACAAGATCTCCTGAGGCAGGCCAGAAAAGTCTGTGGTCATTTCCACCATTCATACAATGCCAGCACTCGACTGGCTGACATTCAAAGGGAATGCAACCTGCCCACCAACCACCTCATTTGTGACATGCCCACTAGGTGGAACTCAACGTTGGCAATGCTGCAGCGGCTGCACACACAGCAGAGGGCCATCAATGAGTACCTGTGTGAGTATGGCACCGGGACGGGGTCAGGGGAGCTTGGCTTCTTTTCTCCATGCCAGTGGCTACTGATCAAGGATGCATGCACTGTCCTGTCACCATTTGAGGAGGCCACAAGGGTGGTGAGCAGCGACAATGCATGCATCAGTGACTGTCAGAAACCATGAATCAGACTGAGACAGAAGTACAGTTAAATCTCACTTGTTTAATAATAATAATAATAAAAAAAGGTAAACAGAGTAAACATAGTCAAAACATAGCAAAAGTTCAGGAACCGGAATGGTTAGTCGGACAAGCCAAAACATCAGGGAGCCAAAGATGAGCGAAGTAGAACAGCAAGCAGGATCTGGAGCCACAAGGAATGTCAGCCAAGCAAGTCTTTAACAGGAACACAGGAGACCGTCTCTAGAGATGTGACCAAGGCAAAGGTAGAGATCATCTGGGCTTGACAGCTTAAGTAGGCAGGACTGACGAGCAGGATGAGTCACTGTGGTGAGTCACTGTGGAGAGATAGGAGCTGGCAATTAGCTAACAGCTGAGTGGCCAGCTCAGAGAAGGAAGGTCTGAGCCCAGCCCTGACAGTACCCCCTCCTCAATGACCCCTCCCCCTTGGAGGACCACCAGGCTTGAGGGGAAAATGTCTATGGAAATCACAGAGGAGGACAGGGGCATGTACGAGGATGAGACCTAAGAGCGTTCCTCCAGGCCGTACCCTTTCCAATGCACCAGGTACTGTATGCGCCCACGAAACCTACGGGTGTCAACAATGGACTGTACTTCATACTCCTCATGGTTCTCAACCTGTACAGGGTGAGGACGAGGCACCGAGGTGGTAAAGCGGTTGCAGAAAGGTTTTAATAAGGAGACATGAAATACATTTTAGATACGCATATTAGAAGGAAGGTCTAATGCATAACCCACTGGGTTAATCCTGAGAAGAATCAAGAAGTCAGAGGTTGCGAGATGACAGCCAGACCCTGTCCCCAACCTGGTAGGAAGGCACAGGCAGGTGTCTGCGGTCAGCATGGAGTCTGTACCTATCATTAGCATGTCGCAAAGCCTCCTGGACTTGTGCCCAAGTAGAACGAAGCCCACAGAGATGCTCTTCGAATGCAGGAATACTCTGCAGAACAAATGAGTCAGGCAACATGGAAGTTTGGAAACCACAGTTTGCCACTATTGTGAGCAAATTCTGCCCACAGTAAGAGGTCTGAGCAGTTGTTATGATGGTCAGAAACATAACAATGTAGGAGGAAAAAAGAGGGGCAAGTGGGACTTTAAATGAAGCATGTCAATTGAAAGTATAATAATGAATACATGTGAGTAGGTAAAATGATTGGATTTAATTTATAGTCAATAACCCCTAAGGGTAGTCCATGATTTTGATGCATACAGTACCAATCAAGTAGTATAGATACAAACATAGTCGCATGAATTGATATATAAGCATATTTGGCAGTAACAATCATTAAAGACTCAGTAGTGCAAACAAATCAATGGACATACATAAATGCAGTTCATAACAGAAATACATGAATTAAAATCGCCAATCAAAATCACAAAATCGCATGAAATGAGAAAAAACTCGATAAAAAAATGAATGAATATCAGGAATAAAATTAGGCTTGATAGGGCATCCTTAGTTTGAGAACCCGATGCATTTCTTGGCTTCTTGCCAGTCATCAGGGGTGGGATGCATAATTTAAGTGAGAAAAACAAAGGAATATCATAAATATTGATACATGTTGAACCTCAGGCTAATAGAGAAAATTATATCGAAATTGTCTACTTTAAATAGAAAAGCTACTTACAAAATAGCCCAAAAATCAAGGAGAGTTACCACCAATGGGATCTATTAGGGTGTGAGATATAACCGTCTCAATCGGGGTTGAGGCAGGGTACCGACCATCCTCCCAAAGTGATTGGAGAGTGGGCCAGGAGAAACCACAGCCGACAGATTCCTGAGCCTTCAATATACTGATCAATGGGTTGTAAATGGGAAAATCTGCGAAAAAGTGAAGAAAAATTGGGATGTGTCAAAGTAAGTGAATCTAAGTTTGAACGTGTTGAATGGATGGAAAATAATGACTGAAAGAAATGTGTACTTAGGTGCATCTGGAAAAGTAAATGTGTGAAAAATGAGATGATAAGGGGGAACGGAGGTAAATTAAATGCATAAAAATGCAAGTGAGAAAGGATAGGAAAAGAAATCCATAGGGAATGTGTGGAGATAGAGGGTGTGGTGCGCTAGGTTAAATAGGTAAGAGGATGGGAATGTGTGTCCATAAAACAGGAAAAAAGACATAAAAACTAATACCCATGTGTTGAATAATGGCTGCTTAACAGAGCGGTCCCTTCCTAGCGAAGCACCGTGAGGGAGTGAACCATCAGTCTGTCGGTCCCAGCTCCAAGGACTGCTCTAAGGACTGATTGGCTCATTCTGCGGCCCCATTAGACTGCAGGTGATACGCAGAGGAGAAAGCAAACTGAATTCCCTGTACACAAAAGGCTCGCCAGAACCGGGAAACAAACTGACCACCCCTGTCAGAGACAATCACCTTGGGTGGCTCATGTAAGCGTAAGCTCTCCCGAGCAAAAATGGAAGCCAGTTCCTTAGAAGTGGGCAACTTCTTAAGTGGAATACAATGAGACATTTTCGAGAACCCGTTAACCACCATAAGGATAACTGTGTTGCCCTGGGAGTTGGGTAACTCCACAATGAAATCCATAGACAGGTGGGTCCAGGGCCTCTCTCCATTGGGTATAGGTTGTTGGAGGCCCACTGGAAGGTGTGGTGGAGTTTTACTCTGAGCACACACGGAACAGACAGCTACGAAGGCAGTTACATCAGCACGTAGACTAGGCCACCAAAATTGTTGGGAAATTGCCCAAAAGAGTTGATTCTTCCCAAGGTGGCCAGCAGCCTTGGGAGAATGGTAAGTCTGGAGCACGGCAGTACGGAGACAAAGCAGCGGTCACTAGGTTTCTCAGGTGAAGCATGAACCTGAGCAGAAAGAATTTTGTCACTCAAAGGAGAAGTGAGACTGGTGTGAACCGTAGCCATAATACGATCAGGAGGAATCACAGGAACTGGAACTGACTTCATCTTGGAAGTGGAGGAAAATTGTCATGGCAAAGCGTCAGCCCTTACATTCTTAGTACCAGGTAAGAATGAGACAATGTAATTGAAACTAGACAAGAAAAGAGCCGTTTGCGCCCTTCTGGGAGAGAGGCATTTAACCTCAGACAAGAATGTGAGATTCTTATGGTCAGTAAGAATGAGAACTGGCACAGTGGTACCTTTGAGGAGATGTCTCCATTCTTTCAGGGCTAAAATGATCGCTAACAGCTCTCTGTCACCAATCTCATAATTGGTGACAATTTCTTGGAAAAGTAGCCATAAGGATGCATACCGCTCTCAGAGGTAGGATGTTGAGACAGAGGGGCGCCAACTCCAGTCTCAGAAGCATCAACCTCAAAGATAAAAGGAAACAAAGGATCAGGATGTGCCAACACAGGAGCAGAAACAAAGGCAGCCTTGAGACTCTCAAAGGCCTTAATGAACTCCAGAGATCAACACTGTGGGTTACCGTCCTTTCTGGTCATATCAGTCAGGGCCTTGACCAGAGACGAGAAGTTACGAATAAACTTCAGATAATAGTTGGCAAAACCAAGAAAACGCTGCAGAGGACGTAAACCCATGAGTCGGGGCCACTAGAGGACTGCTGAAAGTTTCACGGGGTCCATCGAAAAACCAGCAGTGGAAATGACATAACCCCGGAATTGAACCTGTTCATGATGGAATTCGCACTTCTCCAATTTACAATAGAGATTGTTTCTTAGTTTCTGAAGCACACTACAGACATCTGTGTGGTGGCTCTCTGTCACGTACCTGGTAGGTTTTGACCCTGAAGTGCAGAGAGAGACCTCCCCTACGGCTCCCACTCTCGTCCCTCTGGAATGGAGACAGAGGACACAGGAGTAAGGAGTGGTATGGGTGCCTGGCAGGATCAACAGTCACCAGAAGACCAAGAGTGGTGGGAACCTCCGGAATCAGGAACTGAAGAGAAGACTGGAGACTGGAATGCAGACTGAGCCAGGAACCACAGCAGGTAAGTAGGCAGGAACTGGAGCACTGGACTGGAACCAGGAACAACAGCAGGTAGCAGGCCGGATACTGGAATGCTGGACTGGAACCAGGAACAACAGCAGGTAACAAACTGGATACTGGAACGCTGGACTGGAACCAGGAACAACAGCAGGAAACAGACTGGATACTGGAACGCTGGGCTGGAACCAGGAACAACAGCAGGTAGCAGGCCGGATACTGGAACGCTGGACTGGAACCAGGAACAACAGCAGGTAACAGACTGGATACTGGAACACTGGGCTGGAACCAGGAACCAGGAACCACAGCATGTAGCAGGCTGGATACTGAAGGGCTGGACTGGAACCAGGAACAACAGCAGATAGCAAGCTGGTTACTGAAGGGCTGGACTGGAACCAGGAACAACAACAGATAGCAGACTGGTAACAAGTATCAGGCAGGTAGTAGGCCGGATACTGGAACGCTGGACTGGAACCAGGAACAACAGCAGGTAACAGACTGGATACTGGAACACTGGGCTGGAACCAGGAACAACAGCAGGTAGCAGGCCGGATACTGGAACGCTGGACTGGAACCAGGAACAACAGCAGGTAACAGACTGGATCCTGGGACGCTGGACTGGAACCAGGAACAACAGCAGGTAACAGACTGGATACTGGAACATTGGGCTGGAACCAGGAACCAGGAACCACAGCAGGTAGCAGGCTGGATACTGAAGGGCTGGACTGGAACCAGGAACAACAGCAGATAGCAGGCTGGATACTGAAGGGCTGGACTGGAACCAGGAACAACAACAGATAGCAGACTGGATACTGAAGGGCTGGACTGGAACCAAGAACAGCAGCAGGTAACAGACTGGTAACAAGTATCAGGCAGAGGAATAGTCAAAACAAGCCAGTGGTCAATATCAGGCGGAGAGCAGAGGTACCAGGGATCAAACAGGAGAAAGGTCAAAGCAAGCCAAAGAGGTCAGATGCAGGCGGATAGCTGGATAGTCACAACAGGAAGCCGGGTCAGGTAACAGAAGGGTTCAGATCAGATTAGGTTTGGCACACGGAACGCTGTAGAGCAGACAGCGGGGATTGAGTGTGACAGGCAGGTTTAAATAGCCCGTCTGACACCAACGGGAGCGCGCGCGTGTCCGTGCGTGGAAGCGCGCGTGCGCGCATGCGCGGTAGCGCCCGTGGCCGTGTTCCAGTGAGCCTGGAATGCTGATTATTGGCAGGATCTTCATGACATTGCCCCCCCAAGGGGCAGCCTCCGGATGCCCTTTCGGGCAAATTTTTCTGAATGGGACCTTTTAAAATATTGCAACAGACCTTCAGCATGAATATTATCCTCAGGTTCCCAAGAATTCTCTTCGGGTCCAAATCCCTTCCATTTTATCAGGAATTGATTCTGATTACCTCTTCTCCTGTGGTCCAAGATAGA
This sequence comes from Lithobates clamitans, assembly GCA_037952925.1. Lineage (NCBI taxonomy): Eukaryota > Metazoa > Chordata > Amphibia > Anura > Ranidae > Lithobates > Lithobates clamitans. Next base: position 5,470,377 of record JBBGZY010000865.1, read on the forward strand.
TTCCACCTCGAATTCCTCCTTGTCATCTACCAAAATTGGATCAGGAGGATCCGTACTTCGACCTGGAAATGGATTGAGAATGGAAGGTTTAAGTAAAGACACATGGAACACTGGGTGAACCTTTAACGAATCTGGGAGTTCTAGTTCATATGCCACCTCATTAATTTTCCGTCTGACAGGAAATGGTCCTATGAACTTGGGACCCAATTTCTTTGAAGGGCAGGCCAACCTGAGGTTCATCGTAGACAACTATACCTGGTCACTGGGTGCAAGTAACAGTTCACCTCGCCTTTTTTTATCGAAAGTTGTCTTGTTGTATTCCTGGGTCCTGGTCATGGTCTCCTGCAAAACTTAAATATTGGAGGTAAAGAAATTCAATTTCTCCTGAACTGCGAGTACTGTACATTCTGGAAGGGAATTAGGTAGAAATGAAGGGTGAAAGCCATAATTTGCAAAAAATGGAGTCTGTTTAATAGCGGAATGAATGGAATTGTTGTAGGCAAATTCAGCCAATGGAAGTACGGAAATCCAATCATCTTGGGCAAAGAAGAGAAACAGCGTAGGTATTGTTCAAGAGTTTGGTTTGTTCTCTCTGTTTGCCCATTAGTCTGGGGATGGTAGGCAGATGAGAATGAAAGCTCAATGTTCAGCGTTTTACACAGAGACTTCCAGAAACAGGAGGTAAACTGTACCACCCAATCTGAAACAATATTGGCCGGCACCCCGTGGAGTCTGATGACTTCTTTAATAAATATTTGTGCTCTTTCTGCAGCTGAGGGGGTACCCTTCATTGGGACAAAGTGGGCCATCTTTGATAGCCAATCCACTATTACAAAGATCATGGTGTAGCCCCCTGCCGGAGGTAGTTCAACAATAAAGTCTATGGATAACATCTTCCATGGCCTGTCTGGGACAGGCAAAGGTCTTAATAGTCCCCATGCCTTGGTTTTGTAACCCTTGTTCCTAATACAGGTGGTACAGGATTCTACAAACCTCTTGCAATCCTCACGTAACTGAGGCCACCAGAAGGTACACTGTACCAGATCGGTGGTCTTAGCTACACCAAAATGCCCAGCCAGTGCATGATCATGACAGAGCTCCAATATAGGTACTCGTAGATCTTCGAGTATTTAAATCCTATTCTCGTGCCAAAGTAGCCCATCCTTAACCTGAAGTTCTGCCCCAACGGAAGATCCCAGTCCCGCGGAAGCCTGCTTAATTTGGGAAAGCAGGTCTCCCTGAAGCAGGAGAAAATTCCCCGGGGACAGGATGGTGTCCGGAGAGGACATTTCTTTAGGTTTGTGGAACATCCAGGATAGGGCATCGGGTTTAGTGTTCTTGGAGCCAGGGCGGTAAGTGACATGAAAAGAGAACCTGGAGAAAAAGAGAGCCCATCTGGCCTGTCGTGGCTTCAGCCTCTTTGCAGATCTCAAATACTCCAGGTTCTTATGATCTGTAAAAATTAAGACTGGATGAGCGGCTCCTTCCAGAAGATAGCGCCACTCCTCTAATGCTGATTTAATTGCCAACAACTCTCTGTCTCCTACATCATAATTTCTCTCTGCCGTGGACAACTTACGAGAGAAGAAAGCCACCGGGTATAACAGGCCCTTGGTTCCCTGTCTTTGGGACAACACTGCTCCTACAGCAATTTCAGATGCGTCTACTTCAAGTACAAACGGCAGAGAGGAATCTGCATGTTTTAGTACGGAAGCAGAAGTAAAGAGAGCCTTGAGGGTCTCAAAAGCTTTTTGGGCTTCAGCAGACCAGTGAAAGCGTGTTCCCTGTTTAGTTAACTGGGTAATGGGTGTGATAATGGCTGAAAACCCCTTAATACATTTTCGGTAGAATCGTTGGATTCCCTTTTTGTCTGTTGGAACTGGCCAATCTAGTATTGCAGCGATCTTTTGAGGATCCATCTTATTGCCCTTGCTAGAGATGATTAACCCCAAAAATGGAATACTTTCCTGTTCAAATTCACACTTCTCTGCCTTTGTATATAAGCCATGCTGTCGAAGCCGGGCAAACACACGTCTGACATGCCTGTGGTGAGATTCAAGGGAAAAAGAGAAGATTAGTACATCGTCTAGATAGACGATGACAAACAGATCTAGAAAGTCTCGCAAAACATCATTGATAAAGTATTGGAACGTAGCAGGGGCATTGCACAATCCGAAGGGCATCACCAAGTATTCAAAATGCCCATAGCGGGTACGGAAGGCAGTCTTCCACTCGTCTCCGTCCCTGATACGGACCAAATTGTAGGCTCTGCGGAGGTCAAGCTTAGTGAATACAGTGGCAGTTCCAAGTCTTTGGAATAATTCTGGTACCAGGGGAAGAAGATAGTGGTTTTTTACTGTAATTTGATTTAGTTCACGGTAGTTCAGGCATGGTCTAAGGGTATTATCCTTTTTCTGTACAAAGAAGATGCCAGCGCCTGCTGGAGACGTGGACGGGCGAATGAAGCCTTTCTTTAAATTTTCATCTATATATTCTTTTAATGCCCCTTGTTCTACCTCTGTCAGAGGGAAAATCCTTCCGAATGGAATCTCTGCTCCGGGCAGCAACTCGATAGCACAGTCATAGGCCCGGTGGGGAGGTAAGGCCTCTGCCCCCTGTTTACTAAACACATCTAGGAAGTCATGATAAGCTGCGGGAATGGATTGATGAAGGCTGGAATCTGTGTCCAGGCCGAGCAAGGTAGAAGCCTCATGAGCATCTTGAAATCTGCAGAACTGCTGACAATAGGAAGAAAAAAAAGTAACCTCTCCCGTGGCCCAGTTGATGTCAGGGTTGTGCGCTTGGCATGCCGAGGATTATGGGAAACAAGGGTGAAGCAATGATATCCAAGCATAATAATTCTTGATGAGAGTTAAGTATAGAAACAGGTATAGGAACAGTCTCTTGAGTGACAGGTCCAGATTTGATGGCGCTCCCATCAGCCAGGTGAATGGAGAGTCCATGGGCCTTAGGTAACAGGGAAATCTGATGTTCTGCAGCAAAAGAGGAGTCCATGAAACAGCTGCAAGCTCCAGAGTCAATGATGGCGGTTATTTGCAGAGTCTTTCCTGGGAGCTGTAATAAGATAGAGAGAGCAAGGTGAGAAGTGTTCTTGGTCAGAGGCACAACATAGTCAGTAGACAGGGAGAGGCACTTACGGAGCTTAAGAGGGCAGTTCCTGGCGTAGTGTCCAGGCTCCCCACAGTACAGACACAAATTATTCATCCGACGACGTTGACGCTCCTCCTGGGTGAGAGAAGGCCGAAGGACCCCTAGCTGCATAGGCTCAGGTGGGTTAAACATGGAGGCAGATGGTGCCGGAGAAGTATGATTTGAAACCTTTGGAAGCACCCTTAAGCGTCGATCGATCTGAATGGCTAGATCGATCAAGGCATTCAGAGTCTGTGGTATACCAACCCTGGCCAACTCATCCTTTAAAGAATCAGAAAGTCCCATTCGAAATTTATAGCGGAGGGCCGCATTATTCCAGTTTGTGTCAGCACTCCACCTTCTGAATTCAGCCAAATAGTCCTCTGCTGCCCTGCGACCCTGCTGAAGGGTATGCAGAGCAGTTTCTGCAGTCACAGAAAGCTGGGGGTCTTCATACAACTGGGCCAACGCATCAAAGAAAGTGGTGAGATTGGTCAGGGATACGTCCTTTTGTTCCAAGAGGCGATGGGCCCAAGTTTGGGGGTCGCCTGTAAGTAGGGAAATCACAAAGCCCACCTTGGTGGCCTCCAGGGAAAAGGTACGTGGCTGAAGAGCAAAAAATAGTTAACAGGAATTGTGAAAGGCCCTGAATTTTATGTCGATCTCCAGAGAATCATTCAGGTGTCGGAACTCTGGGTTCTGGAGGAAGCATCACCACCGTTGGGGAAGGCCCAGCTGAAGAAGCGGAAGCAGGAGGGACTCCCTGGACCCCGGTACGGTTAGACAAGGTTAGTACCCGTTCTTCCAGCCGGGTGTATCCTTGCTGTAGATTCTTGACTGCTTCAGTCAATCCTGCCAGGCGTGCACATAGTTCCTCATTGGGAGAGGTTCCCTGCTCAGGCTCAGACATGGCTGTCTGCTACTGTCATGTACCTGGTAGGTTTTGAGCCCGAAGTGCAGAGAGAGACCTCCCCTACGGCTCCCAATCTCGTCCCTCTGGAATGGAGACAGAGGACACAGGAGTATGGTTGCCACCTCATCCCTTTAAACACGAACACATATTAATTACACGGATTCTGTGGCTGATTAAGGTGGTAATTAAACTTACTTGGTGCCTTCTCTGCATTTAATTAGCCTCAGAACCTGTGTAATTTAAAGGTGTTCGGGTTTAAAGGGATGAGGTGGCAACTCTACACAGGAGTAAGGAGTGGTATGGGTGCCTGGCAGGATCAACAGTCACCAGAAGACCAGGAGTGGTGGGAACCTCCGGAATCAGGAACTGAAGAGAAGACTGGAGACTGGAATGCAGACTGAGCCAGGAACCACAGCAGGTAAGTAGACAGGAACTGGAGCGCTGGACTGGAACCAGGAACAACAGCAGGTAGCAGGCAGGATACTGGAACGCTGGACTGGAACCAGGAACAACAGCAGGTAACAGACTGGATACTGGAACACTGGACTGGAACCAGGAGCAACAGCAGGTAACAGACTGGATACTGGAACGCTGGGCTGGAACCAGGAGCAACAACAGGTAGCAGGCCGGATACTGGAACGCTGGACTGGAACCAGGAACAACAGCAGGTAACAGACTGGATACTGGGACGCTGGACTGGAACCAGGAACAACAGCAGGTAACAGACTGGATACTGGAACGCTGGGCTGGAGCCAGGAACCACAGCAGGTAGCAGGCTGGATACTGAAGGGCTGGACTGGAACCAGGAACAACAGCAGATAGCAGGCTGGATACTGAAAGGCTGGACTGGAACCAGGAACAACAGCAGATAGCAGACTGGATACTGAAGGGCTGGACTAGAACCAAGAACAGCAGCAGGTAACAGACTGGTAACAAGTATCAGGCAGAGGAATAGTCAAAACAAGCCGGTGGTCGATATCAGGCGGACAGCAGAGGTACCAGGGATCAAACAGGAGAAAGGTCAAAGCAAGCCAAAGAGGTCAGATGCAGGCGGATAGCTGGATAGTCACAACAGGAAGCCCGGTCAGGTAACAGAAGGGTTCAGATCAGATCAGGTTTGGCACACAGAACGCTGTAGAGCAGACAGCGGGATTGAGTGTGACAGGCAGGTTTAAATAGCCCGTCTGACGCCAACGGGAGCACGCACGCGTGTACCCGTGCATGAAAGCGCCCGTGAGCGCGCGCGCATGCGCGGTAGCGGCCGCGGCCGTGTTCCAGTGAGCCTGGAACGCCGATTATTGGCAGGATCTTCATGACACTCTCCAGCGACTTGGAAAATATGAAGATATCGTCGAGATAAACCACCACAAATAACTGCAACAAATCTTGGAGGACATCGTTAATAAATTCCTGGAAAACTGCTGGGGAGGTACAAAAGCCAAAAGGCATTACAAGGTACTCATTATGGCCTGTTCTGGTATTAAACACAGTTTTCCACTCGTCGCCCTCCTTAATCCTCATAAGATTGTATGCCTCTCTCAAATCAAGCTTCGTGAAAACCGTTGCTCCCTTTAGGCGGTCAAATAACTCTGTAATCAATGGAATTGGATACTGGCTTGGCCTTTGTCAAAGACATCGCTAAAATCATGGTACTCCTTCGGCAGGGAGGTGAGAGACCAGAACCTTGGCTACCCTCTGGAAGCATGTTTTACTGCATTGTGGCGACCAGGAGAGAACCTCAGCATGGAGCCAATCAAAAAAAGGGGTTGTGCCTCTGTAACCAAGCATAACCAATAACCAGCGGAAACTTAGGTGAGGAAATAACTTGAATTGGATTATCTCATGGTGAAGAGCCCCTACGGCCATGGACAACAGAACAATCTCATGAGTCAGATGGGTAGGCTGTAGAGGTCTCCCGTCAAGAGCCTCAATGGCAAGTGGAGTGTCACGCAGCTGCAGCGGAATCGAGTGCTTCGATACAAAGGCAGAATCAATGAACAGGCCTGCAGCCCCAGAGTCGATTAGAGCCTGTATCTCGACGGACGACTCAGGCCAAGAAAGGGTAACCGAAACCAGGGGCTTATCCTTCTGGATAATTGGGATGAAACAACGCCACCTAAGGTCTGTCCATGACAGGACTTCAAGGTTTGGGCGTTCCCTGGACGGGTAGGACAAGACTTCAAAAAGTGACCTGCCTGGCCACAATAAAGGCACAATCTCTCTCTCCTCCTAAGGGTTCTTTCATCTGCAGAGAGACATATGAAGCCCAAGTGCATGGGTTCATCTTCACTGACAGACTCGGTACCAGGAGGCATGGAAGGTGAGGGAGGCAAGGGTGGGACTGCAAAGCTCGGAGACAAATATACAGGAGGCTTCCACAAGCATTGCAATGCTTCTGTCAGCAGACGCCCCATAGGGATCGCGCTGCGTCTGTAGTTGGAGCCTGTAAGGCTGTTTTATATACTTTATCATTAAGTATGAGTCCATTGTATTGTTGGTTCATCACATATTCATAAGTATGAGGAAGTTGAGGTAACTTGGATAGGGAGGGTAACATGGAAATTGGATGCGGCTTTAAAACTAGAAGTTCATAAGGGACTGGGTATAGAAGATTCAGTTTAAAGTTTGATGTTTGAGGTTTGAGCTTTTAATTAGTTGTGTTAGTCTTGCTAGGTTTATACCAGTCGAACCAGGGGCGCCAGAGGGGACACTTTGAGTTGTAGTTTCTTTGGGCAGAAGCGAACATTGCTTCATAAGTTATTTGTAAGTTGGTGTTCTAAGTACATCCGCAAGATTTGGGACTTCACAGTCGCGAGCAGTTTTAAATGACACTTTTTACTTTAGAAATGTAATTTTGCTGTGGTACTGGTTAAAACATGGGAAAGATGCACTACTTTACAGGCATACTAAGGACACCCCCAGGCAAGATATATAAAGGAATATTTCATTTTTATTTTTTTCACTTTAAGCATTATTAAAATCACTGCTCTCGAAAAAATGGCCTTTTTTAAAACTTTTTTTTGCATTGATACATGTCCCCTGGGACAAGACCAGGTCCCCAAACACTTTTTATGGCAATAACTTGCATATAACCCTTCAAATGAGCACTTCTGATTTTTCACATTCACGTCCTATAGACTTTAATAGTGTTCGCATGTTCACACAAATTTTTTGCCTGTTCACATGTTCTGCTGTGAACCGAAGCCAGGGGGCTGTTCAGCTAATCCCTAGTTGCAAACAGCAACGGTGCGATCTGCTGCACACGTGTCAAAAAAGGTCCACACCAAGGAACGTTTAAAAGTCAACATTGAGCCTGCACCTGCGGAGCTCTGTGGTGTGATGCGATAGGGTGGCTGTCCATGGAGGACATCCTGCCTCATTGGAGTTGTTCCTCCTCCTCCTCACTTTCCTCCTCTCTTCTCTCAGGCACCCAAGTACAGTCAGTGACCTCATCATCCCCTCCCTCCTCGTCACTGGAGTAAACTTGGCAGTATGCTGCAGCTGGGGGAACATGACTGCCAGTTTCTTATTTCTGTGGCACCACCTCTGTCTAGTCTCACGTTACTTCCTTCAACCTGGGAACCAACATTGGAGCCTTCAAATCGCTGTGCATCCTCCAGCAGCATGTAACTGACACTATGGTCAAATAATTCTGGGGACTCCTCCATGCATGATGGAGGGGATATGGAAGGAGTAACTGTGGACAAGGAGCCGGTGAAATAGACCACTTTGGTAGCTGTGTTGGAAGGCAAACTACTCTGAGCCTGGGTGACAGAGGATGAGGAGGATTAGGATGGCTTTGTTATCCACTCCAACAACTCTTCTGCATGTTGTGGCTCAATAACATGGCCAGCAGCAGATCAAAAGGACAAGCGTGCCCCACGGCAACCTGTAGAGGATGCACAATGTCCACGACCACCACTGTTGACTGTAGACACAGAGGCTGCTTGCCCTCTATTAGTGGCCTGTGAGCGTCTGCCTTCCGGACATGATGTTTTGTAACACTGCACTACACTGTATTATATACTGTGTACATATATATATATATTAGACTATATATACAGTATATTAATACACCACCTGAAGTGTATTAGAAACTGCATACACTGTATTATATACTGTGTACACCGCTTACACTGTATTAGAAACTATACACCAGCTGCACTGTATTATATATTGTGTACACCACCTGAAGTGTATTAAAAACTGTACACACTGTATTATATACAGCGTACACCACCTGCACTGTATTAGAAACTGTACACCAGCTGCACTGTATTATATACTGCGTACACCACCTGACGTGTATTAGAAACTGTACACACTGTAATATATACTGTGTACTAGACATGTGCACACTGAAATATTTTGTTTGGGAATTTCGTTTTCATCCGAAAAATACATTTATATAGTTACTCCTGAAATTCGTTTTTATTTATTTCGTTTTTCGTTAAAAATTGCATTCATCCGAAAAGCCAAATTAATTAAGATCGAATCTGTCATTGAAGGCTTATAGTGTCTGTTGAATGTTCAAAGAAGATTCGAAGGAGCAGCTAAACTGTACGTGTACATTTCCGGTCAAATTTTCCGCCTACAAGCTAGCTGTAGTAGAATTCTAATGTTGTATGACTAGTAATAATTATATTTTTTAATTATTTTACTAGTCAACCAACATTAGAATTTTTCTATAGCCTATGGGCGGATGCATTTGACCGGAAACGTACGATTGCAGCGTCATAATGTTGAGCTGCTCCATCGAATCTTCTTAGAACTTTCGACAGACACCATAAGCCAAAGATTCGACGTTTGTATGTTTTCGTTGCTTTGTCGAATCTTTGTCGTTCATGTTGAATGGTCTACTCTACCCCAACAGTCAGCCAACTTTCACATTTGTTTCTCAATCTCCAAGTGCAATGGCAGGCGCGGCATCCAACGTTGTGTCAGATATTGATATGGCATTATAATATAGAATCTATAATAATAAATCCCCCCCCACAACACGGGCAGCTTCTGAGGTTATCACAACACTAGCAACACTAGTATCACTATTAAGTTCACAACACTAACACAATAGCAGCAGATTATTATGAAAAAGTTAAGTTGAACTGTAGGTTGCTTCACTATTGTTCTGCTACTGTGCTTATGCTTAATTGCTAAATAATTCAGGTTCTCTGACAACAGACCAGCTAAGATTGACTGTCTTCTGAAATGATTCAGTGTGTGTGTGTCTCTCTCTCTGCTAGCAAATCGTAAGTGAAAGTAAGTTGGCTGTACGTGTGTACTTAGTTCTAGCTATTTTACTGCCCCTCCTCTTTAGTTACAATTGGCCAATAACATTCATCATGATCATTATTTTTATTTTACTTCCCCCAACCAATTCCAGCAGCAATCTTTTCTCTCTGTGTCAAATCTTTTCTCTCTATGTAGAATAATCTTGGACTAATAGAGTTAAGGTTAGGCACATTCGACCACAGGTTTGATAAACACAGATTGTTATTGTCAGCGTCATGTCGAATCTCCTATCTATATCGAACTGTTGTCACACGAAAATGAAAATAAAGCATTCTTTTATGTTGGATCTTTTGATTTTCGTTTTCTGCACTTTCGTTATCGTTTGTTAAAACGATAACAAAAATACCTGAAATTCGGACGAAAATACATTCGGACAAAAACGAATGCACATGTCTACTGTGTACACCGCCTGCACTGTATTAAAAACTATACACACTGTATTATATACTGTGTACACCACCTGCTCTGTATTAGAAACTGTACCACGGCTGCACTGTATTATATACTGTGTACACCACCAGAAGTGTATTAGAAACTGTACACCCTGTATTATATACTGTGTACATCACCTGAAGTGTATTAGAGATTATACATACTGTATTATATACTGTGTAGGGTTGTCCCGATACCACTTTTTTAGGATCGAGTACAAGTACCGATACTTTTTTCAAGTACTAGCCGATACCGATTACCGATACTTTTTTTTAATGTCACGTGACAGTTTTTTTTTTTGCTATTTTTTTGGGGGGGGTGAACGTTGTATGTGTGTGTGGTTTTTTTCTTGTTTTTTTTTTACAATTTTTATTTTTTCCAATAATATTTTTTTATTCTTTATTGTTTTTTTTTAATCAGCCCTTTTGGGGGGCTTTGGTGAGATATCAGGGGTCTTAACAGACCTCTGATATCTCCCCCTTGAGACAGAGAAAGAGACAGAGGATAGAGATTCCCCAGTCCCTTTCTCTGCAGCGTCAGCTGCACTGAGAATGAATGAGGGAAAACAGCAGCTTCTCTCCATTCATAAACTGACACATCGTAATCACAGGAGATTACAATGTTTCAGTTATGTGAATGGACAGAGTCAGCTGACTCTCTCCATACACAAAGGAAGGAGGAGGGGGACGGAAGAACGGAGGGAGAGAACGGAGGGGACAGATAAGGAGAGCAGAACAGAGGGGACAGATAAGGAGAGCAGAACGGAGGGGACAGATAAGGAGAGAGGAACGAAGGGGACAGATAAGGAGAGAGGAATGAAGGGGACAGCGTAGAGGCACAGAGGAACGGAGGGGGCATGGAGGAGGATGCAGTGACAGTCAGCTGTGAGCGATCACAGCTGTATGTCACTAAAGCTGGTGAAAGCCGCTGGGGGAGAATCTTGTAACTCCCCCACGTGCCGATCACAGCTGTCCTCTAGGTATCGGGGGAAGCATCGGGAGCATTTGCCCGAGTACAAGTACTTGGGCAAATGCTCGGTATCGGTGCCGATACCGATACTAGTATCGGTATCGGGACAACCCTAATACTGTGTACACCACTTGCACTGTATTAGAAACTGTACACCAGCTGCACTTTATTATATGCTGTGTACACCACCTGACGTGTATTAGAAACTGTACACACTGTATTATATACTGTGTACACTGCCTGCACTGTATTAGAAACTGTACAATGGCTGCACTGTATTATTTACTGTGTACACCACCTTAAATGTATTAGAAACTGTACACACTGTATTATATACTGTGTACACAGCCTGTTGTGTATTAGAAACTATACACCACCGAATGCACTGTAAATATAAGCTACACTGAATGCAATATATATATATATATATATATATATATATATATATATATATATATATATAGATACACTGCCTGCACTGACTGAATATATAGCCTATGCTAAATCCAGAGTATCTATATATATATATATATATATATATATATATATATATATTAGACTGACTGTATATATAAATATATATCAAATACACTGTCAACTAACTAAATAACCTGCCTGCTTAATCTAACTCAAGCTATCTCTCTGTCCATGCCAACAACACTACACGCGGCCGCTATTCAAGCAGCCTCATTGAGTGTGGGGCATGAACTTAGTCCCCCTGACTCATGATTGGCCAAAGGCACCCTGCCTTTGGTCAATTATGGCTCTCTCAGCAGGTCAGGTGCATTTTCTGGCCAATCATCATACAGAAATGCATTGCGATCTGGTAGTGCATTATGAGGCTTTCCGCGGCGCTCAAATTTCCCACAAACTCCTCATAATGTTTGTTGTTGGGCGAACATCCGATGTTCGAGTTGAACTTACGTTCGACTCGAACATCGAGCTCATCCCTATTTTTAAGCAGTGCAGCTATATCTGCCTGCAGTCACATTTTATGCATAAAGCAGGTATTTGTGCAGAGCAGAAATTAAACAGTCTATCACAGCTCAACAGTTCCAACAGCAGAGATAATTCTAGAAAGAACAGTCTTTGTAATTCCCCAAGCAAATTTAGGACACAGAAACTCCTATGCATGCACAATGCTTTCCAATCTGATAACATGTCTTCTTATGCCGCGTATACACATCGGAATTTCGGCCCACAAAAGACCGATGAGAGTTTTTCATCGGAAAATGCGACTATGTGTATGCTCCATCAGACTCATGCTGGCCGAATTCCAGCCAGCAAAAGATTGAGAGCATGTTCTTTATTTTTCAGTCGGGAAAAGTTCCTATCTGAAAATGCGATCATCTGTGGCAATTCCGACACGCAAAATTACTACGCATGCTCGGAAACAATTCGACGCATGCTCAGAAGCATTGAAGTTCATTTTCTTGGCTCGTCGTAGTGTTGTACGTCACCGCGTTCTTGACGGTCGTATGTTCAGCGAACTTTTGCGTGACTGTGTGTATGCAAGGTAAACTTGAGCGGAATCGAGTCGGAAAAGCCGACATATCTTTTTTCGACGAGAAGTCCAATCGTGTGTACGCGGGATTACTGTTATGTTTCAAATGCTACTTTATGCATTGACATACCTTGTTAGGCCCATTCTGTCTGAACAGCATGAACACCTGTGGACTTGGCACCATCCACAGGCAGCTTAACTATTCAATAAGACACAGAAGTTTAATCCAACACCACTTTAGCTTTTGCTGTACAGAGGATGTTTTTTTCCAGTTCTTGGAATATTAAGAAGACAAATACTGACTGAGGGAACATGGAAGACATGGTAAGTGTCTAGCTACGACCAAACTATCCAGTTAGAAGGGGATTTGGAGGTATCGTTTTTTTGGGCGGAAGTTAGTAGTAGGAGCAGTGCTTTAAACTAAGAAGAAAAAAACTGTTTTACTTGAAAACAAGGGAGGATCACTTCTGTTCACAGATTGTTGTTTTTCCATTATTGGTCTCTTTATAAATCCCTCAACAATCTCATTTATTAACACTGCTACTACTATTTGGAGACAAACCAAAACATTTGATCTCCAAATCAACGGGATTTCCTATTCCCACAGAAGCATGTGACCTTAAATTTCACTGCACATATTTCCTGTCATTCTACTATTATTTGTCTGGGAGTGTATGCAATTATTTTTTTTTTTTTTAAGATTGGTGAGACTTAGCAAAAATCAGCTGTACGTGCTTTTAAAGTGGAGTCCACTCATCTAAAGGAGAACGAGAAATCTTATATATATTACAGCAAATTTCGCTAATTTAATTTTGGGTCCTTATATGCCTCTGTTTAGGAAGCACTGAGATGCCCCAATAACTTTTTTAAATTAAAGCAAGTGGATGTGATAAATGGTAGGGTTCAACGGATATAATCACATGACCAGTCCCAGAGTTGTAATATGAGAAAAGTCTATTGGGAAGACAGTGAGTCACAACAGCAGTAAATAAGAATTCTGTGGGTGCTCTATATAAAGTTTACAGAATGCCACCATGGTTGTTTTGGTTGCATGTAAGTGACATTTAGAGCTTTTTTTTTTTTTTTGCAATAGCTGGTATTGTTTTTATGTACAGTATGTTAAACAAAGTTAAATAATAAAAAGGGTGTTTATTTAAATGTAACATTGTTATAGCCTATAAATATCAGGTTCAGCTGTTACCTTTCATAAACTGCCCTATCGCAAATTATGTTAAAGTTTGCCTCCAAAACTGCTATCTGTCTAAAACATGGCATAAAATGTGGAACATGACTAAAAGCACATACAGTATATGTCCATATTTATAGCTGCTTCTGTAGATTCAGCAAAAGGTGACACACACAAAGTGTAGTCACAGATTTAATAGGGACCCCACTATGCCCACAGTTTCAAGCTGACAGCCCTGGACGACGAAGACTTAAAAAATTCTGAAATGCCTCACTTAGGCGGACACCTTCTCCAACGCTCCTCTCTTGACCAACAGAAGACTCAAATCTACGTTTTCCACGACACTGTAACCTACTTCAGTCAGGAAAAACGTTCAATAAAATCCTCTTTAACGTGTCCTCAAGAGATTTTATCTTCTGCACTCTCTGTGGGGGCAGGATGAGCTCTGAGACCTTCCCCTTATAACGGTGGTCAAGGAGGGTTGTCAACCAGTAATCATCCTTCTCCTTTATGCCATGTATTCTTGAGTCCTTTTGCAGGCTTTGAAACCTAAGGTTGCCCATGCGCCTCAAATTTGCAAAGGCTTGTGAAGCAGATTCCTCGGGGGTCACTCAGGATGACAGCATCTGGAACTTCCTTCTCCCAGGCACGTACTACTCCCAAGGGTCCTGGGGTTGGAAAGCCATCGCTTACAGATTGATGCATGTCTTCCTCTTCTTCGAAGCCTATGAAAGTGCCAGAATCCTCCTCCTCATCCTCCTCCCCTCTCTCCTGTTTGTTCTGTGACATAGGAATGATGGTGTCTGGATAAAGTGGGCCTTGAGAGGAAAGGAAGTCTTCCTCTTCCTCCTCCTGCTCTGCCTCCAGTGCCCTGTCCATAATGCCACACAGAGTCTGTTCCAGCAGGAACACAATAGGGATTGTGACAGGGGAGATGACACCAGTGGCGGTGGGGATAGAGATGACATCAGTGGCAGTGGTGAGAATAGGGATGACATCAGTGGTGGTGGGGATAGGGATGACATCAGTGGCAGTAGTGAGGATAGGGTTGACATCAGTGGCAGTGGTGAGGATAGGGATGACATCAGTAGCAGTGGTGGGGATAGGGTTGACATCAGTAGCAGTGGTCGGGATAGGGATGACATCAGTCCACTGCCACTGATGTCATTCCTATCCCCACCACCACTGTTACTGATGTCATCCCTATCCTCACCACTGCCACTGATGTCATCCCTATCCCCACCGCCACTGATGTCATCCCTATCCCCACTGCCACTGATGTCATCCCTATCCTCACCACCACCACTGATGTCATCTCTATCCCCACCGCTGCAACTGATGCCATCCCTATCCTCACCACCACTGATGTCATCCCTATCTCCACCACTGATGTCATCCCTATCCTTACCACCACTGTTACTGTAGTCATTACTATCCTCACCACCACTGTTACTGATGTCATCCCTATCCACACCACTGATGCCATCCCTATCCCCACCCCCACCACTGTTACTGATGTTATTCCTATTTCCACCACCACCACTGTTACTGATGTCATCCCTATCCTCACCACTGTTGTCATCCCTATCCCCACCACTGATGTCATCCCTATCCTCACCTCTGATGTCATCCCTATCCTCACCACCACCATTACTGATGTCATACCTATCCCCACCACTGTCATTCCTGTGCCCATCACTGGTGTCATCCCTATCCCCACCACTGATGTCACCCATATCCTCACAACTACTGTTACTTATGTCATCCCTATCCTCTCCACCACCATTACTGTTGTCATTCCTATCTCCACCACTGATGTCATCCCTATCCCCATCACTGATGTCATCCCTATCCTCAAAACTGAAGTCATCCTTATCCTCTCACCACCACCATTACTGATGTCATCCCTATCCTCACCACCACCGTTACTGATGTCATTCCTATCCCCACCACTGATGTCATCCCTATCCCCACCACTAATGTCATCCCTATCCTCACCACTGATGTCACCCCTATCCTCACCACCACCATTACTGATGTCATCCCTATCCTCACCACCACCATTACTGATGTCATCCCTATCCTCACCACCACCGTTACTGATGTCATTCCTATCCCCACCACTGATGTCATCCCTATCCCCACCACTAATGTCATCCCTATCCTCACCACTGATGTCACCCCTATCCTCACCACCGCCATTACTGATGCCATCCCTATCCTCACCACCACCGTTACTCATGTCATCCCTATCCTCACCACCATCATTACTGATGTCATTCCTAGCCACACCACTGATGTCATCCCTATCCTCACCACTGATGCCATCCCTATCCTCCCCACCGCCAAAACTGATGTCATCCCTATCCTCACCACCACCATTACTGATGTCATCCCTATCCTTACCACCACCGTTACTGATGTCAACCCTATCCCCACCACCACTGTACAATAAAGGAGACTCTGGGGACATATCTGGGGTCTAAACAGGGATATTTCACTTTAGACGACAGGGAGTTGTCAATTTCTATCTCCCCTGCAGACCTGCTATGTAGAGTACACAGGTATGCTCTATACACATAGCACTGTGTTCATTTCAGAAAACAGACACAGGAAACAGGTTACTATGCTCCTTGCCATGTCTCCTCTTCTGAAATAACACAGTGACTGTGTAAAGAGCTTACCTGTGTTCATTTCTGGACATGAGCCGCCTCCCCCCATTGGCTGGAGGAGAAGCCGACAGACTTGGAAAGCCTCTGAATAAGGGGGATGAGGGGGGAATTCGGAGGACACAGGAACATCAAAGCTCAGGGGAGAGGTGTTGCAGTCTCGCAGAGGAGAGCTTGCAGATAACAGCCAGAGAAAGGTGAGGACTTCACTGCTTTTGTCACACTGCTTCCGGGTTTTAGCTGGGGACACGCTGCCATGGAAACAGAGGCACGTGAAGAGCGTGTTCATTATAGATAGCTGCCTGGGTGTGCACCTCTTCACCAAACACACCTACATATCCTCCAGAGGGAGGGAGTGAAGGAGAGGCTGGATTGTGGAGCTGTTTCCACCCCCTGCAAACTTTTGAACTGAGAAAGAACTGTTAGAGGCTGATTCTGGAGTCTTCAAAAGACTATTCTGCATAAACTAAAGGGCTGCGGAAAGTAAGAAATGCAATGCAGGTATGAGGGTAGCATGTACCACCTATTTTTTCCCATGAATTCCCATAATTCTCCTTTAACCTTTTAACTGGGATTTTTAAGGCAATTTGAAGAAGGAAATTTGGTATTATTGTTTAAAATAAATATTTATTTTTCATATTAAATAAAATTAGGTTGGTTATAATAAAAAAAAAAAAACTGTTGACAATGTAAACATAGTATTCCAAAATTGTAACCATTTCATGAAAGTTTACAAAGGTTAATAGTCCTGAAGTGGTATTCTCCAAATACTTGCTGTTCCACCATTGATGTACAAGTGCAGATTGTTATTTAGTAGATTGTGATATCCAATTATACACAAAGCTACATGAGCATTTATTTATCTGAAGTTATTTCCTTGAAAGAAATAAAGTCATGGTACATAATCCAAAGTAACATTCCACGTACTGTAGATAATAACATCACTTCCCAAACTTCTGGTAGTATCAGCACCGATAAAATGGATAAAGTCCATGCAGACAAAAAAAAAAAAGGTTAAACTTCTTCAAATGATCACCTAATAAGGCCCCCCTCAAACCCCAGTCTGAATAGTGGCCACATGGGTTGCTATGGCTATTGTTATGCCACTGGATTTAAACCGTGTGAATAAAAGTTAAATGTAAGTACTCCTGCAGTATAGTATGTGTGCATATGAACATATGGAGACATAAAATTGGAATACCAAATACTATAGTTACATGCACTGACTGCATACAATTATCAGAACACAATTTTGTGTAGCGATGGTTGCCCTTTAAATTGTTCATACAAAGATTAAGACCACCTGTGACTTATTAGAGAACTATAAAACATACAGTATTTACCATATCCAAGACACCACTGGATTTCAGTCAGAAGTGTGCCAAGTTGCTCTAAATTTAAGAATGAAAATGTAAACTGTAAATCTGTAGACAGAATCACTCTATGGGCTGCCAGTATGAGTTGCAGCCAACCCTATATACAGATAAATGTTTTTATTATTGAAATAAATTGAAGTTTCCCTGTTTACTATATATGTCATGGCCATAAGTCTGCATGGAGACTATAATTCTCCAATCATCATTCAATTCAGCTGTTTTTACAGAAACATAATATATAGATATTATGTAAGCTGATACACAGTGGCTTTACAATAATAGTGTACAATGGTAGGACTTGGCCCGATTATGTTGATTTTCTTCTATAGTACCAGTTTGTAGGCAGGTGCCTACTTTCTATTGTGTTTCAATTGGTAAATTATATTAATATTGTATTATATCAGTACTGTGTAACTTTACGTTTTGGCTGATGCATGTAGAAAGTTAATGTATTTTGTGACATTGTTTCCCCTGCATGTGTGTCACTTCCTGTTGTTAGGGCATATATATAGGGGCATGGGCCTTATGGTAGAGCGTCTAATGTGGAAGTTGTACGGTGAGCACCAGTGTATTATGTGATCTGCTTTACCAGCTGTTTCTTAAGGGCAGCCATGTGTATGGACTTTGTTGCATGGACTGATTAAATAAAAGGTATGGGCACCACCACTAGGGACAGCACAGCCGAATTTATGTACAATTAAACCTATGCACAGCTAATTTAATGCATTGTACAGCCATGTATGTAAGGATGGTGTTCTGCACTGCAATTTTCTACCTCAAATGTAAATTACATAACTGTTCAGTCTTCATTCAAAAGAGGAGTTGTCTGTGTCATTTACTGGGGAGAAGAGACCAATGTGTAATCATTACAAATTCTGGATGAACCCTCTGCACACTGCTATACATCCTTTCCAGCAAACTATGCAATGAAAAATAGGGATTTTTAGTAATGCTACGGTGGACACCATGCCAACATGGGGCATACCGATACAAGGCGGGGGAGAGCTACTAGGTTCAGGTCTTGTCAATGTGTAGTCATGGTGTATCACACAGAAATAGGAACTGGGAGTGAAGCCACATAACCCTCTGGGTTATGAGGAAGAGTGAATTGTACAGTCACCAGTGTAAGCTAGTTAACCCTTGAAGTTATGCACAATCATGTGAGTATATAAAGGATGTAGCTGCCAGCTGACAGTGGAAGCTGTGATGGTGGCAGGTAAAGAAGGTCCTGGTAGTGAGGGAACAGTTAGCACTACATGATCCCCACTTAGTGGCAGGGTCTCCATACTAGAGCCTGCTGTAGGGCAGGGCCTGAGGTCATGGTGTGCAAGTACTTGTAAAATGAAGTACTGCGGCTTCTCTATGTGCCAAAGGGCGAGACATAGTTGGGAGCAGCAGAGTAGTGAGACTAATTGGTGGAAATAAGTACTTGATCAGCAATACTTTTTTAAATGTTTCAGAGTCATATGTCAGGAACAAACAAGCTGGGAGAAGAGCTGGGAGAAGCTGGAAGGAAAAAGAAGATGTGGTCCTTTTGCAAGAGTGTGATGCTGTAAGTGCATTGGGGCCTATGACCTGAAAGCATGAATGTCACGTGTCGTATATAAGCTGTTATAGTTGCAGATTTCCCAAGGCGCCCATAGTGGAAGAAATCCCAATCACTCTTCCCAACAAGTTTATTAGTTTTGATTTTTGACGCATTAGCTACTGTATGCACCCCCTGAAATATTTCTATTTGTAGTACTTTACAGAGGAGGTAGAAGAAAACCGTAAGTGCAGATGCACTTATAATTAGATGGTGCAGAACATATTTTAAATGGGAGGCCATAGTTCTACTTTGAACCCGCAATTCAGAAGAACGCATAACACAAATATTATTCAGATCATTATTTTGAGTAGAAACATCTTTCTTTCTTAACATTTAGTAAAGTGACTTCATACCACCACTATCTACCACTACTTTGCACGTAGCTTACAGTCATTTTAAAATTGGAGAAAAGAGGAAGGGAAAGGGCTTTACCCTCCAAAGTGCAATTTCTTAAAGATACATATACCAACCATTAGCCAGTCTTCTTAATAGATGATATATGGAGATCATAAGCTTGGACAAACATTGGAGTTTGCCTGCTCCCTTACCAGTGAGTTGAATAGGTAAGCTCTTGAGTAAAGCATCATCTTGTTTTGACCTCTCTAATTTAACTAAATCCTGGGCAAATGATCCAGTAATCTCTGACTTCAAGTAACATTACATATGTTCCATATCATCAGAAACTGCAGAAAGTGTATTGTCTTCAGTCAGACCTAATCTGGTAGCCTCTTAGCACTAATTGGCAAGCAGTGGCGTCTCCAGCTTTCATATGTAGGGGGGGCACATGGGGGGACAGGGACAAAAGTAGGGGGGCAACTATAAAACACACACATATATATATATATATATATATATATATATATATATATATATATATATATATATATATATATATATATATCCTGGGGCCCTTTACTATGACCCCACAACGGCCCTTTCACATGTTCTGCAGTGAGCTCCCTTCCTACTGTATTGGGGTCCCCCAGGGTGGCAGAAAACAAGAGACATATGTCACCAGCATACCAAGAAAATATAAGGATCCAAAGCAGTGGGAGAACTATCAGGGTTGCAAAGGTTGTCTTGCCTCCGGGCCCTGGTGTTCTGCCACTGGGGGGTTTCCCAGCCTCCTCTTGCTGTCCTGCCCCTGCTATTGACTGCTCTGCTTCGGCATCTCTTGGAATTTACAGGCTGGTTCTCCTGTCCTAAGGATGGGAGAAATCAGTCTGTTTTTTCAGTAACTGAGAGTCCTGGTGGAGTCCTTCCTGCAACTCGCTCTTCTCCCTGCCAATGAGGATGCAGGGGAAGGATCAGCTCGGGCGGCCGTGGTTGTGTGAGCGCTCGCATTATGCAGTGTCACCTGCAGGAGCTGGCTGGGGACTCTCTCCCTCTTAGACATTGATATTTTCTAAAAAAAGAAAAAAAAATTATGGGGGGGGGAGGGGCACAGGGTGGGGCGCAGCATAATGTTGGGGGGGTCAGGGCTCCCTCTGGCTCCCCCTAGGGACGCCATTGTTGGCAAGTAACAGAGCCTTCATATGTTACCTTATGTACACAAATGATTACTAACTATGCACCGTGGCACCTTTTTAAAACACTTACACACATTGATTACCATTATCTCTTTCTTAGGTATATGTAAAATGAAATTGCATTGAGCAAACCATAGTTTCCAATCAAGACAGTTTCAGCAGAATAGTATATTTGGCACGTGCAATAATTGGTCTATGCAGACTTAATTTTCACACCTTAAGCTCTGCTTACCACTGTGAATGTCTTTAAAACACTGAGGTATAATCAAAGGGGCAAAAAAACATATCTGATTTAATGTACTGATCTGATACTTTACACATAGCTTTGAACTACCCATTGGTTCCTCCATGACCTGCTGGTCTGTATACTCTCACGTGTCTGTCAGTACTTCCTTTTTCGCCAGGGGCCCTGTCTATGTCTGTCATTGCTCCCTGTTTCTTTGTCTGTCAGTGTTGCTAATAATGCCAGGACCCCTGATGTGCATCTCTCGATGCCAGACCTGTTTGCCAACATCCTTACGTCTGTCAGCATTCTTGTTTGCATTACATAAACATAAAAGTTGTGAGAGTAAGGAGTTTAACAGTTCAGACTAGCACTATGAAGGCACACTGGCACATCTAGGTTTATTCAGCAAGGTGGTCTAAAGTGTAATATTTATGCGCAAAGTGCAATAATCCATAGCAACCAATTATTCGTCTCTGATCTGCTGTCAGTAAAATGAAACAGATGCATGTGTTTAGGCACTCAATAAAATTCAATTCCTCTTATTTTTATTTCTTTATTTATTCAGATAATAGTGTTTATATAACATAAGTTCAAAGTAAAAAATGACATACCAAATATTTAATACAAAGACATTTCTGTGAAGATTGTGTAGTCCTTGGCCATGGAGTATTTTGGAGAGGCAAGAATCGCTTTGGCAAGCTTTGTAAATTAATTTCACACAATTGTAAATGAAGGAACCCATGAGTCCTTGTCATTACCACCTTGCCTCTTTTATATTTTATTCATTTGAAAAACAGGGGAAGGTCAATGGGAGGAGAGGGGGGAATGGATGGATTTTAAAAGTGGATAGGAAGTTGAGGGGAAGAGAGCAGAAAAATGGGATTGCATGGAAATGCTGTGTAGGTGGAAAAAATGGTAGAGATGGAAGGAGGGATAAATGGGGGAAGTGGGAAAGGAGAGTAGAGATAAGGGTGGAAGAAGAGAATAGGAGGAAGGGAGAGGGCCAAGGGGGTATGTACAGAACTGGGGGGTGGGGGGGCACTTTTATGGTCTTAAAGCAAGGTCTGACAAACATGATCAGGTTTGATATGAATGGTATGAATAGTGCCAGGTGCGCTTTTCGTCTACTGGTGATAAAGCGACAAGGTAACGTCCTCAGTGCACATTAGCTTTTTGAATCACACAAACTGTTGATTTGTCATATATGGTGTGTTTTTTTCTCAGAGGACTGGAATACACTTTCTGGTGGGGTTAACTAAGTGGATTGGGAGAGCAGTGCGAATTTTGGCAACAAATTTTGATTTAGTTTTAGTTGCATTCCGATAACAAGCTCCAATCGAACATTTTCCGATGGAAAATCTGACCGTGTGTACAGGGTATTACAGTACAAAATCTGTGTGCAGGACGATTCCCGCAAAACTTAAGGTTGTAGCTCTTCCTGAGTGCAATTGGGGATACAACCCCTACCTAACACACAATAGGCTATGTCTAGGCAACAGTCTGCACACCCTTGGACAGCCACACACCACTGCAGATGACATCCTGGGTAACAATACCAAAGGCCAATATAACACCTTATAACGTACACCTTTTCCGTTACAGGTGGAAAGTGATCAGAATGACTCCCAGGAGTTAAGGTTGGGTAAAACAAAAACATTATCCAGACACATTGTCTATAAAACAACCATTTCACCTCTCTGTCTGGTGAGATCACTTACTGACTCTCCACTTCTCCCAGACCACCTGCCACACAGTGGTAATCCTTGTGATACATAACTATAGCTCTCCCTTTCTACCATTACCACTGACTTTTCCCGACATCAACGTGCATAAGGCACGCTGAAGATACAGACAGGTGAGCAGACTCTCACCTGTTGCCTGACACTACTAATACTTGTTTTACCTTTTTCCTTTTAACTACTTACTCTCCTGCTCCTACCCCACCCCTGAGACTTTCTCCCACCCAATCCCTGTCCCCTATCCATTCTCCTCTGCTGACCTAGTTACAAGTTTACAGCACCAATATACACCACACTCTTGGCACTACATTGGTTTTCAAAGCAGAACAGCCTCACAAATATGGCCTCTACCCAGCTGAAAGATAACAGGCTCCCCCTTAAAATCAACTCTCTTAATGCTCGTGGCCTGAATATACGTAGTGAGTGTACAGCTTGTATAACAGTGTAAATTTGCAGCCCCCTCAAAATAACCCAACACACAGCCATTAATGTCTAAACCACTGGCAACAAAAGTGATTACACCCCTAAGTGAAAATGTCAAAATTGGGCCCAAAGTGTCAATATTTTGTGTGGCCACTATTATTTTCCAGCATTGCCTCAATCCTCTTGGGCAAGGAGTTCACCAGAGCTTCACATGTTGCCAATGGAGTCCTCTTCCACTCCTCCATGATGGCATCACTGAGCTGGTGGATGTTAGAGACCTTGCACTCCTCCACCTTCCTTTTGAGGATGTCCCACAGATGCTCAATAGGATTTAGGTCTGGAGACATACTTGCCAGTCCATCACCTTTACCCTCAGTGGCTTTAGCAAGGCAGTGGTTGTCTTGGAGGTGTGTCTGGGGTCATTGATAATGTTGGAATACTGCCTGTGGCCCAGTCTCCAAAGGGAGAGGATCATGCTCTGCTTCAGTATGTCACAGTACATGTTGGCATTTACGGTTCCCTCAATTAACTGTAGCTCCCCAGTTCCGGCAGCACTCATGCAGCCCCAGACCATGACACTCCCACCACCATGCTTGACTGTTGGCAAGACACACTTGTCTTTGTACTCACCCGGTTGCTACTACACACGCTTGACACTACCTGAACCAAATAAGTTTATCTTGGTCTCATCAGTCCACGGGACATGGTTCCAGTAATCCATGTCCTTAGTCTGCTTATCTTCAGCAAACATTTGCGGGCTTTCTTGTGAATCATCTTTAGAAGAGGCTTCCTTCTGGGGCGACAGCCATGCGGACCAATTTGATGCAGTGTTCGGTATATGGTCTGAGCACTGACAGGCTGACCCACCACCCCTTCAACCTCTGCGGCAATGCTGGCAGCACTCATATGTCTATTTCCCAAAGACAGCCTCTGGATATGACGCTGAGCACATTCACTCAATGTCTTTGGTCGACCATGGCAAGACCTGTTCTGAGTGGAACCTGTCCTGTTAAGTGAAACCTGTCCTGTTAAACGACCTAGAATAAGCTACAACTGTACCAAGATTGAAAGGAGGCATAGGCCTCCCTGGAATCTTTAAATACCATTGAACATGCATCCTTGCATGGATAATAGACTGGAATATCTACTCAGAAGTCAAGGACTGGGTCCAGCTGGAACACTTTTTTCTCCCTACCCTTATATCAACTCCCTTGGACAGCTCAGGAGCTCAGGAACTTATACCACCACAGTGCAAATCCCATCCCTTAATAGGAACCACCTTACACATATTTAAGAATAACCGGGCCATTTTTTGTGATTCGGCACTGCGCCGGTTTAACTGACAATTGCGCGGTCGTGTGACGCTGTACCCAAACAAAATTGATGTCCTTTTTTCCCACAAATAGAGCTTTCTTTTGGTGGTATTTGAGTGCCTCTGAGGTTTTATTTTTTGCGCTATAAACAAAAAAAGAGTAACAATTTTGAAAAACACCCAATATTTTGTACTTTTTGCTATAATAAATATCCCCTTTTTTTAAAAAAAAGTTTTCTCGATATGTATTCTTCTACATATTTTTGGTAAAAAAATTGCAATAATCGCATATTGATTGGTTTGCGCAAAAGTTATAGCGTCTACAAAATAGGGGATAGATTTATAGCATTTTTATTATTATTGTTTTTTTACTAGTAATGGTGGCGATCTGCGATTTTTATCTTGACTGCGACATTATGGCAGACACATCGGACAATTTTGACACATTTTTGGGACCATTGGCATTTATACAGCGATCGGTGTTATTAAAATGCATTGATTACTGTAAAAATGTCACTGGCAGTAAAGGGGTTAACACTAGGGGGAGATCAAGGCTTTAAGTGTGTTCCCTGGGAGGTGATTCTAACTGAAGGGGGAGGGGACTAACTAGAGGAAGTGACAGATCGTGGTTCCTAGCTAATAGGAACGCACGATCTGTCACTACTCTCAGAACAAAACACAGATTTGTGTGTTTACACACACACTTCTGTGTTCTCTCTCACCCTCGTGTTTGCGATCGCTAGTGGCCGGCAGTCATTGCAACCATCGGCCACGAGCATCGACACCCCCACTATGCAGCGGGCGCGCGCGCGCCTGCTATCCCGATCCTGCGAGCCGACGTATAGCTATGATGGTTCACAGAATCGTGCCGACCTGCCGCAGTATAATAACGGCGGCTGGTCGGCAAGCGGTTGAAAAAGTGCCAGGACCTCTGACCCCCGTATGCCATAATCCTCTCTTCTCCCCTGGTTTATCCAATACCTTTCTAACTGAGGTCTGGCCTTATGACAAAACTCATGCCGAACACACTTCTTCAACAAAGGGATATTTGTGACCCTTCATTCACTTTCCTCACGCATGACAGCGTACACATTCATATTTTGGACATATGTCCAAATTCAACACTTCCTAAATAATCCTGATCTTAATCCACTCTGGTCTCACCAAAAAACACCAAGCGATCTGTTGCAAACAGGACCCACAAAGACATTTAATATCCAACACATTTTCCATGCTGTTCTCCAATCCCAACCTTAAGTCCAATAAAGTGAGCCACAAATGGGAACAAGAACTTTCCCTAGACCTAACATAGGAGCAATGGGAAAACGTTTACACGTGCATACACAAAGGAACAGCTAATGTCTCAACTCAGGAAAATGGTTTTAAAATCCTTTCAAGGTGGTACAGGACTCCCCTGAAATTACACAAAATCTACCCCACGGTCTCACCCAGATGTTGGCGATGCAGTGTTGCCGAAGGCTCACTATTACACATCTGGTGGATGTGCCCACAAATTCAACCATTTTGGAAGGAAGTACACCTCCTGACCAACCAGATAACAACATTTTCCCTAGACTTCTCCCTGGCACAATTTCTGCTACACCACTCCTCCTTTCTGCTGAAATCATACGGTCGCTCCCTAGCCATGCACATGATAAATGCAGTGAAAATGTGCATACCACACCGCTGGCATAACCCCAAACCACCCACGATAACAGAGTGGCTTTGGCGCATACAGAAAACGCAGAGATGGAGGATCTTGTCCACCTAGCAAAAGAGACACAATCCAAATTCAATAAAGTATGGTCCTGCTGGCATCACTTTATAACAATGGATGAATTTTCTCGGATGTGAAATCGGACCCCCAAAACTCCCTTGGCAGATTAGAATGGAGTCCCTAGCTGCCTGAAGTGGGGGCGTGGCCGGAAGCGGACGGAGATGTGTGTGGTGGAGTGAGCGCTTGTGTCCACCCTGCTCCAGGTGCCTGAAAACCTTGTGAACAGCCCGGTCTCCCCGTGATAGAATGCTGGTGCCTATCCTGTTCTCCCCCTGCCGTGCCGCTTAGCCACACTGCCGTGTACTGCCGTGTACTGCTTCCCTGGAGCTTGGAGCGGTGTCGGAGCGTAGTGGAGGAGGTAGTGGAGGGAGACAGACGAGCGGGGCTCGGCAGCCGGCGGAAGTGTGTGGTGAGGAGGACGCTGTGTTGGAGAAGCCCTCAGTGGCAGGAACACCGCCCGGTGCAGACTGTACTGGGGAAAGGTGAAGTGCCGGTGCGAAGATTGGAAACTGGCGGTGGTGATGATAGGAGGAGAAAAGTGGTGGCTGCTAATCAGTGCTGTGGAGACCTGTTTCAAATAACCGCGGTGGCTGTAGAAGTGAACTTCTGGGACTGCCTACTTTAATAGAGGAGATACTCCTGCTGCAGCGCGGTATCGTATGAATTATACTTGACTTTGCTTGCTGTTCGTTATACCCTGTCTCTGATTTTACTGCATAGTCATGCTGTCCATCATACTGAGAACCCCCCGGTAGGATTGTATATTCAGAGGGCTGTTTGGAACCCCATGGGCGCAGATCAATTAAAGGTGTAACCTGCTTGGTAACACAAGTATAGCCCCGGGGGTGAAGTGGAGTGTATCACTTAGATATCAGCAGTCACACCAGGAGGTGGCGGGGGTGGCACTGGGCTAATAACCCTTTCCTTTCTCCCTGATAAGGACTGTGTATGCAGTATAAGGCTCAATTTCATAAAGAATAAAACTATCATGTCAGGAAGAAGGAAGGGAGAAGAGCATCCCAATCATGACACTATGGGAACCCAGTCCCTGCGGTCAGCAAAAGAAAAGGAGAAGGAAAAAGGTCTCTACCCTACAGTGGCAGGGGCAACTGCAGCGGCGGTGGCAGCGTCCGCTAAGTTAGAAAAAATGGTCCTGGCTGCGGAGCATACCCCGAATAAAGGGGGACAGCAAACCCTGAATAAGTCAGCAATGGACAGGAAAAGTCAAGGACAGTCGGGTCTCCACACAGGAACAAAAACCTCCTCTGTAAAAGGGCCAGGCACCACTGGTAAAGAAATGGAGGCCTCAGCTACTCCAATGGGTATGACAGAAGAGGAACCCTCTTTAAAAGATATCTTATTGGCAATAAACGCATGCAAGCAGTCCTTAGGGGTTCTAGGAGATCAAATGAAGGATATTAAAGAGGACCTGACCCTAGTACGAAATGATCTTAAGAAAACAGCAGAAAGGGTGGTGGAAGCGGAAAACAGAATTAGTGTGATTGAAGATGAGCTGTTACCACTGAAGCAAGAAGTGAAGATCTGGAGAGGAAAAATTGAGACCCTGGCGGGGAAGTTTGATGAGATGGAAAATAGACTTCGCAGGGACAATGTGAGGGTGGTGGGGGTCCCCGAGGGGAGTGAAGGTCCAGATCCGGTAGTATTCCTGGAAAAATGGTTGGTGGGGGTGTTTGGGAGGGAGACATTTACTCAACAATTTTCAATAGAGAGAGCGCACAGAATCCCCTTCAGACCCCCCCCCCCGGTAGCCCCCCAAGACCAATTTTAGTAAAGTTCTTAAATTATAGGGACAAAGTAACCCTCTTGCGTAAAGCCCGAGAGATGGGAAAGGTCTTGTATAAGGATGTAAGGATATCAATATTCCCAGATTTCTCCCCAGATCTACAAAAACGCAGAGCTGGGTTCCTGGGGGTTAAACGTAGCCTCCAGAAATTCAATGTCTCGTATGCTCTCCTCTACCCTGCTAAACTACGGATAAACGCACTGGGGGGAAGTCAGATTTTTGAGTCCCCGGACAGTGCACTGGCATGGTTGGAGGAAAAGAAGGATCAATTGCCTAGGAAATAATGGAGGAAAGGTGTTGAATTTACTATATAGAGACAGGGCACAAGGTTTTTTATTATTCTGTCATATTTATTTCACATAAGGAGCAGGGTGGTAATGAAAGAAGGGTAATGGGTGTAACCTTGAGAGGGGATGTTGGTATATTAGGCTTTGTTTTTTGTTTTTGCTTTGAATGTTGGGGGGGTGGGGAGGGTGGGGAGGGTGGGGGGTGGAGGGGGGTGGAGTGGTTGGGGGGGAGGGTGTGGTATGGAAGGGTAGGTGGATATGGGCTGGCCATTAAAAATGCCCCTAGGGGGTACCTAGAATGGTATGGGGGGGATTGGAGGTCGGGGGGGGTCGGGGAGGGTGGGGGTGGTGGGTCAAGGGGATGAGCTTTGGGAATATTAGAATGCAATACAGGGTATTAAGTCACACACTCACGAAAAAAAGTTGCAATGATACATTTAATTACACAAACTCACAAAGGATACAGATAAACACGGGGATAAAATTTAAAGGATGTAATGAGACAGTGGATTTAATGTCTAACACACTGGGATATGTATGATTTGTATAGAATTGCATTTGTTATTTGGGTTAGCACAGAGATATCATTTTTTGTAGATGGTAAATATTTCGACGCCTGGGTAGATGTGGTAAAGCGAGAACTGAGGGTGAAGAGGCCGGGAATACCAAAACAACAGGAAGCCAACAAATTAGTAGGAACAGGGAAGATTTCCTTCCTTAAAAATATAAGGGGGTACCCTAGACTGGGCTTGGGTGGTTTTTCTTTTTTCCTCTTTCCCTCCCAGTATAGTACCTGGATCTTTGATTAATCAATGGGATCAAGGATAGGGTCATGGAATGTTAGGGGGATGGGCACTCCCTCTAAGAGAGCATTGGTATTTGACATGCTAGATTCTGTTAGAGTAGATATTGTTTGTCTGCAGGAGACGCATTTGACAAAGGATTCTATAGCTCAACTTAAAAGTAAAAAATATCGACATCAGTACCACGCGGTACACACCTCTTATTCTAGGGGGGTGGCGGTGTTAATTGGGAAAGAGACTGCGTTCTTCTGCAGGCAAAGTAATATAGATGCTGGGGGTAGGTATGTTTTTTTGCACTGCACTGTAGGGAGTCAGGAATGTGTACTGGCGAATATTTATAATCCCCCACCTTTTAGGCTAGAAGTTTTATATAGCTTGCTGGATTTTATTGTGGATAAACCAAACATACCTGTTATTGCTGTTGGGGATTTTAATGTTGCAATAAATAAAGAAATAGACAGATTTCCCCCAGGTAAGGAATGGCAGGGATCGTATGGGAGCCGTATGGGCCAGTTTCTTGGGGAGGCCGGGTTGTGTGACCTTTGGAGGATGGGTAATCCGGGGGTGCAACAATACTCATGCTACTCAGGTGCACACTCCTCCTTTTCAAGAATAGACCTTGTCCTAGGTAATGTTATGGCCGCACATATTGTCAGTGATATAATTTACCAACCTAGGGGTATTTCAGACCATTCATTGGTGACAGCCAGGATGGCAACTGGGGAAAATAAACAACGTAGCCCCTGGAAATTAAATCCAATTTGGCTTGAGTTAATTGAGGACCCAACTGTGATTATAACTAGGTTACGGGAGTTCATTAGTCTAAATGAGGAGTCTACAGCAAGAGGGGTGATGTGGGACGCCCTGAAGGCGTTTCTGAGGGGTCTATTGATCCAGCAGGTTTCAAGAATAAAAAAAGCTTCAAGGTTGGGGGAAGAGAGGATTAGGGAGGAGCTACAAGTAGCAGAGAGGGAACTCGTGAGAAACCCTTCCCCAGAAAACCAACAAAAATGGGAAAATACACAGTCAGTATATAAAGAGGTATTGACTAGGAACTCTGAAAATAAAAGGTTATTTCAAAAACAAATAATATTTGGAGAAGGAGAGAAAGTAGGAAAAATATTGGCCCACATTGTTAAATCAGACTCTCCCCCCCCGATGATTCCCGCTATTAGAACTAAGATTGGTGAGATTACCTCCCAACCAGATAAAATAAATGAAACTTTTAAAATATATTATGAGGAATTATATAAGTCCCGGGGGACAGCGGGGGGGCTGGCACTGGACGAATTTTTCAGGAAAATAGAATTGCCCTCCTTGTCGAGGCTGGACGCTGAGGCACTGGAAGATCCGATAACATTAGAAGATATTAAAATGGCCGTGAAGGAACTGGCCAATAAAAAATCTCCTGGTCCTGATGGTCTCCCTGCGGAGATTTATAAGAACTATGGGGAGATATTATTGCCAGTGCTTCTCAGGGTGTTTGAGTGGGCATATCAGGAGGGGAAACTAACTGAATCAATGACGGAGGCCACAATAATAATGATACCTAAAGAAGGGAAAGACCCCCTGGAACCCGCATCATATAGACCCATCTCATTGCTGTGTTCAGATGCAAAAATCTTGGCTAAGATTCTCGCCTCTAGGTTACAAAAAATAATCCATAAATTAGTTCATCCGGATCAAACTGGGTTTATCCCACAGAGATCAACAAGCGAAAATATTAGGCGGTTTTTTTTAAATTTACAAATTCCAACTGAAAACTTGGGTTCCAGAGCTATAGTAGCGTTGGATGTTATAAAGGCATTTGATAGTCTTGAATGGGGCTTTATTTGGTATATATTGAGGGCATATGGCTTTGGTCCCACTTTCAGTAAATGGGTAAAAATTCTATACAATGGACCCCAAGCAAAGATCAGAACTAATAATGTACTCTCGAGTAAGTTTTGTCTGGAAAGAGGTACAAGACAAGGGTGTCCCTTGTCTCCTCTGATCTTTGCTTTGGCAATGGAACCAGTGGCCGCTGCGGTAAGACAAAATAGAAATATGGAAGGTTTCAGGAGAAGGATGAGGGAAGAGAGGATCGCGTTATACGCGGACGATGTACTTATCTTTCTGGGGGATACGGAGGGATCGCTCAGACAGGTGATGGGTATATTCTCAGATTTTGGGGAGATCTCGGGTCTCTCCATAAACTGGGAGAAGTCGATCTTGTTACCAATAGACCCAATTAAGCAAGGCCCCATTCTGGAAGAAACCCCGCTAAAAATAGTGGAGAAAACAAAATATCTTGGTATCCATATAACTAAAGATGTGGAGGATTTCTTACATAATAACTTAGCCCCCTTATTGGTGAAATTTAGGAAAAAGATTGATATATGGAAGAGACTCCCATTGTCGGTAGCTGGAAGATGTAACCTAATCAAAATGCTATGGCTGCCCCAGCTATTGTACATTTTGTATAACTCTCCAGTATGGATTAATGGCAAATGGTTTAAAAAAATGGACATGCTGTTTAGGGGGTTGATATGGAAGGGAGGGCACTCCAGGATTAGTTTACAAACATTACAGCTGGCAGTGACGGAGGGAGGTATGGCGATTCCACACCCTCGTAGCTACTTTTTGGCAGCTCAGTTGCAACATCTGAGAACGGGTCACGGTCCTATGGGTAATAACAACACTGCAATAATGATTGAGGGAGCGCCCCATAGGCGGGTTTTGGAGGTCTTGGAGGCAAACTCGTTTGTATTTAGAACCCCCACAGTCAAATTAATGTTAAAAGTATGGAATCTTATTAAAGGAATGAAGGACATGGAGGGAGAAGGGAGGTGTAGTCCTCTTTGGGATAATAAGAACTATCAAGAACTGTCACAAATAGGTAAAATTATGACCTGGGAATCAAAGGGGATAGTTAAATTGGAACAACTATATGATGGCAATATGTTAAAGACCTTTGCCGCCTTAAGGGAGGAATTTGGTATCCCGAGTCACTCATACTTTAACTACATACAGATCAGGCATGCTCTGCAGGCCCAATTTGGGGAGCAAGGCCCGAAATGGAGTCAATCTCCCATCTTCCAAAAATTAGAGAGTGTGGAGGATTCAAAGGGATTAATCGCAGAATTTTACAAACATATATGCCGGTATAGCAGGGAGGAACCAGTTAAACTTAAATGTAGAAGAGAGTGGGAGTCGGACCTGGGGTCAATATCGGATGTGCAATGGAAAGAGATATTGGAGGGGAGTCACCAGGTCTCGGTCTCTCCCGCTCAGAAATTCTCGCATTTATTGCTTTTACATAGGGCATATTATACTCCAGTAAAATTGTTTAAGTATGGGAGAAGGGTTGATGACAAATGTCCTAGGTGTCATTATACAGGAGATCTGATGCACATGCTATGGAAATGCCCCAAGTTAGTTCGCTACTGGATGGAAGTAGTGGAGTCCATAAATAAGGCCTTTAACCTGGATCTTAGCGCAAACCCGAAAATGTGTATATTGGGGGTGGGAGAAGATCTAGGTAACAGAAGGGCGGAAAGAAATGCAGTACGGAGATGCCTCTACCAGGCAAGAAAGGAAATAGCGAGGAGATGGCAAGCAGAGAAACCCCCTACAATAGAGAACTGGTCCAAAACGGTGTGTGAAACAATAAGGAAAGAAAGGATAGTCTATGTAAGGGGAGGGAACATCAAAGAATTTGAGAAAATGTGGAACCCCTGGCTTATGAAGATGAACTACCCTAAGTATTGAAGATTTAGAGAGGAAAGGGAAGATGTAGTTTTTATATAATGGCAGTAATATGTAAGTAGGGTAATTACGAGTGAGAGTGGGCTGGATACTTGACTATAGACTAGGACCTGAGGGAGTAAAATGGGAGAAAAATTGAGAAAATACCTCTTATAGAAGTGACACACACATTGGATAAGAAGGAAGGTGATTTTTCTTCCTTCTTTCTTCTCTGTTTTTCTTTTGTCATGATGATATATGTATATTGTATGATGTGATGTATTTTGTATGAACATGAATAAAAAGCATTGAATTTAAAAAAAAGAATGGAGTCCCTACTCCAAGTCCCCTTCCCCTCAATATGTCTTTCTCTCTTTCCCAGGTCATCACCCACTAGGTTGACTGGCGCGTTATATGATATACAGCCTCACATTTATTGTTAGGTTAACAGTGCTCATATAATCTATTACAACCAGAATTGATGCTGGTGCAGATTGAGGGGGGGGGGGATGGGGGTGGTCTACATCCTCGACACAGTTTGTTCCCACACGGGGTGTCTGGAAGGTTCTGGACTGCACCCCTAACCACCCCCATTGTTATCAACTGTGCTTATAGATAGGAAAATCCATATCAGTTTATACCATGTTATGTCAAATGTACCCTTGCATCGATATTTATGCATTCACCTAACAGCTCCAGCGGCCTCATTCTTTATTCATAAGCTATTCAAACAAAAGTTGTTTTTTTTATACGCTATTACATGATGTATATCTGTAGTCATTGTACACCTTATTTGTATTCAATAATAATTGTTTTTGAAAAAAAAATAAGAAAGAAATGTAGCAGAATACATTTTGGCTAAATTCATGAATACAGATTGTGTATTTGCAAAATTTTAAAACAAAAACTAACAAAAGCGTGTTTTCTTTCAACATTTTGATTTTTTGTTTGTTTATACACCAATAAATAAAAAACAAGTGGTAATTAAATACCACCAAAAGAAAGCTCTATCTGTCTGAAAAAAATATACACATTTTATTTGGGTATAGTGTTGCATGACTGAGTAATTGTTATTCAAATTATGACAGTGCTGAAACTTAAAAATGCCCAGGCAGGAAGGGGGTAAAAGTGCCTGGTTTTGATGTGGTTAAACTACACATTACATATTATTATTATTATTATACAGGATTTATATAGCGTCAACAGTTTGCACAGTGCTTTCCAATATTAGGGCAGACAGTACAATTACAATATAATTCAATACAGGAGAAATCAGAAGGCCCTGCTCGTTAGAGCTTACAATCTAGGAGGGAGGGTCAAGTGATACAAAAGGGTAAAAAACTGTGGGGGATGACCTAATGGAGAAAAATAAAGTACAGTTGTTACGTGGAGGCAGGATAGGCTTCTCTGAAGTTTTTCAGGGATCATCTAAAATTGGACAGCTTTGGAGATAGTCCGACAGATTGGGGTAGGAAATTTCAGAGGATGGGAGAGGCTCGGGAGAAGTCCTGGAGGCGAGTATGGAAGGAGATGATGAGGGAGCTAGAGAGCAGGAGGTCTTGGGAGGAACGAAGAAGAGGATTAGGGTTGGTATTTTGAGACTAGGCTAGTGATGTAGCTGGGGGCAGAGTTGTGAATGGCTTTGTAAGTTATTGTTAGTATTTTGAATTGAATTTGTTGGGTGAGTGGCAGCCAATGGAGGGATTGGCAGAGAGGGGTAGCAGACGCTGAGTGGTTTGTAATGTGGGTGAGTCTGGCAGTCGCATTTATGATGGACAATGGGGATAGCCTATTTAAAGGTAAGCCAATGTGGAGGGAGTTGCAGTAGTCGAGGCAAGAGATAACCAGGGAGTGAATCAGGAGCTTTGTAGTTTCACTGCTTAGTAAGGGATGTAATTTGGAGATGTTGCAGAGGTTGAGGTGGCAAGCTTTGGAAAGGGATTGGATGTGGAGCCAAAAGGAGAGATCAGAATCCAGGATAACTCCTAGAACCCTGGCCTGAGGGGATGGGTGGATGGTTGTGCCCTTGCTCTTGACAGAGAAGTCAGGGGAAGAGGAACGTGGGTGGCAATATTATGAGCTCAGTTTTGGACAAGCTGAGTTTGAGGAAGTGGTGTGACATCCATACAGACAGGGCTTTTTTTCAGCGGGAATGCGGGGGAACGCAGTCCCAGCATCTCCACCACTGAATGTATGTAATGGCAAGGAGTGTTGGGTTGTGCTACAGCGTCTAATGATGCTGGCTGCTGATCGATCTATTGTTGCTGGAGGAGGTCTATTGTATTTCTGCAGAAGGGTTGATTGCTGCTGGGGAGGTCTATTGTTGCTGGTGGGGGATCTATAGTTGCTGGGTGGGTCTTATATTGCTGGGGGGTCAGTTGTTGCTGGGAGGCATCTACTGTTGAGGGAGCAGTCTATTATAGCTGGCTGCTAGAGGGTCTATTGTTGCTGGGTGGTATTTTGTTGTAGGTGGTCCATTGTTGCAGGGGGGATCTATTGTTGCTGGTGGGTCTATTGTTATTGGCTGTGGGGGGTCTATTTTGCTGCTTTTCTTGTTATCAATAACACATTCCATACAAATTACTTAGTACCACAAATGTTACTTGGTTCTGTATTCTCTAAAAGAAGCAGTGCTGGGAGGTGGGTAGGGGGTGGAACCAAGGACTGGTGCTCAGAGGTAGGTAGGGGCAAAGACAACGGGTAACTCCCAAAAGGGGGAGTTCCTGCACCTATTCTCTGAGAAAAAAAAGCCCTGCATACAGATATGTCTTTTTAGTGATTACAAGTTAGTGGTAGTTAGTGATTATATGTGCCTTATGTGCATGCCGCTGGTAAACTATAAGCAAGTTTACATAATGGTCACGGTTTAATGGTCAGGGTATCACGTGTGATGCCAAAACTTTTTTTTTAGTATTGTAGAGAGTGCGAAATTGATAAGGACTCTGTCAGTTTATTTTTTGCTGTCTGCATCCTGTTGGGGAAATTCCCTATAGAGTCCCATAGATGAAACAGGGTTTTAGAGGAAATCTCTACGGACAGGTGACTTTCCCTCCCAGATCGTTGTTACAAGAACAGGTGTCCATATTGGAAGATTTCCCCTCACCTCCTGTTTTGGTGACAGTTCTAAACTTTTGGATTTTCCCTAAAAAAAAACTTACAGAGGCTCTAAAACATCTGTCCTTCCAAAGCTAGAAATGGTTTAGCTTTGCAAACACATTCATATTAGCAGAGTAGATGCAGAATGTGCACTCTGCAAACGTAACTGCTTTATTTTTAAAAGCAAAAGGGAGACTAAAAAAATACCACATAAATAGAAATAGCTTCGGGTATTTGATATTGTCCTGCTGACTTAAATAAATAATGATGTAATGTCTCATCCAGCATCATTTTCTCTGTATCTTTTGGACTGGCCATATTTAGCCTTTATTGAATATACATTAAGACTTTTACAGCACATTGGCCTGTACTCTCAGCTACTGTAAAGAAAAAGTAGTCACTCAACACCTTTTTGTTTTTATATACAGTACTTGACAAGCCATATTTTATACAGCTGAAAATCAAATTATGAGTTGTGAACTTTGTTTTGCCTTACCCTGGTTTCCATCCACTATAAAATTTTGTAGCGTTCTTGGCCTTAAATACTACTCTTATTGTACTCATTTACATTCACTTGTCATGTTCATCTTTGGCATTACAGCAACACTAATATTGCTGCGTTCTGTGCATCATTAAGTGTTGAGGGTGCTTGCTCTTTCTTCGATTTGGGAGGTAAGAATCTAATCCTGCCACTTTCATCTTTACCACCCACCTCTCTGCTTGGGCAAGTGTACTTTGTTCTTGATGTGCTGGACATATTAAATTCACATAACGAAAATGTTTAATTATATTAAGTTACAATATTTAAAAGTAGATACTTTCCTAAGTGCCTACACACTATTTCCATAATACAGTTCCTTAATTTTTCTATTTGGTCTGCTTGGTTTTTAATAGTTTCATGTTAAATGGGTATTTGGCATTTTGTTGGTTTGTAATTGTGTGATATGAACTAAGTAATATAGGAAAATGTAATTTTCATGCTACTTGTACTCTATGTGCGTGACAGTTTGAATAGGAGTTAAACTTAGTAAAAATTTAAAAGACACTGTAGATAGTGTACAGTAAAGCTGACAGAAGCTAAAACAGTGAATAGGTGTTGTGCTGCTCTATCTCCACATAAACTACAACTGAAAAAACTCATACTTCTACCACCTCCAGGGGTCGAGTCCTGGGAAAAAAAGCATGGGAACTCACCCAAGACCCCCCCTCACCTCAAAAATAAAAAAGTGTGTGTGTGTATATACAGTATCTCACAAAAGTGAGTACACCCCTCACATTTTTGTAAATATTTTATTCTATCTTTTCATGTGACAACACTGAAGAAATGACACTTTGCTACAATGTAAAGTAGTGAGCGTACAGCTTTTGTTGCCAGCGGTTTAGACATTAATGGCTGTGTGTTGAGTTATTTTGAGGGAACAGCAAATTTACACTATAGCAAAGTGTCATTTGTTTAGTGTTGTCACATGAAAAGATATAACAAAATATTGACAAAAATGTGAGGGGTGTACTTACTTTTGCTGATACTGTATAAATATATATAATACGTACTCCTTTTGTTAACAAATAAAGTGTAACATTTATTGTAAAGTGCCAGTTTACCAGGACGCCTCCAAAATTCACATGCATTAACTACTTGCCGCCCGCACTATAGCCGAAAGACGACTGCAGCGTAGGCCTTAATTGCCGGGAGAGCGTCCATGGATTAGACTTAGCTGATCACACATCCGAGTAAGGGGTCGATCCTGGCCCTTAACCACGTGATCAGCTGTCAGCCAATGACGGCTGATCACGTGATGTAAACAGAAGCTCGGTAATCGGTATTTTTTTTCCTCACACTATCAGTGTGAGGGGAAAAAAAGCCAATCACCAGCTTCTGTCAGAGGGACATCGGTCCCTTACTCAGAAAGCCGCAGCTGTGCCCACCAGTGCCACCTATCTGTACCCACCTGTGCCAACTACCAGTTCCCACAGTGCCACCTACCAGTGCCCACAGTGCCACCCATCAATGCCCACGAGTGCTGCCAATCAATGCCCATCAGTGTCTAGTAATCAGTGCCACAGATCAGTGCTGCCTATCAGTGTCACCTACCAGAGCTTACCAGTGCCCATCAGTGCCACCCATCAGTGATCATCAGTGCCCATCAGTACCACCTATCAGTGTCGCTTATCAGTGCCACCTATCAGTGCCACCTATCAGTGCCCTTCAGTGCCACCCATCAGTGCCATCCATCAGTGCCCATCAGTGCCAAACATCAGTGCCACCCATCAGTGCCACCTCTCAGTGCCACCTATCTGTGCCACCTCATCAGTGCTTATCAGTGCCACCTATCAGTGCCCATTAGTGCCGCCTTATCATTGCCTATCAGTGCCGCCTATCAGTGCCCATCAGTGCCCCCTATCAGTGCCCATCAGCGCAGCCTATCAGTGCACATCAGTGCAGCCTCATCAGCGTACATCAGTGAAGGAGAAAAATTACTTGTTTTCAAAATCTTATAACAAACTATGAAACAGTTTTTTGTTTTTTTTTCAAAATTTCGGTCCCTTTTTGTTTTTAGCAAAAAAAAAAAAAAAACAGCAGCAATTAAATACTACCAAAAGAAAGCTCTATCTGTGTGAATAAAAATGATAAAAATCTAATTTTGGTAAACTGTAGCATGACCATGCAATTGTCATTCAAAGAGTGAGACCGCTGAAAGCTGAAAATTGGTCTGGGCAGGAAGGGGGTTTAAGTGCCCAGTAAGCAAGTGGTCAAACAAATAAATATAGAACAGATGTGACAACAAAATAATTTAACATGTATGCTATACTAACAAAAAAAAACAGCACAATGTGTGATAATGGCTGGGGGCCCCTTCTGCACTTTGTCTCTATACAGGGTCTTTCTAAAGTCTGAGGGGCCCTCCTGCACTATGTTTCTATGCAGGCTCCGATATGTGGGGCCCCTCCTGCCCCAAGATTTTGGCACACATGTGTTGGTCTGTGCAGAGGAGTGAGGCCAGGAGTGCTGAGTGTGTTGGACCGGGGGGCCCTTTCCTTAGGCTGCCCAGTGCCCAGCAAATGCAGCCTGATCAGTGCCCATCAAATGCAGCCTTACCAGTGCCCAAAAATGCAGCCTTAAATGCTTAAGTGAGTAATTTTAATAAATTTAGCCACACCTCTAATTTAAATTAGCCAAACCCACTTTTCAGCACGGTATGCGGCATGCTACACTGCTTCATCACTTTGCCAAGCTTCTCCCTAGCTTGACATCTCTGCAGTAAGGGCTCTTTCACATGGATGTGTCCGTGTACGGAGCCCACTCTGCTCAGCAGGGGATCGCTCTGTTGATTCCCGCTGAGCAGGCAGATGACATGTATGCACACAACAGGGTGGGATCGGGACGCAGTGCTCTGCTCCCTGAGCCCACCCTATTTTGAAGCCTATTAAAGCCTCTGACTCTAATCACGTGCTTCAAAATACATACCCCACCTATCCCCGCCATAGTATTTCATGTGTCCGGCATCCTGAAAGGGGCTGGGCACATGAATAGGTATTCAGGGGAGGCGGTGCCCGTGCGCCCACAATGCACGGGCCACCACTAAGTCAGACTTTGGAACGGTCTCCTCTCATCAGGTGATTAGTAAGTCCTCCTCTCACCAGGTAATTACTAATTCCATCCACATAACATCCGAGGGGTCAAGACTCAAAAGGGTCTCCTCTCATAAACAGTATGATATCCTTCTCTCCCATCCATAAGGAAATCACCAATAATAAAGAAAGAATCTCATAGCATAGTATTTATTG
Source organism: Lithobates clamitans (assembly GCA_037952925.1). NCBI lineage: Eukaryota > Metazoa > Chordata > Amphibia > Anura > Ranidae > Lithobates > Lithobates clamitans. Next base: position 5,509,964 of record JBBGZY010000865.1, read on the forward strand.
GTGAAAATTTATAAAAGCATATAAAAACATGTATCAAAAGCATGTAAAACACTTACATATGTAGCCGCCAGTCACAACTAGGAATGGAGGCAGGACCTCAAACTATGTAGTAGGTATAGCACAAGTCACTAGTAGCACTTACAGTACATAGGGGCCACCAATCAGGAACAGAATGGTGGCAGGACCTCGGGCGGTATGCCAGAATACTCAGAGTATCCTGGCATACTGCCCGAGGTCCTGTCGCCATTCTGTTCCTGATTGTCGGTCCCCTTAACTACATTGTTTGGCTAGATTTGTTAGGCCAAATTGTTTTGGCTCGATTTTCCCACCAAATTTTCAAGAGATCCACATAAAAAGGGCTCACTGGCTAGTACAATAATTACTACAAATTATTGTACTAGCCAGTATTGTATCTCCTTTTTTCCTCTTTTTAAACAAATTAATTCTTATTTTGGTTTTCAAAATAAAATAATTTTTTTATACTATATTTGATATCATTTTGTAAATTATTTGCACCTTCAAAGTCCCAATTGTGTGTCTTTTCTACCATTTAATCCTGGGATGTGGTGCTAAAGAACCCATTGGTGTGTTCGTGTTCATAAAAACCTATATAAGTCCTTTAATATATTTACCACTAGAGGACCAATTAAGATCAAATAGATGCTTTGAGTCTGGGGTAATATGAATCCCCAAATAAGATATAGAATCAAAGCGCCAAACAAAAGGAAAAGATTGTTGCAAAGCAGACGCCATTACTGAGGGAACATGGCTCAGCATCAATACTGACTTTTCAATATTTATTTTAAAGTTAGATATAAGGCCAAATTTATTTATTTCTACTATCAATTCCGTCAAGGATTCTTGAGGAGTGGAAAGATTTAATAGTAGATCATCTGCATATGCTGAGATCGTATGTTCCATTGATCCAATACAAATCCCTTTAATATTCCCATTTCTTCTGATCATACGCAAAAAAGGCTCTAAAACTATAGCGAATAGTAATAGGGATAGGGGGCACCCCTCAGTAGTCCCATTCTGTATATCAAAGTAATCTGACAATCTATCATTTACCTTAACCCTTGCTCTGGGATCGGTATATAATGCCAACACCCATCCCATCATCCGCTCTCTCAGACTCACTTCCCTCAAAACTCCGGCCATAAACTCTCAGCTCACCCTATCGAATGCCTTTTTGGCATCCATTGAAAGTACCACACTCGGAGTTTGATTTGTTCCATTATGTACCCAGTGTAGTACATGAAGGGCATGAATAGTATTATTTCTAGCTTCTCGGCCCTTCATAAAGCCTGTCTGATCTGGATGGACCAATTTTATTATATGGTCTTGTAATCTAAGAGCTGATATCTTAGCCAGAAGCTTAGTTTCTGAGTTAAAGCGGAGTTCCGCCTTTTTTTTTTTTTAAGTCAGCAGCTAAAAATACTGCAGTTGCTGACTTTTAAAATATGGACACTTACCTGTCCAGGGCGCCTGCGATGCCGGCACCCGAAGCCGATCTATCCCTTGGCTGTCGGGTGCTGCCGCCGCCATCCTCGGTAAGGGAATCAGGAAGTGAAGTCTTGCAGCTTCATTTGCTGGTTCCCTAGTGCTCATGCGTGACTCGTGCTGCGCTATCCCACTGGTCCCTGCTGTTTTCTGGAACCCGTGTGTCTCTCAGAATACAGCGGGGGGGCGGGAAGTGGCGTAGATGCCCGCAGGTGGCTCGGGTATCTATGCCTGGAAGTGAGAGCAAAATACCTGTATTAGACAGGTATTTGCTCCCCCCTCCCCCTTGAAAGGTGCCAAAATGTGACACTGGAGGGGGGAGGAACCGGAAAAGCAGAAGTTCCATTTTTGGGTGGAACTCCACTTTAAGGAGGGAAATTGGTCTGTAGTTTCCGCAATATTGAGGGTCTTTCCCTAGTTTCGGGAGAACCGTCACATGAGCCAACAATGCCTCTAGAGGTAATGGGTTAGATGTTGAGATGGATTTAAAATACCTACAGAGAGGGATTAATAGAATCGAAGAGAACTCTTTATAATACATATTCATAAAGCCATCTGGCCCCGGACTTTTGCTCATTGATAAGACCGCAGTCACTCTACCCAACTCTTCAATAGAAATAGTTTTTTACATCTCTTCCAGGACCGCTGACGGAATGGCATGTAGGTCTGAGGCTTTAAGATATTTCTGAATCCTACCCGCCCATTCTCCCGCTGCGGCTCCCATAGAAATCGGATCTATATTATATAGGGACCTATAGAAACGCTATTGTATGAGTGTGCACTATATGTTTATTATGAACCATTAAGAGTGGAATGGCATGAGTCTTGTTGCTTCTTTAATTGTCTGGCCAGCAACTTACCCCCCTTATTCCCCTGTTCATAAAAGCGGTGGGCAAAATACCTATGTTTATTTTTGACTTTCCGATCTAGAAGTTGAGTTAAATTAAATCTCAGGTTCTCCAGTCTCTGTGCATCGACAGGGTTCAAATGAGCCTGACATGGAAATTTTTAGATAGGCAATTCCTATTCTCATATTGATTAGTGGTTCCAAATTAATAATAACTACTGCAGTAGGGAACAGACACCAAAGATACACTCCGCATCTTTCTACATAACTGTTCCCTACTGCAGTAGTTATTAATTTGGAAATATCCATGTCAAGCATTATGTTTAATTTCAAGCTTATGAATCCCTTCTAAGAGACCTACCATTTCTTTCTGTCTCTCCTTTCTAATACGTGCACCCTGCGAGATAAATTCTCCTCTAATAACCTCCTTATGGGCTTCCCACACGGCTTGATCGGACCCCTCTTTGGGAGTATTAATTTCAAAACATGAAGCCAGTGTATGAGACAGGGATTCCATAGCCAACTTATCATCCAAAATTAATTCAATCAATCGCCACGTTCGCTCCACACTACCAGCCAATACCAAGCAAACCGTTAAACTTTTAGGTGCATGATCTGATATGGTAATTGACTCGATAGTTGAGGAACGAACATGGTTCAGACAGAATTGGTCCATCATTAACAAATCAATCCTTGAATATGTTTTATGGGTTTTGGAGTAATAACTAAAATCTCTGATGCAATATTTTAACAAAGAGTGTTAAATTGTGATAGAAACATTTTTCTGATTTTGTGCAAAAAACTTAACAAATCGACTTTGGCAGTGGAGTACCTGGCCTTCAGCAAGCAAGCCTTTATAAATATGCTCAATATTCTGAACAAGCTGGGAGTCAATTACACAGTCCATAAACTATGAAATGAGTGCACAGATCTTTAGCAGCGTAAAAATAACCAATATTTACTTTCTCAACCTCATTAAAAACAAATTTGTGGAATGCAGCTGGAAAACCTCTGACTGTTGGCAAATAGAGAATTCATGGTAAATTGTGTTGCTTGGGGAGTTAGAAAGATTCTTGTGTTATTTAGGTTGGAAAGTAGAGCATCATATAATCAACCATATTCCAAACTGTTCCCAGACAAGGGTAACATACAGCTTTTTGGGACATATCAGACTGATCTAATGGTATGCCCAAGAATAAAGTCATGTGCCAGTTATCAGCTTTCCACTGTGAACTCTAAAGCAATTAATCTAATTTATCTGCAGGGGCATACAGTGATTAAGGTGTCACTTTGTTATATCAGATGTTTACCTAACTTTTGTCCAAAGTAATTTATGGTTCAAAATGACAAAGGTAACTTTACTTGTTTACACCATGCATTTGACCAGCATTTTTCTGCACAGGTTGTTTCACACCAAAACACACACTAAGTACAGTGGGGCAAAAAAGTATTTAGTCAGCCACCAATTGTGCAAGTTCTCCCACTTAAAAAGATGAGAGAGGCCTGTAATTGTCATCATAAGTATAGCTCAACTATGAGAGACAAAATGTGGAAACAAATCCGGACAATCACATTGTCTGATTTTTGAAAGAATTTATTTGCAAATTATGGTGGAAAATAAGTATTTGGTCACCTACAAACAAGCAAGATTTCTGGCTCTCACAGACCTGTATCTTCTTCTTTAAGAGGCTCCTCTGTCCTCCACTCATTACCTGTATTAATGGCACCTGTTTGAACTTGTTATCAGTATAAAAGACACCTGTCCACAACCTCAAACAGTCACACTCCAAACTCCACTATGGTGAAGACCAAAGAGCTGTCGAAGGACACCAGAAACAAAATTGTAGACCTGCACCAGGCTGGGAAGACTGAATCCGCAATAGGCAAGCAGCTTGGTGTGAAGAAACAACTGTGGGAGCAATAATTAGAAAATTGAAGACATAGAAGACCACTGATAATTTCCCTCGATCTGGGGCTCCACGCAAGATCTCACCCCGTGGGGTCAAAATTATCACAAGAACGGTGAGCAAAAAACCCAGAACCACACGAGGGGACCTAGTGAATGACCTGCAAAGAGCTGGGACCAACGTAACAAAGGCTACCATCAGTAACACACTACGCCGCCAGGGACTCAGATCCTGCAGTGCCAGACGTGTCCCTCTGCTCAAGCCAGTACATGTCCGGGCCCGTCTGAGGTTTGCTAGAGAGCATTTGGATGATCCAGAAGAGGATTGGGAGAATGTCATATGGTCAGATGAAACCAAAGTAGAACTGTTTGGTAGAAACACAACTCGTCGTGTTTGGAGGAGAGAGAATGCTGAGTTGCAACCAAAGAACACCATACCTACTGTGAAGCATGAGGATGGCAACATCATGCTTTGGGGCTGTTTCTCTGCAGAGGGAACAGGATGACTGATCCGTGTACATGAAAGAATGAATGGGCCATGTATCGTGAGATTTTGAGTGCAAACCTCCTCCCATCAGCAAAGGTATTGAAGATGAAACTACCCAGTCTCACCTCAGCTACTTACCTGTAAAGTGCAGCTGTTATCTGTGCTGCTGGCTATGCACCTACAGACGTCTTTGGTCTCTAGTCTTAGGAGATAGCTACAATGAAGTCTATGGGGGCTGACTCTGCATCTGCATCCAGTGGTGAGAAATATTTTTGCTGCAGGTTGTAACGACTGTGGTAGGCTAAGATATGTTGGTAAGTAGGGTAAGTACATTTCTTGGTAGGTAGGGAAGTTTTACATTTTTTGCCATCTTTAGGCCATATATATACAGCCTTGGGAGCAAGTGGTTACACCAGGATCATGGCTGCAGCTGCTGGTATTGTTTTTTTTAGAGCTGGCAACTGATTTTCTTGTAAAAGTGATCCAAGCAGCTCTACAGGTGCCTAATCACTTTCACAGGGCCCACTTTTGTTCACTTATTATAGGCCCCATGCCACCACTCGCCGCTGCTCCTGGGCTCTTCCTTCAACCTGGAACCTGAGGGCCACTGTAAATAGTCGGGTCAGCTGCCCACAGAGGAGATGGAGGAACATTTGTTCCCTAAACTCCTCTGTAATAAATGAAGCTGGAAGTGACATTAAAAAAGCGTTAAAAAAAATGTACATAAAATAATTGTAAAACACTCCCCCCTCCCTCTCCCCCTCCTGCGTGCTCATGCTTAAATAAAAACTTGCATGCAGGTCCATATATGTTAATGGTGATTGCACTACAAATATGAGGGTTCACCACAAGCATCAGAGTGAGAACAATAATTCTAGCACCAGAGCTCTAAAATGGTAACCTGTAAATATTTTAAAGCGTTGCTCCATGTATAATTTTAGGTGTCATAGTTTGCTGCCATTTAATAGACGTGCACAATTTTAAATCTTGCAATATTTGGTATCTATTTACTTGATGCCACATCATTCTTTATATTTTTTTTTTAACATTTCAAGTTTATTGAAAGAAAGAATAGTAACCAAAGAATACACTGTATATTGCAAATTTTGCAGGTGCAACTGCGTACTTTTCGTCTTTTTACACAATAAACAGTTAGTGTGAAACTCGTATAGAAGTCTAAGTGTTTAACAGACATCGCATCACTGAGATTATTTCCACTAAGCTGACTTTGTGGCTGTCAGAAAAATAAAAAAAAAAGATACATTTTGATATTTCTATCTACGTAATCGCAAGC